>JAIOJX010000023.1:42411111-43611111 GCA_022376925.1 Tragulus kanchil
AGAAAACCGAAAAATGGAGAACAGTTGAGGAAAGAGTTCCGCCCGAATCGGAGTCTTTGAATGTGCACGAGCGGAAAATGTTTTCCAACTTCACCCGCCCCCACTCCTCAAATACAAATTTTACACGTTGCGTAGGAAATGCACAGGGTCCGGAACGAATGCATGAATGCCCCGAGGAATTAAGAAAGTCTGTGCTTTTCATTCTAAATGCTAATGGAGCTTCGCTTCTATTAGCCGCGAGTTTCGGGGGCCAGGGGTCAAGCAAACAAAAGGGCACAGTGGAAACCGGCCAGGGCTGGAAGCTAGGCACCAGGCGGTTGGCGTTTGCCGCTGCTGGTGCGAGCAGAGGGAGGCCCCGTGCACCCAGCGGGCTGTATCCCAGAGGGTGGGCGACTTCGAGGCTCGGGGCCACTCGGCGACCCAGAGGGGACACATTCTGGAGAGCGCCGAGAGCGGCTTTGGGAAGAGCGTCTTTGCGCAAAGCCTTAGAGAAACTTTGTAGCTGGACCCACACTTAGGCAGACCTCGAGGAAGGATCTCATGGCCCCAAACTTCGGCCTATAGCGCCCCCTTTGCCTGGACCCACTCGCAGCTAGAAGGATGGGAACAGGGACCCGAAAAAAAACCCGCCCAAATACCCAAATCTATCCAGATCTTAAAAACCTCAGGGTTGCGCGAGCCGCGGCTGTCAAGTAAGTTTCGTCTCCCGCCGCCCCTGCACCCGCGGCTTGCCTAAAAGGAGAGAGGGGCTCGGAACCCCCAGATCCGGGAAGCCCTCGACGGCCAGGAAGTGGGGGATTCCCTTGCCCCCGCCCTCCCAGCCCCAACTGACACTACAGAAAGCTTGCGCTCGCCCTAGCGCAGGGTCTTCCCACGGTTGTAACTTGCACTTCCCTTCCCTCCCGCATCTAAAGTGGGAGTCTCCAGCAGCCTCCCACCACCTCCTCCAGGTACCCGCTTTTCCGTCCTTCTCCGGGATCTTTCGAGCCGAGTCTTTCTCCAACGATCGGCGTCTGACTAGGGTGGCAGAAGGGAGTGTCTCTCCAAGGAAGGGGCTCCCTCCAGCTCCCAGGGTTCGCGGGGGGCAAGCCACCCCACCTCTCCTACAGCCGAGCCGAGTGCCTCTCGACCCACTCCGCGCCCCCCGACGCCCCGCCCCAAGACAACCGGTTACCTAGGCAAAGACTCCGCGCCTGGAAACACGATGCTCCGCTCCGGCTCGCGGCCGCCGCGGCCGGGAGCACGGAGCCCGGGGGTTGTAAATTAGGAAGAAATAACCACCTCTGTCAAAGCCCCTTTCTTTCTCGTGGGCAGACGAAAGGAACACCCCCGTGTTCCCCTCCCCGTGGTGAAGTGTGTGAAGGAAACCATGAAACGCACCATTGTGACCCGGGCTCCTCCACGGAGTTTCCAACGCTGGCGAGCGGGGGCGGAGGTGGGGCGGGGGCAGGAGGAGTGGAGGAGAGACCGACAGAAAGGGAAAGACAGAGATTCTCAGAAAGACCGAGGGAGAGGAGGCAAACCGCGGGGGAGAGTTTCTGCGAGCGCAGGTCCGAGGGAAGCAGGGTGGGTGGGCGGGTGGGTGCGGGGGTTGGGAGCGGGTGTGAAGGCTTCTGGGACCTAAGGGGTCTTTGATAGTCACGTTCCAAGCGCCTTGTTCAGATAAGAGACCTCGAATCAATTCAAACTTCATCCACGGTGCTCAGAAACCAGGTTGGGCAGCTTTTCCTTTACCCAACTCAGTTTTGTAAAATATTTCTCCGTCGTGGAAAGAGGAGATTCGGGATTGGATTCGCGATGAAATGACTGAACGGCGCTCTGTACCTCTGTCCCGGTACCCTAGGGCTCTGGGATAATAGCCCGAGATTTCGGATTACCATACTCCTTGCAGCTCTACTCTCTGAAGAATCCGTGGGCATAATAAATAAATGACAATCTCCAGGAACCTTCTTTGGAATCAAGGGACAAATGCTTTTTCCTCCCTCACGATTGCCCCAAGCTTCCGACAGGTTTGAGAGGTGCCTGCCCTTGGAAGCCAGTGACCGCAGGCTGCGCTCGCTCGACCATTCCCCGCTCACCACCGAGAACTTTCATTTCTATCAAGAGCAAACCACTCCGAGCAACTTCTCCAAAAGCGCGAGTTCCGTCAGTTAAGAACTGCCTTTCCCATGCCGAGTCAAGGCCCGGAGGAGGGGACACCGTCCCCACGCCTGTTGGGGCACGAAGGTCGGCAATTACACCCCATTACCTACGAAGGGGAAAAGTGTAAACGGGCGAGTCGGCGACGCCAGGCAGACGTGCCCTGAGGAGCCCCAGGCTCATTTCAATACAATAAGCCACATTCCTACAATTATGCCTTCTTTCCTGAGATCCTCCGAGCGCCGCTGCAAACTCCGGCTGCTGCGGCTCCGACCCCTTCCCTCCCGAGCTTCCTCCCAGTCAACCATCTCGGAGTCGCCGTTAGGTAGATTAACTCGGACCCACCGGAGCCCCTATTTCCAATCCTAGTTAAAACGCAGGAAAATTACTGCCGTTCATCACCGGAGCTGCAACTCCCTGCCGCCGCTGCCGCCGCCGCAGCCTAGAGCATCATTACCATGACAACTAGAGCCGAAATACCTGAATTACATCGCTGGAGCTTGCTACTGAACAAATCTCTGGTGGTCGGGGTTGGGAGCGGGTGTGAAGGCTTCTGGGACCTAAGGGGTCTTTGATAGTCACGTTCCAAGCGCCTTGTTCAGATAAGAGACCTCGAATCAATTCAAACTTCATCCACGGTGCTCAGAAACCAGGTTGGGCAGCTTTTCCTTTACCCAACTCAGTTTTGTAAAATATTTCTCCGTCGTGGAAAGAGGAGATTCGGGATTGGATTCGCGATGAAATGACTGAACGGCGCTCTGTACCTCTGTCCCGGTACCCTAGGGCTCTGGGATAATAGCCCGAGATTTCGGATTACCATACTCCTTGCAGCTCTACTCTCTGAAGAATCCGTGGGCATAATAAATAAATGACAATCTCCAGGAACCTTCTTTGGAATCAAGGGACAAATGCTTTTTCCTCCCTCACGATTGCCCCAAGCTTCCGACAGGTTTGAGAGGTGCCTGCCCTTGGAAGCCAGTGACCGCAGGCTGCGCTCGCTCGACCATTCCCCGCTCACCACCGAGAACTTTCATTTCTATCAAGAGCAAACCACTCCGAGCAACTTCTCCAAAAGCGCGAGTTCCGTCAGTTAAGAACTGCCTTTCCCATGCCGAGTCAAGGCCCGGAGGAGGGGACACCGTCCCCACGCCTGTTGGGGCACGAAGGTCGGCAATTACACCCCATTACCTACGAAGGGGAAAAGTGTAAACGGGCGAGTCGGCGACGCCAGGCAGACGTGCCCTGAGGAGCCCCAGGCTCATTTCAATACAATAAGCCACATTCCTACAATTATGCCTTCTTTCCTGAGATCCTCCGAGCGCCGCTGCAAACTCCGGCTGCTGCGGCTCCGACCCCTTCCCTCCCGAGCTTCCTCCCAGTCAACCATCTCGGAGTCGCCGTTAGGTAGATTAACTCGGACCCACCGGAGCCCCTATTTCCAATCCTAGTTAAAACGCAGGAAAATTACTGCCGTTCATCACCGGAGCTGCAACTCCCTGCCGCCGCTGCCGCCGCCGCAGCCTAGAGCATCATTACCATGACAACTAGAGCCGAAATACCCTGAATTACATCGCTGGAGCTTGCTACTGAACAAATCTCGGTCCTCCTCTTTGTTAGAGGCTTTTCGCCTCTTCGGGTAGGGAGAGGAATCCCAAAGCTCCAGAGATCCCCACAGGCTTGCTACGGGGGAAAAAGTTTCAGACAGAACCCACCGACCACTCCGCGGGCAAAGCCGGAGCGAGGAGGCGAGGGGGCAAAATCCCAGACTCAAAAGTTGTCCATCTCACCAGCTAAGCTTCCCAAGCGCGCCAACTTTTTCACAAGTCCCCTTATTAACTGAGCGACTCTCATACGTACTTGAGTGCTGTGGCGGTTCCGTCTTTAGTGCGAGTTTCTAGAAAGCTGCCCCGAAATCTGCACTGTGGGGGGAGTCACAGCTGCTGTCCCGGAAGGGCTGCGGTGCACAAGTCCAGCGGCTCCCAGAGGCAGTGAGTTGCTGGCAGGGGATGCTGCGATCCCGACTCATGGGCGAGCGCCGCCGAGGGGTTCCGCGGGCTTCCTGGCTCCGGCCGCAACCAGAGGGTAGGATGTCGGTTCTGTTCCCACCTCCACGGCCACCGCCGGCGCGGTCAGCGTTGCAAAGTGAGCCCGGGAGGAGCGTCCGGCTGCTGCGCCGCGCCGCACCCGCGAGGGCGCAGGGCGAGAGGGGTGTGAGAGCGCGGGAGAGAGTGGAGTGTGTGTGAGGAGCGTGCGTGCGCGCGTGTGTCTGTGTGTGCGAGTGAGGGAGCGGGTGTGAGCTGGTCTGTGTGTGGGGAGCGGAGGAGGAGCAGGAGCTGGAGGGGTGGGGGGCGGGAGGCAGGAGACTCCACTCTCCCGGCTGCGCGTTCGCTCGCTCTCTCGGCACGTCATTTATGCCACAGGAGCCCTAGCGCCCTCTCCATAGAGTGCCTGGAATGCGAGACGTCAATGTGACGCCATGGGACGCTACGTCACCCTCCTCCTCCCTCCCCTGGCCCAGCCGGTTCCGCGTGTGCGAGGGAGGGTGTGTGTGTGCATGTGCGAGCACGCGCGCGCGCGTTCCCCGGCCATTCGCAGGGCAGCACAATGGAAACTGGGCTGCGCGGCCAGTCCTGGCGCCGAGGCCTTTCGGACTCGCGCTGCCAACCGCTTTGCAACCGCGCGACTCTCCCGGGCGCGAGTCCGCAAGAGGGTGCCGCGGCCCGCCCGCAGGTCAGGCGGGACCGCCCAGCTGTCAGGCTCGGGTGGAGTAGAGTTGGAGGAGTTCTCCTGGCACGCCTCCGAGGCTGCCCCGAGGCAGGGAGCCAGGGCGAGGGGGTAAGAGAGAGGACAGCTCTTCCGAAAGGGAAGGCTCCGCCAGCCAGCTTCTCCGAGTGACCTGGCAGCTAGTGCAGGAGTCAGGCACCAGTCCGAAGACTCCCTGAGGTGCAGCTGCGCTTTCCCACAAGCACCGGTTCTAAAGCTGTTTACGTCTTCCTGGCTCTCTGTGCCTAGGCTAATCCCGCTCCTCCTCCCGTCTTTTGCTGGGTGCGCGTTTCGCACAGGGATACCGATGGCTCTGGGAAGATAAGGTTTTATTTCATTATACTTAGGTGTGCATTTCCTCACTGGACCGTATAACCCAGCTTAGCGCACATTCATCATCCGCGCGCGCTATAGCAGAAACTACTTACTGTGTGTAAAACAGACACACACGTGTTGAACAGCTGAGCGGGGCTGACTGTTGCAAATCACCCCCTCCCGTCAGAAATGGAACTCTCCTCTCGCACTTTCACTTTTTAATGGTTACGGATGGGCCTCTCCTCCATCTCCCAAATTAAACATTTCGAAATCAATCAACAGGTTTTATTAGCCAGTCCTTCGCTAGGGGATTTGTTCTGGTCTCTTGTGATACATTTGTTATGAAATGGTGAGCTGAAAGCCTGGGCGATTCTGTTACAGCAGTTTCTTCCTGGAAGTGATAAATTTCAGTGTGACTTTCTTGGTGAAATAAAAACAACATTTTATCAGAGTTAAAGTCTTCTAGTCCCAAAAGTTGCAGCTGGGTGAAAGCAACCACTTATAGAAATTAATTTTTTTTTTTTTTTGAGGAGAAAACATTTGAGTGAAACAGTGCAGACATGGTCCTAAGTGGTCCGCTTGAACCAGACGTGACATTTATGTCTTTGACCTGTCACAGTCTTTGCATGTGTGTGGGGGGGTGGGTGGGTGGTGGTGGTGATGGTGCAGGGCATTCAGTTCAGAATTGAAGGCTCAACCAGCACAAGAAACTTGAAAACAAAACTAAAATTACATATATGCTCTGGATATATTTCTTCGTCTCCACTTGCACTTCAGACAGGGTGATGTGGAGAAGACATCAGAAGCTACTATGAAAAGTTGACCTAGAGGACAGGCACAGAGCCTCTGCCTTGCCACAGGTTCCAATCCAGTCTCGGAAGGAAGGAGGGCGCTGCTACACTGCACCCATTCAAAGCCAGCTTCTCCGAGTGACCTGGCAGCTAGTGCAGGAGTCAGGCACCAGTCCGAAGACTCCCTGAGGTGCAGCTGCGCTTTCCCACAAGCACCGGTTCTAAAGCTGTTTACGTCTTCCTGGCTCTCTGTGCCTAGGCTAATCCCGCTCCTCCTCCCGTCTTTTGCTGGGTGCGCGTTTCGCACAGGGATACCGATGGCTCTGGGAAGATAAGGTTTTATTTCATTATACTTAGGTGTGCATTTCCTCACTGGACCGTATAACCCAGCTTAGCGCACATTCATCATCCGCGCGCGCTATAGCAGAAACTACTTACTGTGTGTAAAACAGACACACACGTGTTGAACAGCTGAGCGGGGCTGACTGTTGCAAATCACCCCCTCCCGTCAGAAATGGAACTCTCCTCTCGCACTTTCACTTTTTAATGGTTACGGATGGGCCTCTCCTCCATCTCCCAAATTAAACATTTCGAAATCAATCAACAGGTTTTATTAGCCAGTCCTTCGCTAGGGGATTTGTTCTGGTCTCTTGTGATACATTTGTTATGAAATGGTGAGCTGAAAGCCTGGGCGATTCTGTTACAGCAGTTTCTTCCTGGAAGTGATAAATTTCAGTGTGACTTTCTTGGTGAAATAAAAACAACATTTTATCAGAGTTAAAGTCTTCTAGTCCCAAAAGTTGCAGCTGGGTGAAAGCAACCACTTATAGAAATTAATTTTTTTTTTTTTTTGAGGAGAAAACATTTGAGTGAAACAGTGCAGACATGGTCCTAAGTGGTCCGCTTGAACCAGACGTGACATTTATGTCTTTGACCTGTCACAGTCTTTGCATGTGTGTGGGGGGGTGGGTGGGTGGTGGTGGTGATGGTGCAGGGCATTCAGTTCAGAATTGAAGGCTCAACCAGCACAAGAAACTTGAAAACAAAACTAAAATTACATATATGCTCTGGATATATTTCTTCGTCTCCACTTGCACTTCAGACAGGGTGATGTGGAGAAGACATCAGAAGCTACTATGAAAAGTTGACCTAGAGGACAGGCACAGAGCCTCTGCCTTGCCACAGGTTCCAATCCAGTCTCGGAAGGAAGGAGGGCGCTGCTACACTGCACCCATTCAAAGACTGGTGGGTGGAGGGGAGCAGGACCTGGAGCCGCGCAGCGCTGACGCACGCGAGGCGCGTGATTGACGCAGGCGATGTTACTAAATTCGGCGGTTGGCCGGGCCCCGCCGCCGGCGCGCGCCGCAGATAGCGGAGTAGGTTCCTCTCGGTCACCCCCGCCCCTTCTCCATTCAGCGCAGCGCCCGGGCGGGGCGGGGCCGGGGGCTCGCGGGGCGGGGCCGGGGCTCGGGGGGCGGGGCCGGGGGGCTCGCGGGGCGGGGCCGGGGGCTCGCGGGGCGGGGCTGGGGCGCCTGGGCGGGGCGGGGCCGGGGGCGCGCGGGGCGGGGCGCGCGCGGCCGCGCCGGGATCCGGCCGCACCAAATATAGTTGGGCCTGGCTATTTTTAGCTGGGCCTTGGGCGCTCGCGCGCCGCGTGAGGGGGCGCCCTGACCCCGCGGGGAGCGCCGAGGGGGCGGGGGCGGAGTCGCCATCTTGGACCCGGCTCGACCCCGTCTCTGGTGACCGGCGACGCTGGGCCAGGCTCGGCGCAGGGGGTCGGGGTGAGTGGGTGTGAGCTTGTGGGAGAGCGAGCGGGGCGCGCGAGCCGTGACGGGAGCGGAGGGCGAGGCAGGGCGCGGGGTCCGCCCGGAGGGGTGGCGCGAGGGAGGGCGCCGGGGCGAGCGCGGGTGTCGGCCGGTGCTTCCCGCCGGTCTCGCCCGTCCCGCGGCCTCGCCCGCCCGGAGTCGCCCGGGGGCGGAGCCGCCTGCGGCCGCCACTTCCTGAGAGCCGGGGATACCCCTCCCGGACGTCACGGAGGAGCCGAGGCGGCGGTGGCGGCCCGGGGCTCATCCTGCGCTTGCATCACGGGTGCAGCAGCAGCTGCTCGGCTCCTTTGTGGCTTTTTCCCCTGTTGAGTAACTGCTTTGTTAACTGAAAATACCATGACGGGCCAGTGTGATTACCAGCTCCAGACCTCAAAGAAAGTGAAGCCGTCAGGCAAGAAGAGGGAGACTCCCCTAGCCGGGCGACGATGGTATCTGGTGGGTGGGTGTGTAGAGAAGCACTAGGCAGTTTCCACGTATTACCTCTTGCCTAACTTATCACCCCCAGGAAGGTTTAAAAATACCTTAATTTCCACGCTGTAAAAATTTCATGTATGCTGCACCTCATGCAACTCGTTCCCCCTTCAATTTGAAATCGCGTGCAGGACTGGAATCTCTGGAAAGGACCGTTATTAGGTACAGTTTTAAGGACATAGGACATCTTTCAGTGAGTTGGTTGAGTAAACTACATTTTGTAAATGTTAATATGTAGACGTTGCTCACTCGAAGTACCTATAGAGGTGCTAAGTTTCTTCATATGACTTGGGTTTCCTCCGTGATAGTTTCAAACCGATATTATCTTAAATTAAAAAAAAAAATTTTTTTTCCCCTATGCCTGGCTGAGTATTTCCAGGAAAAGCCTTTCTCTTTTTGACACTTTGAGTGGATATGATTTTCTGGACGTTTAAGTTGGTAATTATGTGCTTTCTTCACCCCCTTTCCCCTTCCCCTGCCTTTTACATCCTTTTCTTCCTGAGTATCGGGTCACCAATCTTTGTTCCTTGACTGCTTTGAGGCTGAGGGCTGATTGCTCTGAACCAATCAGCTGGCTTAGTGCTCCTCTGGGTAGGAAGCTGAACTGACTGTTGGAGAGAGTGGTCACTGATAAGTGGCAACATTTTTGCACTCAAATGAAGAGAGTCATGGAAGCAGAGACAAGGCTCTCTTACTAACTAGGATGCCACCCTCTGCTTAAACCTAGGGGCCTAATCATAGGCACTCCATTAGATGAGCTCAAACCAAGTGAATCAAGGTCGCCGGGCGAGCCGCCTGCGGCCGCCACTTCCTGAGAGCCGGGGATACCCCTCCCGGACGTCACGGAGGAGCCGAGGCGGCGGTGGCGGCCCGGGGCTCATCCTGCGCTTGCATCACGGGTGCAGCAGCAGCTGCTCGGCTCCTTTGTGGCTTTTTCCCCTGTTGAGTAACTGCTTTGTTAACTGAAAATACCATGACGGGCCAGTGTGATTACCAGCTCCAGACCTCAAAGAAAGTGAAGCCGTCAGGCAAGAAGAGGGAGACTCCCCTAGCCGGGCGACGATGGTATCTGGTGGGTGGGTGTGTAGAGAAGCACTAGGCAGTTTCCACGTATTACCTCTTGCCTAACTTATCACCCCCAGGAAGGTTTAAAAATACCTTAATTTCCACGCTGTAAAAATTTCATGTATGCTGCACCTCATGCAACTCGTTCCCCCTTCAATTTGAAATCGCGTGCAGGACTGGAATCTCTGGAAAGGACCGTTATTAGGTACAGTTTTAAGGACATAGGACATCTTTCAGTGAGTTGGTTGAGTAAACTACATTTTGTAAATGTTAATATGTAGACGTTGCTCACTCGAAGTACCTATAGAGGTGCTAAGTTTCTTCATATGACTTGGGTTTCCTCCGTGATAGTTTCAAACCGATATTATCTTAAATTAAAAAAAAAAATTTTTTTTCCCCTATGCCTGGCTGAGTATTTCCAGGAAAAGCCTTTCTCTTTTTGACACTTTGAGTGGATATGATTTTCTGGACGTTTAAGTTGGTAATTATGTGCTTTCTTCACCCCCTTTCCCCTTCCCCTGCCTTTTACATCCTTTTCTTCCTGAGTATCGGGTCACCAATCTTTGTTCCTTGACTGCTTTGAGGCTGAGGGCTGATTGCTCTGAACCAATCAGCTGGCTTAGTGCTCCTCTGGGTAGGAAGCTGAACTGACTGTTGGAGAGAGTGGTCACTGATAAGTGGCAACATTTTTGCACTCAAATGAAGAGAGTCATGGAAGCAGAGACAAGGCTCTCTTACTAACTAGGATGCCACCCTCTGCTTAAACCTAGGGGCCTAATCATAGGCACTCCATTAGATGAGCTCAAACCAAGTGAATTTTTTTCATTCTTTTTCAGATATCTATACTGTTTCAAACATCGGATTTACTAAAAATCAGGCATAGTTTTCTGTAAGACTTATGTAATATGACCATTACAGTGTACCTTTAAATTAAAAAAATATTTTTGATTGAAGGATAATTGCTTTACAGAGGTTTGTTGTTTTCTGCCAAACATCAAAATGAATCAGCCATAGGTGTACGTATGTCCCCTCCCTCTTGAACTCCCATCTCCCTCCCTTTTTGATGACTTTTTATTAAATGCAGTGGTGCTTTATAATTAAATCTCTTCTCTTGGGAAATCCAATAGAATAAGACTATCTTGATCTGTGAAATGTTGAAAACTTAACCTGGTTTGGTCCTTTTTCTAGAAGAGGGACATTGATGTGCGGTATAGTTTACACCCAAAGCAAAGAAAGCAGTTTCTGCTTGCCTGATTCCTAGGGCAGACAATCTGTTAAAAACTCTATGAAGTAACTATTACAGATTCACTGGATAATTACCTTTTGTTTTGGTTTTGTAGTTGTAGTCTGTCTGCAAGAAAGAAAGTGCTTCTTCTCTAGGAAAATAAAATGTGAAATTTGGGGGAGATTTGTTTAAAATGACATAAAGCAACTCCTTTAACAAAATAGGGCTTAAAATTTGCTTTAAATGCTCTTCTGATTAAGCACTGACACGTAAATCTTGTTGATTTTGCTAATATGTAAAGGATGATGATGAGTGTTATTGATAGAAAACTTGGATGAGGAAAAGTAGAATAGAAATTCCAAGCCAGAAGTTGTTACCTAAGGTGAAGACAGGAGGGAAAATCAGACTTGTGTGTAAGTCCGTGCTTTCCTGAATCACTATAGAAGTTCTATACTACATTTAAAATTTGGTAGCTTGGGATGACATTGACTTTTGCACTCAAATGAGAGTCATGGAAGCAGAGACAAGGCTCTCTTACTAACTAGGATGCCACCCTCTGCTTAAACCTAGGGGCCTAATCATAGGCACTCCATTAGATGAGCTCAAACCAAGTGAATTTTTTTCATTCTTTTTCAGATATCTATACTGTTTCAAACATCGGATTTACTAAAAATCAGGCATAGTTTTCTGTAAGACTTATGTAATATGACCATTACAGTGTACCTTTAAATTAAAAAAATATTTTTGATTGAAGGATAATTGCTTTACAGAGGTTTGTTGTTTTCTGCCAAACATCAAAATGAATCAGCCATAGGTGTACGTATGTCCCCTCCCTCTTGAACTCCCATCTCCCTCCCTTTTTGATGACTTTTTATTAAATGCAGTGGTGCTTTATAATTAAATCTCTTCTCTTGGGAAATCCAATAGAATAAGACTATCTTGATCTGTGAAATGTTGAAAACTTAACCTGGTTTGGTCCTTTTTCTAGAAGAGGGACATTGATGTGCGGTATAGTTTACACCCAAAGCAAAGAAAGCAGTTTCTGCTTGCCTGATTCCTAGGGCAGCCAATCTGTTAAAAAAAACTCTATGAAGTAACTATTACAGATTCACTGGATAATTACCTTTTGTTTTGGTTTTGTAGTTGTAGTCTGTCTGCAAGAAAGAAAGTGCTTCTTCTCTAGGAAAATAAAATGTGAAATTTGGGGGAGATTTGTTTAAAATGACATAAAGCAACTCCTTTAACAAAATAGGGCTTAAAATTTGCTTTAAATGCTCTTCTGATTAAGCACTGACACGTAAATCTTGTTGATTTTGCTAATATGTAAAGGATGATGATGAGTGTTATTGATAGAAAACTTGGATGAGGAAAAGTAGAATAGAAATTCCAAGCCAGAAGTTGTTACCTAAGGTGAAGACAGGAGGGAAAATCAGACTTGTGTGTAAGTCCGTGCTTTCCTGAATCACTATAGAAGTTCTATACTACATTTAAAATTTGGTAGCTTGGGATGACATTGACTTTTGCACTTAAATGAACATGGGACAATTTTAGTGGTTTTCTGTCTGACCTACCTGAATACCATTCCTTCCCTGTTAAGTCTATCATTGGCAAATTATTCTTTCTCAAATATGGCTTTTGTTATAGCACTCTTTTTTTTTTTTTAAAAGCTTATGCTAAATAACACCATAGGTTTAATAGTCCATTCTGAACGTACAATATGTAGGCCTTTGTTGTATCACTCTTGAGTTCAACAGATCTTCAGCAGTTGGCTGTTGTCTCCAGAATAAAACCCCAAAGCCTGCACACCCTGGTTTCTTTATTTCCATGGAATTTTCCTGCCCTAGTCAAACTGGTATCCTCTCTGTTCTTCAGACAGCCTTTTACCCTCCCACAGTTGTTCATACTTTTCCTTTTTATATTGTTCTCTTCTTCCCCTTCTCTGCTTATTGAAGTCTTACCCTTCCTCTAAAACTAGCTCCAGAAATGAACTCTATGCTTTAGTCTTTCATACAGTTCTTGTTTTACTGCCTTCTTTTTGCAGTCTCGGGTCCACAGCTTATTCCCTTGTCATACTGTATGCTTCAAAAGCATGCCTCATATATCTTTGAAATTCTCCTGGCACCTAAATTTAACAGAGATAGTGACTATCCATGAAATATTCCCCCATCTAAATTTGAATATGAATAGAGAGCACCCCGTTGTATAAGTAACCTATTATATGGATTAGGATATTCTTGGTATGAATGGACAAAATGAGGTATGTTAGTTGTTTTCTTCACCTTAACTTTTAACACTTTTGATTGAATATACTTTGTCAACGTGCCCACCACAAGCCAGACAACTGCACGATGATACAAGGAAATTGCAGCTAGGCTTGTGGTCTATCTGTGTAGAAAGATTTGTGATGTATTTTTTTTTCCCTGACAGACTTTTGGTTTGACTCTTCTACCATCTTTCCCCTTGTATTTGTACTTTCTCTTGTGCTGCTTCCTCTCAGTGAAGAATGGACTACTGTAGGCTAGGAAATGTTAATATCAACTTCTGGGAAAATTTCTTAATGTTTAGGAAATTGAGAACCAGGGCACCTATAGTATAACCAGTTAAACATAAAAATTCTTAAATTTCTTTTTTTTTTTTTTAAACTTTTATTTATTTATTTTTGGCTGTGCTGGGTCTCTGTTGATGTGTGGGTTTAGCTGCTCTGCGATATATGGGATCTTCCTGGTTCAGGGATCAAACCTGTGTCTCCTGCATTGGCAGACAGGTTCTTATCCACTGAGCCACAAGGGAAGCCCTTAAATTTCTTACCTTTTCTAAAATATATATAAATAGATTTGTATGATGCTATATATAAATATTTTTCTGTCCATTAGTAAATGATAGGACAGGCTTGCAGTCTGGCTGAAAAGATAGCCTGTTTCCTAGTCATGTCTTTCTCCAGTTGCTGGTAAACTCTGGAAGGCCACAGTAATTTGGGAGAGAAAAGTTATTACTTATGTCTGATAAATAAATTCAGAGTATTATTTAGGCCTACGAAATAAGATCTGCATTTTAGCTGAGGCTGATGGATGGTGTAACTATCTCCCCACGTGGAGCTACAGCCCTTTCCTATCACCTGACTCTGAAAAAAAAAAAAGAAAAAAAGATTGCCTGACCTGTACAAGGTCAATCCTTTAGCACATTCTCCAGGAGTGGGATCCTGTATTTTCCGGAGGATGCTAGATTGCTTCTCAGGGACCTGGGACTGGTTTTACTGTCATGAAACTGCCCAACCTTGGGTAAGTTAATTAATCTTTTGGGGGACCTAAATATCATCTGTAAAATTGTAATGTTGGATATGATATGATCTTTGAGAATCTTTCAGTGTCTAAAGTCGGATGCTTGACTCATCTCTGAACAGTATACAACTCTTTTGTATACTATACAAATAGTACTAGTATTATTAGTAATATATATTAAACTTTTTTGTCTCATGTGGTAAATAACTGCAGCCACTGTGTGACATCTTGGTGACCTGATAGAGTTAATGTACTGCCAACACCACAGCCTTGTCTTGTCCATAAAGTGAAAACAAGCAGAAACCTGGATAGTCCAAAAGTCATTTTATATTTAGCTTTGGAATTTGTTTTTGTTCATTCATTTGAATATGGATGAGTCACAAATTGACTTCATACACATTAATAAACTTTCATTGGAATACTGTTGTTTGCTCCTCCTGTTCCATTTTTTAAACTTTTATTTATTTATTTTTGGCTGTGCTGGGTCTCTGTTGATGTGTGGGTTTAGCTGCTCTGCGATATATGGGATCTTCCTGGTTCAGGGATCAAACCTGTGTCTCCTGCATTGGCAGACAGGTTCTTATCCACTGAGCCACAAGGGAAGCCCTTAAATTTCTTACCTTTTCTAAAATATATATAAATAGATTTGTATGATGCTATATATAAATATTTTTCTGTCCATTAGTAAATGATAGGACAGGCTTGCAGTCTGGCTGAAAAGATAGCCTGTTTCCTAGTCATGTCTTTCTCCAGTTGCTGGTAAACTCTGGAAGGCCACAGTAATTTGGGAGAGAAAAGTTATTACTTATGTCTGATAAATAAATTCAGAGTATTATTTAGGCCTACGAAATAAGATCTGCATTTTAGCTGAGGCTGATGGATGGTGTAACTATCTCCCCACGTGGAGCTACAGCCCTTTCCTATCACCTGACTCTGAAAAAAAAAAAAGAAAAAAAGATTGCCTGACCTGTACAAGGTCAATCCTTTAGCACATTCTCCAGGAGTGGGATCCTGTATTTTCCGGAGGATGCTAGATTGCTTCTCAGGGACCTGGGACTGGTTTTACTGTCATGAAACTGCCCAACCTTGGGTAAGTTAATTAATCTTTTGGGGGACCTAAATATCATCTGTAAAATTGTAATGTTGGATATGATATGATCTTTGAGAATCTTTCAGTGTCTAAAGTCGGATGCTTGACTCATCTCTGAACAGTATACAACTCTTTTGTATACTATACAAATAGTACTAGTATTATTAGTAATATATATTAAACTTTTTTGTCTCATGTGGTAAATAACTGCAGCCACTGTGTGACATCTTGGTGACCTGATAGAGTTAATGTACTGCCAACACCACAGCCTTGTCTTGTCCATAAAGTGAAAACAAGCAGAAACCTGGATAGTCCAAAAGTCATTTTATATTTAGCTTTGGAATTTGTTTTTGTTCATTCATTTGAATATGGATGAGTCACAAATTGACTTCATACACATTAATAAACTTTCATTGGAATAGATACTGTTGTTTGCTCCTCCTGTTCCATTCTGATTCTCACTGCATGCTAAGCATAAACCATTTCTTCTTAAATGTAGCAGCTGAGGCGGAACTGTCCTTTTTGCTTTTTCCTGGAGACGAACTGGTGGTGATGGGCTTGTAAGTCTTTGCATTTCCTTTCAGTGTAAATAGATAAAGTGAAGTACTGAGAAAGCAGGTCAAAAGCAAAGTGCTATGAGGGTATTAAGTGCGAAGAATGTTAGCAAATCAGGCAGGAAGAATACAATAAATTCTGTTAGTAAGGTTGTTAAATTTGCTGTGGATACATTTTTATAGATAAATAAGATCTGACTTTATAGGCATTGAGAAATATCTGAATTTTAACACATTGCAGAGTTAGTTAGGCTACCAACCCAGATAATAAAAACCATGTTTAGTAAAACCTTGTTTTACTAAAACATAGTTTGTCCATTAATTTTGAACTACTTTTTAAATGCCTCTTCTACATATTTAGGTATGTGGTTTACTAAGATCATGTAATTAGTAACTGATTCTAATTTTTTAATGTCATATATTTTTCATTGTTTGTTCATGATGTTTATAGTTTACTACTGAAAAAGTTCTTCCCTGACATCTGTTCTGAATAAATTCCTTTTTCCAGTTATGTTTTTGTTTTTTATCAGTTGTAGTGATGAGAATATAAAGCCATATTTTCAGTTCAGTGAAATTCTTCACAATTGAAAATGATTGTCTTATTTAAACTCACAGGTTAAATTATTAATTTAACTTTTTTAAAAAAATACGATAACCTATTTACAGTTTGAAATCCATTTGCCATAGTTTCATAGCACTTTATAGTTGGCAGTTAACTTTTTAGCGACTTTTTCATGCTTAAACGTTTAAGCTTCTGTTTGTCTTAAAAATCTTTTAAAATGTTTTTTTGTTTAAATTATCTTGGACATATTTATTTAGGGGATGAATTTATTGAGCCCATGAAGCAGTTCTTGGCACAGAATAGGAGCTCTGTAAACATTTGATGAATGAATGAAAGCAGTTTTCAAGAAGCTTTATTCAGAATATTCTGTGTTCTTTATTGGAACCAGTCTGGTGACCTTACTAACCTTTCTCAGAGGGCTTCCCTCGGGTTCGCATGAGAGCAGCAGAGGGCCTGCTGTTCCTCACTGTGTTGCTGCCGTCTGCCCTGCCCTCTACTCCCTCCATGCAACTGGCCGACTGAGGGCAGCACTCTGTGACATCTGTGTCTGAACTAGCAGATTCAAGTATCCTAAGGAATTATATCACCTTTGATCCTGAACCTCCTCAGGACTTAACCTCTGGTTTATCTCTTTGTCTTGATGTGACACTTTTGCTCCACTCTTTAACAAGATGGTATCCTTCCCTCTTTTCTTTACTGTCTCTGCCTTGGTTTATATAACCTGTTTGTTGGTAAGTTCTTCACTTCTCCATATGAGATTTCCTACCATAACGTTCACTGTGCTTTGCAGTTCAAGGCCTCAGTCACTTGTCTACCATCTATCACCCATAGACTGAGGAGTGCAGATGTAGAATGTTATCTAGGAACTCAAAGTATATTTTCTCAACATTTACTATATTAAATTTTAAGATTTAACTATTGCAAAAGTAATGTATTCCCATGACTCTACAATATGTATATAAATAAATAGTTTCCTTCCCATTCCTGTCTACCATCTACTCAATTCCTGTCCTTCCAGAGTTTTAAAATGCATATCCAAGTCAGTACAAATACAAATTCTGTTTTTCTTTCCCTTTTTAATACAAATGGAAGTTTATGCGTATTATTCTGCCCTTTTCAATCAATAGCGCACTTTGTTGTTCTTTACATAACAGTGAAAAAATATATGAGGTATATTTCACTATAACAGTATGCATTAAGAGATCTTTTCCACATTATTGTGTGGCTAAAGCATCATTTATTTAGTCAGTACCATATTGATGAACACTTGGGAAATTTTCAGTTTTTACTATTAGAAACAGTGCTGCAGTGAATACTTTTGTTACATAGATTATTTCACACTTGTGAAAATATTTTTGTAGGGTAAATTACTGAAACTGGAATTGCTGGTCAAAGAGTGTATCTCATAGTAGTTTTACAGGTACTGCCAAATTGTCCTTCATAGAAGCTGTACAATTTATACCCCACCCGAAAAGTGCCACACTACCCGTGTTCTTGCTAACAAAATGTGTTCTTGAGCTTTTGAATTTTTTTCCAATCTGATAGGTGAAAATTGTTAACCTAGTGTACTTTTAATTTTTATTTCTTTTTATGAGTGAGCTTGAATATTTTTTCATATGTTTAAAAGATATTTGTATTTCCTTTTCTGTGAAGTATCTCAGTTCTTTATCTTTTTTGAGGGGGGGGAATCATTTGAAAATCAATTTGTGGTTGATGTTTATAATATGAAGGCTTGCAAAATGAACTGCAATATCTTCCCTACCCTTAGTTCATTATTTGTCTTTTGTCTTTGCTTGTGGTGTTTTTGCCAGGTAGATTTCTCCTAAGCCATAGTTGAATTTGTCAGCCTTCTCTTTTATGACTTCTGGGTTTTCTGTCATAGTTAGAAAAGCCTGTCCCATTACAAGGTTATAATTGTCTTCTAGTACTACTTTTATGGCTTCTGTTTCACACTTAAGTTTTTTGATGTGTTTTTCTTAGTGCATGGTGTGAGAGATAGGTCCAGGTTACTTTTTTTTCCAAGTGGCTACTTTCCCCAATATCATTTGTGAATAATCCCTCTCTGCATTGTTCTCCTTCTTACTACCAACAAATCGATTCACCTACCTTGTTTTTTTCACACCTGCTTTGCTGTGACTGAATGTAAACACAGTTCTCTTGTTTCCCTCCCTACAGAGTACCTTCTTTAATGGCAGAGATGCCTTTGCCTTCTACCCTGCTACCTCTCTACTTACCTCAGCTGTACCAACAGGCTGGCAGCCAGTTAAAATTCGAATGAATATTCAATAACTCAAAAAATATTTTGAGGCTTCTCAAAAAGCTCTGCACGGTTTTCCGTGGAGCGATAATGGACTAAAAAGAAATTTTAACGATGATCAGGTTCCTTCAAAGACTGTTCAAATCAAAGAGGACTCTAGCCATGCTAACCAGCTGCTCCAGAAGCTGAAAACCACTTGGGTCTTTGACTCCTGAGGGAGTCCAGTTCAGATTGCTTCTTTCTGTGCAAATTCACACCTCTGTTTTATCTAACACTATGGCATATGAGCCTCTATAATTTGGTGTAGGAAACCATTAAATGCCCAAGAAGTGGTTTGGATTCCCCCTCATGCAGAGGTTGGCTCCAGAACCTCACTTACTGGGAAAAGTGACTGTGAATGATTTGGGGCACATACCTCCTCAGTTTGAACCCCAAACAGATTTAAGTTTTTTCATGTAGGTGACCTAGGGAAAAACCAGCATTGTTCTACCTAGGGAAGACTGTCCAAGCAGCCAGCTGAAACTGAATTTACTTGATACGCTCACTAGCATTTTCTTAGCTATTTGGCCTAGTTTTATATAGCTCCTTGATCGACACTTCGTTTGTCTTTGCTTGTGGTGTTTTTGCCAGGTAGATTTCTCCTAAGCCATAGTTGAATTTGTCAGCCTTCTCTTTTATGACTTCTGGGTTTTCTGTCATAGTTAGAAAAGCCTGTCCCATTACAAGGTTATAATTGTCTTCTAGTACTACTTTTATGGCTTCTGTTTCACACTTAAGTTTTTTGATGTGTTTTTCTTAGTGCATGGTGTGAGAGATAGGTCCAGGTTACTTTTTTTTCCAAGTGGCTACTTTCCCCAATATCATTTGTGAATAATCCCTCTCTGCATTGTTCTCCTTCTTACTACCAACAAATCGATTCACCTACCTTGTTTTTTTCACACCTGCTTTGCTGTGACTGAATGTAAACACAGTTCTCTTGTTTCCCTCCCTACAGAGTACCTTCTTTAATGGCAGAGATGCCTTTGCCTTCTACCCTGCTACCTCTCTACTTACCTCAGCTGTACCAACAGGCTGGCAGCCAGTTAAAATTCGAATGAATATTCAATAACTCAAAAAATATTTTGAGGCTTCTCAAAAAGCTCTGCACGGTTTTCCGTGGAGCGATAATGGACTAAAAAGAAATTTTAACGATGATCAGGTTCCTTCAAAGACTGTTCAAATCAAAGAGGACTCTAGCCATGCTAACCAGCTGCTCCAGAAGCTGAAAACCACTTGGGTCTTTGACTCCTGAGGGAGTCCAGTTCAGATTGCTTCTTTCTGTGCAAATTCACACCTCTGTTTTATCTAACACTATGGCATATGAGCCTCTATAATTTGGTGTAGGAAACCATTAAATGCCCAAGAAGTGGTTTGGATTCCCCCTCATGCAGAGGTTGGCTCCAGAACCTCACTTACTGGGAAAAGTGACTGTGAATGATTTGGGGCACATACCTCCTCAGTTTGAACCCCAAACAGATTTAAGTTTTTTCATGTAGGTGACCTAGGGAAAAACCAGCATTGTTCTACCTAGGGAAGACTGTCCAAGCAGCCAGCTGAAACTGAATTTACTTGATACGCTCACTAGCATTTTCTTAGCTATTTGGCCTAGTTTTATATAGCTCCTTGATCGACACTTCGTTTGGCTTTGAACCCTTGCCCTGGTGATGTTTCTCTTTCAGACTTACCTGTTTCTTATTATTGAGCTTGTTGAACCTATTTCTTCTCTCTACCTTTAGACTTTCCCCTGGTGCTGGTAGTATACTCTGTCCAATAGCAGTTTATCTTAAAGTTATTTTGGCCAAAATCAGTTTTGTCCAAATACAGCGTAGTTGAAAGCAAGCTAGTCAAGTGGACAGTTGGGTTAAAACAGTTATTTGGTAGAAAGTGAATATGCTAAGTTATTAATTTTTAAGTAGTGGTACTTCTAGTATATTATGGGATGTTCAAACACTTTCCATTTTCTAGAGATGTTTCTAATTTTTCTTTTTTTATATTTCAAATTCATTTTCAAGCATTGTTGCTTGTGATACCAAAAGGTTAAAAAAAACCCTAGCTTCCCAACGGTAGCATAGTTGGACAAATTTGCTCTTAACTGCAAGGCAGTAAGAGGTTAATTGGGAACAACCAAAACATTGAATGATAAGATAAAAAAACGTTTCCTTTATTGTTTTTCCCTTCATTAAAAAGGCAGTGAATGTACAGTACAGGACACTCAGAAAAGTGTAGATAAGAAATGGAAAGACAAAAGAGAAAAAAGCCGTAAGTTAATTTACCCAACATTAACCACTGTTGTCCTTTTCTGTGTTTTCAAGTGCATTTTATAAACTGCAGGCTGCTTGTAATCTGCCGTTATTTAAGCATTCTCCCATTATTGGTTTGTCACCTCTGTTTTATCTAACACTATGGCATATGAGCCTCTATAATTTGGTGTAGGAAACCATTAAATGCCCAAGAAGTGGTTTGGATTCCCCCTCATGCAGAGGTTGGCTCCAGAACCTCACTTACTGGGAAAAGTGACTGTGAATGATTTGGGGCACATACCTCCTCAGTTTGAACCCCAAACAGATTTAAGTTTTTTCATGTAGGTGACCTAGGGAAAAACCAGCATTGTTCTACCTAGGGAAGACTGTCCAAGCAGCCAGCTGAAACTGAATTTACTTGATACGCTCACTAGCATTTTCTTAGCTATTTGGCCTAGTTTTATATAGCTCCTTGATCGACACTTCGTTTGGCTTTGAACCCTTGCCCTGGTGATGTTTCTCTTTCAGACTTACCTGTTTCTTATTATTGAGCTTGTTGAACCTATTTCTTCTCTCTACCTTTAGACTTTCCCCTGGTGCTGGTAGTATACTCTGTCCAATAGCAGTTTATCTTAAAGTTATTTTGGCCAAAATCAGTTTTGTCCAAATACAGCGTAGTTGAAAGCAAGCTAGTCAAGTGGACAGTTGGGTTAAAACAGTTATTTGGTAGAAAGTGAATATGCTAAGTTATTAATTTTTAAGTAGTGGTACTTCTAGTATATTATGGGATGTTCAAACACTTTCCATTTTCTAGAGATGTTTCTAATTTTTCTTTTTTTATATTTCAAATTCATTTTCAAGCATTGTTGCTTGTGATACCAAAAGGTTAAAAAAAACCCTAGCTTCCCAACGGTAGCATAGTTGGACAAATTTGCTCTTAACTGCAAGGCAGTAAGAGGTTAATTGGGAACAACCAAAACATTGAATGATAAGATAAAAACACGTTTCCTTTATTGTTTTTTCCCTTCATTAAAAAGGCAGTGAATGTACAGTACAGGACACTCAGAAAAGTGTAGATAAGAAATGGAAAGACAAAAGAGAAAAAAGCCGTAAGTTAATTTACCCAACATTAACCACTGTTGTCCTTTTCTGTGTTTTCAAGTGCATTTTATAAACTGCAGGCTGCTTGTAATCTGCCGTTATTTAAGCATTCTCCCATTATTGGTTTGTCACCTTTGTCCAGGTTTAGACTTCGGCTTCTTTCTGTCTTTTGACCTGCAACTGTGGGCTGGTCCACCTTCTCTGGGAATAGAGTGCCACTCTCCTTTTCCTTCTGTTCCTGCAGTCTGCTGAGGTCCATGACTAGCCTGGTCTGTTTCTTTAAGTGAGACAGTTTATAAATTAAACCATTCTGTCAGTCCTTTCTATGTATTTACAAAAGGATCCTTGTGGAACTCTGATCATCTACAGTATAATTTTTGGAGTTTTTGCTTGATGTATATTATGTGTATACATACGTAAATTAGATGGAGATTGTAAAGAGAGGGTAGGAATTAGATTGGATTTAGAGTAAAATAAAAATAAGGCAGAGAGATCCCTTATCATTGGAGGGAAATGATTTAAATAGGTTTTCTCTAAGTCAAGGCTGGCAGGTACATGTTACGTGTTATGCCTATACCCGAGTACATTGTAGACATCAGTAATCAGTGATGGCACTGTTACTCATTGGATCCAAAGTCAGCTTTGGATCTTTCTTGAAATCAGATTCTAGGTAGGTGCACCTACTGGACTTGCTGTGACAAACCTGCTTACCATTTTTGCATTAAGATATTGCATTAGAGGATTTAAAAAAAAATAGATTGACTAAGAAAATTATAATAAAGTATTTTACAGCTGATAAAAAGGTTTATGATGGCAAATATGGAATATGGACAAAGAGTAATTAGCTGAATTTTGGGCAAAGCACATACCTCCTTGTTAAGATCTTGGAAGCAACATAATAAATTATACATTTGTTATGAAGTGAAAACAATGTCAGAGTAATACTTACCATTATAACTTGCCCATGGTGTGGTCATGGTGACTGACTACCCCGCTTTGATTCCACCCTAGATGATAAGTCTAAGCAGTCATGGTTAATCCCATGTCCTCTGCTAATGAAGGGTTAAGGTCAGTCTGTTTTGGTCAGTGAGATGTGAAAGGAAGTCTAAAGGAAGGCAGGGGTACCTCTGGGAAAGGGTTTATAGACCCTAAAGAGAGATAAAGAAAGATGGGGCCTCTTCTCATGCTGTTATGTCTGAATATGATGGCTTGAACTGCTCAAGACATCTTAGGGGCATGAGGGAAACTAGCTTTAGAGGAAGCTGATCTGGAAGATGGCAGAAGAGAGAGGAAACCTGAGCTCTTGATGGCCTTTACTGAACTGCTGATTGTATTGTACTTGGTCTGCCTTGCTTCTGAACTTCCAGTTCTGTGAGATAATACAGTTCCTTATTGTGTAAACCAGCGTGATCTGAGATTTTGTCACTTGCAGCCAAAAGCATTCTGAATCGTATACTCACTTTGTCCCAAGCAGATTCACTCAGACGGTTTTGATTTGATTTTGATAGATTTCCTTTTATTGGGGCTCTGCCCGTCCCCTCTTAATGGTGTCAGAAAGTGGATACAGATTTTAACTGACCAGTTCTTGCCTCAGTCTTCTCTGAGGGGCTCTGCCTTAGACCAGGATTCTTCACAGAAAGCAGCAAGGAACCAGCCAGCACCCATTGTCTCTTCTGGAGCCTTTTAGATCTTTTGACTATCTGGTGGTGTGACTGCTTCTTTTATTACTCATTTGTTTTTTTACTGATTCTGATTTCTCAATGCGTCTTGGTCTCTGTTCTTGCATACTATTCATAGGACTTGCTGTGACAAACCTGCTTACCATTTTGCATTAAAAAGGATTTAAAAAAATAGATTGACTAAGAAAATTATAATAAAGTATTTTACAGCTGATAAAAGGTTTATGATGGCAAATATGG
This sequence comes from Tragulus kanchil, assembly GCA_022376925.1. Taxonomy (NCBI): domain Eukaryota; kingdom Metazoa; phylum Chordata; class Mammalia; order Artiodactyla; family Tragulidae; genus Tragulus; species Tragulus kanchil. The sequence continues at coordinate 42,434,747 of JAIOJX010000023.1, forward strand.
AATATGGACAAAGAGTAATTAGCTGAATTTTGGGCAAAGCACATACCTCCTTGTTAAGATCTTGGAAGCAACATAATAAATTATACATTTGTTATGAAGTGAAAACAATGTCAGAGTAATACTTACCATTATAACTTGCCCATGGTGTGGTCATGGTGACTGACTACCCCGCTTTGATTCCACCCTAGATGATAAGTCTAAGCAGTCATGGTTAATCCCATGTCCTCTGCTAATGAAGGGTTAAGGTCAGTCTGTTTTGGTCAGTGAGATGTGAAAGGAAGTCTAAAGGAAGGCAGGGGTACCTCTGGGAAAGGGTTTATAGACCCTAAAGAGAGATAAAGAAAGATGGGGCCTCTTCTCATGCTGTTATGTCTGAATATGATGGCTTGAACTGCTCAAGACATCTTAGGGGCATGAGGGAAACTAGCTTTAGAGGAAGCTGATCTGGAAGATGGCAGAAGAGAGAGGAAACCTGAGCTCTTGATGGCCTTTACTGAACTGCTGATTGTATTGTACTTGGTCTGCCTTGCTTCTGAACTTCCAGTTCTGTGAGATAATACAGTTCCTTATTGTGTAAACCAGCGTGATCTGAGATTTTGTCACTTGCAGCCAAAAGCATTCTGAATCGTATACTCACTTTGTCCCAAGCAGATTCACTCAGACGGTTTTGATTTGATTTTGATAGATTTCCTTTTATTGGGGCTCTGCCCGTCCCCTCTTAATGGTGTCAGAAAGTGGATACAGATTTTAACTGACCAGTTCTTGCCTCAGTCTTCTCTGAGGGGCTCTGCCTTAGACCAGGATTCTTCACAGAAAGCAGCAAGGAACCAGCCAGCACCCATTGTCTCTTCTGGAGCCTTTTAGATCTTTTGACTATCTGGTGGTGTGACTGCTTCTTTTTATTACTCATTTGTTCTTTTACTGATTCTGATTTCTCAATGCGTCTTGGTCTCTGTTCTTGCATACTTTGTATGCATATGCCTGGCGCTAGGATTGTTTAATAGATTTATTTGCCTCTTTTCCTTCTCCTCGAGCCTCTTTTCCTTTATCTCTCCTGTCCACTCCTGTCTCACTTTGTGACTTTATGGCAATTAAGGGCTAGTCTAAGATGTTTATGATCTTTGCTAGAAATAGTAGTGAGTTAAGTAGTCACACAGCTGTTTGCTCTAGACTAGTATGGCGAAAAAGTCAGTCCTCAGTCCTTTTTATAATCCAGTGCCTTTTACTCATGGAATAGAGCAAATAACACCAGAAATGTCTAGGGGTTGGGGCACATGAGTCTTCATTATGTCTTCACTGTTTGCTACCTGAAATATTGGGCACTCACATAAAGACATTGAGTATCTTCTTTAGAATTTGTTGCTAACTGTTCAGTTTTGTCCCTAGTTTTATTATGAATCAAATGAAAATGTGAACATAGCAAATGCAAAAAAAATTTTTTTCTGAAAAAGAATAAACAGCCTTGGTTGAATTTTCTGTGTGTGTTTTCTTTCTTTCTTTCTTTTTTTTTTTAGATGACCTGATATCAAAGTCTCTAGAGTCAACTCTGTGCAGCTTGTTAGTCTGCTCATAAAAAGGCAATGAAATATGACATGGAACATAATTATACAAGTGATCAGGAATTGAAGTTGAGATTTTAGTGGTAGATTGCAGCCTGAAATAAAAAGAAAGGGCCACACAGTATGAAGGGGAAATAAAGGTCAGGATGTTGATCTTGAGGCTTATTTCTAGTTCAACCAGAAATTCTGGTAAGCCAAATTAGGGGAAAGAGAAACCAATAGAAGAAACACCCCCCTCTAGTGGCGAGGAGCCAGATTCTACACTTGGTTGCTAAAATGGATGATGGGAATAGAAGGCTTCTTAGAATGCTTTTTGTTTCTTAAGAAGTACCTTGAGGATCCAGAACTAAAATCAGACCAGGATTCTTCACAGAAAGCAGCAAGGAACCAGCCAGCACCCATTGTCTCTTCTGGAGCCTTTTAGATCTTTTGACTATCTGGTGGTGTGACTGCTTCTTTTATTACTCATTTGTTCTTTTACTGATTCTGATTTCTCAATGCGTCTTGGTCTCTGTTCTTGCATACTTTGTATGCATATGCCTGGCGCTAGGATTGTTTAATAGATTTATTTGCCTCTTTTCCTTCTCCTCGAGCCTCTTTTCCTTTATCTCTCCTGTCCACTCCTGTCTCACTTTGTGACTTTATGGCAATTAAGGGCTAGTCTAAGATGTTTATGATCTTTGCTAGAAATAGTAGTGAGTTAAGTAGTCACACAGCTGTTTGCTCTAGACTAGTATGGCGAAAAAGTCAGTCCTCAGTCCTTTTTATAATCCAGTGCCTTTTACTCATGGAATAGAGCAAATAACACCAGAAATGTCTAGGGGTTGGGGCACATGAGTCTTCATTATGTCTTCACTGTTTGCTACCTGAAATATTGGGCACTCACATAAAGACATTGAGTATCTTCTTTAGAATTTGTTGCTAACTGTTCAGTTTTGTCCCTAGTTTTATTATGAATCAAATGAAAATGTGAACATAGCAAATGCAAAAAAAATTTTTTTCTGAAAAAGAATAAACAGCCTTGGTTGAATTTTCTGTGTGTGTTTTCTTTCTTTCTTTCTTTCTTTTTTTTTTTAGATGACCTGATATCAAAGTCTCTAGAGTCAACTCTGTGCAGCTTGTTAGTCTGCTCATAAAAAGGCAATGAAATATGACATGGAACATAATTATACAAGTGATCAGGAATTGAAGTTGAGATTTTAGTGGTAGATTGCAGCCTGAAATAAAAAGAAAGGGCCACACAGTATGAAGGGGAAATAAAGGTCAGGATGTTGATCTTGAGGCTTATTTCTAGTTCAACCAGAAATTCTGGTAAGCCAAATTAGGGGAAAGAGAAACCAATAGAAGAAACACCCCCCTCTAGTGGCGAGGAGCCAGATTCTACACTTGGTTGCTAAAATGGATGATGGGAATAGAAGGCTTCTTAGAATGCTTTTTGTTTCTTAAGAAGTACCTTGAGGATCCAGAACTAAAATTCTTAACAAAGACCATTAGTTCCACTTTTCTTGATCAAGAGGATTAACATGTTTCACAGAGTAAGTATTATTTTGGCAGTCTCATGTGGGATCGATTGTCTGAAAAATGCGGAGGCTACCATTGTAGGAAGAGATTCACAGTTTTTATGTACTTTTATGTAGGTCATTTAGCGAATTAGGAGAGCACTGTTATTAAACTTCTTAAGATGATATTGTAGGTACCTCTATAAACCCATGTGTAGGCAGATAAAGCCTATATTCAAAGTTGTGATAATGGTATAGAGGCGTATTCATCTGTATTTATACAAAATAATGCTTGTGGATTTCCTAAGTATAACTTTTGGTCGAAATTTTTAGTGGTGATCAGGAGAGCCAAGTGTTTGATTTATATCTCAGAAATGATTTAATTTCTACATATGGAAAGGTAGTTAAGTATATTAAAGTAACTTATTGTCCACAATTCAGTGGCTTGGTAGGAACACCTGATGCATTCTTGAAGGATATCTCATCTTAAGGATGTGTTACTGATGATAATAATTGAAATTGATTATTATTACATCTACAAATCCCAGGACCTCATTCAAATTTTTACTGTTTTGAATGTCTGAGAGAAATTCTTTTAAGTTACTTTTAAGAGGCAGAATTTCAAAGAATAAAATGTTAGGGAAGGAGAGGGAGAAAAAAAGGGAGGGAAAAATGTCTATGGTATTCTGAGTTAGATCTGAGGAAAATCTGAATATAATTCACCTGTGATACAGAAAAGAATGATTATGGCACAAGAAAATAAAGACTATCATCAGAGTGCTATTTCTTTATTTTTTATGAATTAATTAATTAATTAATTAATTTTTATTTTTATGGGGTATATTTGTTTTACAATGTTGCATTAGCTTCAGGTGTACAGCGAAGTTATTATACATTTTTACAGAGTTTTCTTGTTTTCAAGTATACGTAATCCCCACATATTTCTTTATTTTTAATGTCAAATTTTCTTGTTCTGAAGGAAAGAAATTTGAAGCTTGCAGTAGAACTCTCAATAGTTTGGAATATATTTGATGATGTTTCTTGTGAAATAAAAATGGAATGAACTATTCTCTAGAAAATATAAACTTGTACATGGCTAAAGTGAGATTGTTCAGTTATGAAATTTTTTTGTGCAACGTGTAGAACTAATATCTTTATTGTTATACTTCATAAATATACTTGTCCTCAGGAAGGAAAACTAGGTCTGGCAGTAGATCAGGATCCATCTATTGGGGAAGACCAGAAAGTAGGAGGAAGAGGTTATTAAGGTTCATCCTTAGCCAGGAAAAATTCAGTATGGAATGATTAAGGTCAGCTAGGGAAAAAATTATGATTATGTTAAGTGAGTGCACAGATATTGTTGAAGGCAAACTAGTTAGAACTGATTTGTTAATATATATGGGGACAATAAACCAATTAGATGGTCTCTTTTCTATATGATTATGACAGTGGTAGAGGATTTCTGGAGGGAAGTGAAATGAAAGGTAAGGTTAGTGGTAATTAGACCTTCATTAAATCCTATGTATGGTAGTGATAGCTTAATCTATAAGTAAAATTTAATATTAAAAATTGATATAATGTTGGCATTGTTAAAATTAGGCAGGTACTGATTTGTGTAAAGGGTTGCAGCAAATGGGTTTGAATAAAGATCCCAGATTCTAAGTCTCATTTGAAATTCCAGATAAGATATATGAGTAATAATATGTATTTGTAAAGGATTTTACAGTTTTCTGAATATTTGCACATGTATGATCTCTTTGATCCTCATCAGAACTCTGAGGGATAGTAGCGCAGGTTTGATTATCCCATTTTTACAAATAAAGTCATGGAGGCTCAGAAAGGCCAACCAACTTGCTAAAGACTAAATGGGACTAAATGGGGACTAAGTGATGGGAGTGGGACTTCAACCCACAGTTCCTTACCAAAATGCCTTTGTTCACTGTATTAGCTTCCCATGGTTGTGGTAACAAATGACCACAAACTGGGTGGCATAAGCAAGAGAAATTTATTCTCTTGTGCTCCTGGAGGCCAGAAGTCTGAAATCCGGATGTTGTCAGGGCTCTCCTCCCTCTGGAGGCTCTGGGGGAGAATCCATTCTTTGCCTCTTTCAGCTTCTGGTGGCTGTTGGCACTCCTTGGCTTATGGTTACCTCACTTCAATCTCTGTCAATGTGGTCACATTGCCTCCTCTCCCTCTGTTCTGTGTCTTTTCCTCTTATGTCTGTCTCAAGTGTGTCTTTCTCTTAAAAGGACTCTTACAAGGATGGATTCTTAAAAGGACTGACTTTAATACTCTGCTTGCCCCTGGATTTAGGACCCAGCAAGATAAGCCAGGATGATTTCCTCATCTTAATTATATCCACATAGATCTTTAATTGCACCCCCATAGACTCTATTCAAATAAGGTAAGATTCACAGTTTCCAGACCTTAGGACATATACCTGTCTTTTCAGGGACCACTAATTTAACCCACTACATTCACTGAGTGCCACTTAATTCTGTATCTTCCTTTTGGATTGAAGAAATAATCTTCTGTCTGAAGGTGGGCAAATGGGGTATGGGTTTTTTAGCTAGTATATATAGGGGAACATTTAAAATATTTTTGTTTGGTGCTAAGTGCTTAGTAACTAGAATTGAATCTAATGAACACAAGAGTTCCACCTAATCATTATACTAGCTTTGCATTTGCAGAACTATAAAAAATGGGACTAAATTAAGTTAAAGTAACATCTGACTATTCATGATTAAAAATATTAAACATTGGGTTTTCTGTTTTTGTACAGTTGGACTAAATGTGTGTGTGTATATGAATGTGAGAGATGTATTTTGGTAATGGATATATGTGTCTTCCATTTGGGTCATATAAATCAAGATCCATGTATGTAAACTCTTGAAGGGATTTGGTATGTTTTATTCACAGTTAGATCCCCACTATTGTTCCTGACATTTAAGTGTGCTCAAAGAATTTGCTGAATGAATGAAATAATTTTTTTTGACACCCAAATCAGGCAGCCACAATCCCATACTGTTACACTTTGTGGAGAGCCCTGAATAACAGTAAGATTGTAGGAGAGTCCTCACTGACTGAAAGAGACTCCACTGTGAGCTTCCCATGGTTGTGGTAACAAATGACCACAAACTGGGTGGCATAAGCAAGAGAAATTTATTCTCTTGTGCTCCTGGAGGCCAGAAGTCTGAAATCCGGATGTTGTCAGGGCTCTCCTCCCTCTGGAGGCTCTGGGGGAGAATCCATTCTTTGCCTCTTTCAGCTTCTGGTGGCTGTTGGCACTCCTTGGCTTATGGTTACCTCACTTCAATCTCTGTCAATGTGGTCACATTGCCTCCTCTCCCTCTGTTCTGTGTCTTTTCCTCTTATGTCTGTCTCAAGTGTGTCTTTCTCTTAAAAGGACTCTTACAAGGATGGATTCTTAAAAGGACTGACTTTAATACTCTGCTTGCCCCTGGATTTAGGACCCAGCAAGATAAGCCAGGATGATTTCCTCATCTTAATTATATCCACATAGATCTTTAATTGCACCCCCATAGACTCTATTCAAATAAGGTAAGATTCACAGTTTCCAGACCTTAGGACATATACCTGTCTTTTCAGGGACCACTAATTTAACCCACTACATTCACTGAGTGCCACTTAATTCTGTATCTTCCTTTTGGATTGAAGAAATAATCTTCTGTCTGAAGGTGGGCAAATGGGGTATGGGTTTTTTAGCTAGTATATATAGGGGAACATTTAAAATATTTTTGTTTGGTGCTAAGTGCTTAGTAACTAGAATTGAATCTAATGAACACAAGAGTTCCACCTAATCATTATACTAGCTTTGCATTTGCAGAACTATAAAAAATGGGACTAAATTAAGTTAAAGTAACATCTGACTATTCATGATTAAAAATATTAAACATTGGGTTTTCTGTTTTTGTACAGTTGGACTAAATGTGTGTGTGTATATGAATGTGAGAGATGTATTTTGGTAATGGATATATGTGTCTTCCATTTGGGTCATATAAATCAAGATCCATGTATGTAAACTCTTGAAGGGATTTGGTATGTTTTATTCACAGTTAGATCCCCACTATTGTTCCTGACATTTAAGTGTGCTCAAAGAATTTGCTGAATGAATGAAATAATTTTTTTTGACACCCAAATCAGGCAGCCACAATCCCATACTGTTACACTTTGTGGAGAGCCCTGAATAACAGTAAGATTGTAGGAGAGTCCTCACTGACTGAAAGAGACTCCACTGTGAGTCCATTTACTTTTGGCAGAGCCTATGGCCTTTTCTTCTCTGATAATCTTTGCTCTGGGCCAAAAAAACTGTTGTCAGTGCCTTGTTTACATAAAAGAATAACCTATGAGATTCCTTCTGCCCATCAGTTCACATCTCACTTGCTTGGAGCTCTGGCACACTGGAGGTACTCTGGTGGGTGAGTCCTGCCAACTCTGCAGGTCATTAGCGCTGCATGTTAAGCTCTGGGGACTATGCAGAGGTCTGACTCTGATACAGCTTCTTTCAGTATTAAGAAATAGAAGTTGGGTGACTCAAATGATGTGCCAGACTTTCCATGTGTTATAAATACTGCTTCTAACCAAACTTTTAGAAGCTAAGAACTATCATCATCCCTGTTTTACAGAAGCACAAAGAAGTTAAGTACTTGACCAAGTTCACACCAAGATTTGAGCCCAGGTAGTCTTGCTTCAGAGCCTACGTTCTTATCCGTGCCCATTGCCAGCCTCATGCTCATTAATTTGTAAGTAACCTGTTCTTTCTTACTGAAAGCTTGTATTTTTCTTTCTTATTCTTAAACTTCAGAAATTTCATGAGGATGTGTCAAAATGTACGCCTGTTTTCATTTATCCTTCCAGCACTCGGTAAATGCTTCTGATCTAACTGCTCTAGTCTCCTCCTCAGGGTAGTTTTCCTGTAGTATGTTTTCATTATTGCTTTCTTCAGTATGGTCTTTGCTTTGCCTCTGAAATGTTCTTTATTTACAATTAGACCTTCTAGATCTGCCTCTGGTTCTACTTTTTTCTTTTTCTTTTTGCATTCAGGAATTCTATTTCTTTTTATTTTTGCCCTGGATAGTATGTTAACTTTCACTTGCTTTTCTAGATAATAGATTTGTTCTTCTGAAAGGTCTCCTCTACTTTTTACTTCCTCAATTAAAATTTAAATCATGTTTGAAGAATTTCCCAGTATATAATTTTGTTCTGTTTATTTTTTGCATTCAACATCATATAAAAATACCATAACCACACAAACCTTATTTATTTTAGAAATGTGAAGCTGTGTTAACATGAGGAAATATTAATGTAATAATATCACTTTGATAAATCAAAGGAGAAAACTAAAGGGTCATTTCCACAGTCATTGTAAAGTTATTTGATAATCAGTACTCATTCTTGATTAAAGAGATAAAAAATAGCTCTTGGTAATCCAGGAAATGAAGGATATTTTCTCAATAACCATTGTCGTATTTAACATTGAAATACTTAAGCAACATTTCCCAAGTGTATTCCTCTGAACTGTGGATCTGGGAAACTGTGGATCTGGTGTTGTTGTATTAGTTAGCATAAAGCAAGATACTATAACAAACATCAACATTTTAGCAGCTTAATACAATAGAAATTTATTTCTCCCTCATTCAGTAGTCCATTGTGGGTGTTCCTGGTTGCTAGACAGTTCTCTCTATGGTGGTTGAGGAATTCAGGTTCCGTGCATCATGTGGCTCTCCCTTTCCCTGGAGTCTTGAAATCTTTGTTTCCAGCTTTTAGAAAAACAAGGAAAGGGTGGAAAATACACACTGTCTTCTCACTTTCTTTGGCCTGAATATTACATTTATGTTCATATCTCTGTCTGTTAGGGGTGTGTGTGTGTGTGTGTGTGTGTGTGTGGTGGGGGAGAGGAACGGAAAACAGTATCTTGCTGGGATGCCACAGGTAGGGAAGTAGGCAGCGTTCTCATCTGTTGTTGGCAGGAGGAGAAATTAGACGGCAGGAGGACCATCTGAATGGAGGACACCGTGGTAATACCTATGCAACTGAAAATCTACCTGAAAATCCTGAAAATCCTTTGACCTTAAAACTCCACTTCTGCAGGTATAGTCACAAATGTGTGCATCGTTACATTTTAAGGATATATCTAGCATTACTGTACTAGCAAGAGGTTGGACATACTCTGAATGTCCATCAAAGTGTCCTGGATGAATAAGGTATTGTATATAAGTACAATGGAACACTCTGCAGCCACTAAGAGGAACAAGGCATTAAGACGTGTACTGCCTGGAGGAAAGAAGCAAGGTACAACTCCTACTTTTTACTTCCTCAATTAAAATTTAAATCATGTTTAGTTCCATTTTTGTTTTTTATTTTTGCTTTCAACAACATATAAAAATCCCATAACCACACAAACCTTATTTATTTTAGAAATGTGAAGCTGTGTTAACATGAGGAAATATTAATGTAATAATATCACTTTGATAAATCAAAGGAGAAAACTAAAGGGTCATTTCCACAGTCATTGTAAAGTTATTTGATAATCAGTACTCATTCTTGATTAAAGAGATAAAAAATAGCTCTTGGTAATCCAGGAAATGAAGGATATTTTCTCAATAACCATTGTCGTATTTAACATTGAAATACTTAAGCAACATTTCCCAAGTGTATTCCTCTGAACTGTGGATCTGGGAAACTGTGGATCTGGTGTTGTTGTATTAGTTAGCATAAAGCAAGATACTATAACAAACATCAACATTTTAGCAGCTTAATACAATAGAAATTTATTTCTCCCTCATTCAGTAGTCCATTGTGGGTGTTCCTGGTTGCTAGACAGTTCTCTCTATGGTGGTTGAGGAATTCAGGTTCCGTGCATCATGTGGCTCTCCCTTTCCCTGGAGTCTTGAAATCTTTGTTTCCAGCTTTTAGAAAAACAAGGAAAGGGTGGAAAATACACACTGTCTTCTCACTTTCTTTGGCCTGAATATTACATTTATGTTCATATCTCTGTCTGTTAGGGGTGTGTGTGTGTGTGTGTGTGTGTGTGGTGGGGGAGAGGAACGGAAAACAGTATCTTGCTGGGATGCCACAGGTAGGGAAGTAGGCAGCGTTCTCATCTGTTGTTGGCAGGAGGAGAAATTAGACGGCAGGAGGACCATCTGAATGGAGGACACCGTGGTAATACCTATGCAACTGAAAATCTACCTGAAAATCCTGAAAATCCTTTGACCTTAAAACTCCACTTCTGCAGGTATAGTCACAAATGTGTGCATCGTTACATTTTAAGGATATATCTAGCATTACTGTACTAGCAAGAGGTTGGACATACTCTGAATGTCCATCAAAGTGTCCTGGATGAATAAGGTATTGTATATAAGTACAATGGAACACTCTGCAGCCACTAAGAGGAACAAGGCATTAAGACGTGTACTGCCTGGAGGAAAGAAGCAAGGTACAAAGGTGCACTGCACTATTACTAGTGGTTGTAATGTATTGTTGTCTGACATAGGTGTTTACTGAAAAGAGTGTAAAATGTGTTATTATTTTTATAAATAAATAAAAATTTAAATGACATATACCAAAATGTGGTGGTTTGTGTTTTTTGCTTATCTGTCTTTTAAATTTTTTTCATAGTGAACAATGTCACTTCTGTGATTTAAAAAATTATAAGAATAAAAAAAAAACACAATGAAAACTCTTCCTAGGAGTCCCAGTTAACGCTGTCATGAAATCTTCCATCATTTTCCCTGTTAAGATTAATGAATACTTCTTTTTTTGCTTTCATGTTAGATTTTTCATAAATTCGATCACAGTCTGAATTGCATTATCATGTACACATTTGGCTCATTTATTCTGTGCATTCTTTAAGGGTCTGGATCATACCAAGTCATCCAGGTATCCCTGTCAGTGCAAAGGGTCTTTCCCTAGACAGATGTGCATTAAATAACTAGTTGGTGCATAAAGCAGGTGACACAATCAGTACAGTGGTTGTAAATTTTGTTGAGGTAGTCTGAATTTAATACTGTATCATTCACTGACTCTTTTAGTAATGCCAGTAGCTTATTGGGTGGAATGCAAAGTACATAGGTCAAAAGGTTTCCCTTCTGAAATGATACTGGTTGCAGACCCTCCCAATCAGTCTTTACCAATAAGTTGTTATATCTCCATTAGAGCACTGCTTACAGGTTTTTAGGTTATTCGTATGTTCATTCTGTACACATTCATTGAATGTCTACTGTGCATATGTTGTTCTGGGAGCTAGGATGGTCTACGACTTGAGGTAGTCTGTCCTCAAACTTGCAGAGTAGTAGAGGAGGCAGATAAGCAGAACCATTTCAATACAATGTAACAAGTGCAAACCCTGTGTGCAGGATTCTGTGGGAGCACAGAGAGGGAGCATCTAATCCAGCAAGGGGTGGGGGTTACAGACAGGTTTGAGTTGAACAGCATGTTGTAGGCCGTGGAGATATGAAATGTGCTGGAAGAACATTTCTGAAGAGTAAGTAGCTCAGTTAGGCTGGAGCATGAATGGGGGAAATGGCAGGAGGTAAGGCTGGAGAGGCAAGAAGGGGTCAAATCCTAATGGTCTTTTGTGCCTCTGTTAAGGGGTTTTGTGTGGGGATTTGCTAGGTGCTGCTGTAGTTTTTTTTTTTTTGAAGTTTGATTTATCTGAAATAGTGTTGGACACATTTTTCACTCCATCAAGTCTGCACGCGTTATCTAATCTTTACAACTGTCTAAGTGGCTTAGACTGTTTAAGTGAGGAGACTATAAAATAGTAGGTAAAGCTGCTTAGGGATTTAGCTCTTGGCTAGTTCGGACTAAGTTACATATTTTCCTGTTAAGATTAATGAATACTTCTTTTTTTGCTTTCATGTTAGATTTTTCATAAATTCGATCACAGTCTGAATTGCATTATCATGTACACATTTGGCTCATTTATTCTGTGCATTCTTTAAGGGTCTGGATCATACCAAGTCATCCAGGTATCCCTGTCAGTGCAAAGGGTCTTTCCCTAGACAGATGTGCATTAAATAACTAGTTGGTGCATAAAGCAGGTGACACAATCAGTACAGTGGTTGTAAATTTTGTTGAGGTAGTCTGAATTTAATACTGTATCATTCACTGACTCTTTTAGTAATGCCAGTAGCTTATTGGGTGGAATGCAAAGTACATAGGTCAAAAGGTTTCCCTTCTGAAATGATACTGGTTGCAGACCCTCCCAATCAGTCTTTACCAATAAGTTGTTATATCTCCATTAGAGCACTGCTTACAGGTTTTTAGGTTATTCGTATGTTCATTCTGTACACATTCATTGAATGTCTACTGTGCATATGTTGTTCTGGGAGCTAGGATGGTCTACGACTTGAGGTAGTCTGTCCTCAAACTTGCAGAGTAGTAGAGGAGGCAGATAAGCAGAACCATTTCAATACAATGTAACAAGTGCAAACCCTGTGTGCAGGATTCTGTGGGAGCACAGAGAGGGAGCATCTAATCCAGCAAGGGGTGGGGGTTACAGACAGGTTTGAGTTGAACAGCATGTTGTAGGCCGTGGAGATATGAAATGTGCTGGAAGAACATTTCTGAAGAGTAAGTAGCTCAGTTAGGCTGGAGCATGAATGGGGGAAATGGCAGGAGGTAAGGCTGGAGAGGCAAGAAGGGGTCAAATCCTAATGGTCTTTTGTGCCTCTGTTAAGGGGTTTTGTGTGGGGATTTGCTAGGTGCTGCTGTAGTTTTTTTTTTTTTGAAGTTTGATTTATCTGAAATAGTGTTGGACACATTTTTCACTCCATCAAGTCTGCACGCGTTATCTAATCTTTACAACTGTCTAAGTGGCTTAGACTGTTTAAGTGAGGAGACTATAAAATAGTAGGTAAAGCTGCTTAGGTTTGAATTTCAGCTCTTCGGTTTACTAGTTTCGGACCTAGAAGTTACATATTTGCCTGAATTTCTTCATCTGATAATGATAATCATGACACCTACCACATACCTCATGGGGTTCCCAAGTGTCTTAGTGGTAAATAATCCACCTGCAGTGCAGGAGATGCGGGTTTAATCCCTGGGTTGGGAAGATCCCCTGGAGAAGGAAATGGCAACCTACTTCAGTATTCTTGCCTGGAGAATTCCATGGATGGAGGAGCCTGGCAAACTATGGTCCTTGGGGTTGCAAAGAGTTATATAGGACTTAGTGACTGAGCGCAGATGCATGCAAATGCATGTAAAATGCTTGGCCTTAGTTGCTAAGTGACCGCATGCTCAATAAGTGTAATTCTTGGTTATTAAAAAGAATAATACCGCAGGAACTTCCCTGGTGGTCCTGTGACTAAGACTGTGCTTCCAATTCAGGGAGTCTGGGTTCGATCCTCAGTCAGGGAGCTAGATCTCATGTGCTATAACTAAGACCCAACAAAGCCAAATAAGATAAATATATTTTTTAAAAATTATATACCCCTAAGTCACATGAGCAGTTAGTGGTAAAGCCCAGGGTGAACAAGGCAGTCTGATTTCAGAATCTTTATTAGAACTGCTTTTGTGGTTATAGAGAGATGCTTAAAGATGAGTTCTAAGCAGTGGAACCAGATGAAGAATTTCAGTCAACATGGTAAATACCAGTTAGGGTGGGAATTCTTCTTAGGGGCTCTTCACATTACCCCACATAAACAACTTTTCTTTGTTACACTGCCTGCATATAGAGACTTATGGGAGAAATACATCTCTATAATTTAGGTAAATGACATTAATTCCAGATTTATAATGCACACAAGAATATTTTACAAACATCCTCCTCTAGGCGTTTATCTACTGGTGCTGACACCTGGGGTATCGTGTGAAGTCCTATTGCTCTGCTCACCATCTCCACACTCCTAGATTTTTCCAACTTTAGGACCCAAGTGGGAGTCTTATGTTGGAGGATGTTGTGCAAACCACATGCGTAAAGAAAATAATTTACATTTTTCCTAGTTGCAAAAAGTAGGTAAAGCTGCTTAGGTTTGAATTTCAGCTCTTCGGTTTACTAGTTTCGGACCTAGAAGTTACATATTTGCCTGAATTTCTTCATCTGATAATGATAATCATGACACCTACCACATACCTCATGGGGTTCCCAAGTGTCTTAGTGGTAAATAATCCACCTGCAGTGCAGGAGATGCGGGTTTAATCCCTGGGTTGGGAAGATCCCCTGGAGAAGGAAATGGCAACCTACTTCAGTATTCTTGCCTGGAGAATTCCATGGATGGAGGAGCCTGGCAAACTATGGTCCTTGGGGTTGCAAAGAGTTATATAGGACTTAGTGACTGAGCGCAGATGCATGCAAATGCATGTAAAATGCTTGGCCTTAGTTGCTAAGTGACCGCATGCTCAATAAGTGTAATTCTTGGTTATTAAAAAGAATAATACCGCAGGAACTTCCCTGGTGGTCCTGTGACTAAGACTGTGCTTCCAATTCAGGGAGTCTGGGTTCGATCCTCAGTCAGGGAGCTAGATCTCATGTGCTATAACTAAGACCCAACAAAGCCAAATAAGATAAATATATTTTTTAAAAATTATATACCCCTAAGTCACATGAGCAGTTAGTGGTAAAGCCCAGGGTGAACAAGGCAGTCTGATTTCAGAATCTTTATTAGAACTGCTTTTGTGGTTATAGAGAGATGCTTAAAGATGAGTTCTAAGCAGTGGAACCAGATGAAGAATTTCAGTCAACATGGTAAATACCAGTTAGGGTGGGAATTCTTCTTAGGGGCTCTTCACATTACCCCACATAAACAACTTTTCTTTGTTACACTGCCTGCATATAGAGACTTATGGGAGAAATACATCTCTATAATTTAGGTAAATGACATTAATTCCAGATTTATAATGCACACAAGAATATTTTACAAACATCCTCCTCTAGGCGTTTATCTACTGGTGCTGACACCTGGGGTATCGTGTGAAGTCCTATTGCTCTGCTCACCATCTCCACACTCCCTAGATTTTTCCAACTTTAGGACCCAAGTGGGAGTCTTATGTTGGAGGATGTTGTGCAAACCACATGCGTAAAGAAAATAATTTACATTTTTTCCTTTCTTAGCTTCTGGAACATCAGTGATTCCATCCTCCCACTTCTATTGGGCAGAAATTGAGGTATTCTCCTTATGCTCCTTCATCTTCTCCAAAACCCACCACACACACACACACACATACTCTCTCTCTGCCCGCCTCCCTCTCTTCTTGCTATACGTGTCAGAGGGATCCAGCATAACTACTTTTTCTCTGATTCACGGACCTAAGAATATACAGTCTTTGGTAGTAACGAAGCACATCAGGACTCTACTGTCTCCAATCCTATTGTTCCCACTCAGAACTGTGTCGGAGCTTTCATTTCTCTGTCTCTCTGCTCACCTTTGTATCCCTCTGTCCCTTGCACAGTGTCTGGCATATAGTAGGCATTCAGTAAATAGCTTTTGAAAGAATTTTTTAAAAAGGCAAGATGCATTGTATATTCTTTATCTTAATGATATTTAATTACAGAAAAGTGTGCAAAAATATTACCTTGCTTTAAAATGTTTCATGTGAGCGGATTGTTCTTAGCAAGTGGGCCCCACCTTCACCTCCACTGCCATAGTAGGGCTCCCAGAACTTCTGAATTTGTTCAGTTGTCCTCAATATAGCTCTGGTGGTGATGGGACTGAGTAGATGACCCTCAAATTTGGGAGAATATCTCGAGGTTGGAGGCAGGTCATATCATGGGATTGGTTATTTTTCCAAGATCTTTGGAATTTCATGACTTCAAAACCCAAAAAAGGAAAAATTCAAGAAGGGTCCAGTTAGGGTGGGAATTCTTCTTAGGGGCTCTTCACATTACCCCACATAAACAACTTTTCTTTGTTACACTGCCTGCATATAGAGACTTATGGGAGAAATACATCTCTATAATTTAGGTAAATGACATTAATTCCAGATTTATAATGCACACAAGAATATTTTACAAACATCCTCCTCTAGGCGTTTATCTACTGGTGCTGACACCTGGGGTATCGTGTGAAGTCCTATTGCTCTGCTCACCATCTCCACACTCCCTAGATTTTTCCAACTTTAGGACCCAAGTGGGAGTCTTATGTTGGAGGATGTTGTGCAAACCACATGCGTAAAGAAAATAATTTACATTTTTTCCTTTCTTAGCTTCTGGAACATCAGTGATTCCATCCTCCCACTTCTATTGGGCAGAAATTGAGGTATTCTCCTTATGCTCCTTCATCTTCTCCAAAACCCACCACACACACACACACACATACTCTCTCTCTGCCCGCCTCCCTCTCTTCTTGCTATACGTGTCAGAGGGATCCAGCATAACTACTTTTTCTCTGATTCACGGACCTAAGAATATACAGTCTTTGGTAGTAACGAAGCACATCAGGACTCTACTGTCTCCAATCCTATTGTTCCCACTCAGAACTGTGTCGGAGCTTTCATTTCTCTGTCTCTCTGCTCACCTTTGTATCCCTCTGTCCCTTGCACAGTGTCTGGCATATAGTAGGCATTCAGTAAATAGCTTTTGAAAGAATTTTTTAAAAAGGCAAGATGCATTGTATATTCTTTATCTTAATGATATTTAATTACAGAAAAGTGTGCAAAAATATTACCTTGCTTTAAAATGTTTCATGTGAGCGGATTGTTCTTAGCAAGTGGGCCCCACCTTCACCTCCACTGCCATAGTAGGGCTCCCAGAACTTCTGAATTTGTTCAGTTGTCCTCAATATAGCTCTGGTGGTGATGGGACTGAGTAGATGACCCTCAAATTTGGGAGAATATCTCGAGGTTGGAGGCAGGTCATATCATGGGATTGGTTATTTTTCCAAGATCTTTGGAATTTCATGACTTCACAATGGAAAAATTCCCCCAGATTTAAGTTAATGAAGGAAATAAATAGATTATAGGAGACATACTTCTTGTAAGAAGGGGCTAGGAGAAAGTAATCCAAGGAAAGTAGAAGATATTCAGAAAGACCAAGCTCATTATTTTGACCTATTTTTTAGGTTTAAAGCCTCCTTGGAATTCACTGGCTTCTACAGAATTCTAACCCAGAGAGCAGTAAATCTAATTCTCTTAGTTTTCAGTTTTTGAATCCCTTGCTCACATCATCAGTTATATTTAAAATCAGTAATTTTTTCACATTGCTTTCTTTTGACTTCAACTCTCTCACGTGCTTTTCTCCCACCAACTCTGATAACTTTTTAAGAATTTTTAATTAGTTTAAATTGGTTGACATCACTTCTTCATCAGAGGGCTAAAACCTGCAGAATTGTAGGTATAGATTTCTGGGGTTACAGTCCAGAATAAATGACCTTCATAATTCTGGTTCCTATAGGAACTCAAAGTTATGTACACAGTGAAGTGATGCAACTCGCATTTCCCTAAGTTCCTAGGAAAACCTTGAGAAACATGGAAAAGGATCTTAAACTTTAGGACTTTATCCTTACCTGAAAGTCCATAGTCATGTTAATCTAGGCCGTGATGACGCACCAGTGGACTCTCCAGACATGTTGAAAGCAGTAAACCTGGTCCTTCAGGACTTTGACTCTGGACCACAAAATGATGTACTGAAATATGCAGAAACACTCTTAAGTCCAAAGATGAGGAACATCTGCTACTAGAGCCCAGGGATCTGTGTGTGTGCGTGTGTGTGTACCACTTGGAGGTCATCTCCAAGACTTCAAGAGAAAGTGATACCCAAGCTTGAATTTGGTATCCTTCATACATAAACCTCGTTCATAGCCTGCTCTGTTTCCAAGCTTCCAGAAGAAATTAGAAAAGCAGACCAAATAAATCCCAAACAAGTGAATAAAGAACAGAAATAGAAAAATAGAAAGAGACAGTAGAGAAAATTACAAGCCAGAAGATTGTCCTTTGAAAGTAAAATAATTATTGTCCTTTGAAAGTAAAATAAAATTGAGGAACTCTTACCATCAATGATAAGGAGAGAAAACATAAATTACCATAATTAGAAACAAAAGAGGAATATCACTATAGATCATACTGGCATTAGAAGATTAATACATATTATGGAAATTTTATGCCAATAAATTCAAGAAATTAGATGTTTTTTAATTCCTCTAAAATACAACTTACTAAAGCTAATACAGGATGGAATAGAAAATCTGAATAGCCCTATATTTAAAATTTTGAATTTATGTTAAAAAACCTACCCGCAAAGAAAGCTACAGGTCCAGATGGTCTCTCTGGTGAATACTATCAAACATTTAAAGAAGCAATAATATGAATGTTAAAAAAATCAGAAAATAGAGAAGGAGGGAACATTTCCTAACTCATTTTATGAGGTGAATATTACCCAGATACCAAAACCTGAGAAAAACAGTTGAAAGGAAGAAAACTGCTGATCGGTATTTCTTAGGATCATAGGCACTGCAACAAACTGAATGTTTGTGTCCCTCCAAAATTCCTATGTTGAAATCCTAACCCTTAATATGAGAAGTCAGCAGTCTGCAACCTGGAAGAGGGCATATACTTACTTAATCTGCGAGTCTCTTTTGATCTTGGACTTCACAGCCTTCAGAACTGTGAGAAATAAATGTTTGTTGCTTAAAGTCATCCAGTATATGGTATTCTTTTATAGCAGCCGGAACTAAGACAGACATAAAAATCCTTAAAGGCATATCACCAGGTTGAATCCAGGACTGTATAAAAAGGTTACTGCATCATGACCAAATGGGGTTCAGTCCCAGGAAACAGAATTGCTTAACCCCCAAATTAATGTATTTCACATTTTTTTCATAAGAAGAAAACCCATATGATCATTTCAGTAAATATGAAAAGAACATTTCACAAGATTCCATAATTTTTAACTCAGAAGATCAGGAATTGAGATTTAACTCGATGAGAAGCATCTACAAAACACCTGTAGCAGCATCATATTTGATAATGAAATATCAAAAGCCTTCCTCCATGACTGAGAACAAAGTATGAATGTCATTCTTTACTACTTCTGTTTATAGACAGTATTTCACTGGAGCTCCTAGCCATTGCAATGAGGCAAGAAAGAGAAGTATAATATATAAAGCCTGCAAAGGGCGTAATTCTGTACATAGGAAATCTGAAGGGATCTGTGAAACAACTGCTGATACTTACAAATGAATTTAGAAAGGCCACAGAAACAAGGCTAATAGTATTTTCATAGATCAGTTGCAAACAACTGGAAAATGCAATTAAGAATATAATTCTATACCACATAGAGACAAGAAGCATAAAATATATAAGAAGTAGAAACATCAACACAAATGTAAAATCAAAAACTATAAAGCTTCTAGAAGAAAACACAGATCTCCTAGAGAGAGCATAAATAGCATTAAGCATAAAGGGAAAAAAATTGACAAATTGGAATTCTAAACATATTGCTCATTAAAAATTACCACAATGAAAAATGAGGGAAGACAGAGATTAGGAGAAATATTTATAATACACATATATCCTGCAAATCAGTAGACAACCTAATATAAAATGGTCAGACTTGAACAGGTAGTTCACAAAGGAATTTGTACAGTTAGCTAATAAGCACATTAAATTGCTCATTACCATTAGTCTTCTGAGAAAATGAGAATTAACATTACAGTGAGATACACTATCCATTACAATGGCTAACATTAAATAAGATAGACAACACCACTGTTGGTGAGGATGTGGAAAAACTGCTGATGGGAGTACAAAATCAGATACTCATTTTGGACAAAATTTGTCAGTTTCTTGAAAACTTAATCTGTGCTGTGTCCAGAAATTCCACTTCTGGATTTATCTAGAAGAAATGAAAGCATTTGCCCACAAAAGGACATGCAAAAGAATATTCACAACAAGTTTATATGCGCCCAAACTGGAAAGAATCCAAATATCCATCAAAAGAAGGATTAATTATGGTATAATTCATATAAAAGAACACTACTCAGTAAGTAAAAAGAATGAACTACTGATACATGCAGCAAATAAGAGCAAATCCTGAAGATCATGTTGAGTGAAAAAAAGAATGACTGACATTATAAAAATTACAGTCCTTTTTAAAGAAGATCAGGAATTGAGATTTAACTCGATGAGAAGCATCTACAAAACACCTGTAGCAGCATCATATTTGATAATGAAATATCAAAAGCCTTCCTCCATGACTGAGAACAAAGTATGAATGTCATTCTTTACTACTTCTGTTTATAGACAGTATTTCACTGGAGCTCCTAGCCATTGCAATGAGGCAAGAAAGAGAAGTATAATATATAAAGCCTGCAAAGGGCGTAATTCTGTACATAGGAAATCTGAAGGGATCTGTGAAACAACTGCTGATACTTACAAATGAATTTAGAAAGGCCACAGAAACAAGGCTAATAGTATTTTCATAGATCAGTTGCAAACAACTGGAAAATGCAATTAAGAATATAATTCTATACCACATAGAGACAAGAAGCATAAAATATATAAGAAGTAGAAACATCAACACAAATGTAAAATCAAAAACTATAAAGCTTCTAGAAGAAAACACAGATCTCCTAGAGAGAGCATAAATAGCATTAAGCATAAAGGGAAAAAAATTGACAAATTGGAATTCTAAACATATTGCTCATTAAAAATTACCACAATGAAAAATGAGGGAAGACAGAGATTAGGAGAAATATTTATAATACACATATATCCTGCAAATCAGTAGACAACCTAATATAAAATGGTCAGACTTGAACAGGTAGTTCACAAAGGAATTTGTACAGTTAGCTAATAAGCACATTAAATTGCTCATTACCATTAGTCTTCTGAGAAAATGAGAATTAACATTACAGTGAGATACACTATCCATTACAATGGCTAACATTAAATAAGATAGACAACACCACTGTTGGTGAGGATGTGGAAAAACTGCTGATGGGAGTACAAAATCAGATACTCATTTTGGACAAAATTTGTCAGTTTCTTGAAAACTTAATCTGTGCTGTGTCCAGAAATTCCACTTCTGGATTTATCTAGAAGAAATGAAAGCATTTGCCCACAAAAGGACATGCAAAAGAATATTCACAACAAGTTTATATGCGCTCCAAACTGGAAAGAATCCAAATATCCATCAAAAGAAGGATTAATTATGGTATAATTCATATAAAAGAACACTACTCAGTAAGTAAAAAGAATGAACTACTGATACATGCAGCAAATAAGAGCAAATCCCCCTGAAGATCATGTTGAGTGAAAGAAGCCAGACACAAAATAACATACTGAATGATTCTATTTATTTTAAAATTATCAAGAGGGAAAATTTATGGTGATAGAAATAAGAACAGTGATTGCCTTTCAGGGTATTTGGTAACTTTCTGGAGTGACAGAAATGCTCAGTATCTTGATTGGTGTGGTAGTTACATGGGTATACATTTAATTTATTAAGAGTCATCAAGTTGTATACATAAGGTTAGGTGTTTCATTATATGTATGTTTTACTACAATGAAAACCAAATCAACAGTTAACTGTATGCCATTACAGCTTTAATGGCTTCCCTGGAGGCTCAAGACGGTAAAGAATCTGCTGCAGTGTGGGAGACTAGGTTTGATCCTTGGGTTGGGAACATTCCCTGGAGAAGGGAATGGCAACCCGCTCCAGTATTCTTGCCGGGAGAATCCCATGAACAGAGGAGCCTAGCGAGCTGCAGTCCATAGGGTCACAGAATTGGGCACAACTGAATCACACCTCCCCACCCCACACACACCCCACCGCCCACACACCCCAGTGAGCAAGGAGTATTAAATCTGAAGTTGGGCAAAAATTATAGTGAAGAACAAACAAATGGGTGATAGTACCATTGGACATAGATTTTAGGGCACAAGCATTATGTGAAATATTAAATAAAACAAAGTAATGCATTTTGTGTTGATAAAAGGTAGCATTCATAAGAAATATGTATACCTGGAGGATACAGGACTGAAACGTATAAACCAAAATATTACAAGTACTAGGAGTGTTTGAGATGCTCACAGTAACTGCAGCTCGGTAATTGAGAGAATAAATGGATAAAAAAATGAAGAAATGAGGAAAATGACATGAGGAAAATCCATGATATTAAACTCTGTGCCCTAACAAAGAGACAATATACATTTTTCCAGTGTCCATATTAAACATTTATTAAATCTGATTATATAGTGGGCCAAAATAGAAAACTTAAACTTCTAAAACCAGGAAATATACAGCCCCAGTGTCTGACTACCAATCCCGTAAACAAAGAGATTGAGTAAAGCCAAAAAAAAAAAGCTAAACTTCTTGAATAAATCAAAAGACATTCTCCTTAATCACTTTTGAGACACAGAGAAAATATATATACTAATGACAATGAAAACTGCTCCTATGGCCAAAGCAGTACTTATCAGATTTCTTGCCTTAAACATAACTCTATATATCTATCTATATAAATGAAAAAAAGAGAAGGTATTAGTCATTCAATTGTGTCTGACTCTTTGCAACCCCATAGACTCTGTAGTCCACCAGTCTTCTCTGTCCATGGGATTCTCCAGGCAAGAATACTGGAGTGAGTTGCCATCCCCTTCTCCAGGGGGAAGAATAAATGATTGATGAAATTAGAAACAGAATGATGACTACTAACTGAGGATATAGGAGATAGAAAAAAAATTAAATATAAAAACTACAGAATTGGCAAACATAAAGTGAAATGATAAATTCATGAAATGTATTAAGAAAAAACAAAACCTCTAACTAATGCCAGAGAAGAAGGTAATTCAGCACAATAGAACTGGAAAGGAGCATGAAATCACAAGTGAATGTGATGCTCATCTTCAAGCTGATATATCTGAAAGTCAGTCCAGGGACTTCTCTGGTGGTCCAGTGGTTAAGACTGGGCACTGCAGGGGGCCTGAGTTCAATCCCTCCTCAGTAGGAAGAGTAGGATTTGCAGACAGGGTGTGGCATTTTAACCAGAGCAATATTTCTACATTTCACATAACATTTTTTTTCAGGAAAGATTTCTAAAACGGGGCAGCTAATATGAGAGGAAATAGCATTCATAAGAAATATGTATACCTGGAGGATACAGGACTGAAACGTATAAACCAAAATATTACAAGTACTAGGAGTGTTTGAGATGCTCACAGTAACTGCAGCTCGGTAATTGAGAGAATAAATGGATAAAAAAATGAAGAAATGAGGAAAATGACATGAGGAAAATCCATGATATTAAACTCTGTGCCCTAACAAAGAGACAATATACATTTTTCCAGTGTCCATATTAAACATTTATTAAATCTGATTATATAGTGGGCCAAAATAGAAAACTTAAACTTCTAAAACCAGGAAATATACAGCCCCAGTGTCTGACTACCAATCCCGTAAACAAAGAGATTGAGTAAAGCCAAAAAAAAAAAAGCTAAACTTCTTGAATAAATCAAAAGACATTCTCCTTAATCACTTTTGAGACACAGAGAAAATATATATACTAATGACAATGAAAACTGCTCCTATGGCCAAAGCAGTACTTATCAGATTTCTTGCCTTAAACATAACTCTATATATCTATCTATATAAATGAAAAAAAGAGAAGGTATTAGTCATTCAATTGTGTCTGACTCTTTGCAACCCCATAGACTCTGTAGTCCACCAGTCTTCTCTGTCCATGGGATTCTCCAGGCAAGAATACTGGAGTGAGTTGCCATCCCCTTCTCCAGGGGGAAGAATAAATGATTGATGAAATTAGAAACAGAATGATGACTACTAACTGAGGATATAGGAGATAGAAAAAAAATTAAATATAAAAACTACAGAATTGGCAAACATAAAGTGAAATGATAAATTCATGAAATGTATTAAGAAAAAACAAAACCTCTAACTAATGCCAGAGAAGAAGGTAATTCAGCACAATAGAACTGGAAAGGAGCATGAAATCACAAGTGAATGTGATGCTCATCTTCAAGCTGATATATCTGAAAGTCAGTCCAGGGACTTCTCTGGTGGTCCAGTGGTTAAGACTGGGCACTGCAGGGGGCCTGAGTTCAATCCCTCCTCAGTAGGAAGAGTAGGATTTGCAGACAGGGTGTGGCATTTTAACCAGAGCAATATTTCTACATTTCACATAACATTTTTTTTCAGGAAAGATTTCTAAAACAAAAAAATTGAAGATAATTCCTCATAAAAACAATTAAATGATAAATATGTTTCATAGAAAATAACTGATTTAAAAAGCATCATGATTCACCTGAAACTATCACAAAATTGTTCACTGGCTATATCCCAATAAAAATGTTTTGGTGTTAAAAAAAAATAAAAAGCACCATGATTTATAAATTTAAAAAATACATGGCTACAGAAGGTGCCTAACAATAATTATATCTGGTGGGAATGAACAGTTTTATTTACTCCTTTTGCCTGTCTTTATGTAAAACATTCTACAGTGGTAACATATTACTGTTCTTTCTTTTTTACTTACATACTTTTGAAGTTTAGGTGCAGTAAAATGCACAAATTTAAGTGTACAATTTTATGTCTTTCCATGTATGAATACATCTGGATCAAAACATAGAATATTTCTCACACCCCAGAGAGTTCCCCCATGTCCCTTTTCAGTCAACAGCCCCACTCCCTGTGTCCCATCAGAGATAACCACTATTTTGACCTAGTTTAGATTTGGTTTTTCTTTTCTTAAACTTCTTGTAAATGGAAATAATACAGTATATACCTTTTGGCTCTAGATTATTTTGCAGAACATAATATTTCTGAGATTCACTCATTATATGTATTAGTAGGTTTTCTTTAAATTCCTTGGTAATATTCTACTTTATGACTATCTGACAGTTTAATGTTTTTTTTTTTTTTTTTCTTAGACACATGAGTTATTTACAGTTTGGCTGTTAGGAATAAAGTGGATCTGAACAATCTTCCATGACTTTTTTTTTTTTTAAATTTTGGCCTCTTTTATTGATTTTTTATTTATTGATTTTCATCCATCTTTTACTCTTAGGCCTGTGTGGGCCTCCCACTGCAGTGGCCTCTCTCTTTGTGGAGCACCCGCTCTGGGCGCATGTGCTCCAAAGTGCTGGCTCATAATTGAACATACCAGTCCAGCTGCTCAGGGGCATGTGGGACCTCAAAACCAGGACCCCTTGCATTGCAAGGCGATTTACTCACTTGACCAAAAGGAAGGGAGTAGGAATTTGAAAAAGAACAGGGTGTGGCATTTTAACCAGAGCAATATTTCTACATTTCACATAACATTTTTTTTCAGGAAAGATTTCTAAAACAAAAAAATTGAAGATAATTCCTCATAAAAACAATTAAATGATAAATATGTTTCATAGAAAATAACTGATTTAAAAAGCATCATGATTCACCTGAAACTATCACAAAATTGTTCACTGGCTATATCCCAATAAAAATGTTTTGGTGTTAAAAAAAAATAAAAAGCACCATGATTTATAAATTTAAAAAATACATGGCTACAGAAGGTGCCTAACAATAATTATATCTGGTGGGAATGAACAGTTTTATTTACTCCTTTTGCCTGTCTTTATGTAAAACATTCTACAGTGGTAACATATTACTGTTCTTTCTTTTTTACTTACATACTTTTGAAGTTTAGGTGCAGTAAAATGCACAAATTTAAGTGTACAATTTTATGTCTTTCCATGTATGAATACATCTGGATCAAAACATAGAATATTTCTCACACCCCAGAGAGTTCCCCCATGTCCCTTTTCAGTCAACAGCCCCACTCCCTGTGTCCCATCAGAGATAACCACTATTTTGACCTAGTTTAGATTTGGTTTTTCTTTTCTTAAACTTCTTGTAAATGGAAATAATACAGTATATACCTTTTGGCTCTAGATTATTTTGCAGAACATAATATTTCTGAGATTCACTCATTATATGTATTAGTAGGTTTTCTTTAAATTCCTTGGTAATATTCTACTTTATGACTATCTGACAGTTTAATGTTTTTTTTTTTTTTTTTCTTAGACACATGAGTTATTTACAGTTTGGCTGTTAGGAATAAAGTGGATCTGAACAATCTTCCATGACTTTTTTTTTTTAAATTTTGGCCTCTTTTATTGATTTTTTATTTATTGATTTTCATCCATCTTTTACTCTTAGGCCTGTGTGGGCCTCCCACTGCAGTGGCCTCTCTCTTTGTGGAGCACCCGCTCTGGGCGCATGTGCTCCAAAGTGCTGGCTCATAATTGAACATACCAGTCCAGCTGCTCAGGGGCATGTGGGACCTTCCTGGGCCAAGGATCAAACCAGGACCCCTTGCATTGCAAGGCGTACTCTTTACTCACTTGACCACCAAGGAAGCCCAGTCCCTGATTTTTTGGTGGTCCTGTTATCCACTATATCTAGGAACAGGATTACAGGATTTGTGCATCTTTCACTCTTTCAGAGTTTTGCTGAATTTCTCTTCAGTGTGGTTGCATGAATTTACATCTCAAGGAGCAGTGCTTGAGAGTTTCCCATTCTCTTTTCCCTTTACCACTATAAAGTAAAAAAAAAACAAAACAGGCTGACTTTATTTTTTCTTCAGAGTTTTGTTATTTACTGCCAAACATCAACATGAATTAGCCATAGGTATACATATGTTTCCTCTCTTGAACTTCCCTCCGGTCTCCCTTCAATCCCACCCCTCTAAGTTGCTGCAGACCTCCTGTTTTAGTTCCCTTAGTTTGACAGTCGATTACCATTGGTTATCTAGTTCACCTATGGTAGTGTAAATTTCCATGGTACTCTTTCTGTACATCTCACACATTCCTCCCTCCCCTCAATGTCTGTAAGTCTGTTCTCTATGTCTGTTTCTCTATTGTTGCTCTGCATATATATTTATCAGTACCATCTTTCTAGATTCCATATATATGTGTTAGTATACAGTGTTTATCTTTCTCTTTCTGACTTACATCACTCTCTATAATAGGCTCTAGGTTCATCCACCTCTTTAGAACTGACTCAAATGCATCCCTTTTTATGGCTGAATAATGCTCCATTGTATAAATATACCACAGTTTCTTTATCCATTCATCTGTCAGCGGGAATCTAGGTTGCTTCCATGTTCTATCTCTTGTAAGCAGTGCTGCAATGAACAATATGTGTTTTTTTCAATTTTGATTTCCTTGGGATATATGTCTAGTAGTGAGATTAGGGAGTCATATGGTGGTTCTATTCCTAGTTTTTAAAGGAATCTCCATACTGTCTTCCAGAATAGCTGTATCAATTTACATTCCCACCAACAGTGCAAGAAGGTTCCCTTTACTCCACACCCTCTCCAGCATTTATTGTTTGTAGACTTTTTGATGATGGCCATTCTGACTGGTGTGAGGTGATAGCTCTTTGTAGTTTTGATTTGCATTTCTCTAATAATGACCCACGTTGAGCATCTTTTCATGTGTTTGTTGGCCATCTGTATGTCTTCCTTGGAGAGATGTCTGTTTCATTCTTTTTCCCACTTTTTGATTGGATTTTTTTTGATATTGAGCTGCTTATATAGTTTGGAAATTAATCCTTTGCCAGTTGTTTCATTTACTATTATTTTCTCCCATTCTGAGGGTTGTCTTTTCACCTTGTTTATAGTTTTCTTTGCTGTGCAAAAACTTTTAAGTTTAATTAGGTCCCATTTGTTTATTTTTGTTTTTATTTCCATTACTCTAGGAGACGGATCATAGAAGATCTTGCTTTGATTTATGTCATCAAGTGTTCTGCCTAAGTTTTCCTCTAAGAGTTTTGTGGATTCTGGTCTTACATTTAGGTCTTTAATCCATTCTGAGTTTATAGGTCTTTAATCCATTTTGAGTTTATCTTTGTGTATGATGTTAGTAAGTGTTCTAATTTCAATTCTTTTACATGTAGCTGTACAGTTTCCCAGCCCCACTTATTGAAGAGGCTATCTCTGCCCCATTGTATATTTTTGCCTCCTTTGTCAAAATAAGGTAACCACAAATGTGTGTGTTTATCCCTGGGCTCTCTATCTTGTTCCACTAATCTATATTTCTGTTTTTGTGCCAGTACCATACTATCTTGATGACTGTGGCTTTGTAGAATAGTCTGAAGTCAGGAAAGTGGATTCATTCACCTCCATTCTTCTTTCTCAAGACTGCTTTGGCTATCTGGGGTCTTTTGTATTTCCATATGAATTTTGATATTTTTTGTTTTAGTTCTGTGAAAAATGACATTGGTAATTTGATAGGGATTGCATTGAATCTGTAGATTACATTTGGTACTATAGTCATTTTTATGACATTGATTCTTCTAACCCAGGAATATGGAATATCTCTCCATCTGTTTATGTCATCTTTGATTTCTTTCATCAGTGTCTTATAATTTTCTGTGTACAGTTCTTTTGCCCCCTTTTGTAGGTTTATTGCTAGATATTTTGTTTGTTGCAATGGTGAATGGGATTGATTCCTTGATTTTTCTTTGTAATTTTTCATTGTTAGTATATAGGAATGCAAGTGATTTCTGTGTATTGATTTTGTATCCTGCAACTTTGCTAAATTCACTGATTACAGACCGACTTTTTAAATGAGAAAACCAAAGCTAAGCCTGCGGTAAAGCAGTAAAACCAACTTGCATGAAAGTCAGTGTCTAATCCAAGAGAAACATGCAGAGAGCAACAGCAGGTCTTTGTGTCAGTAATTTTCCTTGGTGTCTGTGTGTGTGAGTTATAAGCCTGGGAGGAGTGCGGGAGACAGGGTAAGAGGTGTAGAAAGCCAATTTCAGAAAAGCAGTACAGGCATAAAGCAAGAGGTCAGGCTCTCCCAAGCGAACTGGTTAGATTTCCAGCTCCTGAAGGAAGCCAGAGGATCTTGGTTAGAAGGGCTAGATTCATGAACCAGCTGGGTGCTGACTGTTTGGATGGCTCAGGTGTCATCTGTTGTTTACACCAGCATCAAGGTTGCTGTTACTTTGCCTTTCTGAACACCTGGGCTAGGAAGCTCTTAGTCTGGACTGACTTGAACCAGTGAGTAAAAGAACTTACAGGCAGATGAGGCAGAGCTGATACAGATAAGGAGGCCAGTACCCCAAACCTAGTGTACAATTAAACCTAATCCCATAGCACAGTCTGCATATCAGTTTTCTAGTTAGGAAGCTGAGTGCGTGCAGGAAACTGGGACTATAAATGTGTGAGCCAGGTAGATGCTGCTTGCCAAGACAAGTGGGACCATCTGATCTAAATAGCTGCTACTAGGTCCCAATAACAGCAGTGACAATGAGGGCAACTCCTCAAGTATAACCACCCTCCCTGCCTCCCCACCCTCCATCAGCAAATAGGTTACTCACCTTGTCTGTTTCATGGTCAGAAATTTGTTCTTGATGACCCAGATAACAGAGTTCAGCTGATTCTGACTATACTTCCCAAGTATATCTTGAATCCTTTTGCTCCTTTCCACTTCTGTCACTAGAGTTTAGTTGAAGCCACCATGATATATTCAGTATATTCCAACAACCTCTTTCCTCAGCTCCTATCATATTCTGCCCCACTCATATTCATCCACATAGCCTTACTCTTCCAGTCACGTTATTCCCTTTCTTAAAATCATGTTGAAAATTTAGGAGCATGTGTTTGCAAGTAGATAATGTGGATACTAGAAAATGTGTCAGTTTGGGAGATAGAGGACTCAGGTTCTAATCTTGGCACAACCACAAACTAGCTGTATGAGTGGTCATTTTTGCCCTGTAAATAGAAGGATCCTTTTCTCTAAATTCACTGATTACAGACCGACTTTTAAATGAGAAAACCAAAGCTAAGCCTGCGGTAAAGCAGTAAAACCAACTTGCATGAAAGTCAGTGTCTAATCCAAGAGAAACATGCAGAGAGCAACAGCAGGTCTTTGTGTCAGTAATTTTCCTTGGTGTCTGTGTGTGTGAGTTATAAGCCTGGGAGGAGTGCGGGAGACAGGGTAAGAGGTGTAGAAAGCCAATTTCAGAAAAGCAGTACAGGCATAAAGCAAGAGGTCAGGCTCTCCCAAGCGAACTGGTTAGATTTCCAGCTCCTGAAGGAAGCCAGAGGATCTTGGTTAGAAGGGCTAGATTCATGAACCAGCTGGGTGCTGACTGTTTGGATGGCTCAGGTGTCATCTGTTGTTTACACCAGCATCAAGGTTGCTGTTACTTTGCCTTTCTGAACACCTGGGCTAGGAAGCTCTTAGTCTGGACTGACTTGAACCAGTGAGTAAAAGAACTTACAGGCAGATGAGGCAGAGCTGATACAGATAAGGAGGCCAGTACCCCAAACCTAGTGTACAATTAAACCTAATCCCATAGCACAGTCTGCATATCAGTTTTCTAGTTAGGAAGCTGAGTGCGTGCAGGAAACTGGGACTATAAATGTGTGAGCCAGGTAGATGCTGCTTGCCAAGACAAGTGGGACCATCTGATCTAAATAGCTGCTACTAGGTCCCAATAACAGCAGTGACAATGAGGGCAACTCCTCAAGTATAACCACCCTCCCTGCCTCCCCACCCTCCATCAGCAAATAGGTTACTCACCTTGTCTGTTTCATGGTCAGAAATTTGTTCTTGATGACCCAGATAACAGAGTTCAGCTGATTCTGACTATACTTCCCAAGTATATCTTGAATCCTTTTGCTCCTTTCCACTTCTGTCACTAGAGTTTAGTTGAAGCCACCATGATATATTCAGTATATTCCAACAACCTCTTTCCTCAGCTCCTATCATATTCTGCCCCACTCATATTCATCCACATAGCCTTACTCTTCCAGTCACGTTATTCCCTTTCTTAAAATCATGTTGAAAATTTAGGAGCATGTGTTTGCAAGTAGATAATGTGGATACTAGAAAATGTGTCAGTTTGGGAGATAGAGGACTCAGGTTCTAATCTTGGCACAACCACAAACTAGCTGTATGAGTGGTCATTGCCCTCCTTTCTCCCAGATCTCAGTTTTTTATTCTGTAAATAGAAGGATTGGACAAAACTAGGAAGTTTCTATGGGCCATTGTAAGTCTAACATTCTGTGATGCTTTGTGGGACTGATTCAGAGGATTTTTCTTGCATTCTTGACTGGAATGGATAAAAGTAAGACCTTGGGATGGTATTTCAGTCAGCTTTCCTATCTTTCTTTTCAGAGATGGGTGGCATCTTTGAAGTGGTCAGACAGTGCCTGTATACTGAGTATAAATCCTTTGAAAGTGTTTCAAGAGCATTTCCTCACTTCAACTGGTATGCCTAGTGGACTGAGAGTTCCCTGTTGTTTCACATTGCTGATGGAGGCTCTTGTCAAGTTCTCTGTGCTTCACTGCATACTTTACCTTAGGGGTGTGTAGATTCTTAGAAGCCACCCAGTCCAGGCCTGTTGGTAGGTGAGTCTTTAAGTCTCACACAGTGCTGCTGACATTTTGTGGATTCTGACTGAGTGGTGGACACAGACATACTCATTTATCTTGTTATGTTTTTTAAATGTAAATCTCATGACATAGGACTATGAGCACATGTTGTACAAATGTCAGTTTCCTGGTTTTGATATTATACTGTAGTTATGTAAGATACAACCACTAAAGGAAACTGGGAAGAGGGGTACACTATA
This sequence comes from Tragulus kanchil, assembly GCA_022376925.1. Lineage (NCBI taxonomy): Eukaryota > Metazoa > Chordata > Mammalia > Artiodactyla > Tragulidae > Tragulus > Tragulus kanchil. The sequence goes on from JAIOJX010000023.1 coordinate 42,466,346, forward strand.
CTTCTCTGTTCTATCTTTGCAATGCCCTATGAATATTTCATTATTTCAAAATTAAAAAATAAGTCTTTGTGAGGTGGTTAATAGGACTCTCTAGGGCTGATGCCATAATGTCTTCCATAATTGTCTGAGTTGGGGCTTTTTTATGTCCAAAGCAAAATGTAGATTTCCTAAAGCAAAATGTAAGTGTGGATTACCTGACAATGCAATGACTTTCAGAATTTTGACTATGAAGTCTGTTTTCAAGGAATTTTCAATTGAAGGCTCGACCTACATGTTCAGTGGCCTTGGATTCTGTGCCAGGTCCTTCTCTTCTCCATTTCTAGTCTCAGCCCTCTCTAGACTGAGAGTTGTAGAGTGCCCAGGTCAATGTCCCTCCCAGGTCTCTGAGGAAACAGTCCCCAAACAACCACTGGACATATCTTACCCCACACATCCCACTGGTCATTTACTTCTTTATATCAGGGCAAGGGGCTTCAAGGGATGTAGAGAGGGTTCTGAGGGAAGAGGAAAGATAAATGGCCCTTCAAAGATGCCCCTGTCCTCATCCCTAGAGCCTGGGAATACTTTAGGTTATGTGACAAAGAGGAATTAAAGAGGAATTAAAGTTGCAGATGGAATTCAGATTGCTAATTAGCTGACCCTAAAAAAGGGGGGTTATCCTGTGTTATTCTGGTTAGCTCAGTGCAGTCACAATTGTCCTTAAAAGTGGAAGAGGGAGGCAGAAGAGGGAGGTGTGAGAAACAGATGTGATGATGGATGCAGGATCAGAGAGGTGCTACATTGCTGACTTTCAAGAGGGAGGAGGAGTCTGTGAGTTGCTGAGTGTGGGAGACCTCTATAAGATGGAAAAAGTCAGTAAAAAAATTCTCTCCAAAACTTTCAGATGAGAATGCACCCTGAATTTAGTTCAGTGAGACCTGTGTCAGAATGTCTGACCCATAGTCTCTACTATGATAGATCTGTGTTATTTTAAATCACTGACTTTGTAGTAATCTATTATATCACAATACAATGCCACTGTAATAGAAAATGAATATAAAGTCTTCAAGATATAAAGTCTCAGAGTAAGAATTGATTGAAGAATGCCTGGGCTTAGGAATTAGAGAAGAGAGCCCTGGGGCTTGAGGGAGTGAAACCTCAGAAAGGGGTCGGTCATTGGGAAGCACAAGTAACCCAAGGTTTAGTGGCGTGGTCATAGGGAAAGTACATTACTACTAGGAGTGGTTGAGTTAAGAATCTGAAAAAGAGAGGTTCAGCTCAAGCAGTTGGAGGAGCAGTTTTGGGAACTTGGATACATAGGTGGTAGCATAGTGGTAAGACATAGAAGGTGAAAGTGTGTGTAAGAACAGTGGATTTGTATTAGACTGGTTAACAGAAAAAAGAAGTGAAAAGAGCCCAGGGCTAGGAATCAGGGAATCTAAGTTTCAGTTATTTTGCTGTATGAGTTGTTCAGCACAAATATCCTGGACCTCAGTCTTTCCACACATAGGATGAGGGGCTGAGAGTCTTGCAATTGCTACCCAGATTCAAGTAAAAATTACACAATTTGGTGGAGGACCTTAGTGAGCTCTCTAGGAGTAAACCTGACTGTGGTTATGGCATTTCAGCTCACTGTCACTAAGTCAGTGTCCCTGGACACAGCTTACATGCGGTGCATGTAAATGACAATGGATTATGGCATCCCTCTTAGCAGAATAACTTTGCCCCCCTTCTGAGTGTTCATCATGTTACTTCAACATGGAAATAATGACCTTGGCATGCAAAGTCTCCTCATAATCGAAATATTTTGTTTACAGAGTTGTATGTATGTGATGCTTTTTATGGGGCAGGTTCAAAGTCTTTGCAAACTGCCATCTCTGATTCCTTTGTGGGGAAGGCAGGTAGTAGCCATTTTGAAGCTGATCAAATAGAAAATCACAGGGATATCGATCCCCAGATCTCTCTTAATCCTTAAGGATTAAGGATTCCAGAATCCTGAAATACTGAATTCAGTAAAAATGTCTTTGCATTCTGTTTGATTTTTGTACACTTTTCAGTTTCTCACAAACCTTTTACTGACAGAGCATCGTAGCATCTGCCAGTGATAGGGCAACCAGAGGGTTTGGCAGCTTGTGGGTGGGAGTTTCAGGGTTTGGGGACTTGGGGGAGTTAGATTGGGCTGTTGGTGTGGGAGGATGGAACTGTGTATTGATGATGGTCTTGGCTTTTTCTAAATCACAATTGCATCATATGAGATAGCTGAATTTATGTTGAGCTTTACAAAAGCCTCCCGGGAAAAGGGCAAAACTAGTTTTAGTGCGTAAGAAATTTATTTATGGCAGTTATGGTACCAAACTGAGACTGGAGACTGTTGAGAATCTGGACCACTTTCTGGTGAAGGGAAAAAAAAAAAAAAGCTATTTTACTTTTTAAAGTAGGAATCATATGGTAAGACATAGAAGGTGAAAGTGTGTGTAAGAACAGTGGATTTGTATTAGTGTTAACGGGTGAAAAGAGCCCAGGGCTAGGAATCAGGGAATCTAAGTTTCAGTTATTTTGCTGTATGAGTTGTTCAGCACAAATATCCTGGACCTCAGTCTTTCCACACATAGGATGAGGGGCTGAGAGTCTTGCAATTGCTACCCAGATTCAAGTAAAAATTACACAATTTGGTGGAGGACCTTAGTGAGCTCTCTAGGAGTAAACCTGACTGTGGTTATGGCATTTCAGCTCACTGTCACTAAGTCAGTGTCCCTGGACACAGCTTACATGCGGTGCATGTAAATGACAATGGATTATGGCATCCCTCTTAGCAGAATAACTTTGCCCCCCTTCTGAGTGTTCATCATGTTACTTCAACATGGAAATAATGACCTTGGCATGCAAAGTCTCCTCATAATCGAAATATTTTGTTTACAGAGTTGTATGTATGTGATGCTTTTTATGGGGCAGGTTCAAAGTCTTTGCAAACTGCCATCTCTGATTCCTTTGTGGGGAAGGCAGGTAGTAGCCATTTTGAAGCTGATCAAATAGAAAATCACAGGGATATCGATCCCCAGATCTCTCTTAATCCTTAAGGATTAAGGATTCCAGAATCCTGAAATACTGAATTCAGTAAAAATGTCTTTGCATTCTGTTTGATTTTTGTACACTTTTCAGTTTCTCACAAACCTTTTACTGACAGAGCATCGTAGCATCTGCCAGTGATAGGGCAACCAGAGGGTTTGGCAGCTTGTGGGTGGGAGTTTCAGGGTTTGGGGACTTGGCGGCAGTTAGATTGGGCTGTTGGTGTGGGAGGATGGAACTGTGTATTGATGATGGTCTTGGCTTTTTCTAAATCACAATTGCATCATATGAGATAGCTGAATTTATGTTGAGCTTTACAAAAGCCTCCCGGGAAAAGGGCAAAACTAGTTTTAGTGCGTAAGAAATTTATTTATGGCAGTTATGGTACCAAACTGAGACTGGAGACTGTTGAGAATCTGGACCACTTTCTGGTGAAGGGAAAAAAAAAAAAAAGCTATTTTACTTTTTAAAGTAGGAATCATATAGTAGAATCACTTTCTAGTTGGAGTGATTTTTGAAAGTCTTCTTGTCCTTTCCCATAGGGTGACCGGCTGGTTATTCTTGACACACTAATTCAGATAAAGCTGGCTTCTGGAAAGAAATATGGGTGGGAAGAGAGTGGAAATAGAGAGAGAGCTCTCTGGGAGGTAGTTTGAGGATGTCAAAGTATGGCTGGCCAGGTTTCTTATGACTCATCTGCATAGCAGAGCCGCATGGGGTCCTCCTGGAAACACAGGGTCACAGCTTTCTGTAGTATTAAGATGACTCACAGCGAAGGCAGCTGTAGGTTCCATCGCAGGTTTATCTGATGTGCAAAAATGTAACTTATGTCTTTAATTTGGCTTGATTTTTTTTTAAACTTCTGGTGCTCTGATAGAATGCCACGGAGGGGAAATTGTGTTAAGGGATTCGTTTTTAAACATGAAGATCTAAAGAACTGGTGTTGGAAACTGTCGTCCCTCAGTCATCATGTATCTAGTGTTCTCAAATGGTAAGGATCTGACAAGAGTTCTTTCACTACAGTGGGGTGATGGAATCTAGCCATAAACAATACAGGTGGGATATATAAGCACTTGTGTTCCACTTAATTTTTTCTCTGCTAAACTCTGTAGAATCTTTTTTCCGCTTCATTCAGTGGCATCTTAGGTAAGTATGAAAACATTCTGATCATTTTTTAAAAATTTTGGCCTCTTTTATTGGTCCTACATTTATTTGTTTTCATCCTCTTAATTCTTTGGCCTGTGTGGGCCTCCCATTGTGGTGGCCTCTCTCGTTGCAGAACACCAGCTCTGGGCACATGCACTCCACAGTGCGGGCTCCTAATTGGACACACCGGTCCAGCCACTCTGCGGCATATGGAGTCTACCCATGCCAGGGATCGAACCAGCACCCCTTGCACTGCAAAGCGGACTCTTTACCCACTGCACCACAAGGGAAGCCCCATTCTGATCATTTTTGATGCAGAATTTTAGTCAAATATAGTTTAAAACTGTAGTATCATATGCAGTTTAACACTTTCCCCCAGCCATTGCTTAAGGGACTCAAAATGTGGGCTGAAAGGGGGATTGGAGAAAGAGAGAGGTAGAGAAGGTGAAGGGCAGAGAGACAAAGAAAGTTTCCAAGATGTCTCCTTTTTCTCTCTGTCATGTAGACAACCTAGGATTAGGCCAGAGGGTGTTTGGATAAAGGTAACAGTAGTCCTGTAGACTACTGGACCACCTGCCAGTTGTGGGAAGATGTGCATGCTCACACTGATCACTTTGGTCTGACCTGCTTCTGCTGATGTAATGCTGTCTTCATGATGGTTTCTCCTTCAGGCCAGCCTGGTCTACTCTGTCAAGGAGGACTGACTTAGAGAGGGCGGCCCTTCTATAGTCCCTATTTCCAGTCCTCTCTCTGGTAGCATGCTCAGTCACTCAATGTGTCTGACTCTTTGCGACCCTATGGACTGTGCATGGAATTTTCCAGGCAAGAATCCTGAAGCAAGATTGTTACTTCTCCAGGGCTTTTTTGTAGAGTGTTGCCTTATTTGTGTGGGCAAGTCCTTTTAGTCTCTTTGTTCCTCATCTGTTCTGTATTCCATCCATGGACTGATGGAAACCACAAAGGTTTCCCTCCATACTTTCTGCTGGGGTGCCACTGGGGTGGAGGTGCCACACGTCCTTTCTTCCACTGCTGCTCCACCTTCTCAGGGTGCTGCTGCAGCACTTCTCCAGGAAGCCTCTTGCTGTCCGCAGTCTACAATGAGAAGTGGGCACATGTCTGTGTTCTATTATACACACCAGACTTCAGGACAAGTACCCCTCACTTCCACCCCCCGCACTGCTACCAGAACTCTCTCCCCAGCCTTCTCTCTGCTCTACTCAGGGCACAGAGAGATGCCAATCATTTCTCTTTCTGCAGGCTACTCCCCACTCTGCAAGGAGTTCTCTTGCAGAAGCACAGCCCCCTCCCTCTGACAAACAGCACTATAGAGCAGGGAAAAGACAGTTTCCTCATGAAGAGTACTGTCCTCTTTGCAAGGCTGGGGACTCTGATCACTCCTCTCCTTGCTGGGAGAACATGTGAGGGTTGGTGGATGGCTCTCAGTTGTAGTAAGCCTCGAAGAAAGGTGTCTGCCCCTTTCAACATGGAGACTCAGTGCCTGTAGATTTCATCTGTAGACGCATGTCAGTTTTGGGCCATAGGAAAATTTCCTCTCAACAGCCTGGTTTTATGTAAATATAGAACTGTATTTTCCTGTCAATCAGTGCCTTTTAGTGTTACGTGATGGTATGGTGGGGTTTTTGTTGGGTTTGTTTTTTGTTTTTATATCTGTCAATTCAGATTACTAGAAAAGTCATAGAAAATAATGGTTTATAAAAAAATATCAGGCTCTGTTTACTTCTTTAGTGACTTGTTTCCCAGGAAATGCTTGATTTCCCTGGCTAGATGCCACAAATAAAGTAGGCCTTTGTATGTATATTGTTTATTATAATAGGGATTTATTCTGTAGGTCAAATCACGGTCTTCACGACATATTCTACGTAATAAAAGCCCAGGGAGGCAGTGGAGTGTGTGTTGGAGTCAAATCAACTTGGCTCGAATCAGCAGCTTTGTGAAGCTGGTGAGTCACTTAACATCTTCCTCACAGGCAAAATAAAAATACTACTACACCCCCACGTTAGAGGTTGTGAGGTCTCAATTGAATAATGTATGTAAAATATGTAAAGCACTTATGGTTGCCTGGATCATAGGAAGTATATAATAAAGTTAGCTCCTTTTATTATCTTTATGGCATAGATAATACCATGTTATCTTTATGAATATATGATTCCACCGTAATTTGAATAAAAACCTATCACCTTGGACTGAGGGGGCTGAGACTGGAAATTCTGCTAGATATAAGGAAATTGAACATATATCATGTTAGCAGGAAAAGATTCAGAAGAATCGACAGCAGAGTTAGGGACTCCATGTAAAAGATGGGGAGGTACGAGATAAGGAATGGGGCAAAAAGTGTGGAGAACCAAAGTTTAGACATGCTATGCAACAATAAAGCTTGGGAGTTAAGGATGTGAAAGACAGAGTCCAGAACATGTTTCAGGGGGTGAGTGTGAGTGACCTGGCCCTGTGGGCTGGAACAAACCAGCTTGGAGTATGAGAGAAGGCAATTCCCTATGGCAGTTTTTTCTTTTTGTCAGAGGAAGCCCTTTAATATTTTTCCTTATGATCAGGTCTCATTTCCTCTGTTCATTTGTTTTCTACTAATTCTGGTAGGAGTGAAGTAGAATTGAGTGTTAAGAAAGTTACTGCTGAATAGATAGGCAAAAAAAACCCCTTAATATTTCTACTTTTTGATCATAAGTACAGTTTAACATACAGTTTAACATATGTGAGTCTTTTATATTTATGCTTTTGTGAATTATATAACCATGCCATTTATAATCTGTTTATTGAAATTTTAGGGGTTTTCTTAGTAATCTATGCATGCTTTTGATATACTGACTCATCAGTCATATTTGCTACAAGTGTTTTTTTTTTTTTTTTTGCTACAAGTATTTTCTCCACTTGTATTTATTTTTTAGTTGTTAAAAACTTTTTATTAAGGTAAATTTCAAATATATATTTACAAAACCAGGCTATATGACCCCTTCTATGCATCCATCACCCAGCATCAATACTTATCAATCTCTGCCATTCTTGCTTACCTAACTCCACCCATTTCCCATTTACTTCTACCTACTCCTCCCAACTCTTGAGGTTGTTGTTATTTTTTATAGTTAAAACAATTTTTTTTTTGCTTGTTTTTCGAACTGGTTTTCTTTTTATTTTATTAAAAAAGGTTTATTCATTTATTTCTATAGTTAAAAGTTTTTAAAGTATAGTTTGTTTATACACCTATGCACAAATCTTATCTGTTCAATTTGAATAAATGAACACACTTGAGTGAAACACTGACAGAGCTAAGAATCACACCCAGGGACACTAGGGTAAAAGGGTGAGCCCCGCCGCTGCCTCTCACAGACAGAACAGACAGAGCCATGCAGGTGTCTCGCAGCCTGAGTCTCAGCGTCACCAAGCCAGTGCCGCATAAAGTCACACTGGACCCAGGGAAGCAGGAGATCCACATGACTTGGGTTTGTCTTGGCTGGGACAGGGCCTGCGTCAAGAAACAGGTTCTTAGGTAAACCGGATTTTGACTAGAGGCCTTGGACCCTGGAAGAGGCCACCTTCTGCTCTTCCCTCACCTGTAGGTTCATTTCCTTCTTTCACTGTCTCTGAAAAGAAGATCCTTTTGGGAGAATGTCAAGATGGGGGGCAGGGTAGGCCAGGCCAACACTCTGAACTCAGTACAGTGGAGTTAGTTTTAGGGAATATGGAATCAGCAAAATGAAAAAGCAGGCTATGGAATGGGACAAATTATTTGTGAACCATATATCTGATAAGGAGTTAATATCCCAGCATATAAGGAACTGTTGTAATTCAATAATAAAAACAAAATAACTTGATTAGAAAATGGGCTAAGGACTTTTTCACATAGAAGACATATAAATGGCCTGTAAGTACATGAAAAAATGCTCAATACCACTAAATATCAGGCAATACCAATCAAAACCACAATGAGATATAACCTCATATCAGTTAGGATGTGTTAAAGAGAACAAGGATAAGTATGTATTAAAATAAGTTAAAAGATAACAAGTGTTTACAAGAATGTGAGGGAAAGGAATCCTTTTTTACAAACTTTTTTATTGGAGTATAGTTGATTTACAGTGTTTGTTAGTTTCTGCTCTATGGCAAAGTGAATCAGTTATACATATATCTATTCCTTTTAGACTCTTTTCCCATGTTGGTCATTACAGAATATTGAGTAGAGTTTCTGGTGCTATACAGTAGGTCTGTATTAGCTATCTATTTTATATATAGTAGTGTGTATATATCAATCCTAATCACCCAATTTATCCCTCTCCCCTTTCTCCCTTGATAACTGTAAGTTTGTGGGAAAGATAATCCTTGTACACTGTTGGTGGGAATATAAATTGGTATAGTCACCATGGAAAACAGTGTGGAGGTTCCTCAAAATATTAAAAATAGAACTAATATATGATTCAATAATTCCACTTAGATGTATAACCAAAGAAAATGAATTAGTATCACTAAGAGATATCTGCACTCCCATGTTCACTGCAGCATTATTCACAAGAGGAAGGATAACAAAAACAATCAAATGCTTGTTGATTGACGAATGGATAAAGAAAATGTTTTATATATATATATATATATATACACACACACACACACACACACACACACACACACACACACACACACACACACACACACACACACATATATATATATACTGAAACATAAAAAAAGGGGGCACCTATATTTGCAGATGGCTCAGTGTAAAGAATCTGCCTGATAGCACAGGAGATGCAGGAGATGCGAGTTTGATCTCTGGTTTTATACACACACACACACACACACACACACATATATGTATGTATATATATATAATGGAATATTGTACTTCCCTGGTGGCTCAGTCCATAAAGAATGTGCGTGCAGTACTGGAGTTGCAGGTTCAGTCCCTGGGTCAGGAAGATCACCTGGAGAAGGGCATGGCAACTTACTCCATTATTCTTGCCTGGAGGATCCCATGGACAGAGGAGCGTGGTGGGCTATAGTCTGTGGGGTCACAAACAATTGGACATGACTGAAGCAACTGAGCATGCACAATGGAATGTTATTAAGTCCTAATAAAGAAGGAAATACTGCCATTTACAACAACACTGATGCAACTGGAGGATATTATACTAAGTGAAATAAGCCAGACACAGAAAGACAAATCTTGCATGATATATGTGGAGTCAAAAAAAAAAAAAAAAGCCAACAACAGTCACAAAAAGCTGAACTCACACTAACAGGAATTAGAATGGTGGTTACCAGAAGCTAAAGGGTGAGGGAGATTTAAAAAAAAAAAGAAAGTAAAATGATGCTTGCCAAGAACTGTAGAGAGGGCGTCATGGGACATTATTGTTTTTAATTTAATTTAATTTATTTATTTACTTTTATCCATCTTTATCTTTTGGCATGTGTGGGCCTCCCATTGCAGTGGCCTCTCTTCTTGCAGAGCACTGGCTCTGGGTGCATTTGCTCCAGAGCACCGGCTTGTAATTGAACACATTGGCCCAGATGCCCCGCGGCACTTGGGGTCTTTCCGGGCCAGGGATCGAACCGGTGCCCATTGCATTGCAAGGTGGACTCTTTACCCACTGGACCACCAGGGAAGCCTGGGATGTTATTGTTTAATGAGTACAGTTTCAGAGGTGTAAAATGGAAAGAGTTCCGGAGATGGTGGTGATGGCTGTACAACAGTATGAATTACCTAATACCAAAGAATGATCTAAAGATAGTTAAGATAATAAATTTTGTTATATGTATTATACAACAATAAAATATTGAAAAAAAGAAAACAGGAGATGGGGAAAATGTCCTTAAACATAAAAAAAGGGGGCACTTATATTTCCAGGTGGCTCAGTGTAAAGAATCTGCCTGATAGAGCAGGAGACCCAGGAGATGCGAGTTTGATTTCTAGTTTAGGAAGATCCTCTGGAGAAGGAAATGGCACCTGAGTCCAGTATTCTTTACCATCTGAGTTACCAGGGAAGCCCCACTCCAGTATTCTTGCCAGGAAAATCCCAGAGGATTTTCCCATGGCCAGAGGAGCCTAGCGGGGTACAGCCCATGGGATGGCAAAGAGTTGGACACGACTGAGCATGCATATTGTCATTGCAGAGATTAAACAGTTGGTGCAGAGATTAAAAACAGTTGGTGGTTCCTCAAAAAGTTAAGTAATGTCTGCCTAAATTTCCCAGACAGGAATACTGGAGTGGGTTGCTATTTCCTTTTCCAGGAGATCTTCCCAACCCAGGAACCAAACCCAGGTCTCCAGCATTGCAGGCAGATTCTTTACCAACTGAGCTACAAGGGAATCCTTTTATCTACCATATGAGATAGCAATTCCACTCCCAGGTATTTATCAGAAATAATTATAAAGAGGGACTCAGGTCCCCGAGCCTCTGCTCCCAGTGCAGGGGTCCAGGTCAATTCCCTGGTCAGGAAACTGGATCTTGCATGCTACAACTAAAGATCCTGTGTGCCACAACTAAGATCCAGCACAGCCAAATAAATTAATTTTAAAAATTAAAAAACCCCAGGGGTTCAAATAGTTATATGTACACCAGTGTTTAGCAGCATTATTCACAGTAGCCAAAAAGATGGAAACAACCCAAATGTCCATCAAGTGATGAAGAGATAAACAACATTTGAAATGTACATAATATTGAGTGTTATTCAACCCATGAAATGAATGAAATTCTGACAATATAACATGGATGAATGCTGAAACAGGCACTCTTTAGCCCCACTTGGGGACCACCAGGGAAGCCTGGGATGTTATTGTTTAATGAGTACAGTTTCAGAGGTGTAAAATGGAAAGAGTTCCGGAGATGGTGGTGATGGCTGTACAACAGTATGAATTACCTAATACCAAAGAATGATCTAAAGATAGTTAAGATAATAAATTTTGTTATATGTATTATACAACAATAAAATATTGAAAAAAAGAAAACAGGAGATGGGGAAAATGTCCTTAAACATAAAAAGAGGGGGCACTTATATTTCCAGGTGGCTCAGTGTAAAGAATCTGCCTGATAGAGCAGGAGACCCAGGAGATGCGAGTTTGATTTCTAGTTTAGGAAGATCCTCTGGAGAAGGAAATGGCACCTGAGTCCAGTATTCTTTACCATCTGAGTTACCAGGGAAGCCCCACTCCAGTATTCTTGCCAGGAAAATCCCAGAGGATTTTCCCATGGCCAGAGGAGCCTAGCGGGGTACAGCCCATGGGATGGCAAAGAGTTGGACACGACTGAGCATGCATATTGTCATTGCAGAGATTAAACAGTTGGTGCAGAGATTAAAAACAGTTGGTGGTTCCTCAAAAAGTTAAGTAATGTCTGCCTAAATTTCCCAGACAGGAATACTGGAGTGGGTTGCTATTTCCTTTTCCAGGAGATCTTCCCAACCCAGGAACCAAACCCAGGTCTCCAGCATTGCAGGCAGATTCTTTACCAACTGAGCTACAAGGGAATCCTTTTATCTACCATATGAGATAGCAATTCCACTCCCAGGTATTTATCAGAAATAATTATAAAGAGGGACTCAGGTCCCCGAGCCTCTGCTCCCAGTGCAGGGGTCCAGGTCAATTCCCTGGTCAGGAAACTGGATCTTGCATGCTACAACTAAAGATCCTGTGTGCCACAACTAAGATCCAGCACAGCCAAATAAATTAATTTTAAAAATTAAAAAACCCCAGGGGTTCAAATAGTTATATGTACACCAGTGTTTAGCAGCATTATTCACAGTAGCCAAAAAGATGGAAACAACCCAAATGTCCATCAAGTGATGAAGAGATAAACAACATTTGAAATGTACATAATATTGAGTGTTATTCAACCCATGAAATGAATGAAATTCTGACAATATAACATGGATGAATGCTGAAAGCATCATGCTCAATGAAACAAGCTAGACAAAAGAGGATAAATACGCTATGATTCCAAATATATAAGGCAGATAGAATAGGCAAATTCATAGACCCAAAAGTAGAATAGGGACTGGAATAGTAGACCAAGGACTGGAATGAGAGAAGAAATGGGCAGTTGCTTAATGGACAGGGTTTCTATTTAAGATAGTGAAAAAGTTCTGGAAATAGTGGTGATGGTTACATAACATTGGGAATGTACTCAATTCCACTGAATTGTACACTTGAAAATGGCTAAAATGGTAAATTTTATCTTATTTATATTTTGCCGTGCTAAATTGTTTTTAAAAAGAAAAAAGAAAATGTAATAATCCATTACTTTAAAAACTCAAGATTTTCAAGATGACTTCCAATGTATATTTTTTACATATAATTATACTTTCCTCTAGGCATTATAGAGTTCCATTTGTGTATATAACCCTGTTATCCATCTGACATTTATTTATGAGATACAGATACAAATTTACCACAGCATTATTTATTGTGTATTATTTCTATCATGAACTGATTAATGGTCTTTATTATATGCTAAACTTATACACAATAAGCCCTGTTTTCCAAGAATATCAAAGAATCTTTTGCCTCATTGTGTTTTCGCGTATGGAAATGTGGATGCTAAGATTCTGGTTGTCTATTTACCTAAAACATCTCTTTTGGGTATCATGGTTATCCCATGTTGGTATAATCTTAGTGTTTTAGATGATTTTATCAAGTAATACTCTAGCTCAGTCAAATATATTTATTACTCTTTTGCATATGGCAAAAACACAATACCAATGGTGCTGATAAGAAACAATACATAATATCTTCAGTTTCATTAACAGGTAGAGATGAATTAAAAAAGCAAGTCTGCTTCTATACCATTTGTGGAGCCATTAGTGGTTATTGTGTTATATTTGTTCCTATAAGTAATGCCCTTCTACACTAACCTTCTGACTGGGCTGGTGGCTGTTAATTTAGCAAATTTAATTTTCCAAGTGATGCTGCCTCATCAATCTCATGAATGTAATGCCTAGTGGTGAATATAATTCTTCCATTATCAGCCTCATTCATCACACCAAGGCAAGTGATCAGAACTAGGAGCTTGAACATGGCAAAGACGTTAAGATTCCTCTAGCTTTTAATCGATTTTATTTCTTCACTTTAACAGTGGTATGTCTATCTACATATAGGACTATATTTAGAGGGTGTAGAAAATGAGAGAAGAAATGGGCAGTTGCTTAATGGACAGGGTTTCTATTTAAGATAGTGAAAAAGTTCTGGAAATAGTGGTGATGGTTACATAACATTGGGAATGTACTCAATTCCACTGAATTGTACACTTGAAAATGGCTAAAATGGTAAATTTTATCTTATTTATATTTTGCCGTGCTAAATTGTTTTTAAAAAGAAAAAAGAAAATGTAATAATCCATTACTTTAAAAACTCAAGATTTTCAAGATGACTTCCAATGTATATTTTTTACATATAATTATACTTTCCTCTAGGCATTATAGAGTTCCATTTGTGTATATAACCCTGTTATCCATCTGACATTTATTTATGAGATACAGATACAAATTTACCACAGCATTATTTATTGTGTATTATTTCTATCATGAACTGATTAATGGTCTTTATTATATGCTAAACTTATACACAATAAGCCCTGTTTTCCAAGAATATCAAAGAATCTTTTGCCTCATTGTGTTTTCGCGTATGGAAATGTGGATGCTAAGATTCTGGTTGTCTATTTACCTAAAACATCTCTTTTGGGTATCATGGTTATCCCATGTTGGTATAATCTTAGTGTTTTTAGATGATTTTATCAAGTAATACTCTAGCTCAGTCAAATATATTTATTACTCTTTTGCATATGGCAAAAACACAATACCAATGGTGCTGATAAGAAACAATACATAATATCTTCAGTTTCATTAACAGGTAGAGATGAATTAAAAAAGCAAGTCTGCTTCTATACCATTTGTGGAGCCATTAGTGGTTATTGTGTTATATTTGTTCCTATAAGTAATGCCCTTCTACACTAACCTTCTGACTGGGCTGGTGGCTGTTAATTTAGCAAATTTAATTTTCCAAGTGATGCTGCCTCATCAATCTCATGAATGTAATGCCTAGTGGTGAATATAATTCTTCCATTATCAGCCTCATTCATCACACCAAGGCAAGTGATCAGAACTAGGAGCTTGAACATGGCAAAGACGTTAAGATTCCTCTAGCTTAGTATCACTAATCGATTTTATTTCTTCACTTTAACAGTGGTATGTCTATCTACATATAGGACTATATTTAGAGGGTGTATATTTTCAATATTAAACCACTTCAGATTTTAGAATACTTTAATTGCAAACCATTCATCTATCGTCCATTTGAAATGTTGATCTCTAAGCTGCATGCCCAATGATACTGCATCTGAGCTTAGTAACTGTTAGATCATGCTGGGGGGGTTCAAACTTATAGAGGAGGAAGGTCTAATATTATCATGTCTTTTTCGGGTTTTGACCATCCTAAACAATTTCTGCTTCCATGTGGATTCTTGTTCTATTACATCTAAAAATTCAAAGAGACTATTAATAGTCCCACTATTTATTGCTACTGAGTAGAGCATTAAAACTTAGTTGATTGTTTCTTGAAATTTTCTGGGCTTCTCTATGTTCCTGGTGTGGTGTGCACTGATTTTTTTCTGGACCTGACCAACTGACCAAAGCATTCTTCCTCCTCTTTCATACCAGTGAAAAAAAGCATAATACCAGACATAAGCAGGAATCCTAGCCCCAGTGGGTTAGGAAATCTGGCTGAGGCTTGATTCATGGATTCTGTGGAGGAAGGATATTTTACTGGAATCAGTGCCTGCAGATTTGGTAGGTTACAGGAAAAGCAACAGAAGGTTTCTGTGGAAAACAGGCAGATTTTTTATGGAGTTTAGGAATCATACAGAGTTGGTATTTGAGATAGAGCTGTTGAATGTTCAGGGATTTAAGGGGAAATAGGCACATACTTCAGTTTCATTAACAGGTAGAGATGAATTAAAAAGCCCATTTTAGTGGTTATTGTGTTATATTTGTTCCTATAAGTAATGCCCTTCTACACTAACCTTCTGACTGGGCTGGTGGCTGTTAATTTAGCAAATTTAATTTTCCAAGTGATGCTGCCTCATCAATCTCATGAATGTAATGCCTAGTGGTGAATATAATTCTTCCATTATCAGCCTCATTCATCACACCAAGGCAAGTGATCAGAACTAGGAGCTTGAACATGGCAAAGACGTTAAGATTCCTCTAGCTTAGTATCACTAATCGATTTTATTTCTTCACTTTAACAGTGGTATGTCTATCTACATATAGGACTATATTTAGAGGGTGTATATTTTCAATATTAAACCACTTCAGATTTTAGAATACTTTAATTGCAAACCATTCATCTATCGTCCATTTGAAATGTTGATCTCTAAGCTGCATGCCCAATGATACTGCATCTGAGCTTAGTAACTGTTAGATCATGCTGGGGGGGTTCAAACTTATAGAGGAGGAAGGTCTAATATTATCATGTCTTTTTCGGGTTTTGACCATCCTAAACAATTTCTGCTTCCATGTGGATTCTTGTTCTATTACATCTAAAAATTCAAAGAGACTATTAATAGTCCCACTATTTATTGCTACTGAGTAGAGCATTAAAACTTAGTTGATTGTTTCTTGAAATTTTCTGGGCTTCTCTATGTTCCTGGTGTGGTGTGCACTGATTTTTTTCTGGACCTGACCAACTGACCAAAGCATTCTTCCTCCTCTTTCATACCAGTGAAAAAAAGCATAATACCAGACATAAGCAGGAATCCTAGCCCCAGTGGGTTAGGAAATCTGGCTGAGGCTTGATTCATGGATTCTGTGGAGGAAGGATATTTTACTGGAATCAGTGCCTGCAGATTTGGTAGGTTACAGGAAAAGCAACAGAAGGTTTCTGTGGAAAACAGGCAGATTTTTTATGGAGTTTAGGAATCATACAGAGTTGGTATTTGAGATAGAGCTGTTGAATGTTCAGGGATTTAAGGGGAAATAGGCACATACTTCTGGAGTTTTGGCTATTTTCTAGGATTCATGGAGTAGAGAGGTTTTTATAACCTCATATGAGTATCAAAGTCTCCTTTAGTAGGTTCAAGACAGGATGGAGGAAACAGAACAGTGTAGCCTAATGACGAGGGTATGAGCAGTACTGCCCACTCAGCCCAGAAAGAAAAGTTCCCAGCTCTTTGTGATTATAACTGTGACTGGGGTCCTAGGCTCTGATGAAGAAATGGCCAGAAGGGAAGATAAGCAAGTAATAAAGGGCTTCATTGCTTCATAAGTTCAAATCTTGCAGTGATATCATCTGGTAAAGAAGAGAGGTTTTGTTTTCTTTTCTCCTTTGTTAAGGGCTTACTCAGTGTTCTATTCCAATGAAAGAGTCACCAAGTTGAGGCTGAAAGAATTAGGTCTCAGCAGGGTCAAATCTCAGGGAAAAGCAGTAGGGATGGGATGCCAGGATTAGAGACTGAAGAATAAGGGTTTGAAGTAAGAAAGGACTGCAGTACTTGTGTTAAAGAGGAACAATCAGATAGCAGAATTAAGCAAGGTGATGTCTAATCAGGCTTCCCTGGTGGCTCAGATGGTAAAGAATCTCCTGCAATACAGGAGACCTGGTTTAATTCCTGGATTGGGAAGGTTCCCTGGAGAAGGGAATGGCTACCCACTCTAGTGTTCTTACCTGGAGAATTCTAGGGACAGAAGAGCCTGGTGGGCTACAGTCCACAGGGTAGCAAAGAGTAGGACATGACTGAGTTAAAGTTATGCCTAAGAGGCATAGTGTAGTGGTAACAAGAAAACAGGACTTTGGGAAGCATGGATTGTGTTCAAGATTTTAATTTTTAGAAGAAAAACGTAGTATGTATGAAATAACATAGAACTCCAAAGATAATGGATAATTTAAAGTAAAATTCTATCTGTATTCAGGCAGTAGCAGTCCTGTGCCAGTGGGGGAAAAATGGCTTCTCGAAGATTTAAGTATTAATAATACAGATTAAAAACTAAAAAACCCTCTAATATCACAAATATATGGAGTTTAGGAATCATACAGAGTTGGTATTTGAGATAGAGCTGTTGAATGTTCAGGGATTTAAGGGGAAATAGGCACATACTTCTGGAGTTTTGGCTATTTTCTAGGATTCATGGAGTAGAGAGGTTTTTATAACCTCATATGAGTATCAAAGTCTCCTTTAGTAGGTTCAAGACAGGATGGAGGAAACAGAACAGTGTAGCCTAATGACGAGGGTATGAGCAGTACTGCCCACTCAGCCCAGAAAGAAAAGTTCCCAGCTCTTTGTGATTATAACTGTGACTGGGGTCCTAGGCTCTGATGAAGAAATGGCCAGAAGGGAAGATAAGCAAGTAATAAAGGGCTTCATTGCTTCATAAGTTCAAATCTTGCAGTGATATCATCTGGTAAAGAAGAGAGGTTTTGTTTTCTTTTCTCCTTTGTTAAGGGCTTACTCAGTGTTCTATTCCAATGAAAGAGTCACCAAGTTGAGGCTGAAAGAATTAGGTCTCAGCAGGGTCAAATCTCAGGGAAAAGCAGTAGGGATGGGATGCCAGGATTAGAGACTGAAGAATAAGGGTTTGAAGTAAGAAAGGACTGCAGTACTTGTGTTAAAGAGGAACAATCAGATAGCAGAATTAAGCAAGGTGATGTCTAATCAGGCTTCCCTGGTGGCTCAGATGGTAAAGAATCTCCTGCAATACAGGAGACCTGGTTTAATTCCTGGATTGGGAAGGTTCCTGGAGAAGGGAATGGCTACCCACTCTAGTGTTCTTACCTGGAGAATTCTAGGGACAGAAGAGCCTGGTGGGCTACAGTCCACAGGGTAGCAAAGAGTAGGACATGACTGAGTTAAAGTTATGCCTAAGAGGCATAGTGTAGTGGTAACAAGAAAACAGGACTTTGGGAAGCATGGATTGTGTTCAAGATTTTAATTTTTAGAAGAAAAACGTAGTATGTATGAAATAACATAGAACTCCAAAGATAATGGATAATTTAAAGTAAAATTCTATCTGTATTCAGGCAGTAGCAGTCCTGTGCCAGTGGGGGAAAAATGGCTTCTCGAAGATTTAAGTATTAATAATACAGATTAAAAACTAAAAAACCCTCTAATATCACAATATATTTGTGAATATGTTGCCAAAATTTATTAAACTATACATACCTATTGATACTTAGGATACAATATGTTTCATCTGTGTATCTAAGCATCTATATAGGCATACATGTATGTATGTATGTATGTACCTACCTATCCATAATACAAAATAACTTTATTCCTTTTCTGGTGTCATGCTTTTATTTTTGGTTTGCTATCTGTGCTAAATGACTCAGAAACGGAAGTGAAAGATCATTTTACAATCTGACTAGAGTTTTTCTCTGTTAGGGTTGTTGTAATTCTTACATAATACTAATACAAACCTCTGAATGTTTATTAGATGTCTGGTGCTAGGTTTCTGTGTAAAACAACAATACCAGCCCCCTTACTTCCATGCCTCTCTAATTATATGTAAACTAGTTTAAGATCATCAAGTACAATGATTCATCACTCCAAGGTGCTCTGTGAAAGCCTACATTGTTACAAGACTATTGTTCCCTACTGAATATATTTATTTTGAGCTTTGGTTAATTTTTTATTTTTAACATAAGCTCCAGATCTTTATCTGTACTTATTATGTAAGAAATAATAAACACTTCAGTTATCTACTTAAAAATTTTTACTTCTATGATAAAAACAGAAAGCTACTATATTCTCAGAAATGTCTGTTTAGATTTATTGCTATTGTGATCATTATCATCATCATCATCATCATCATCATGATCATAATCATTATCACCATTGTCATCATCTATTAATATTGGTTGCTAGCCATTTAGTTCATGGATTATTTTAAGCTCCAATAACATTTACAAACAGTATGTATTAAATAATAGAGCATTTTTCCTCAGGAAAAAAGAGAGGAAAATGAATACTCATCAAAATTATAAGAAGTTCCTGACTAAGACATAGTGTAGTGGTAACAAAAAAGAAAACAGGACTTTGGGAAGCATGGATTGTGTTCAAGATTTTAATTTTAGAAGAAAAACGTAGTATGTATGAAATAACATAGAACTCCAAAGATAATGGATAATTTAAAGTAAAATTCTATCTGTATTCAGGCAGTAGCAGTCCTGTGCCAGTGGGGGAAAAATGGCTTCTCGAAGATTTAAGTATTAATAATACAGATTAAAAACTAAAAAACCCTCTAATATCACAATATATTTGTGAATATGTTGCCAAAATTTATTAAACTATACATACCTATTGATACTTAGGATACAATATGTTTCATCTGTGTATCTAAGCATCTATATAGGCATACATGTATGTATGTATGTATGTACCTACCTATCCATAATACAAAATAACTTTATTCCTTTTCTGGTGTCATGCTTTTATTTTTGGTTTGCTATCTGTGCTAAATGACTCAGAAACGGAAGTGAAAGATCATTTTACAATCTGACTAGATTTTTTCTCTGTTAGGGTTGTTGTAATTCTTACATAATACTAATACAAACCTCTGAATGTTTATTAGATGTCTGGTGCTAGGTTTCTGTGTAAAACAACAATACCAGCCCCCTTACTTCCATGCCTCTCTAATTATATGTAAACTAGTTTAAGATCATCAAGTACAATGATTCATCACTCCAAGGTGCTCTGTGAAAGCCTACATTGTTACAAGACTATTGTTCCCTACTGAATATATTTATTTTGAGCTTTGGTTAATTTTTTATTTTTAACATAAGCTCCAGATCTTTATCTGTACTTATTATGTAAGAAATAATAAACACTTCAGTTATCTACTTAAAAATTTTTACTTCTATGATAAAAACAGAAAGCTACTATATTCTCAGAAATGTCTGTTTAGATTTATTGCTATTGTGATCATTATCATCATCATCATCATCATCATCATGATCATAATCATTATCACCATTGTCATCATCTATTAATATTGGTTGCTAGCCATTTAGTTCATGGATTATTTTAAGCTCCAATAACATTTACAAACAGTATGTATTAAATAATAGAGCATTTTTCCTCAGGAAAAAAGAGAGGAAAATGAATACTCATCAAAATTATAAGAAGTTCCTGACTTTCAAATGGGTTGGTTGCCAAATTTTGTTTTTAAGGAAGTTTGTTTCAACTGGGAGCCCTTTTATTGGTTGACTGGTGAATAATGTTATATATGGGGTGCGTGGGTGCTAAGTCACTTTAGCGGAGTCTGACTCTTTTGCAGCCCTATGGACTTTAACTCTCCAGGCTTCTCTATCCATGGGATTCTACAGGCAAGAATACTGGAGTGGGTCCCGTGCCCTTTTCCAGGGGGTTGTCTCCACCGAGAGATTGAACTCAGGTCTTTTACATCTCCTGCATTGGCAAATAGATTCTTTACCACTAGTGCCACCTGGCAAGCCCCTGGCAATATATACAGTGAATGTAACCTTACATGAAAATAGAGACTTTGCAGATGTAATCAATTTAAGGTGAGATCATACTGGATTAAGATGAGTTCTAGTCCACTGACTGGTGTCATTATAAAAAGAAGGAATTTGGACACATCCTTCCAAATACCGTGCAACAATGGAGGCAGAGATTGGAATGATGCATCTACAAGCCATAGAATGACAAAGATTGCTAGCAACCACTGGACACTAGGAAGAGGCAAAGAAAGAATCTTCTCTAGAACCTTCAGAGTGCACACAGCCCTGCTGACACCTTGGTTTTGGATGCTTAAGCCCCGAAACTGTGAGACAGTATGTTTCTGCTGTTTTAAGCCATCCAAATTTGTGGTAATTTGTTTTGGCAGCTGTAGGAAACAAAAATAAAACTTCTAAACAAATAAAACTTGATTACTGGAAATCTCTCATGTGCCTTTCTGCTCCACAATAACTCTGAGCATGGACTTACTACTGAAACAAAACTTGGCATGTGTTATGGACTGAATGTTTGCCTCCTCAGTGTCCTTGTGAGGAAATCATAACCACCAATGTGATAGCATTAGGAGGTGGGGCCTTCAGAAAGTAATAGGTCATGAGAATGGCACCCTCATGAACAGGTTCAGTTTCCTTATAAAGAGACCCCAGAGAGCTTTCTCTCTCTCTTTCCACCAAATGAGGATACATGAGAAGACCGTTCATGAACCATGAAGTGGGTCCTCACCAGACTCTGAATCTGCTAGTACCTTGATCTTGGACTTTCAGCCTTTAGACTGTGACAAATAAATGTTTGTTGTTTTAGACACCCAGTCTATGGTATTTTTGTTAGAACAACCTTAAGAGTCTAGGCATGCTTAAGTTTGGTGTGTGTGTGTGTGTGTATGTGTGTGTGTGTATGTGTGTATTTAATTTTTATTGGTGTATAGTTGATTTACAATGTTGTGTTAGTTTGAAGTGTACAGCAAAGAGTCTTTTTCCCATATGGGTCACTACAGAATACTGAGCAAAGTTTCTTGTGCTATACAGTAGGTCGTTATTAGTTGTCTATTTTGTATATAATAGTATATATATGTCAATCCCAATCTTCCAATTTATCCCTGTCTCCCTTTCCCCTTGGGTAGCCATCAGTTTGTTTTCTGCATCTGTGACTCTATTTCTGTTTTGTAAATGAGTTCGTTTGTACCATTTTTTTCAGGTTTCCACATATAAGGGATATCATATGATATTTGTCTTTCTCTGTCTGACTTAACTTCGCTCAGTATGACAATCTCTAGGTTCATCCACGTTTCTACAAATGGCATTATTTTGTTCTTCTTTATGGCTGAGTCATATTCTATTATGTACCGCATCTTTATCTCTTTAGTATTTTAAAACATAATTGTGATGAGAATATTAATTACTATATTGTTAGTTTTTTAAAAAATATAACTTACTTTAGTTCTGAACCATTTTAGGCAGCTGTAGGAAACAAAAATAAAACTTCTAAACAAATAAAACTTGATTACTGGAAATCTCTCATGTGCCTTTCTGCTCCACAATAACTCTGAGCATGGACTTACTACTGAAACAAAGCTTGGCATGTGTTATGGACTGAATGTTTGCCTCCTCAGTGTCCTTGTGAGGAAATCATAACCACCAATGTGATAGCATTAGGAGGTGGGGCCTTCAGAAAGTAATAGGTCATGAGAATGGCACCCTCATGAACAGGTTCAGTTTCCTTATAAAGAGACCCCAGAGAGCTTTCTCTCTCTCTTTCCACCAAATGAGGATACATGAGAAGACCGTTCATGAACCATGAAGTGGGTCCTCACCAGACTCTGAATCTGCTAGTACCTTGATCTTGGACTTTCAGCCTTTAGACTGTGACAAATAAATGTTTGTTGTTTTAGACACCCAGTCTATGGTATTTTTGTTAGAACAACCTTAAGAGTCTAGGCATGCTTAAGTTTGGTGTGTGTGTGTGTGTGTATGTGTGTGTGTGTATGTGTGTATTTAATTTTTATTGGTGTATAGTTGATTTACAATGTTGTGTTAGTTTGAAGTGTACAGCAAAGAGTCTTTTTCCCATATGGGTCACTACAGAATACTGAGCAAAGTTTCTTGTGCTATACAGTAGGTCGTTATTAGTTGTCTATTTTGTATATAATAGTATATATATGTCAATCCCAATCTTCCAATTTATCCCTGTCTCCCTTTCCCCTTGGGTAGCCATCAGTTTGTTTTCTGCATCTGTGACTCTATTTCTGTTTTGTAAATGAGTTCGTTTGTACCATTTTTTTCAGGTTTCCACATATAAGGGATATCATATGATATTTGTCTTTCTCTGTCTGACTTAACTTCGCTCAGTATGACAATCTCTAGGTTCATCCACGTTTCTACAAATGGCATTATTTTGTTCTTCTTTATGGCTGAGTCATATTCTATTATGTACCGCATCTTTATCTCTTTAGTATTTTAAAACATAATTGTGATGAGAATATTAATTACTATATTGTTAGTTTTTTAAAAAATATAACTTACTTAGTTCATTAAGAATTTTAAGATGTGGGCAACACACAGTGAGTTCTATACTTTGTAGGATTACTATGACAAGACAAGAATATATGAAGAATACGACAGACCCTGAACAACATGTCAGTTATTGTTATACATGTCAGTTATTGCTTTAAGTAAAGAACCCATATTAATTAAGGGTAGATTACATATAGTTAAATTTTTAGGAGATTCTTATGTTTACTCTTCTTCAGTTTTTTTTTTTTTCAGCTGAAACCTCCCTAAACTCCAGATTTCAAGAGTAGCAGGAGTTCATTTTATCTCTAGGGTTCCCCCTTCCTTCCAACATGAACTAAGAATCTAGGGACCTTAATGAGCCCAAAGAGGCCAGTCATCTTTTGAAATACCTCACAGGAAAGAGAAAGAACTGGAAAATTTGATCAGTCTTCTATTGGGTTCCGATTTTCATTTGTCATTGTTTCTATTGTCTGCAAGTTACCAGTAACAACAGGTCTTCATGGTCTGATGCATTCTTTTCCACTCCTGTGATGATGCACTTTCTGCTCAGTAACCCAGTGCAGCAGTGTTGTGTTTCACACTCAGACCACAGTTCTTTAGTTCACACTCACTGGTTAAGAGTATGGGCTTGGAGGTCTGACAGTTCTCTGTGTGAGTCTCAGATCTGCCACTTCCTTACTGTGTGGCCTTGGAAAATTGACTTAAACTCATTAGGCCTCCATTTTCAGAACCATAGAGTGGTTACACTGTTGTATCTTACTTCTAGACTAGTTGTGAGAACTGACTGGCCAAAATTGGAAAATTGCCACTTTTAAACAAGGGTCAAAAATTTACGAAAAATGGTACGTTTGTACCATTTTTTTCAGGTTTCCACATATAAGGGATATCATATGATATTTGTCTTTCTCTGTCTGACTTAACTTCGCTCAGTATGACAATCTCTAGGTTCATCCACGTTTCTACAAATGGCATTATTTTGTTCTTCTTTATGGCTGAGTCATATTCTATTATGTACCGCATCTTTATCTCTTTAGTATTTTAAAACATAATTGTGATGAGAATATTAATTACTATATTGTTAGTTTTTTAAAAAATATAACTTACTTAGTTCATTAAGAATTTTAAGATGTGGGCAACACACAGTGAGTTCTATACTTTGTAGGATTACTATGACAAGACAAGAATATATGAAGAATACGACAGACCCTGAACAACATGTCAGTTATTGTTATACATGTCAGTTATTGCTTTAAGTAAAGAACCCATATTAATTAAGGGTAGATTACATATAGTTAAATTTTTAGGAGATTCTTATGTTTACTCTTCTTCAGTTTTTTTTTTTTTCAGCTGAAACCTCCCTAAACTCCAGATTTCAAGAGTAGCAGGAGTTCATTTTATCTCTAGGGTTCCCCCTTCCTTCCAACATGAACTAAGAATCTAGGGACCTTAATGAGCCCAAAGAGGCCAGTCATCTTTTGAAATACCTCACAGGAAAGAGAAAGAACTGGAAAATTTGATCAGTCTTCTATTGGGTTCCGATTTTCATTTGTCATTGTTTCTATTGTCTGCAAGTTACCAGTAACAACAGGTCTTCATGGTCTGATGCATTCTTTTCCACTCCTGTGATGATGCACTTTCTGCTCAGTAACCCAGTGCAGCAGTGTTGTGTTTCACACTCAGACCACAGTTCTTTAGTTCACACTCACTGGTTAAGAGTATGGGCTTGGAGGTCTGACAGTTCTCTGTGTGAGTCTCAGATCTGCCACTTCCTTACTGTGTGGCCTTGGAAAATTGACTTAAACTCATTAGGCCTCCATTTTCAGAACCATAGAGTGGTTACACTGTTGTATCTTACTTCTAGACTAGTTGTGAGAACTGACTGAGAAAATTGCCCATAAAGTACTTAGGAAAATGCCAAGCATGCATCAACATTAATAGTGAAATAATGACTAAGTAACAGAGGGTCATATTTATATGTTTATTAAGAGATTTAAATACTTGGAAAAATGCTTATAATTTTAAGGGCAAAGAGAGGAATAATCTTGTGTATAGTGTGATTTTTTTTCTTTTCCCCACCGTGCCAAGAGGCATGTGGGATCTTAGTTCCCTGACCAGGGATTGAACCCATGCCTCCTGACCCATACCCAATGGAAGCATGGAGTCCCAGCCACTGGTCAGCCAAGGACGTCCCCTGAAGTGTGTGATTTTTTTTTTTAAATGACCCAATTTTCTGGTCTTATTCAACATCTTACTGTGATGACTGTATTCACAGGAGATGGTCCTATTCTTTCTTTCTTTTTTTTAAATTTTATTTTCATCCATCTTTATCCTTTGGCCTCTGTGGACCTCCCATTGCAGTGGCCCCTCTCATTGCAAAGTACCGGCTCTGGGCGCATGTGCTCCCGAGTGCTGTCTAGTAATTGGGCACACCTGTCCAGCCATTCCACGACATGTGGGATCTTCCCAAGCCAGGGATTGAATCGGTGCCCCTTGCACTGCAAGGCAGACTCTTTACCCACTGGATCACCAGGGAAGCATGAGGTGTGTGATTTTTAATGTGACAAGGATAGTGGTGGTCACCAAACCCTCCATTTTATATCCTTGATATTCCCATCCTTCTACTGTGGGTATTTAACTTGTTCTGGACAGTAGGCTATAGGTAAGTTATGTGCCTCTTCTGGGCTAAAGTAGAGAAGATGTGATGTTGCTTCTTCCAGGTGAGTGAAGTATTCTAGGTGTAAATACAGATGGTGGCATTTTCCTGAGCAACCCAGGTTCCTTGATAGACAGAGGTCCCTGATGACCCATAATGGGCAGGTAGCAGGAGTGGGAAATAAGCCTTGGTTGAGTTAGGCCACTGGGATTGGGAGTAAATTTGCTACCATAGCATAATTAGGCCTATCCTGCCCAGTACTCATATCTTTATTAAGAATTAGATTTTTAAATATTAAAATATAAA
Source organism: Tragulus kanchil (assembly GCA_022376925.1). Lineage (NCBI taxonomy): Eukaryota > Metazoa > Chordata > Mammalia > Artiodactyla > Tragulidae > Tragulus > Tragulus kanchil. The sequence goes on from JAIOJX010000023.1 coordinate 42,492,493, forward strand.
AGACTTGCAGACAATTCACCAAAATTGTAAAAGTTATTAATGTTAGATAGTGTGATTTTTAGTTGATGGTTTTAATTTTCTTTACAATTTTTTTTTTTCTGTATAAAAAACCCAATTTTTTAAAGTGAGGCAGTGATGTGTTTAGTTCATTTTAGAAAACTTTTGATCAAAACTGGTTAAATTAGAGCCATTAACTCAAAGCGTAGGCTTTGACTATTTAGAGACAACTTAATCACTCTCTAGAATTGACAATGGAATGAGGATTTAGCATAGATTAGGGGTCAGCAAGCTACAGCCTGTGGGACAAATGTTGTCTGCAGCCTGTTTTTGTAAATACAGTTTTATTGGAATATATTCACAGTTATTCTTTACTCTTGTCTATAGTATTTTAGCTCTAGAATTGCAGAGTGGAATAGTTGCAACAGAAAACATGGCTCACAGAACCTAAAATATTTATCTTCTTACCCTTTTAAAAATTTTCCAACCTTTTCTGTGTGATTGTAAACTCTGAACAGGGCCAAACCTACGATGAGGAGAGTGAGGAACTTGCCTAAAGTGCAAAATTAAAAGGGGCACCAAAAAGTCAGTAATCAAGATTAAATAATATTTGAATGTAATATGTAAAACTATTAATGTGACAAATCCATGATGAACAAAAAGTCAAAATTTAAACAAAGGTAGAATTGGTAACAAAACTATGCCAAGCCACATTGGAGCCTGAGACAATACTGTACTGTAAGTTGGTCAGTTGTGCACTCTCTGAGAGTCCATGGACTGTAGCCTGCTAGGCTCTGGAGTGGGTTGCCATTTCCTTCTCCAGAGAGTCTTCCTGATCTAGGAATCAAACCCACATCTCTTATGCCTCCTGCATTAGCAGGCAGATTCTTTACCACTGGTGCCACCTGGGAAGCAACACTGATCCTGTCTTTATTTAGAATTGCTATGTCTTGTCCAACATGTAGGGCAGAGGGGTGTGCATGCTGAATTGCTTCAGTCATGACTGACTCTTTGTGACTCTGTGGACTGTAGCCTGCCAGGCTTCTCTGTCCATGGGATTCTCCAGGCAAGAATACTGGAGTGGGTTGCCATGCCCTCCTCCAGGGGATCTTCCCAACCCAGGGATGGAACACACATTTCTTACCTCTCCTGCATTGGCAGGCAGGTTCTTTACCACTAGTGCCACTTTCTAAACCAGTAGGGCAGGGTGTCCTAAATTCCCTAGCACAAAGCTTAGCATATAATGGGCATTGGATTTTCTTTAACTGTATAAAAACCCAATTTTTTAAAGTGAGGCAGTGATGTGTTTAGTTCATTTTAGAAAACTTTTGATCAAAACTGGTTAAATTAGAGCCATTAACTCAAAGCGTAGGCTTTGACTATTTAGAGACAACTTAATCACTCTCTAGAATTGACAATGGAATGAGGATTTAGCATAGATTAGGGGTCAGCAAGCTACAGCCTGTGGGACAAATGTTGTCTGCAGCCTGTTTTTGTAAATACAGTTTTATTGGAATATATTCACAGTTATTCTTTACTCTTGTCTATAGTATTTTAGCTCTAGAATTGCAGAGTGGAATAGTTGCAACAGAAAACATGGCTCACAGAACCTAAAATATTTATCTTCTTACCCTTTTAAAAATTTTCCAACCTTTTCTGTGTGATTGTAAACTCTGAACAGGGCCAAACCTACGATGAGGAGAGTGAGGAACTTGCCTAAAGTGCAAAATTAAAAGGGGCACCAAAAAGTCAGTAATCAAGATTAAATAATATTTGAATGTAATATGTAAAACTATTAATGTGACAAATCCATGATGAACAAAAAGTCAAAATTTAAACAAAGGTAGAATTGGTAACAAAACTATGCCAAGCCACATTGGAGCCTGAGACAATACTGTACTGTAAGTTGGTCAGTTGTGCACTCTCTGAGAGTCCATGGACTGTAGCCTGCTAGGCTCTGGAGTGGGTTGCCATTTCCTTCTCCAGAGAGTCTTCCTGATCTAGGAATCAAACCCACATCTCTTATGCCTCCTGCATTAGCAGGCAGATTCTTTACCACTGGTGCCACCTGGGAAGCAACACTGATCCTGTCTTTATTTAGAATTGCTATGTCTTGTCCAACATGTAGGGCAGAGTGTGTGTGCATGCTGAATTGCTTCAGCCATGTCTGACTCTTTGTGACTCTGTGGACTGTAGCCTGCCAGGCTTCTCTGTCCATGGGATTCTCCAGGCAAGAATACTGGAGTGGGTTGCCATGCCCTCCTCCAGGGGATCTTCCCAACCCAGGGATGGAACACACATTTCTTACCTCTCCTGCATTGGCAGGCAGGTTCTTTACCACTAGTGCCACTTTCTAAACCAGTAGGGCAGGGGTGTCCTAAATTCCCTAGCACAAAGCTTAGCATATAATGGGCATTTAGTAAGTTTTTTCATTGATTATGAATTTATTAGCCCATGACACTACAAAAGAAGAATTAGGAAAACTCTGTTGAATGGGAGCCATTTAGCCTGGTCTGGTTCTTATGTATTTATATGCTAAGTCTGTTCAGCAATTTGGTGCAGCAGCAAATATTGACTGATAGATTTTGCCTTAGTCCTAGACCTGTGGGCACTATCCTAATTTATATGACTGGTTTAAGGTGGTATTTTGGGGATTCTTATGCTTTAAGCATAATTTCAAGCTAACTTTTTTGAAATTTAGATTGTTTGTAAAGACTTGCTTGTACAGTCTAAATGCTTGACATACTACTTTTAGCCAACTGTTTCTGGCGTTTTCTTCCATTTCTTAGTTGATGTATTCCTCAGATAGACAAATCTCACCCTCTCCTTCCAGGCTTTTCCTGTAATATGTTCTTTCTGACTGCAAATTTGAATGTCCATTCCAGAAGCCAAATTTGTTTGGTTTCTAAACCACATTTGTCAGAGTTCAAAGGTTCATGTACCATGTATGCTTGAACTTTTCTCAGAATGCTATTTGGATGTAGCTACTCTCAAGAAGTGAATATTATATTGTTTACTTTTTGGCACAGAGACCCAAGTTGATCTGTGCAGCGGTTTGAAGTAGGATAGGGGGTGTTTGCCAAATGCCCACTATTTGGGAGAAAAGGATTGGTTTTGGTAAAGACCTGAGAAGGAAGCACTATGTGAATGGATGCTAAAGTTACATAAGGATCATCAGACAAAACATTTTAAAGGGAGTGTAATCAATGGAGAAATAGAGAATACAGTTGTACATTTAGCTTTCCGCTGAAAATCAGAATAAATAAGACTACCAGTTAAATACTATGTCTTGTCCAACATGTAGGGCAGAGTGTGTGCATGCTGAATTGCTTCAGTCATGTTTGACTTTTTGTGACCCTGTGGACTGTAGCCTGCCAGGCTTCTCTGTCCATGGGATTCTCCAGGCAAGAATACTGGAGTGGGTTGCCATGCCCTCCTCCAGGGGATCTTCCCAACCCAGGGATGGAACACACATTTCTTACCTCTCCTGCATTGGCAGGCAGGTTCTTTACCACTAGTGCCACTTTCTAAACCAGTAGGGCAGGGTGTCCTAAATTCCCTAGCACAAAGCTTAGCATATAATGGGCATTTAGTAAGTTTTTTCATTGATTATGAATTTATTAGCCCATGACACTACAAAAGAAGAATTAGGAAAACTCTGTTGAATGGGAGCCATTTAGCCTGGTCTGGTTCTTATGTATTTATATGCTAAGTCTGTTCAGCAATTTGGTGCAGCAGCAAATATTGACTGATAGATTTTGCCTTAGTCCTAGACCTGTGGGCACTATCCTAATTTATATGACTGGTTTAAGGTGGTATTTTGGGGATTCTTATGCTTTAAGCATAATTTCAAGCTAACTTTTTTGAAATTTAGATTGTTTGTAAAGACTTGCTTGTACAGTCTAAATGCTTGACATACTACTTTTAGCCAACTGTTTCTGGCGTTTTCTTCCATTTCTTAGTTGATGTATTCCTCAGATAGACAAATCTCACCCTCTCCTTCCAGGCTTTTCCTGTAATATGTTCTTTCTGACTGCAAATTTGAATGTCCATTCCAGAAGCCAAATTTGTTTGGTTTCTAAACCACATTTGTCAGAGTTCAAAGGTTCATGTACCATGTATGCTTGAACTTTTCTCAGAATGCTATTTGGATGTAGCTACTCTCAAGAAGTGAATATTATATTGTTTACTTTTTGGCACAGAGACCCAAGTTGATCTGTGCAGCGGTTTGAAGTAGGATAGGGGGTGTTTGCCAAATGCCCACTATTTGGGAGAAAAGGATTGGTTTTGGTAAAGACCTGAGAAGGAAGCACTATGTGAATGGATGCTAAAGTTACATAAGGATCATCAGACAAAACATTTTAAAGGGAGTGTAATCAATGGAGAAATAGAGAATACAGTTGTACATTTAGCTTTCCGCTGAAAATCAGAATAAATAAATGGACTACCAGTTAAATACAAAGAAAAATTGCTCAGAAAGTTCTGGTAAACTTCCAAATACTTTAGTCTGAATTATACTTAAAATGTTATTAACAGCTGACATTGTGTTAGATGTCTTTGTTACCAGACTTCTATTACCTAGAGGTAGAACTTGTGGCTCTTTAAGTTGGAAAGCAGAGAAAGAACAACATACTCCTTTTCACTTTAGTTCTTTGATGTGAATGGGGAAAGTGGTAGGTGACAGAGAGAAAGGTAAAACCCAGAAATGAAATTCAGGGAAGAAAAGAAGTAGAGAGTGAGAGGAAGACATTAAAGGAGAAATGTGGAGTAGAGAGGAGGTAGAGAGTAGACAGAGGTTGTGAGGAGGGAGCAAGAGGTAGGAGTTCTGGGTTTCCCTGGTGGTTCAGTGTGGTAAAGAATCTGCCTGCCAGTGCAGGAGACATGGGTTCGATCCCTGATCTAGGAGGATCCCACCTGCCACAGGGCAACTAAACCCGTGTGCACAACTAAGCCCTTGAGCTCTAACACCCATGGTCCACAACAAGAGAAGCCACCACAATGAGAAGCCTGTGCACTGCAACTATGGAGTAGCCCCTGCTCTCTACAGCTAGAGAAAAAGCCCATGCAGCAGTGACAAATCTCACCCTCTCCTTCCAGGCTTTTCCTGTAATATGTTCTTTCTGACTGCAAATTTGAATGTCCATTCCAGAAGCCAAATTTGTTTGGTTTCTAAACCACATTTGTCAGAGTTCAAAGGTTCATGTACCATGTATGCTTGAACTTTTCTCAGAATGCTATTTGGATGTAGCTACTCTCAAGAAGTGAATATTATATTGTTTACTTTTTGGCACAGAGACCCAAGTTGATCTGTGCAGCGGTTTGAAGTAGGATAGGGGGTGTTTGCCAAATGCCCACTATTTGGGAGAAAAGGATTGGTTTTGGTAAAGACCTGAGAAGGAAGCACTATGTGAATGGATGCTAAAGTTACATAAGGATCATCAGACAAAACATTTTAAAGGGAGTGTAATCAATGGAGAAATAGAGAATACAGTTGTACATTTAGCTTTCCGCTGAAAATCAGAATAAATAAATGGACTACCAGTTAAATACAAAGAAAAATTGCTCAGAAAGTTCTGGTAAACTTCCAAATACTTTAGTCTGAATTATACTTAAAATGTTATTAACAGCTGACATTGTGTTAGATGTCTTTGTTACCAGACTTCTATTACCTAGAGGTAGAACTTGTGGCTCTTTAAGTTGGAAAGCAGAGAAAGAACAACATACTCCTTTTCACTTTAGTTCTTTGATGTGAATGGGGAAAGTGGTAGGTGACAGAGAGAAAGGTAAAACCCAGAAATGAAATTCAGGGAAGAAAAGAAGTAGAGAGTGAGAGGAAGACATTAAAGGAGAAATGTGGAGTAGAGAGGAGGTAGAGAGTAGACAGAGGTTGTGAGGAGGGAGCAAGAGGTAGGAGTTCTGGGTTTCCCTGGTGGTTCAGTGTGGTAAAGAATCTGCCTGCCAGTGCAGGAGACATGGGTTCGATCCCTGATCTAGGAGGATCCCACCTGCCACAGGGCAACTAAACCCGTGTGCACAACTAAGCCCTTGAGCTCTAACACCCATGGTCCACAACAAGAGAAGCCACCACAATGAGAAGCCTGTGCACTGCAACTATGGAGTAGCCCCTGCTCTCTACAGCTAGAGAAAAAGCCCATGCAGCAGTGAAGACTCAGCACAGCCAAAAAAAAAGAGAGAGAGAGAGAGAGAGAGATAGGAATCTGAGTGTAATAGCTCCATTTTGAGTACTAGTTGGAGATGATATGATGCCTTGAAACTTTTGCCAGTGGAGACTCACCTGGTTCATTATTACTGTACCAGTGCCCTGCAAATCGGCTCTATGAAGAGGGAAATAGCTCAACTCTGGGGCCATTATGATGATTTCTTCTAAAGGTACTAATAATACTCTGAGGCTTGAGAAGATTCCTGGTCTTGTAATCAAGTGAACTAAGAGGAACTAAACATTTATCAAGGACTCTTGGTAAGATCTTGATCTTTTTTTCTGCAGAGACAGTATTCTCACATTCTGTAGCTGAGTCAGGTAGAGAGAATATTTCTACTGTTAACATTATTTGTTTTCTTTATTATGCTTACTATTTAGTGAGAATGAAAAGAATATTTCTTATTACATCCTACAGCATCTAGTCATGTACTTTGTTTAGAGAGGGTTTTCATTAAGACTTCACAAAATTATAAATTTTATAGTCTTTATAGAAGACAATGGTATATAACAGAATGATTTTGTTCTACATAAAGTTTATAAGAATTGTTTGCACTTAAGGCAACTTGTATTTCCTCTCTCTATTTTTTTAAACTGTTAACTGCCCCTGCCCCTCAATCTCACTTGGACTAGTTTTTTTTCTTTTTTTAAATTTTGGCCTCTTTTTATTGGTCTTTCATTTATTTATTTTCATTCATCTTTGTTCTTTGGCCTGTGTGGGCCTCCCATTGCCGTGGCTTCTCCTGTAGCAGAGCACCGGCTTCAGGAGCCTGAGCTCCATTGTGCTGGCTCGTAATTGGACACACCAGTTCAGCCGCTCCACGGTATGTGGGATCTTCCCAGGTCAGGGATTAAACCAGTGCCCCTTGCACTGCAAGAGAGACTCTTTACCCACTGGACCACCAGGGAAGCCCTCCTCTGTATTTTCACATCTAAATTTTACTGCTGGTTTTTTTATTTATGTATTTATTTATTTATTTATTTATTTATTTATTTATTTATTTATTTTTGTACATGTATGTTCCCAGATCAATCAGATGCATATCCCTTGACCCTCCCCCCACCTAGGATCCCTTGACCCTCCCCCCACCTAGGTACTGCTGGTTTTATCTTTTTATTTTGTATTATGAAGGGAATCTTCTCTGCCTGAAGCCCTGCTCCCACGTGTCCCAAGGCCTCTCTGAACCTGTTAGCCTGTCTATCCCCCATGTGGCTAGTTTACATCTGATTGGAGCTGATGGGCATCTGATCCAAGCGTAGGCAATCTATAGGTTGTTCAATGGCATACCTGTGATCCAGCCTGGAAAGATGGACTAGGCCATTTGGATTCTCTAGGCTTTGTAACTGGAAAATCAAGAGATTGAACAAACCAGCAGAGGGAACAGAAAGTTGATGTTGCCAAGATTTAGAAGGTATTGGGAGTGGTCGTGGCTTCCCAGGTGATGCTAGGACTTTTCCAGGTCTGCCTGCCAGTTCAGGAGACATAAGAGACTTGGGTTTGACCTTTAGGTCAGGATGATCCCCTGGAGGAGGGCAAGGCAACCCACTCCAGTATTCTTGCCTGGAGGATCCCATGGGCAGAGGAGCCTGGTCAGCTGCAGCCCATAGGGTCACAGAATTGGACACGACTAAAGTGACTTAGCACGCATGCACTCATGGGAGTGGTCATCTTGGGCTGTATGCTAACTGAATCTATGAGGGAATGGAAACCATGAATAACCAGAGGAAGTAGGACAATAGAGAGAAGGGAAATTGAAAAGAGAAGTAGAGGCACTGATAGAGTGGTTGAGTTTTAGAGCTTGTTTTCTGACAATTCTTAGTTGATCAGTGAGTATCCTTTGAAACTTTTTCTTGTCTTGAAATAACTTGAGCAGATCTCTGGTCTTTTCAAGCATATAGGTATTTTGGGGGCAGTATTATGAAGAACTTTGGATGCTAGGGTAAGACCAGGGATATATATTAACTGTTTTTGAGATCCAGAGTAGTGTTATTAAAAGTGTGTTAAATGAAGATTAATCTAAAGAAGGAGTATGTAGGAGAGATGAAGAAACTGATTTGGGAAGCTATTATAATAAGATATGTGGGAGGTAATTAAGGCCTTGGATTGAAGGTATGACAGAAGGAAGCTAAGTGAGTAGACAGATATAAAAACATAACAAAGGAGGGATCATACACATGGTAATTTATTGGCTATAGGGGGCAAGGAGAAAGAACATGTCACAGTTGGAGCTGAGATTTTCAGGTTTGGAGGTTAGAAGTAGGTAAAGGAAATAAAGAAACTTAGGAGGTTTAGTTGTTTTGGGTTGTGGAGGGCCAGACAGTTGTTTAGTTTTGTGTCTGTTCAGTTTCAGGTGTTTGTGGGAAATACTGTTTAGTTCAGCTTAAATAACTTTCACTGAGTTCTCACCGCCCTGTTCCTGGCACTGATAGTGGAGGTGGGGAACTGATGTTCAAGAGTGAATAAAACATGGTTTGTACCTTTGAGGAGCTCCTAGTGTTATGAATGGGAATGTCTGTCAGGTAGAGGTATGTGTGTAGAGCAGCTTGAGAGAGAGCTGTTGCACTGGAGACTCCGATGTCAAAGAGCCCCAAAGAACCAGATTATCAAAGGATAGGGTGAGGGGATGTAAAGAGGCGGTCCAAAGGAAAAACCATGGGGGAATACCTGGTGTCATACGGCAGGAGAAGGAAGAACACAGGGGAGGCATGACCAGGACATTCTTAGGAGAAACAGGGTCAGAAAACCGAGAAGAAAGGATTCCAGGAGACACAGAGTCATCCACAGTGTTATATACTGCAAAATCTTTAGAGAATGGAGTTGGATTTGATGTGTATGAGGTCATTGTGATCCTAGAAGGGATTTGAGAGTAAGGGCTAGTGAAGAAAAGTAGAAAGCAAATGTAGACCACTCTTCTAATAATTTGGGTATTGATGAGGTGATAAGATGGGAACTTTGGGGAAAGGGCAAGGTCTAGAAAAGAATTTTGTTTATTTTTAAATATTGGGTCTATCAGGTAGACAGAATAAGGCTGGTCAGGACAGATGAAAAGATTCAAGGAAGAGAACTGAAGGAGAGAGGACATAATGAAATGGCCTGGCAGGGGGAAGAGGTAGAGGGTGGTTGAGATCACGTGTAAAGGTAAAGAGGAAAACATTTTTCAGGGGAAAAAAGGGGGCCTTGGATTGAAGGTATGACAGAAGGAAGCTAAGTGAGTAGACAGATATAAAAACATAACAAAGGAGGGATCATACACATGGTAATTTATTGGCTATAGGGGGCAAGGTGAAAGAACATGTCACAGTTGGAGCTGAGATTTTCAGGTTTGGAGGTTAGAAGTAGGTAAAGGAAATAAAGAAACTTAGGAGGTTTAGTTGTTTTGGGTTGTGGAGGGCCAGACAGTTGTTTAGTTTTGTGTCTGTTCAGTTTCAGGTGTTTGTGGGAAATACTGTTTAGTTCAGCTTAAATAACTTTCACTGAGTTCTCACCGCCCTGTTCCTGGCACTGATAGTGGAGGTGGGGAACTGATGTTCAAGAGTGAATAAAACATGGTTTGTACCTTTGAGGAGCTCCTAGTGTTATGAATGGGAATGTCTGTCAGGTAGAGGTATGTGTGTAGAGCAGCTTGAGAGAGAGCTGTTGCACTGGAGACTCCGATGTCAAAGAGCCCCAAAGAACCAGATTATCAAAGGATAGGGTGAGGGGATGTAAAGAGGTGGTCCAAAGGAAAAACCATGGGGGAATACCTGGTGTCATACGGCAGGAGAAGGAAGAACACAGGGGAGGCATGACCAGGACATTCTTAGGAGAAACAGGGTCAGAAAACCGAGAAGAAAGGATTCCAGGAGACACAGAGTCATCCACAGTGTTATATACTGCAAAATCTTTAGAGAATGGAGTTGGATTTGATGTGTATGAGGTCATTGTGATCCTAGAAGGGATTTGAGAGTAAGGGCTAGTGAAGAAAAGTAGAAAGCAAATGTAGACCACTCTTCTAATAATTTGGGTATTGATGAGGTGATAAGATGGGAACTTTGGGGAAAGGGCAAGGTCTAGAAAAGAATTTTGTTTATTTTTAAATATTGGGTCTATCAGGTAGACAGAATAAGGCTGGTCAGGACAGATGAAAAGATTCAAGGAAGAGAACTGAAGGAGAGAGGACATAATGAAATGGCCTGGCAGGGGGAAGAGGTAGAGGGTGGTTGAGATCACGTGTAAAGGTAAAGAGGAAAACATTTTCAGAAAGACATTTCACCCTGGAGGGAAGTAAGAAGAAAAAACACCTCAGCTGTCTTCTATTTTTTCAGAATATTAGCAGGCTAGAAAGTAGAGTCTTGTGATTGGGGATTTTAAGAACATAGAGGAAGAGAAAGTTTTTGAAAGGCCATGAAAGGGATTGGAACAGGGAATTAATAAGAGGTAAATAAGAGGATTTTTGAGTAGTAATACAAAGACAAATAAGGATGAGGAGGTGAGAGGTGAATCAAGAAAATGAAAACTATTTCAAATAGTAGTACTCAAAGAATTTCGAAGAATTCTTCCTTCCCCCACCCACACTACTTTACAAATAAAGAATTTAATTCCAAGCAACTTACTCATGGATTTGTTGGAATTCCAACCACCTTCCCTTCCTTCTACATGAAAAGATATGTGACAATTGATTATAAGGTTAATTTAGAGAACTGGTTAAATCTGAAATCTGACTTAATCTGGAAAAAATAGAAAATTAATCGAAGATCAGTGCTTATGTATGTTGAACAAATATGATAGCTGGTCAGTGAGTCACAGGAAGTGACTCAGGAATATTCCTTAAACTATAGTGTCTGTGCTGGGTAAGAATATTTTTTCAAAATTCTAAAATAATTTTGATGTTGCATGTAAATATTTAAGTGTTTGAAATATACAAAATGACTGCCAATTAACTTATTATCTAATAGCAACTCAGCTGTCATAGTGCCCATTCTATAATGAAAGAAACTGGTTTTCAGTGTGAAGGTTCCAGTTGTGGAAGATCTGGGAAAGTATGATACATTCAGGAGTTATCAGTCATTTTAAGCAATGGAAAGAGAACGCTATTTAAAATGCTTTAAAAAGTATTTAATTTATTCCAGATCACAAGACTTAGTCCTTTAAGTTTCTATAAATCATCTTAAAGATGAGACTGAATTTCTGAGGCCTCACGGTTTTCAGCACAGCCCTAAGAGAGGTTGAAAGGTAGTGCTGTACTGTGTTATGCCAAGTCGCTTTGAGAACTGAAGGAGAGAGGACATAATGAAATGGCCTGGCAGGGGGAAGAGGTAGAGGGTGGTTGAGATCACGTGTAAAGGTAAAGAGGAAAACATTTTCAGAAAGACATTTCACCCTGGAGGGAAGTAAGAAGAAAACACCTCAGCTGTCTTCTATTTTTTCAGAATATTAGCAGGCTAGAAAGTAGAGTCTTGTGATTGGGGATTTTAAGAACATAGAGGAAGAGAAAGTTTTTGAAAGGCCATGAAAGGGATTGGAACAGGGAATTAATAAGAGGTAAATAAGAGGATTTTTGAGTAGTAATACAAAGACAAATAAGGATGAGGAGGTGAGAGGTGAATCAAGAAAATGAAAACTATTTCAAATAGTAGTACTCAAAGAATTTCGAAGAATTCTTCCTTCCCCCACCCACACTACTTTACAAATAAAGAATTTAATTCCAAGCAACTTACTCATGGATTTGTTGGAATTCCAACCACCTTCCCTTCCTTCTACATGAAAAGATATGTGACAATTGATTATAAGGTTAATTTAGAGAACTGGTTAAATCTGAAATCTGACTTAATCTGGAAAAAATAGAAAATTAATCGAAGATCAGTGCTTATGTATGTTGAACAAATATGATAGCTGGTCAGTGAGTCACAGGAAGTGACTCAGGAATATTCCTTAAACTATAGTGTCTGTGCTGGGTAAGAATATTTTTTCAAAATTCTAAAATAATTTTGATGTTGCATGTAAATATTTAAGTGTTTGAAATATACAAAATGACTGCCAATTAACTTATTATCTAATAGCAACTCAGCTGTCATAGTGCCCATTCTATAATGAAAGAAACTGGTTTTCAGTGTGAAGGTTCCAGTTGTGGAAGATCTGGGAAAGTATGATACATTCAGGAGTTATCAGTCATTTTAAGCAATGGAAAGAGAACGCTATTTAAAATGCTTTAAAAAGTATTTAATTTATTCCAGATCACAAGACTTAGTCCTTTAAGTTTCTATAAATCATCTTAAAGATGAGACTGAATTTCTGAGGCCTCACGGTTTTCAGCACAGCCCTAAGAGAGGTTGAAAGGTAGTGCTGTACTGTGTTATGCCAAGTCGCTTTAGTAGCGGCCAGCAGGATTGAAACCCCTATGGACTGTAGCCCTCCAGGCTCCTCTGTCCATGGGATTCTTCAGGCAAGGATGCTGGAGGGGGTTGGTATTTCCCTCTCCAGGGGATCTTTGCCACCTAGGGATCAAACCCGAGTCTCTTAAGTCTCCTTCATTGGTAGATGAGTTCTTTACCAGTAGCACCACCTGGGAAGCCCATACCCTGAAAAACAGTCATGAAGCAATATTTGTTTTGGGGGTCAGGATCAAATAATAGCTTTATGTTGGATTTCAGCAGTCATTCTTAGGGGCCTAATGAAAGAATCACAACTCAACTGTGTCATTTTCATGTGTAATTTTAATAGCCACAGACAGAACTGACATTGCCTCAGCAATAGGCAGAATGTTATTATTGTCCCTAGATAGTAATTCTCTAGACTTTTTTTAATGGTTATTGAAACTAAGAATGACTTCAGGAAAAGGTTGAAGTTTTGTTAGATGTTTTGTATTTTCAGAGTGTGTTATGGTTGTTGGTTATCCTTTATCCTGCTGTGACAACAGATGGGAATGCCGTCAGTGATGACCATAGGTTTCAGCGTGAAGTGGGGTCAGTGATTGTTCTGGCCTCTTGCCCAGGAGATGGAACGGAATGACTCTGTTTTCTTGGTTGAATTCCAAGGAGGCCTCACAAGAGTGCTTCACAATGAACTGACACTAAAACCTCTAATACTTTTCGGAATTGGTAGAACTTATCCTTAGGATAGAATCAAAGCCAGTGATATACCTTTCTCTATTGGGGTGTGTGTGTGTTTGTGTGTGTGTGTGTGTGTGTGTGTGTACAGCTATTGGCAGCCCATACTCAACCCTGCAAGGAGATAGATGACCTCTGACCTTTGCTGTCTCTTAGGTCTAGTTTAGGAAGGGGATGTTCTGCATTTCAGAGGTATTCCTAGCCAAAGAATCCAGCTTCTATGATGAAGTATTGGGTGGCTCCATGCACGAAGACTTGGTTTGGCAGGTGAGACTCCCTATCTGACTCCAAAATTTGGGCACTGGATGTCCTTTTGGGGTTGCATTCTAAAAAGAATGCTCCCCTTAAGCTGTCTGAAGTGTAAGCCAAGAGTTCCTGGGGGCTACTTTTCACTGGATTGCAAGTAACTTTATTGAAGTAAGAGTATTAGTCACTCAGTGTTAGTTGTGACCCTATGGACTATAGCACCCTAGGCTCCTGTGTCAGTGGAATTCTCCACGAAAGAATACTGGAGTGGGTAGCCATTCCTTTCTCCAGGGGATCTTCCTGACTTGGGGATTGAACCTTGGTCTCCTGCCTTGTAGGCAGATTCTTTACCACTGAGTCACCAGGGAAGCCCAAGTTACTTCAGCTTCTCCCCAGGTCTATACCAGATCCATTTTAGTTCACTTCAGATTTCTGCCATCAACATTTCCTTGGTACCTGGCCATGCACCATCCCATTTGCTACCTCTGCTAGGGATTCTGAACAACTTTACAATGTGCAGGCAAGAACTCTCAAATGGGAAGGCAGAAGAGCTACTCTGGCCCAGTGTTCTGTCTCATCACCAGGATGTATTGGAAATTTTGACCTAAGAATGACTTCAGGAAAAGGTTGAAGTTTTGTTAGATGTTTTGTATTTTCAGAGTGTGTTATGGTTGTTGGTTATCCTTTATCCTGCTGTGACAACAGATGGGAATGCCGTCAGTGATGACCATAGGTTTCAGCGTGAAGTGGGGTCAGTGATTGTTCTGGCCTCTTGCCCAGGAGATGGAACGGAATGACTCTGTTTTCTTGGTTGAATTCCAAGGAGGCCTCACAAGAGTGCTTCACAATGAACTGACACTAAAACCTCTAATACTTTTCGGAATTGGTAGAACTTATCCTTAGGATAGAATCAAAGCCAGTGATATACCTTTCTCTATTGGGGTGTGTGTGTGTTTGTGTGTGTGTGTGTGTGTGTGTGTACAGCTATTGGCAGCCCATACTCAACCCTGCAAGGAGATAGATGACCTCTGACCTTTGCTGTCTCTTAGGTCTAGTTTAGGAAGGGGATGTTCTGCATTTCAGAGGTATTCCTAGCCAAAGAATCCAGCTTCTATGATGAAGTATTGGGTGGCTCCATGCACGAAGACTTGGTTTGGCAGGTGAGACTCCCTATCTGACTCCAAAATTTGGGCACTGGATGTCCTTTTGGGGTTGCATTCTAAAAAGAATGCTCCCCTTAAGCTGTCTGAAGTGTAAGCCAAGAGTTCCTGGGGGCTACTTTTCACTGGATTGCAAGTAACTTTATTGAAGTAAGAGTATTAGTCACTCAGTGTTAGTTGTGACCCTCTGGACTATAGCACCCTAGGCTCCTGTGTCAGTGGAATTCTCCACGAAAGAATACTGGAGTGGGTAGCCATTCCTTTCTCCAGGGGATCTTCCTGACTTGGGGATTGAACCTTGGTCTCCTGCCTTGTAGGCAGATTCTTTACCACTGAGTCACCAGGGAAGCCCAAGTTACTTCAGCTTCTCCCCAGGTCTATACCAGATCCATTTTAGTTCACTTCAGATTTCTGCCATCAACATTTCCTTGGTACCTGGCCATGCACCATCCCATTTGCTACCTCTGCTAGGGATTCTGAACAACTTTACAATGTGCAGGCAAGAACTCTCAAATGGGAAGGCAGAAGAGCTACTCTGGCCCAGTGTTCTGTCTCATCACCAGGATGGCATGTGGTAGAGCTGGAATCTTGAGTTTTTACTGCCACAGAACCAAAGCTGTCCTTTCTTTCCAACCCATGGCTAAACTTCTTTTTGAGTATGACATCACTTACCAGCTCTTTGCACATCTTCTATAGGAGCTATCTTGGTTCTCTTTAATGAGAAGAAGGCAGATATTTACCTTTTCTAGAATGACATTTGTCACTTTAGCATGCTTATAGACAAAACCTGTACCAGCTTTCAGGAGAAGAGGCAATATAGCATAGAGCAAAGACCATCACACTCAGGCGTTGGAATCAGTAAGATCTGATTTTGACATCTGGATCTACTTATCTGGAATAAGTTGCCATAGGCATTTTAATCCATCATAGGGCTGCTGTGAGAATTAAATAAACTGATTGTTATTGTTCAGTCACTAAGTTGTGTCCCACTCTTTGCGACCCCACAGAATGCAGCACGTCAGACTTCCCTGTCCTTCACTATCTCCAGGAGCTTGCTCAAATTCATGTCCATTGAATTGGTGATGCCATCCAAACATTCTCATCTCATCTCTGTCACCCTTTTCTCCTGCTGTCAGTCTTTTCCAGTATCAGGGTCTTTTCCAATGAATAGGCTCTTTGCATCAGGTGACCAAAGTATTAGAACTTCAACTTTAGCACCAGTTCTTCCAGTGAATGAATATTCAGGGTTGGTTTACTTTAGGATTGACTGATTTGATCTCCTTGCAGTTCAAGAAAATCTCAAGAATCTTCTCCAGCACCACAATTCAAAAGCATCAATTCTTTGGTGCTCAGCTTTCTTTACAGTCCAACTCTCACATCCACATGTGACTACTGGAAAAACCATAGCTTTGACCATATGTATCTTTGTCAGCAAAGTGATGTCTCTGCTTTTAATATTCAGTCTAGGTTTGTCATAGCTTTCCTTCCAGGGAACAAGCATCTTTTAATTTTGTGGCTGCAGTCACTGTCTACAATGATTTTGGAGCCCAAGAAAATAAAATCTGTGACTGTTTCCACTTTTCACCCATCTATTTGCCGTGAAGTGGTGGAATGGGATGCTATGGTCTTAGTTGAACTAATACATGTACAGTTCTACACTTGATCTTAGCCAAAAGGCCGAGAAGCGATACATGTACAGTTCTTAGCATTGGAACTGGCACGTGATAGGTATTCAATAGATAGTAGTTGTTATTATCATTGCCATTGATCTTCCTGAAATAGGGCATATATCTTTATGTAACTTGACAGCCAGGACAGTTATAACTGTTTTTTTTTGAGAAGTGGCAAATCAACACTATTCTTCCAGGCATATTTTGAAGAGTCTGAATATATTGCAAGGCTGTTTGGCATCTGTGCTCCTTGGCTATCTTCCAACACCCATTGAACAACATCTTGGATGACTGCTGGGACTAAGGAATCATCATCTTCTTGGGTGACATGATAGACGTCTATGATTTAGTGTCATGTAAGTCCCATCTTTGGATGGTTTTGTATAAGCCTCCTGTAGTATTTCTAGGTCAACTCTGAAAAATGTATATTTGAGAGTTCAAGGGTGAGACTCATTTTTCCTTTCTGAGATTCTCCTAGTCAGAGAGGTATATGGGTGGTTGGCTTTATATCCTTACCTAAATGTTATAACTATATAATGTAAACGATTCTACCTGTCATTGCAGCCATTGATATCAGTCCCCAGGAAGTTTTGGGACTTAACTTTTTTTTTTTTTACGAACTATTTATTTATTTTTTGGCTGCTCTGGGTCTTCTTTGCTGCTTGGACTTTTCTCTAGTTGCAGAGAACAGGGGTTACTCTCCAGTTGCAGTGTGATGGCACATGGGCTTAGTTGCTCTGCAGAATATGGGATCCTCCTGGATCAAGGATTGAACTAATGTCTCCTGCATTAGCAGGCAGATTCTTTCTAACCGAGCCACCAGAGAAGCCAGGGACCTACCCTTTTTACCGTAGAATTCTTGTGCCAGAAGTTTTTGCTCTCTATGGCATTTAGTTTCTTAGTATCTATTACTTGTGGCCCTGCTGCTTCCCTTCCATTCACTGCAGCTGTCACATCATGGATGTCTTCCATGACGTGGGCAAAATGCTGGCCATTCAGAGGGTCTTCAGGACACTCTTGAGCTAACAGAGAACTTCTACAAGAAGTACTCAGGTTAGCCCTTGGCCTTCAGGAAGAATATCTCTGTGGGTTGTGCCATCTGTCTGTTCCTATACCTACTGCCCACTTGAGCTGAAAGTAGAATGTTTCCACTCAAGGTCCTTGGAGGAGGGTTGCTCTGTGGAATGTCATCACTACTCTTTAAGTGAATTAACCATATCTTCTGTTGTATATGTATATATACATGTATATATATACACATATACATATATGTATATTCATACATATATAATGTTTAGCTATTTATATTTTTCATGTAAAAATCGTCCCTTTATGTCCTATGCTAGTTTTTCAACCAATGTGCAGTTTTTATTATATTTTTAATTTTTATAAACAAGTGTATTTTATATTTGAGAAGTGGTCTGAAGTAAAAACAAGTTGGCTACCATCCAGGCTTCTATCCTAGGGACTCCTCTTTTCAGTTCTCCACAGTCCCCTAGAGTATTTCAGTCAGTTGCATGGTTTGAATGACCACTTTTCTGCTCATAGTTTCAAATGTCTTTCTCTAGCTCAGGTCTCTGTCCCAGATGATAGAGATACAACGTTCACTGCCTCCAGGCCAGCTTCTCCTGGACTTACCACAGAAACCATACCATGTCCTAAACTGAGCTCACTATTGGACCCTTTTTTTTCCCATCATGCCTTTTTATTTGTATTTATTTTCATTGGCCATTCTTTGGCATGTGTGAGCCTCCCATTGCAGAGAACAGGGGTTACTCTCCAGTTGCAGTGTGATGGCACATGGGCTTAGTTGCTCTGCAGAATATGGGATCCTCCTGGATCAAGGATTGAACTAATGTCTCCTGCATTAGCAGGCAGATTCTTTCTAACCGAGCCACCAGAGAAGCCAGGGACCTACCCTTTTTACCGTAGAATTCTTGTGCCAGAAGTTTTTGCTCTCTATGGCATTTAGTTTCTTAGTATCTATTACTTGTGGCCCTGCTGCTTCCCTTCCATTCACTGCAGCTGTCACATCATGGATGTCTTCCATGACGTGGGCAAAATGCTGGCCATTCAGAGGGTCTTCAGGACACTCTTGAGCTAACAGAGAACTTCTACAAGAAGTACTCAGGTTAGCCCTTGGCCTTCAGGAAGAATATCTCTGTGGGTTGTGCCATCTGTCTGTTCCTATACCTACTGCCCACTTGAGCTGAAAGTAGAATGTTTCCACTCAAGGTCCTTGGAGGAGGGTTGCTCTGTGGAATGTCATCACTACTCTTTAAGTGAATTAACCATATCTTCTGTTGTATATGTATATATACATGTATATATATACACATATACATATATGTATATTCATACATATATAATGTTTAGCTATTTATATTTTTCATGTAAAAATCGTCCCTTTATGTCCTATGCTAGTTTTTCAACCAATGTGCAGTTTTTATTATATTTTTAATTTTTATAAACAAGTGTATTTTATATTTGAGAAGTGGTCTGAAGTAAAAACAAGTTGGCTACCATCCAGGCTTCTATCCTAGGGACTCCTCTTTTCAGTTCTCCACAGTCCCCTAGAGTATTTCAGTCAGTTGCATGGTTTGAATGACCACTTTTCTGCTCATAGTTTCAAATGTCTTTCTCTAGCTCAGGTCTCTGTCCCAGATGATAGAGATACAACGTTCACTGCCTCCAGGCCAGCTTCTCCTGGACTTACCACAGAAACCATACCATGTCCTAAACTGAGCTCACTATTGGCCCTTACACAGACATTCTTCTGTATTCTTTTTTTTTCTTTTCCCCCATCATGCCTTTTTTATTTGTATTTATTTTCATTGGTCTTTTCATTCTTTGGCATGTGTGAGCCTCCCATTGCAGTGGTCTCTCTCTTACTTCAGAGCACTGGCTCTGGGCGCATGTGCTCCAGAGCACTGGCTCGTAATTGGACACATTGGTCCAGTCGCTCTGCGGCACATGGGATTTTCCCAGGCCAGGGATTGAACCAGTGCCCCTTGCAATGCAAGGCAGACTCTTTACCCACTGGACATCCATGGAAGCCCCCCCTAATGTATTCTTGATCTTGGACTGTGGCACCAACATTCTTTCAGCTGGTAACACAGTAGAACTACTAGTCTCTGCCCTTTCCCTCGATTCCAAGATTCAAATGCTATTATTTCTTTTGATGAAATGCTTTTGAAATGTCTCAGCTAGGACCATTCATTATTTATCCCATGGATTAGTATAATATTCACTCCTAATGATTCTCTTTAGCTTCTGTTCTAGATCTCTTCAATTTATCTCCTCAGTGCATGGTTATTATAAAAGGTAAAAACTGCAGCTATGATCATTTTTCTTCTCCCTCACTCATTCCCAACTAAAATATCTTCAGAGTCTTCCAGTGTTTTCAGAATGAAAATCTAATTGGTTGACAAGTCTATAAAACCCTTAAAGATCCAAGCTCAGGCTTCCCTGGTTGTCCAGTGGGTAAAAAGTCTGCTTTGCACTGTACGGGGCGCCAGTTTGATCCCTGGCCTGGGAAGATCCCACATGCCACAGAGCAGCTGGACCGGTGTGTCCAATTATGAGCCGGCACTCTGGAGCACATGCGCCCAGAGCCGGGCTCTGCAACAAGGAAGGCCACTGCAATGGGAGGCCCGTACAGGCCAAAGAACAAAGATGGATGAAAATAACTAAATGAAAGACCAATAAAAGAGGTCAAAATTAAAAAAAGATTCAAGCTCTGCCAACTTTTCTTACTACATTTCTCACCACTCTTCCATTTTTATTCTCCATTCTTCTAATAGTTAACTAATTGGTGTTCCACTGCTTATTCAGACCTCTGTTCTTACATGTATTCTTCCCTTTTCTAAAGTTCCTTTACTTATCCCTTCCTTTTAGTGAACTCATGATGTTCTTCTTGTTGTTCAGTTGCTAAGTGGTGTCCAACTCTTTGCGACCCTGTGGACTGTAGCATGCCAGGCTTCCCTGACCATCACTGTCTCCAGGAGTTTGCTCAAACTCATGTCCACTGAGACAGAGATGCCATTCAACCATCTCATCCTCTGTCGCGTCTTACTCCTGCCCTCAGTCTTTCCCAGCATTCGGTCCTTTCCAATGAAGTTGACTCTTCGCATCAGGTTGTCAAAGTATTGGAGCTTCAGCATCAGCATCAGTCCTTGCAATAAATATTTAGGGTTGATTTCCTTTAGGATTGACTGATTTGATCTCCTTGCTGTCCAAGGGACTCACAAGAGTCTTTTCCAGCACCACAATTCAAAAGCATCAATTCTTTGGTGCTCAGTCTTCTTTATGGTCCATCTCTCACATCTGTAGTGACTACTGGAAAAACCATAGCTTTATCTGTATGTACTTTTATTGGCAAAGTGATGTTTCTGCTTTTTAATACATTGTCTAGGTTTGTCATAGCTTTCCTTCCAAGGAGCAAGTGCCTTTTAACTTCGTGGCTGCAACCACTGTCCATGGTGATTTTGGAGGCCAAGAAAATAAAGTCTGTCACTGTTTCCACTTTTTCCCCATCTATTTGCAATGAAATGATGAAACAGGATGCCATGATCTTAGTTATTTGATTGTTGAGTTTAAGCCAGCTTTTTCCACTCTCCTCTGTCACCCTCATCAAGATGCTCTTTAGTTCCCCTTCACTTTCTGCCATTAGAGTGATATCATCTACATACCTGAGGTTTTTGATATTTCTTCCACCAATCCTGATTCTAGCTTGTGCTTCATCCAGGTTGGCATTTCACGTGATGTACTCTGCATGTAAGATAAATAAACAGGGTGACAATATACAGCTTTGTCATGCTCCTTTCCCAATTTTTACCTCTTCCCTAAAGGAAGAGTTAAGTTATTCTTTCTTTCTCTACCTATGGATACTGTATTACTTATATAATTAGTATAATTTAGGGTTTATGATATAGGAGAAATACAATACATGAATAGAATTTTTTTGGATTAAAGTTTAGTCTAACTACTTAAGAGTGGGATAAATTATTAAGTTTAAGCCATAACACCAACCTAATTCTTATTTGATTCAAGTATTCCTGCATCTTTTCTTCCAAATAATTTATGATATGTTGGTGGTATTGAGGAATAAATGCAATTCATTTTTTTTTTTTTTAAATTTATTTATTTATTTATTTTGGGTGGGGGTCGGGTTGGGGAGGGAGGGGAGCAGGCGGGCCACTTCCATTGGTCTTTCGTTTCTCTATGTTCATCAGTCTTTGTTCTTTGGCTCCTGTGGGCCTCCCATCGCGGTGGCGTCTGTCATTGCAGAGCACTGACTCTGGGCGCATGCGCTCCAGAGCTCCGGCTCGGTAATTGGACACATCAGTCCAGCCGCTCCGCGGCACGTGGGATCTTCCCAGGCCAGGGCTCGAACCGGCGCCCCTTGCACTGCAAGGCGGTGTCCTTACCCACTGGACCACCAGGGGAAGCCCGCAATTCATTTTTAAGGTAGTTATTTTTGCCTTAAGCAAATAGTGGGTGTTAAAGTTGTGACTAACTTCCATCTTTTCACTTATAATTTTGTTAGGAAGTGGGGGGTTGCGTTTGTTAGACTAGACAAAATCTTGTATGGTATTTTGGCCTATTAGGTGAAGAGAAGCAAACGGATATACTAGATTAAAGAGATTAGCATTTGGTCTGTATTGTTAGGTAGGGGAAGCGAGCTGGGGCATTTTAGTACTAGTATTGCATATCTAAAAGATGTTATCTAGAAGAAGGCAGTGGAGAGAAAACTGTTTCATGCAAATAAGTTTTTGCTTTCATGATCCCACGTTAAGAGTTTACTCTTAATCTTTCCCTTCCTTTCAACCTCTTTGTCTTCCTTCACCTAAAGAGGTATTTTGGGGCTCAGGTGCTTTTCCCAATTTTTACCTCTTCCCTAAAGGAAGAGTTAAGTTATTCTTTCTTTCTCTACCTATGGATACTGTATTACTTATATAATTAGTATAATTTAGGGTTTATGATATAGGAGAAATACAATACATGAATAGAATTTTTTTGGATTAAAGTTTAGTCTAACTACTTAAGAGTGGGATAAATTATTAAGTTTAAGCCATAACACCAACCTAATTCTTATTTGATTCAAGTATTCCTGCATCTTTTCTTCCAAATAATTTATGATATGTTGGTGGTATTGAGGAATAAATGCAATTCATTTTTTTTTTTTTAAATTTATTTATTTATTTATTTTGGGTGGGGGTCGGGTTGGGGAGGGAGGGGAGCAGGCGGGCCACTTCCATTGGTCTTTCGTTTCTCTATGTTCATCAGTCTTTGTTCTTTGGCTCCTGTGGGCCTCCCATCGCGGTGGCGTCTGTCTTTGCAGAGCACTGACTCTGGGCGCATGCGCTCCAGAGCTCCGGCTCGGTAATTGGACACATCAGTCCAGCCGCTCCGCGGCACGTGGGATCTTCCCAGGCCAGGGCTCGAACCGGCGCCCCTTGCACTGCAAGGCGGTGTCCTTACCCACTGGACCACCAGGGGAAGCCCGCAATTCATTTTTAAGGTAGTTATTTTTGCCTTAAGCAAATAGTGGGTGTTAAAGTTGTGACTAACTTCCATCTTTTCACTTATAATTTTGTTAGGAAGTGGGGGGTTGCGTTTGTTAGACTAGACAAAATCTTGTATGGTATTTTGGCCTATTAGGTGAAGAGAAGCAAACGGATATACTAGATTAAAGAGATTAGCATTTGGTCTGTATTGTTAGGTAGGGGAAGCGAGCTGGGGCATTTTAGTACTAGTATTGCATATCTAAAAGATGTTATCTAGAAGAAGGCAGTGGAGAGAAAACTGTTTCATGCAAATAAGTTTTTGCTTTCATGATCCCACGTTAAGAGTTTACTCTTAATCTTTCCCTTCCTTTCAACCTCTTTGTCTTCCTTCACCTAAAGAGGTATTTTGGGGCTCAGGGTGTGCTATTTGTAGTAAATCTCTGTTATTTTGTCCTTCCAGCAGGTTTCCCTTTTCTTCTGGGAATATCACCCACACTTTCTGGGACAGACTCGTTTTTTTGCACTCTAAGCAGTTGATTTGAATGTGAGCTGTTGTGTTCTTACAGACCTTGAACCTGGTCACAGTTGATGGCTAATCAGTGGTCAGAACCACTTACCATTTGGTTTTTTAAATTAGGGACTGGTGAAGGTAGGGGCTGTTCTTCTTTGGCCGTAAAACCAAGATGCAGTATGGTAGCTGCTGGCAGCCATGATTGCTGGGTCATAGGATTCTATTCTTAGTTTTTTCTGAAATGATTTTTTTAAAAGAAATATTTATTTATTTGGCTGCATCTGGTCTTAGTTGCAGCATGTGGGATCTTCATTGTGTCATGCAGGATCTTTTTTTGTGGCACATGGACTTTCTAGTTGTGGCACATGGGCTCCAGAGCATCTGGGCTCAGAAGTTGTGGCTAGCAGGCTTAGCTACTCCACACACTTGGGATTTTAGTTCCCCAACCACAGACTGAACCCATGTCCCCTGCATTGGACCATCAGGGAAATCCAAAGAGAAATGATTTAATAATAGCTAGAAGATTGATAAGGAGGACTGATTCACGTCTAAGGCTTGTCTAAAACTTGTACTTTAGAAGACAGAAGAAAAGAATGCTGTCTAGAAAAGAAATGGAAAGATCTGCGGTTTGACCTCTGAAGTTCAAGAACCTAGGGGGGAGAAATGGTTGTCAGAAGATTATAAGCACTGATTTAGAATGTGGGGAAGTGGTATGTATTGTTTTGTAGAAATGCTTACGTAGACCAGGGGGCTTCACATTTCCCTAAGAATTCAACATTTGTGTATACCAACTGCCTATATTCTGTACCTATGGGTTCAAGATGAGGAGTTTTTGTCTACTTTAAAAAGAATTTAGTGAAAAAATAGTTTTTTTTAATGGAAAATTAAAGTTTAAAAAGTGAATTTAAGTACTAATATAGCAACTGAAAATGTGACTTGATCAGCACAGTTTATGTATCTTGCTTCTTGTACTTGAAGGAGTTCTTTTAACTTGTATCTTGTAAAAGACCTCATCATAATAAAAAGAAAAGCAATGTAATAAAAATGAGCAAAAGGTTTGAACAGATACCTCACAAAGGAAAATACACAAATGGTCAACAGTAAGAACATGACAATGTGCTCAACTAGCTTAGTCATTAGGGAAGTGCAATTCTTTTTTTTTTTTTAATTGATAAACATTTTTTTGGGGGGAAGTGCAATTTAAAATCACAATGAGCTAACATTTAATACCCACTAGGATGAATAAAATTAAAAAGTCTTCAATCACCAAATGTTGGAGAGGATGTGTAGCCGCTAGGACATGTTCATGGTTGATAGGTTGGTGTGTAAAATGGCTTCATCACTTTGGAAAACAGTCTGATAGGTTTTTAAATAGTTAAACAGACTTCTTTATGTCACAGCCATTTCACTCATAAGTATTTACCCAAGAAAAATGAGAAACATGATCATGAAACCACTTGGACAAGGATAATGTATAGCACTGTTCATAATATATAAGAGCTTCAAACAACCTAAGAGTCCATCTACAAGAGAATGGATAAAGGTACTATGGTCTATTTAAACAACGTCAAACAAACCTTTACAAAATGATAAAACAGGATTTAAACAACGAATACCACTCAGCACTAAAATGGCAAATTACTCTTTACACAACATGAAAAAATAAAAACCCAGAAAATCTCAAACCATAAAAAACATATAAGAAGTTACAAAAGTAAATATTATTTTTAATAAAATCCTTTTACCTCTGAAGTTCAAGAACCTAGGGGGGAGAAATGGTTGTCAGAAGATTATAAGCACTGATTTAGAATGTGGGGAAGTGGTATGTATTGTTTTGTAGAAATGCTTACGTAGACCAGGGGGCTTCACATTTCCCTAAGAATTCAACATTTGTGTATACCAACTGCCTATATTCTGTACCTATGGGTTCAAGATGAGGAGTTTTTGTCTACTTTAAAAAGAATTTAGTGAAAAAATAGTTTTTTTTAATGGAAAATTAAAGTTTAAAAAGTGAATTTAAGTACTAATATAGCAACTGAAAATGTGACTTGATCAGCACAGTTTATGTATCTTGCTTCTTGTACTTGAAGGAGTTCTTTTAACTTGTATCTTGTAAAAGACCTCATCATAATAAAAAGAAAAGCAATGTAATAAAAATGAGCAAAAGGTTTGAACAGATACCTCACAAAGGAAAATACACAAATGGTCAACAGTAAGAACATGACAATGTGCTCAACTAGCTTAGTCATTAGGGAAGTGCAATTCTTTTTTTTTTAATTGATAAACATTTTTTTGGGGGGAAGTGCAATTTAAAATCACAATGAGCTAACATTTAATACCCACTAGGATGAATAAAATTAAAAAGTCTTCAATCACCAAATGTTGGAGAGGATGTGTAGCCGCTAGGACATGTTCATGGTTGATAGGTTGGTGTGTAAAATGGCTTCATCACTTTGGAAAACAGTCTGATAGGTTTTTAAATAGTTAAACAGACTTCTTTATGTCACAGCCATTTCACTCATAAGTATTTACCCAAGAAAAATGAGAAACATGATCATGAAACCACTTGGACAAGGATAATGTATAGCACTGTTCATAATATATAAGAGCTTCAAACAACCTAAGAGTCCATCTACAAGAGAATGGATAAAGGTACTATGGTCTATTTAAACAACGAATACCACTCAGCACTAAAAATGGCAAATTACTCTTTACACAACATGAAAAAAATAAAAAACCCAGAAAATCTCAAACCATAAAAAAACTATACAGAGTGAAAGAAGTATACAAAAAGTAAATATTTTACTTTTTATATAAAATCCATTTATATAAAGTTCTAGAAGAATCACAACTAATATATGTTGAGAAAAATCAAAACAGTGGTTGCCTCTAGCAAAGTGTGGGCTGGGATTGACAGGAAAAGAACAAGAGGGACATTTCTAGTGGTTTACACAGGTGTGCATTTGTTAAGCTCATCAGCTATCATAATATTTTAGAATTTAATGGTACACAAATTTATCTCAAAACAGCCATAAACAAATATTTAAAGCTAGTTAATCACATATATGCAAAAGTGTTGCAGGGGCAAGTGTTCTGATATAGTGAGTTACCTCAAAAAACATCAAAAATTAAGATGGAATGATGACCAGGTAAAAAGATATATAGATGGATAGCTATGTGATAAAGCAAATATGGCTAATTGGTTAATTGTCGAACCTAGTCAGTAAGTATACATATATATATATATATATATTTGGATGTATATATTTGGATATATATATTTGGATGTTCACCGTAGAGGTCTTTAAACTTTTCTCTATGTTTACATTTTTTCATAATAAGATACTAGAAAAATATATAGCAAAATGGAAACAAAGGATATCACATATATTAGTTAATGAGAAGTGATGATATATTACTTAATGGATTATATACAGTTCATTAAAGAACTAGATTAAACATAAATATACTACCACTGTATGATAAATTACAATTAATATACAGACACAGCTAAGTTAGAACCACCTCTAAACAGTGCTGATTTGAAGTAGTGAGGATTATCTCAGAATTATTTTTATGTTAAAATATACATGTATTTATTAAAAATTCACTTAGTCTAAAATTTAAATAGTGCTGTAACATGTAATGTAGCTAATGAGGCACATGCTTTCCAAGGTCTGTTCGCTCTCAGACCCATTCCTTGTCCTCGCCCTGATCTGCTCTGTGTCACATGGGGCCTGACCCTGCAGGCACCTTTCTCAGGCTCCTCCATCAGCTGGGGTACAGAGGGAAGGCGTGGGAGGCTCTGACAGCAGGCTGGAGAGCTGGAGGAAGGGAGAGCAGGTGTTTCTCCCTCTCTCTACCATGAGCTTCTTTTTCAGTAGTCGCTGCAGCTTCTCTGTTGACTCCATGCGTGCAATGCTCTCAGCTTCCCCCAGGGACCCTCCACCCGGAACTCCTCTTTTTTTTTTTTTTTTAATTTTTATTTAAATTTTTACTTTTACAGAGTTTTGTTGTTTACAGATATGTATTATTCCAGATTAGTTATATGTATATCCCCCCAATCCCAACCCTCCAGGCCGGTCGCACAGCGCCCCTCTGCATTCCTCTTTCTTTTGACCTCTAGTCCGGAGGCCGTATTGGCTTCCCTTTGTTGCTAAGCTCTGGATAGTTTCACTGTCCTCTGACATTACCGCCCGCCTGTCACTTGTATAACCAACTCACTGCCTTGCCTTCCCTCTTCTCTAAGTTCTTGGATTGATTCTGTTTTCCTGCCTGATATATGTAATCTTAATGGAGGGGGATCATGGGCAGAACAGTTTTGTTCTTTAAATTGAGGATGGCCATTTTCTGAAAGAAGCCAGCCGATTCAGAAACTGAAGTTTGCTTGGAAGTTGTAGGGCATGTGGCAGGAGGATGACCCTGAGACTTCCCCACCTTGAAATGAACAGGTTCAGGGTTCATTACAACATAGTATCAAGGGTGAGTGGTTCTAGGATCCCCCTCCCCATGGACACCAAAATCTGTGCATGCTCAAGTCCCTTATAGGAAATGGTATATAGTATTTGCTTATCCTCCTATATACTTTAAATCATCTCTAGGTTACTTATAATACCTAGTACCATGAAATTCTATGTAGATAGTTGTAAATACAATTTCAGTGCTATGTACATAGTTGTTGGTGTGCATCAAATTCAATTTCTGCTTGTTTGAAACTCAGTGGAATTTTTTGAATATTTTTGATCCAAATATGGTTTTATCTGAGGGTGCAAAACTTGCAGATGCAATTGGCTGACTATGTCATTCTTTTAACAGTATAGTTCAAGTGCAGCAAATTGAGATCCATCAGAAGCTCATGGTCAGCCAGAGTTGAGGGACTCCTCACCCTGTTTTCTTGTTCTTCCTATGATGATTTATCTTTTCAACATTGTTTCCATTGTTTTGTTCTGATAAATAGGGTTGATTCGTAAGGATTGATAAAGGTGTGCAAATACAAGTGTTGGACTGCTACAGAATGGAAGTAGAGAAGTAGAGAAGTACTATGCTGGATGTGTAAAATGCTAATTCTCTGTAGTTACTGATCTGATCAAAGAAACAAAAGGTAAAAGTCAGTAGCCCAGCCCGGCTTGCTGGAAATACTCCCAGAGGTGGATAGTGAAGAGGACAGGTTCTGTAGCCAGCCTGACTGATTCCAGCCTTGGCCCTGCTGCTCTCCTACTGTGTGTCCTCGGGCAAATTAAGTGACCTCTCTGCCTCACTTTCTGGATCCATAAAATAAATGTAATCATGAAAAAAAAAGTGAAAGTGTTAGTCACTCAGTCAAGTCCATGGAATTCTCCAGGCAGGCATACTGGAGTGGATTGCCATTCCCTTCTCCAGGGGATCTTCTCAACCCAGCGATCCAACCCCGGTCTCCTGTACTGCAGGCAGATTCTTTACCATCCAGGCCACCAGGGATGGTGAATGTAACCATAGTACCTACTTTATAGAGGAATTGTGAAATAAAATGGCTTAGGACAGGTCAGGACACTTAGTTTGAATAAATGGAATCATCATTTTTGTCATTATATAGGACATCAGAAGCATCACCCTGGCCCAGGAGGAAGTAATCAACAAATGTCTGGACAGGTGTGGCAAGAAGTTACGGCCACAGGCGTGTCATAAGTTCAGGGACTCTGAAGGGAATGAAACCACAGCTGTCAGTCTCTGACGCAGGCAGTGTTCCTTCATGCAACTCCTGCGGTGATGTCCCTCGGCAGTGCTGATACAATTGGGCCCCTTCTTCTAGGAATACATTACATTTACTAACCTGGGCTAACCTGGAGGTCATTACTAGATTTTGGAGACCCCATTAGCTAGAAGCTTCTCTGATTGTAATTCTAAAGTAAAAACATATCTTTTCTATTATGGTCACTCAGCATTCAAGTTCATTTTCTGTGTTTGTGGCATCTTGTGTACACTTGGGGAGAAGCAGGGCCCACCCATGTGGAGGCCAAAAACGTCAGTTAATTTTTTCTGCCTTGAAGAAGAAAGGCTGGCTAACTTAAGCCGTAGCCTTCTGTTCAAGAATTTGTATCTGTGGTGAATTACCTAAAGAAACCGGGACACTTTAGAATTTCTTGTGATGGTGGTGGTGACTGTGGCACCCAGTGGTGGTTGTGTTAGCAGTTAAAACTAACAGAGCTCCCTAGGCTGTAGGTGGTGGCAGTCCAGCTTTGCCACCCAAAGTTCAGTGGAGACGGCTGAGCACCTAACCAGGCTATTCCTGGCATGTAATCTCGTCAGTAGATCTGATTTCCTATATTTTCTTGACTTTTGCTGAGCCTAGTTCTTCAGTCTTTGTGTTGATTCTGTGAATTGCCCAGTAGTTTTCAATGAGTCCTCTTTTTTTTCCCCCAGTAGCCAGCGTCAATCTTATTGTTTTCGGCATGAAACTCTGTCTAATACACTGATTTTCTATGATCTACTGATGGATACCTATAACTACAGTGGCTATTTCTTTATGTCAGAGTCAATGTGTTGACTGTAGGAAAGTCTAACCTTTATCTGTTGTAGTCCTTTAAATCTCACTTTATAGCTAATATATAAGCTTTGCATACCTAGACATTATCAATTGTATTTCTTGTCAGAAATTTACTATGGTACAATAGTATTCACTATATTTATCCAACACATTTCAATTTATCAAGCACCTACTGAACATTTACCTTGTGCTATAGTTAGGCTTTGGTGGAACAAAGTAAAATATGACAAGGTCCTTCCACACATATTTAGAAATGTGGCTGTTTAATGTGTTACATAATGGTGAAATTGGGGCAAACCAATTCGCTACATTAAAAGGGGGAGAAAAAGAAAGAATGGGTAAGAATAAGGTAGTGTGATATGATGGTTAAAATCTTGGTATAAAAGTTGACCAGCCTAGGTTCATATCCAGGCTGTTATTTGCTGTGTTATATAGGACAAATTGCTTAACCTGTCTAAACCTCCGTTGATTTATCTGTAGGGATAATATCACCTACATTTTCATATTATTTTGAAGATTCAATGAGATAATGGAATAAAGTGATTAGCACAGTGCTATGATTAAGAGTTTACTATAATGGTAGCCACATTCACATACTGGAAGAGATTGCCCAGAGAGATTGTGTAATTCCTATGTTAAGTACAAATCTCAGAAGCATAGATTTTGCCTTGATTATCTACGTTGGTTCCATAATCTCCTTGACCACTAGTTCCTCTTTTATTTTTTCTTGTTCTAGCCCAGTTTTATTTTATTAATTTTAACGCTAGTAATCAGGAATGTACATTTTTTCCCAGTATGGACCACTTGTTCTAAATAGAAGTAGACAGGGTTTTCTGCCTGATTTTCTCTACTCGATGATGTTTAGCACATTTTAATAAGAATTTTCACTATTTGCTATAGTAGACCTGACTTGTATGTTTCAAAATACATTTATTATGCATGAATTTCCCCTCTAGCATTTTTTTCCCATGAAGACCAAGAAAAGTGACCTGTTATCTGATCTTCTCCCTTGAGTGTACCTCTTTAAGACACTGATTATTAAATTGTTACTTAGAATTTTCAGCCCACTTAAAAATGTGTATAAAAAGTGTTTTATTGCCTTTGGAGTCCTTTTCAAAGTATATTTGGTCTGGTTTTCAGTTTGTAGCTAACCTGCTTTGTTTTGTGGGCTTCCTTGTTTTCCTTAAATGGGCTAATTTTATGTTATTAAAAACTGTTTTCTTAATTAATTTTTTTTAATTGAAGGGTTTTGTTGTTTACTGCTAAACATCAACATGAATCATCCATAGGTACATATGTTCCCTCCCCCTTGTACATCTCTCAAACTGTTTTTTGTGTTTTTTTTTTAAATCTCTGTAATTGTTGTTGTACCCATCAATCAGACAAGGTAGGACTTTTATTTGTTAATTCTTGGAAGAGTTTTTAATTAAAAAAGAAAAATTTTTTTTGGCATATCCCTTCCCAATCTTTGGGATCCCTGGTGGCTCAATGGTAAATGTGGGAAAGCCGGAAAAGGCTGTTATTTGCTGTGTTATATAGGACAAATTGCTTAACCTGTCTAAACCTCCGTTGATTTATCTGTAGGGATAATATCACCTACATTTTCATATTATTTTGAAGATTCAATGAGATAATGGAATAAAGTGATTAGCACAGTGCTATGATTAAGAGTTTACTATAATGGTAGCCACATTCACATACTGGAAGAGATTGCCCAGAGAGATTGTGTAATTCCTATGTTAAGTACAAATCTCAGAAGCATAGATTTTGCCTTGATTATCTACGTTGGTTCCATAATCTCCTTGACCACTAGTTCCTCTTTTATTTTTTCTTGTTCTAGCCCAGTTTTATTTTATTAATTTTAACGCTAGTAATCAGGAATGTACATTTTTTCCCAGTATGGACCACTTGTTCTAAATAGAAGTAGACAGGGTTTTCTGCCTGATTTTCTCTACTCGATGATGTTTAGCACATTTTAATAAGAATTTTCACTATTTGCTATAGTAGACCTGACTTGTATGTTTCAAAATACATTTATTATGCATGAATTTCCCCTCTAGCATTTTTTTCCCATGAAGACCAAGAAAAGTGACCTGTTATCTGATCTTCTCCCTTGAGTGTACCTCTTTAAGACACTGATTATTAAATTGTTACTTAGAATTTTCAGCCCACTTAAAAATGTGTATAAAAAGTGTTTTATTGCCTTTGGAGTCCTTTTCAAAGTATATTTGGTCTGGTTTTCAGTTTGTAGCTAACCTGCTTTGTTTTGTGGGCTTCCTTGTTTTCCTTAAATGGGCTAATTTTATGTTATTAAAAACTGTTTTCTTAATTAATTTTTTTTAATTGAAGGGTTTTGTTGTTTACTGCTAAACATCAACATGAATCATCCATAGGTACATATGTTCCCTCCCCCTTGTACATCTCTCAAACTGTTTTTTGTGTTTTTTTTTTAAATCTCTGTAATTGTTGTTGTACCCATCAATCAGACAAGGTAGGACTTTTATTTGTTAATTCTTGGAAGAGTTTTTAATTAAAAAAGAAAAATTTTTTTTGGCATATCCCTTCCCAATCTTTGGGATCCCTGGTGGCTCAATGGTAAAGAATGTGCCTGCAATGAGGGAACCCCAGATTTGATTCCTGGGTGGAGAAGATCCCTTGGAGAAAGGAATGGCAACCCAGTCCAGTATTCTTGCCTGGGGAATTCCAAGGACAGAGGAGCCTGTAGGCTACAGTCCACAGGGTCACAAAGAGTTGGACACAACTGAGTGAGTAACACTAACTTTCCAATCTTATATACAACTTTTTCTTTGGCTTCTGATGAGGTGTTTTAAAATAGTTTTCAGTCTGTTCATTAGAATATATTCTCACATACTATATTGTCAGCCAAATAATAAAATTTATATTTTTTATATTCATTTATTATTCATTTATTATTCATTTATATTCATTATTATTTATTATTATTACTGATCCCTAGTAAAGAGCTTTATGGTCTATAACTGAACACAATTTTATAATTAAACAAGTATTTTCATATTGGTCACAACCAAGAAAACTTTCATTTCCTCTTTGATGCTGATGACTCCCACATCTAACTAAAGGTCAATGATCACTATTACAGTAATTCTTTGTTTTTCTTTTTTTTAGAAAGCACAGATTTAAAGTGTATGTAAACAGTGACAGACTTTATTTTCTTGGGCTCCAAAATCACCATGGGTGGTGACTATAACTATAAAATTAAAAGATGTTTGCTCCTTAGAAGACCTATGACAAACCTAGACAGTGTATTAAAAAACAGAGATACCACTTTGTTGACAAACGTCTGTATAGTTAAAGCTATTGTTTTCCCAGTAGTCATGTATGGACTGTGAGAGTTGGATCATAAAGAAGGCTGAGCACCAAAGAATTGATGCTTTTGAATTGTGGTGTCGGAGAAGACTCTTGAGAGTCCCTTGGACAGCAAGGAGATCAAATCAGTCAATTCTAAAGGAAATCAACCCTGAATATTCATTGTAAGGACTGATGCTAAAGCTTCAATACTTTGGCCACCTGATGGGAAGAGACAGCTCATTGGAAAAGACTCTGATGTTGGGAAAATTAAAAGGGGGATAAGAGGCGACAGAGGACGGGATGGTTGGACTAGCATGACAGATTGGATTTTATTTGTTAATTCTTGGAAGAGTTTTTAATTAAAAAAGAAAAATTTTTTTTGGCATATCCCTTCCCAATCTTTGGGATCCCTGGTGGCTCAATGGTAAAGAATGTGCCTGCAATGAGGGAACCCCAGATTTGATTCCTGGGTGGAGAAGATCCCTTGGAGAAAGGAATGGCAACCCAGTCCAGTATTCTTGCCTGGGGAATTCCAAGGACAGAGGAGCCTGTAGGCTACAGTCCACAGGGTCACAAAGAGTTGGACACAACTGAGTGAGTAACACTAACTTTCCAATCTTATATACAACTTTTTCTTTGGCTTCTGATGAGGTGTTTTAAAATAGTTTTCAGTCTGTTCATTAGAATATATTCTCACATACTATATTGTCAGCCAAATAATAAAATTTATATTTTTTATATTCATTTATTATTCATTTATTATTCATTTATATTCATTATTATTTATTATTATTACTGATCCCTAGTAAAGAGCTTTATGGTCTATAACTGAACACAATTTTATAATTAAACAAGTATTTTCATATTGGTCACAACCAAGAAAACTTTCATTTCCTCTTTGATGCTGATGACTCCCACATCTAACTAAAGGTCAATGATCACTATTACAGTAATTCTTTGTTTTTCTTTTTTTTAGAAAGCACAGATTTAAAGTGTATGTAAACAGTGACAGACTTTATTTTCTTGGGCTCCAAAATCACCATGGGTGGTGACTATAACTATAAAATTAAAAGATGTTTGCTCCTTAGAAGACCTATGACAAACCTAGACAGTGTATTAAAAAACAGAGATACCACTTTGTTGACAAACGTCTGTATAGTTAAAGCTATTGTTTTCCCAGTAGTCATGTATGGACTGTGAGAGTTGGATCATAAAGAAGGCTGAGCACCAAAGAATTGATGCTTTTGAATTGTGGTGTCGGAGAAGACTCTTGAGAGTCCCTTGGACAGCAAGGAGATCAAATCAGTCAATTCTAAAGGAAATCAACCCTGAATATTCATTGTAAGGACTGATGCTAAAGCTTCAATACTTTGGCCACCTGATGGGAAGAGACAGCTCATTGGAAAAGACTCTGATGTTGGGAAAATTAGAAGGCAAAGGAATAAGAGGACGACAGAGGACGGGATGGTTGGACAGCATCACTAAGTCAATGGACATGAGTTTGAGCAAGCTCTGGGAGATGGTGAAGGACAGGGAAGCCTGGTGTGCTGCAGTCCATGGGGTTGCAAAGAGTCAGACATGACTGAGCAACTGAACTGAACTGATAGTGTGTGATATGTGCCTTAGGAAATAGTGGACCGGTAAAGTTTTAAACTTACTTGCCAGTGGGATATTAGTGTTACAGGAATGATCACAAGAAGAGTCCTTAAAAGAATGTTTAAGCCAAGTCTTCTCTTCTTTTGCTTTATATTCCATTTAGTTTGAAGTGGGCTATTTGTAGGATGATCTATGCCAGGTAGTAAGAAAAGGTTGGAATTATGTTGAGGTAATTGTGGAACTATTATCAAAATGGAGCCATCTGAAATGATTGTTTATACCTGATAATGACTGTCAGGAAAAATAAAATAGAATGAAAGATGTAAGCAAAGTGACAGAAAAGTAACTGATGAGCTGGTGAAAAATCCAGAAAACATCTTATAGGAAAATCAACTCATAACAGGGTTTTGCTTGATTTTATAGGAAGAAATTAAATGGTAACTATTAACTTAAACTGTTTCTCAAGTTGTCTTATCCAGGATACTAATTCTTGTTTCAAGTCTCAATTGTCATACTTATACATTTCAGTTCATGAATTCATGTGAAATTTTCTTGGGCTCCAAAATCACCATGGGTGGTGACTATAACTATAAAATTAAAAGATGTTTGCTCCTTAGAAGACCTATGACAAACCTAGACAGTGTATTAAAAAACAGAGATACCACTTTGTTGACAAACGTCTGTATAGTTAAAGCTATTGTTTTCCCAGTAGTCATGTATGGACTGTGAGAGTTGGATCATAAAGAAGGCTGAGCACCAAAGAATTGATGCTTTTGAATTGTGGTGTCGGAGAAGACTCTTGAGAGTCCCTTGGACAGCAAGGAGATCAAATCAGTCAATTCTAAAGGAAATCAACCCTGAATATTCATTGTAAGGACTGATGCTAAAGCTTCAATACTTTGGCCACCTGATGGGAAGAGACAGCTCATTGGAAAAGACTCTGATGTTGGGAAAATTAGAAGGCAAAGGAATAAGAGGACGACAGAGGACGGGATGGTTGGACAGCATCACTAAGTCAATGGACATGAGTTTGAGCAAGCTCTGGGAGATGGTGAAGGACAGGGAAGCCTGGTGTGCTGCAGTCCATGGGGTTGCAAAGAGTCAGACATGACTGAGCAACTGAACTGAACTGATAGTGTGTGATATGTGCCTTAGGAAATAGTGGACCGGTAAAGTTTTAAACTTACTTGCCAGTGGGATATTAGTGTTACAGGAATGATCACAAGAAGAGTCCTTAAAAGAATGTTTAAGCCAAGTCTTCTCTTCTTTTGCTTTATATTCCATTTAGTTTGAAGTGGGCTATTTGTAGGATGATCTATGCCAGGTAGTAAGAAAAGGTTGGAATTATGTTGAGGTAATTGTGGAACTATTATCAAAATGGAGCCATCTGAAATGATTGTTTATACCTGATAATGACTGTCAGGAAAAATAAAATAGAATGAAAGATGTAAGCAAAGTGACAGAAAAGTAACTGATGAGCTGGTGAAAAATCCAGAAAACATCTTATAGGAAAATCAACTCATAACAGGGTTTTGCTTGATTTTATAGGAAGAAATTAAATGGTAACTATTAACTTAAACTGTTTCTCAAGTTGTCTTATCCAGGATACTAATTCTTGTTTCAAGTCTCAATTGTCATACTTATACATTTTTCAGTTCATGAATTCATGTGAAATTTTCTTAATATAAGGGCTCTAATTTCATTTGTCTCCTTAGATCAATCTTTGGACAGTTCAGGAACAATAATCAGTTACTGAATCACAGTTCATACATTTATATATACTTACATACATACAGAAATAACCATAAAATAACCACAACAGAAGATAGAAGTCATGCCAAAAGAAAATCGTAGATGAAGAACTATTAAGATTTCAGAGGAGAGAAAGAATACATCCAAACTGGAGGAAAAGAGGAAAACTTGTGATTTGTACTCACCTTAAAAAGTAGTAACATTAAGGCTTCCCTGGTGTTCCAGTGAGTAAAGAGTCTGCCTTGCAGTGCAAGGGGCACTGGTTTGATCCCTGAACCTGGAAGATCCCACGTGCTGCAGAGCTGCTGGACTGGTGTGTCCAATTGTGAGCCAGCGCTCTGGAGTGCATGCGCCCAGAGCCAGTGCTCTGTGACGAGAGGCCACTGTGATGGGAGGCCCACACATGCCAAAGAATATGGATGAAAAATAAAAAATGATGACTTAGAGGCAAAAAAAAAAAAAAAAGAATTTGGAAAAATAATGTTCAAGAGCACAAACTTTGACAATATTCTGAAAAAAAAGGTAGTAACATTAGGGTCTTCAGCGAAGCAGGGAACGCCTTCTGGGTGGAAGGAACAGGAGTTCTAAATAGTGGTAATTATAATGGAACTTTGGTTCAATTTTCTCTCATTCCTAATTTGGCCTATAAAAATTGGCATAATAACATCAAAACCCTGCTATGGGTTTGTTGTGAGGTTTAAATGATATATCCAGAGGAAATCCTTAGTAACATTCCTGGCAAAAAGTGGATACTTGGACCAAGACCCTTCCTTCCTTTTTATAAAGAAATTTTTAATTTTTTAATTGAAGGATAATTGCTTTGCAATGTTGTGTTTCTGCTGTGTACAACAACTCAAATTAGTCATACCTGTATATGTATATATGTATATATATATACATATATATATGTATGTGTATATATACATATATCCTCTCCCTCTTGAGCTTCCCTCCCACTCCCCCCACCCCCCACCACCGTCCCAACCCTCTAGGTCATCACAGAGCATCAAGCTGGGCTCCCTGTGTTATATAGCAGCTTCCCAATAGCTATCTGTTTTACACATGGTAGTGTATATGTCGATGTTGCTTTCTCAATTTGTCCCACACTCTTCCTACCCAGCTGTCCACAAGTCCATTCTCTGTGTCTGTGTCTCCATCCCTTCCCTGCAGATAGGTTTATGAATACTATTTTTCTAGATTCCACATATATGCATTAATATACATTTGTTTTTTCTCTTTCTTACTTTACTCTGTAAAACAGGCTCTAGGTTCATTCACCTCACTAGAACTGACTCAAATCCATTCCTTTTTATGGTTGAGTAATATTTTATATATTCCATTGCTTTTCCATGAGAATGTGGAAGACACTTGAGGCCAAGAGAAGGAGTTTGCTGAAGACTTAATCCTCGTTGTACCATTTACCAGCTACATGACCTTTGATGAGTTAATTAACCACACTCCATCTTAGGTTTCTCATCTCTAAAATGGGAGCTAATGATAGTATCAATTTCACAGATATGATGTAAGGAGTGAAATAGTTAATGGTCTTATGAAATGTGTGGTACAAAGGATGTACTTGTTAACTATTGTTATTTTTCAGTGGCCTTGAGAATCAAGTGGAAGTTTTTGAGTTGGGGTTTGGGGGGGATGACTCACTCTTTTCTTTAGAAATGTCAATGTGTTGGTGGTTTATGAATAGGAATTGGTGCTAAGGGATTAGGGAGAGATCAAAAACAGGGGAAAAGTCATTAGGGGACTTGTAAACACACTTGACCAGAGACGCTGAGAGGCTGATGAATAACAGTGATAGCAAGAATGGAGAGGGCTTGTCACTTAGACTAGAGATGTGCTTTTCAAACTTCAATATGCACATGAATTCTCTAGGAATCTTATAAAAATGTAGTTCTGGTTCAGTAGGTCCAGGTGGAATCTAGAGTGCTGTGTTTATAAGATCCTGGGTGGGTGCTAATGATGCTGGTTCGTGACCACACTGAATAGCAATGATTTTGAAGGTAAGACAGGAGTCCTCAAAAATAGGAGGAGTTGACAGTTGATAGACCTTGTGGGGAGGAGACAGAGAGATGATGAGTTTCCAATAAAGGGAGCTAAATTGGAAATGGAAATGATGAACTTATACTCTTACGCTTTTAAGAGATAGAATGGTGTG
The DNA here is from genome assembly GCA_022376925.1 of Tragulus kanchil. Lineage (NCBI taxonomy): Eukaryota > Metazoa > Chordata > Mammalia > Artiodactyla > Tragulidae > Tragulus > Tragulus kanchil. Next base: position 42,531,257 of record JAIOJX010000023.1, read on the forward strand.
ATGCCAGAAAGATTTATTATCAGAAGCCTTAATTAAATCCTGGCTTCACCAATTATTAGAAAGATGACTTTGAACTTTAGGTCTCTTTCTTCGTCTTTAAATGAGACACTATAATGACTGCTTCAAAGGATTGTTGGATAGATGAAATACATTGTTGTGAAAACTTCTCTTATGGTGGCCAGCACCTAGGTGACATCTACTGAATAAAAATGACATTTGTACACTATATGGAATTTTACCACTCCAGCTCCTCACAAGGCTGATCTAGATTTTAATATATATGTTTTTCCTCCAACAACATGCATACTGGTACTTCAAATTGTACAGTAATTTGACAGCCTTCTGAACTTTGTTTTCTAAGTATTCATTAGCTGACATAATTTCAGGGGACTTGAATGCCTGAATTGGCAGTGGGTCCATCAGAGCTACATCCATCAGAAACCTACAATTGTCTGATTCTTCCTTTTAAGGCAGTTCTCCAGGAATAAACTGTCTGAATCAAAGAGGAAAATATCTGGTCAAATTCATTTATAATCATAGTCCTATAATGGTAAGTGCCAAACTGGGGGATAGATCTGTGGACCTTCACTTACCTATTCCAACCAGAGGCAGTATTACTGATGATTGAAGAATTATTTCTTCAGAGCTTATCTATAGACTTGACTTGGATGTTTTAGACTGGTTCAAAGTAAATATTTTTCTCTTAAACTTAATCTGAACTTTCAAAATGTCATTGCAACTGTTTCTACATGTAACTCAATCAGGGAGATTTTTAGGAATGAAGTTAAACTGAAGCAAAAAATTAAATGCATGATAACAAAGAATTTATGGCACCTATTTCATTCTGGAAGTCTTCATGGGTAACCGTTTATAATATTAACAAATTGTGGTGATCCTACTATGTTGCTAGACTATTCAGGAGCAAATTCTTTTATTTCTTGCTTTGGAATCTAGAGTGCTGTGTTTATAAGATCCTGGGTGGGTGCTAATGATGCTGGTTCGTGACCACACTGAATAGCAATGATTTTGAAGGTAAGACAGGAGTCCTCAAAAATAGGAGGAGTTGACAGTTGATAGACCTTGTGGGGAGGAGACAGAGAGATGATGAGTTTCCAATAAAGGGAGCTAAATTGGAAATGGAAATGATGAACTTATACTCTTACGCTTTTAAGAGATAGAATGGTGTGATGCCAGAAAGATTTATTATCAGAAGCCTTAATTAAATCCTGGCTTCACCAATTATTAGAAAGATGACTTTGAACTTTAGGTCTCTTTCTTCGTCTTTAAATGAGACACTATAATGACTGCTTCAAAGGATTGTTGGATAGATGAAATACATTGTTGTGAAAACTTCTCTTATGGTGGCCAGCACCTAGGTGACATCTACTGAATAAAAATGACATTTGTACACTATATGGAATTTTACCACTCCAGCTCCTCACAAGGCTGATCTAGATTTTAATATATATGTTTTTCCTCCAACAACATGCATACTGGTACTTCAAATTGTACAGTAATTTGACAGCCTTCTGAACTTTGTTTTCTAAGTATTCATTAGCTGACATAATTTCAGGGGACTTGAATGCCTGAATTGGCAGTGGGTCCATCAGAGCTACATCCATCAGAAACCTACAATTGTCTGATTCTTCCTTTTAAGGCAGTTCTCCAGGAATAAACTGTCTGAATCAAAGAGGAAAATATCTGGTCAAATTCATTTATAATCATAGTCCTATAATGGTAAGTGCCAAACTGGGGGATAGATCTGTGGACCTTCACTTACCTATTCCAACCAGAGGCAGTATTACTGATGATTGAAGAATTATTTCTTCAGAGCTTATCTATAGACTTGACTTGGATGTTTTAGACTGGTTCAAAGTAAATATTTTTCTCTTAAACTTAATCTGAACTTTCAAAATGTCATTGCAACTGTTTCTACATGTAACTCAATCAGGGAGATTTTTAGGAATGAAGTTAAACTGAAGCAAAAAATTAAATGCATGATAACAAAGAATTTATGGCACCTATTTCATTCTGGAAGTCTTCATGGGTAACCGTTTATAATATTAACAAATTGTGGTGATCCTACTATGTTGCTAGACTATTCAGGAGCAAATTCTTTTATTTCTTGCTTTGTAAGAGAGATCAGAAAGAAATAAAAAGACTCAAGGCCATATTATCAAGTTGTCATCTCAAATATAACTGAGACCAAGTTATTGAAAGACTCATGAAATTACAATGCTTTTAAAAAACAACGTAGCCTTTCTAAAATGTAAATTCTTCTGGAATATTCTGGGCTTGACCATAGGGACACCAATATAGCACATGTGGAAACTTTATCTTCTTTGGTATCACTTTGGGAAGAAGAAATTCAGAATCATGTTCATGGATTGATTACTAGACAAATCATGTCAATGACCACTTAGCCTCTCTGCATTTTGTTGTCCTCATATTCTCCAGAGCCAGAATCCATTATTTTCATCAACTCTAAAAAAAAAAAAAACAAACAAAACACCCAGTCTTTCAAGGTTGAAGAGAGCTCCAGAAGGGAATTTCTGCCACCAGAATTAGTTTTGATCTTGCTTGAGTAGTTGGCTGAAGTCCTTGCCAACCTATTTACCTTAATTAACTCCACAGGTATGGTTCCCTCAAGATGATCTCTAAGTGTAGTTGACTCTCGATTCAAAAAGGGAAACCCTCCATCTCCCAAAATTACAGAACAATTAAGGCTCTTAGAGACTTCCTCAAAATAACATCACATTTTTTTTCTTAAACTGAAAGACTGAATCTCAGTCTAATGGCTTGCTTGCATAAGGAGCTAACCAGCTCTATGTATAAACAATGTTCTACAGGCAATGACTATTATAATATTGGTTGAATGAGTAGGCTATTATTTATGTCTTCCAGAGAGTAATTGAGACTTTATGAAAGTTTTATCTAGCATATTACTGATGATTGAAGAATTATTTCTTCAGAGCTTATCTAAGACGTCTTTTTTTAAAACTTAATCTGAACTTTCAAAATGTCATTGCAACTGTTTCTACATGTAACTCAATCAGGAGATTTTAGGAATGAAGTTAAACTGAAGCAAAAAATTAAATGCATGATAACAAAGAATTTATGGCACCTATTTCATTCTGGAAGTCTTCATGGGTAACCGTTTATAATATTAACAAATTGTGGTGATCCTACTATGTTGCTAGACTATTCAGGAGCAAATTCTTTTATTTCTTGCTTTGTAAGAGAGATCAGAAAGAAATAAAAAGACTCAAGGCCATATTATCAAGTTGTCATCTCAAATATAACTGAGACCAAGTTATTGAAAGACTCATGAAATTACAATGCTTTTAAAAAACAACGTAGCCTTTCTAAAATGTAAATTCTTCTGGAATATTCTGGGCTTGACCATAGGGACACCAATATAGCACATGTGGAAACTTTATCTTCTTTGGTATCACTTTGGGAAGAAGAAATTCAGAATCATGTTCATGGATTGATTACTAGACAAATCATGTCAATGACCACTTAGCCTCTCTGCATTTTGTTGTCCTCATATTCTCCAGAGCCAGAATCCATTATTTTCATCAACTCTAAAAAAAAAAAAAACAAACAAAACACCCAGTCTTTCAAGGTTGAAGAGAGCTCCAGAAGGGAATTTCTGCCACCAGAATTAGTTTTGATCTTGCTTGAGTAGTTGGCTGAAGTCCTTGCCAACCTATTTACCTTAATTAACTCCACAGGTATGGTTCCCTCAAGATGATCTCTAAGTGTAGTTGACTCTCGATTCAAAAAGGGAAACCCTCCATCTCCCAAAATTACAGAACAATTAAGGCTCTTAGAGACTTCCTCAAAATAACATCACATTTTTTTTCTTAAACTGAAAGACTGAATCTCAGTCTAATGGCTTGCTTGCATAAGGAGCTAACCAGCTCTATGTATAAACAATGTTCTACAGGCAATGACTATTATAATATTGGTTGAATGAGTAGGCTATTATTTATGTCTTCCAGAGAGTAATTGAGACTTTATGAAAGTTTTATCTAGCTATAATATTTTTTCATCCATAAATCTCTTTATCTAATCATCATCCATCTAACAATCTGAACCTGAAACCTGGGAGTTCCCCTGGAATCCTCCCTGCCCTTCCCATATCCATGTAATTCCCAACCCTGGCTGACTTTTATGTCCTCGAGGTGTGTTGGCTGACTGTTCTCCCTCTGGCACTATCTTAGCCAGGCCCTCACATTCTTCTCTGGGCTTTTCCAACAGCCCAAGGGCTTGCTCTGCCGCCAATAATGGCCTCCTCTGATTTACCCTTCAGAACGATATATTTACAATCCAGATATATTCAGGCAATTTCCTCTCATTGGCTCTCCATCATCCACAGTAAAAAAAAAGATCCTTGGTATAAAATATAAGGCCTCCCGCAATCTGGCTTTTTTAAAAAATGAGCTTCTCAGGTTTATTTCCTACATGCTGTTCACTGCTTAACACGCACGCTGCAGCTCAGGGGCTCAGCCTTAGCGCTCTTGACATTCAGGGCTGGATAATTCTCTGTTGGGGGGGCAGGGGCCGTCCTGTGCCACTGTAAGATGTTTAGCAGCATCCCTGGCCTCTACCCACTAGATGCCAGTGGTACTCTCTTCTCCCAGTTACGACTACTGAAAATAACTCCAGACATTGCCAAATATCCCCCAGGGAACGAAATTGCCCCCTGGTTAGGAAATAGGAGTTGGATAATGAGTCACAAACTTTTGGAACAAATCAGGCTATGCAGTCACTTGTTTTTGTTGTTATTTGTTTCTGGAAAGTTTTCCCCCTTCATTGCCTAATGCAGGGAGAGAGGAAAAGACTCTCTCCTCTGTCCTCTCCCTTCTGTGTCTCCTCCTAGAGGAGGGATCAGTGATCTGATTCGATTCAAAAGAAACCTCCATCTCCCAAAATTACAGAACAATTAAGGCTCTTAGAGACTTCCTCAAAATAACATCACATTTTTTTTCTTAAACTGAAAGACTGAATCTCAGTCTAATGGCTTGCTTGCATAAGGAGCTAACCAGCTCTATGTATAAACAATGTTCTACAGGCAATGACTATTATAATATTGGTTGAATGAGTAGGCTATTATTTATGTCTTCCAGAGAGTAATTGAGACTTTATGAAAGTTTTATCTAGCTATAATATTTTTTCATCCATAAATCTCTTTATCTAATCATCATCCATCTAACAATCTGAACCTGAAACCTGGGAGTTCCCCTGGAATCCTCCCTGCCCTTCCCATATCCATGTAATTCCCAACCCTGGCTGACTTTTATGTCCTCGAGGTGTGTTGGCTGACTGTTCTCCCTCTGGCACTATCTTAGCCAGGCCCTCACATTCTTCTCTGGGCTTTTCCAACAGCCCAAGGGCTTGCTCTGCCGCCAATAATGGCCTCCTCTGATTTACCCTTCAGAACGATATATTTACAATCCAGATATATTCAGGCAATTTCCTCTCATTGGCTCTCCATCATCCACAGTAAAAAAAAAGATCCTTGGTATAAAATATAAGGCCTCCCGCAATCTGGCTTTTTTAAAAAATGAGCTTCTCAGGTTTATTTCCTACATGCTGTTCACTGCTTAACACGCACGCTGCAGCTCAGGGGCTCAGCCTTAGCGCTCTTGACATTCAGGGCTGGATAATTCTCTGTTGGGGGGGCAGGGGCCGTCCTGTGCCACTGTAAGATGTTTAGCAGCATCCCTGGCCTCTACCCACTAGATGCCAGTGGTACTCTCTTCTCCCAGTTACGACTACTGAAAATAACTCCAGACATTGCCAAATATCCCCCAGGGAACGAAATTGCCCCCTGGTTAGGAAATAGGAGTTGGATAATGAGTCACAAACTTTTGGAACAAATCAGGCTATGCAGTCACTTGTTTTTGTTGTTATTTGTTTCTGGAAAGTTTTCCCCCTTCATTGCCTAATGCAGGGAGAGAGGAAAAGACTCTCTCCTCTGTCCTCTCCCTTCTGTGTCTCCTCCTAGAGGAGGGATCAGTGATCTGATTGGTCAGATTCCAGGACACACTGGAGCACAGGTGAGAGCCTTTCTTTGAAAGGACCACAAACGAGTAGAACCCCCTCTTCATTTTTTAAAAAAATTTTGGCCTCTTTTATTGATTTTTTATTTATCTATTTTTCATCCATTTTTATTCTTCGGCCTGTGTGGGCCTCCCATTGCAGTGGCCTCTCTCATTACAGAGCACTGGCTGTGGGCGCATGCACTCCAGAGTGCTGGCTCCTAATTATACACACCGGTCTAGTCGCTCCTTGGCACATGGGATCTTCCTGGGCCAGGGATCAAACAGGTGCCCCTAGCACTGCAAGGTAGACTCTTTACCCACTGGACCACCAGGAAAGGCCCCCTACTCTTCATTTTTTAAAAAATAAATTGGCCAATAATGCATAAATCCATGCTTATAAAAATAGAAACAATACAGAACATAGAATTACTAAAAAAATGTGAGCTTTCCAGGGACAAAGCATTATCATTAATAAAAAAAAGAGGGAGAGAGAGAGAGATTTAATACACACTGCCCCAACAGTATCTCTACCAGACATTCCCCCCACTTTTGTGGCTGTCAGCCTCTCAGGGTTCCAGGATTGTGTATAGAAGATGGAGGCTCCACCCACTCGCCAAGTTATCAGAGCAGGTGATTCACGTTTTGGGTCTGCCTAATTTAAAGGACATTTTAACAAAGTTCTTCCATTCCTTCTCCAAATCCTTAAGGTTCTTTCCTCTTCCATCGCCATAAAAATCCACAAATTTTAACAGTCAGAGCTGTTATCAAGAATAAGAGACTTTTTGACAGTTTGAATGTACAGTGTCACATACATACGTCCATAGACAGCACCAGAGATTCTGCTTCATCTGACCAAGAGTGAGCCCTGGGGTGTGGTTTTTTTTTTTTTTTTTTTTTTACTGGCTCCCCATCCTTGGCTAAGTCTGATGTACAGCCCAGTATGGAAGCCAGAGACTGAAGAGTACAAGTGACCATGTAAAAAGATGCACCCAGGTGTCCAACATTTTGACAGCCGAGTACACCGCATTCACATGGCTACAGCACAGAATAGTAGCACACTTAAAAAATTCCATGTTACATAAATTCTTATAGCATATGGAAGAAAAGATGTCTCTAGGTGCCTAGGTCCTAAATATTGAGCAGGCCTTAACGACAAACTGCGTAAAGAGGAAATATCTTTGAGGGCTGTTTATGAAGATACCCAAAACATGCCTGATGGTGGGGAAATGTAGCTACTTTCATGCATATTCCCAGCTACAGGAACAAAGGGTGAAAGAAATCCATTCCACACAAGTTTAATTCTAGAGACCCTATCCTTTACAACAGGGAGCTTAACGCTTTCCCTTAATTCTGTCAGTTATTCCTTTTTAGCCTCCCTCAACACTTAGGATCCCATGGGAGGTCAGTAAGAATGGTGGCGGTGAAGTGTTCCTAGCAGTAGAAATAAAGATGAGTGAAGTGGAAAAATGCTTTGAGAACTCTAATTGAGACAAACCTGACTACAAGATTGTATCTGTGCTATGATTACAACTGTAAAAATTCCGTCTGCATATGGACAGGGACTGAAAGGGAGCATGAAAAAAAATGTAAACAGTTTGGTTTGTAGGATGGCAGAATTTTGGGTGGATTTTTCTTTCTTTTATTTTGAGCTTTGTCAATGTTTTTGTAATGTTTTGCAATAAACAATACGATTTTAAAAAAGCAGCTGACTCCACCCACTCGCCAAGTTATCAGAGCAGGTGATTCACGTTTTGGGTCTGCCTAATTTAAAGGACATTTTAACAAAGTTCTTCCATTCCTTCTCCAAATCCTTAAGGTTCTTTCCTCTTCCATCGCCATAAAAATCCACAAATTTTAACAGTCAGAGCTGTTATCAAGAATAAGAGACTTTTTGACAGTTTGAATGTACAGTGTCACATACATACGTCCATAGACAGCACCAGAGATTCTGCTTCATCTGACCAAGAGTGAGCCCTGGGGTGTGGTTTTTTTTTTTTTTTTTTTTTTTTACTGGCTCCCCATCCTTGGCTAAGTCTGATGTACAGCCCAGTATGGAAGCCAGAGACTGAAGAGTACAAGTGACCATGTAAAAAGATGCACCCAGGTGTCCAACATTTTGACAGCCGAGTACACCGCATTCACATGGCTACAGCACAGAATAGTAGCACACTTAAAAAATTCCATGTTACATAAATTCTTATAGCATATGGAAGAAAAGATGTCTCTAGGTGCCTAGGTCCTAAATATTGAGCAGGCCTTAACGACAAACTGCGTAAAGAGGAAATATCTTTGAGGGCTGTTTATGAAGATACCCAAAACATGCCTGATGGTGGGGAAATGTAGCTACTTTCATGCATATTCCCAGCTACAGGAACAAAGGGTGAAAGAAATCCATTCCACACAAGTTTAATTCTAGAGACCCTATCCTTTACAACAGGGAGCTTAACGCTTTCCCTTAATTCTGTCAGTTATTCCTTTTTAGCCTCCCTCAACACTTAGGATCCCATGGGAGGTCAGTAAGAATGGTGGCGGTGAAGTGTTCCTAGCAGTAGAAATAAAGATGAGTGAAGTGGAAAAATGCTTTGAGAACTCTAATTGAGACAAACCTGACTACAAGATTGTATCTGTGCTATGATTACAACTGTAAAAATTCCGTCTGCATATGGACAGGGACTGAAAGGGAGCATGAAAAAAAATGTAAACAGTTTGGTTTGTAGGATGGCAGAATTTTGGGTGGATTTTTCTTTCTTTTATTTTGAGCTTTGTCAATGTTTTTGTAATGTTTTGCAATAAACAATACGATAAAAGAAGCAGCTGAACCTGCTGACTAATTATTGTTAGAAAGAGCAGCTTAGCACCGACTCTGTCAGAGCTAAAATCGCTGCATTTGACAGATGCTCTCCAGCACTGAAGTTGATGATACCAGATAACCTTAACCAAGAAGGCAACTCCTTTTGCTCCAAAGGAGCCTTTTAAAAATTATTTTATTTTTGGAACTAACTCGTTCTGACAAACACACCAGATATTAGTTCAATGGGGCCATAAGGAGAGTGTTTCATTTTGTTGCCTTTTTTTAAACAGTGAAATGGTTGATTGATTAGACCTGTCCTAAGAAAGGTCCTAGACCAAATTGTCTGTGATATGGTGAAATACTCAGGGTCCTTAAGAGAGTGTGAGGGAAATACTGGTGTCACCTGTAGGGACTCCTACAGCTTATCTTTGAGTAGAAATGGGACGGGGAGAATACAAGTCAGGTTCTTAAAAAACTGACAACAGAATGTCAATCTCACTTCCTGCACATCTGGTGTTGAAAGCGTATGGATAATCAACATCAGAGACTATTGGCACTTCAAGCACTTGTCATTGAATTCAGTCCTGAAGTGACTTGTAACTGCACTTGCCAAGGGCTCACCGAAGACATAATACCAGAGAGAGAATATTTCATCAACAGGCGAACTCTCCATTCCTCTTCTGTGACTCTAATCTCTGTTCCTTTGGTTTGTTATGGTATCAGGAAACAACATAGCTGGACTGGATCACCTTCTTCTGTCAGTTATTCCTTTTTAGCCTCCCTCAACACTTAGGATCCCATGGGAGGTCAGTAAGAATGGTGGCGGTGAAGTGTTCCTAGCAGTAGAAATAAAGATGAGTGAAGTGGAAAAATGCTTTGAGAACTCTAATTGAGACAAACCTGACTACAAGATTGTATCTGTGCTATGATTACAACTGTAAAAATTCCGTCTGCATATGGACAGGGACTGAAAGGGAGCATGAAAAAAAATGTAAACAGTTTGGTTTGTAGGATGGCAGAATTTTGGGTGGATTTTTCTTTCTTTTATTTTGAGCTTTGTCAATGTTTTTGTAATGTTTTGCAATAAACAATACGATAAAAGAAGCAGCTGAACCTGCTGACTAATTATTGTTAGAAAGAGCAGCTTAGCACCGACTCTGTCAGAGCTAAAATCGCTGCATTTGACAGATGCTCTCCAGCACTGAAGTTGATGATACCAGATAACCTTAACCAAGAAGGCAACTCCTTTTGCTCCAAAGGAGCCTTTTAAAAATTATTTTATTTTTGGAACTAACTCGTTCTGACAAACACACCAGATATTAGTTCAATGGGGCCATAAGGAGAGTGTTTCATTTTGTTGCCTTTTTTTAAACAGTGAAATGGTTGATTGATTAGACCTGTCCTAAGAAAGGTCCTAGACCAAATTGTCTGTGATATGGTGAAATACTCAGGGTCCTTAAGAGAGTGTGAGGGAAATACTGGTGTCACCTGTAGGGACTCCTACAGCTTATCTTTGAGTAGAAATGGGACGGGGAGAATACAAGTCAGGTTCTTAAAAAACTGACAACAGAATGTCAATCTCACTTCCTGCACATCTGGTGTTGAAAGCGTATGGATAATCAACATCAGAGACTATTGGCACTTCAAGCACTTGTCATTGAATTCAGTCCTGAAGTGACTTGTAACTGCACTTGCCAAGGGCTCACCGAAGACATAATACCAGAGAGAGAATATTTCATCAACAGGCGAACTCTCCATTCCTCTTCTGTGACTCTAATCTCTGTTCCTTTGGTTTGTTATGGTATCAGGAAACAACATAGCTGGACTGGATCACCTCTGTTCCCAGTAGGAATGCTCTCACTGAGTTAAAAATTTATGGGCTTCCCCTGGTGGTCCAGTGGATAAGGACACCGCCTTGCGGTGCAAGGGGCGCCGGTTCGATCCCTGGCCTGGGAAGATCCCACATGCCGCGGAGCGGCTGGACCAATGTGTCCAATCACCGAACCGGAGCTCTGGAGCGCATGCGCCCAGAGCCGGTCCTCTGCAACGACAGACGCCACCGCGATGGGAGGCCCACAGGAGCCAAAGAACAAAAACGGATGAAAATAGAGAACTGAAAGACCAATAGAAGTGGCCCGCCCGCTCCCCTCCCTCCCCAACCCGACCCCCGCCCAAAATAAATAAATAAATAAATCTTAAAAAAAAAAAATTTACTGTTATCCTCTGAGTCCTTATGAGATTCAGTGTAAGTGTTATCTGTTGGTTCACCTGAAACTGTCAGCACACTGTTAATTGGCTATGCCCTAATACAAAAAAAGTAAATGAATAAATACAAAGAATGGTCTGTTGGAACATGTTTTGGCACTTTGGCTTTATTTTCTTTGCAAATATTGCTGAAGGTTTTGTACATTATGTTACCTAAAATCTATTGTTGAAAAAATTAAGTGATAAATTCCTTCTGGATTCAGGGCACTGGTAGTTTTGCTTGTAACACAGATTAGAAAACAGGTGTTTCTTTTTGTGCCTTAGGTACCGGGGAAACTCCTGCTTAGTGCCTATTCCTCCTCCACTGCCAGTTTTGTACAGATCAGAGGAAGGAGGACTCAGACAGCAGAGTCGGGCACAAGAAGGAGGGTACTATTCATATTTGGTGCCCATGCAGTTGCTGTGCCTGTTGTGGCTTTATTCAATGATTTAGTGATGCTTTCATCGTTATGGTTAAAAACTGACAACAGAATGTCAATCTCACTTCCTGCACATCTGGTGTTGAAAGCGAAAACTCAGAGACTATTGGCACTTCAAGCACTTGTCATTGAATTCAGTCCTGAAGTGACTTGTAACTGCACTTGCCAAGGGCTCACCGAAGACATAATACCAGAGAGAGAATATTTCATCAACAGGCGAACTCTCCATTCCTCTTCTGTGACTCTAATCTCTGTTCCTTTGGTTTGTTATGGTATCAGGAAACAACATAGCTGGACTGGATCACCTCTGTTCCCAGTAGGAATGCTCTCACTGAGTTAAAAATTTATGGGCTTCCCCTGGTGGTCCAGTGGATAAGGACACCGCCTTGCGGTGCAAGGGGCGCCGGTTCGATCCCTGGCCTGGGAAGATCCCACATGCCGCGGAGCGGCTGGACCAATGTGTCCAATCACCGAACCGGAGCTCTGGAGCGCATGCGCCCAGAGCCGGTCCTCTGCAACGACAGACGCCACCGCGATGGGAGGCCCACAGGAGCCAAAGAACAAAAACGGATGAAAACAGAGAAATGAAAGACCAATAGAAGTGGCCCGCCCACTCCCCTCCCTCCCCAACCCGACCCCGCCCAAAATAAATAAATAAATAAATCTTAAAAAAAAAAAATTTACTGTTATCCTCTGAGTCCTTATGAGATTCAGTGTAAGTGTTATCTGTTGGTTCACCTGAAACTGTCAGCACACTGTTAATTGGCTATGCCCTAATACAAAAAAAGTAAATGAATAAATACAAAGAATGGTCTGTTGGAACATGTTTTGGCACTTTGGCTTTATTTTCTTTGCAAATATTGCTGAAGGTTTTGTACATTATGTTACCTAAAATCTATTGTTGAAAAAATTAAGTGATAAATTCCTTCTGGATTCAGGGCACTGGTAGTTTTGCTTGTAACACAGATTAGAAAACAGGTGTTTCTTTTTGTGCCTTAGGTACCGGGAAGCTCCTGCTTAGTGCCTATTCCTCCTCCACTGCCAGTTTTGTACAGATCAGAGGAAGGGAGGACTCAGACAGCAGAGTCGGGCACAAGAAGGAGGGTACTATTCATATTTGGTGCCCATGCAGTTGCTGTGCCTGTTGTGGCTTAGGTAAGTACGACGCTTTCAGTTTTAATGATCTCATTAGAATTTTTTTCTCCAAGATTTTGCTGTTCCTGAAGTGCTAGCTTTTCATAAAAGAAGAAATATATTTCATTTTCTATAAATATCAAAATTAATTACTCATCGTTATAACTATTCATTAAAATTAAGAATTAGATGAAAATGTTCTTAGTAGATTTTTTTAAGCTTTAAAGAGATCCATTTATTACAGCATCTACAACTCTACTATTTAAAGAAATTATAACATAAAGTTCATAATTGAATTAAGCCAATACCTTTGCCTTAATCCTAAGAAGAAATTAGTAAAAGATGGTGGGTAAAACTATGGTGTCTTATCAGGAAAGTATAAGCAGTTGAGTAGAATTGCTTTGGTTGACCTCATCCCAGTGTATCTAGTGAGGAACATATTCATTCATTCACTGATTTGTTCTTTTATTCATTCAACATATGCATCTAATATGTTCCAGGGAAAGTTTTAGGTTCCAAAGATACATCAGTAAACAGAATAGACAGAACTCCCTGCCTTTACAGACTTGCATTCTAATGGGGGAGGGGAGAAGACAGTTGATAATAAACAAAAAAATATATGTTGTTAACAGTTGGTATTAAGTGCTGTGACAAAAAGTCAAGAGGATAAGGGAGAGGTAGGGTGCCCTGGATGTGGGGGTGGAATTTGCTATTTTAAATAGTGTGACCAGGTGGCATCTGAGCCTAGATCGGAAGGAGACAGCCATGTCTCTCTGGGAAGTTTCCATGCAGAGGGAAAAGTTTGTGCAAAAGCTCCAAAGCAGGTGTGTGCTTAGTGTGTTTGAGGAAAGCGAGAAGACAGATGTGGCAGGAATGGAGGATGAGAGGAGACTGGTGGGAGGCCCCTAAGGGACGAGGGAGCCAGAAAATCTATTGTTGAAAAAATTAAGTGATAAATTCCTTCTGGATTCAGGGCACTGGTAGTTTTGCTTGTAACACAGATTAGAAAACAGGTGTTTCTTTTGTGCCTTAGGTACCGGAAGCTCCTGCTTAGTGCCTATTCCTCCTCCACTGCCAGTTTTGTACAGATCAGAGGAAGGAGGACTCAGACAGCAGAGTCGGGCACAAGAAGGAGGGTACTATTCATATTTGGTGCCCATGCAGTTGCTGTGCCTGTTGTGGCTTAGGTAAGTACGACGCTTTCAGTTTTAATGATCTCATTAGAATTTTTTTCTCCAAGATTTTGCTGTTCCTGAAGTGCTAGCTTTTCATAAAAGAAGAAATATATTTCATTTTCTATAAATATCAAAATTAATTACTCATCGTTATAACTATTCATTAAAATTAAGAATTAGATGAAAATGTTCTTAGTAGATTTTTTTAAGCTTTAAAGAGATCCATTTATTACAGCATCTACAACTCTACTATTTAAAGAAATTATAACATAAAGTTCATAATTGAATTAAGCCAATACCTTTGCCTTAATCCTAAGAAGAAATTAGTAAAAGATGGTGGGTAAAACTATGGTGTCTTATCAGGAAAGTATAAGCAGTTGAGTAGAATTGCTTTGGTTGACCTCATCCCAGTGTATCTAGTGAGGAACATATTCATTCATTCACTGATTTGTTCTTTTATTCATTCAACATATGCATCTAATATGTTCCAGGGAAAGTTTTAGGTTCCAAAGATACATCAGTAAACAGAATAGACAGAACTCCCTGCCTTTACAGACTTGCATTCTAATGGGGGAGGGGAGAAGACAGTTGATAATAAACAAAAAAATATATGTTGTTAACAGTTGGTATTAAGTGCTGTGACAAAAAGTCAAGAGGATAAGGGAGAGGTAGGGTGCCCTGGATGTGGGGGTGGAATTTGCTATTTTAAATAGTGTGACCAGGTGGCATCTGAGCCTAGATCGGAAGGAGACAGCCATGTCTCTCTGGGAAGTTTCCATGCAGAGGGAAAAGTTTGTGCAAAAGCTCCAAAGCAGGTGTGTGCTTAGTGTGTTTGAGGAAAGCGAGAAGACAGATGTGGCAGGAATGGAGGATGAGAGGAGACTGGTGGGAGGCCCCTAAGGGACGAGGGAGCCAGAGCTCAGAGGCCTCTTTCTTTTACTGGTTTTAAGATTTCATAGGTCTGTGACTTTATCCCAAATTAGGTTGTTAACCTCTTGAAGGCAGAGGCATGTTTTTATCCTCTCTGTATTCCCTGGTGTACTTGGCACAAGATTTTATATATAACAAGTACTCAGAAAAATACTTATTGGTTGAATAATTTTGCCCCCAAGGCATCCTTATCCAAAATGCAAACACTACTGGAAGTGGAGTTCATAGCCAACCTAATACCTTAGTCTGACTGAATTGACAGGACCAGTTTCATCTTTGAGATTCTGAGCATCTGAAATGGAAGAAGATTGTCAGAAAAGAAAATTTATTAGCTATATCACATTTTTGTCTGACTGATTCTGCCTGTGCATAAAGTCTACGTAAAAATGTCAAATATCATGGTCCTTGGGTATTCATATGTATCAGAGTACAAAATATCCAAATGATATTTTAGTGCTTTGAAAGAATTACAGAACATTCACAGTAGTTTCTTCCGATTTCAGAGAGGACTTCCAACAGTAAGAAAATCTTGTTAATCCATGTCTATTACTTCTATAGGCTTCAGAGAAAACTAGTAGCAGAGGTTCAGTGAGTTCCTTGACATATAAAGTGTTAAATTAGAGGACTAATAGTCATTCTCAAGCCAGGCATCCGTTCATCCACCCATCCATCCATCCATTCCTTCACTTATCCATCCAATGAAAATTACTGAACACATACTATAGACTGAACATGAACTATAATGTTGAGGAACTCAACAGGCAAGTAAGAAGAACCCATCTACTATGTTACACTGTGTTAAATATCATGCATTGAAAAAACAAAGTTTCTTGAGGTCAGAAAGGAATGAATAGCTGATTTTCTCAGGGAAGCTGGGGAATTCTTCCTGGGGCAAATGCCATCTGAACTGTCAAAGCTCTTTTCTGATCTTCCCACACCTCCCCCAGCCCAAGGCAGTGTGCTTCTCTCTGCTGTTTTCCTGTGGCACTTGTTACCTGTTTCTAATTACAGCAGCACTCTGTTTATTGCAATCATCTGTGTGCTTTCTGCCCTGTCTGCCTGACCCTTTAATGGCAGAGATGTGTCTTATCATCTCTGTCCCTATCCAGTGTCCAATACAGGTCAAAATGTCGTGTTAGCAGACTTAAAATAAATGAATCTTGAAGAACAAGTAGAAATTTGCTGGGTCCAGGAGGAGGGAGAAGGATGTTCAAGACAGAGGTATGAACCTGTGAGAAGTTTATGGAGGCATGTAAGGGTATATACAGCATGTCAGGAAAATGGTGGGTGGGTCAGGAAGACTGACATGGAGGGAGCATTCAGGGCAGAGGGTTGGGAGATGACGACTGAGGAATGAAGCATGACCTTCTGATGGGTTCCCTGGAAGTGAAATGACTCAGAATGTAAAAGTATTTTAAAAACCATCAATCAGTATTTGCTACAAGTGTCCCTAACCCCAACTCTAATCTCCAGACAGGCCTCACTCCACTCTTTACTCTGCTTTAAGCCTCACTCATCCCTTGCAGTCAAAATTTACATTTTCATTATAGATTTAACTGTATTCTATTTATAGCTTTCTTATTCCATGGACAGAAAAATATACTTTATTCCTTATTGAAATGACATGATTTTATCTACTTTCTAAATTACCCCATGAGAAATTAGTTTTCTTTTTCCTAGTCATTCACTGTTTCTATTGACTGACTTCATCACCATCCATCCTGTTTCCCCAGCTAGAAATTTGGACTTTATTCTAACCATTACTTTTCTCAAAGTGCTCTCTTCTAGTCAATACTAGGTCTGCCTAGTGTAATGTCCAAATGAATCTTGATTTTGTTCTCTTCTTTTTATTCACATAGCCCAAGTTCAGGCCATTTTTATCTCTCTGGATTACTGCAACAGCCTCCTACCTCACCTTTCTGCTTATCTATCTATAGAAATATAAATCCAACTATTGCAGTTAGTTATATTTCTTTTTTATTTAAAAATCTAAAAATTGTGGGAAAATATCCATAGCACAAGAGTTGCCATTTTGGCCACTTTTAGGTATACAGTTCAGGGGCATTAAGTGCATGCATATTGTGGTGGTACCATCAGCACCATCCAGCTCCAGAACTTTTTTCATCATCCTAAACTGAAGTTCTACATCCATTAAACACTAATTGTCCATTTTTCTCTTCCCCCAGCCCCTGGCAACTACCATTCTGTTTTCTGTTTCTGTGAATTTCACTCCTCTAGAACCTCATATAAGTGGAGTCATACAGTACTTGTCCTTCTGTGACTGGCATACTCTGCTTAGCGTGATTTCCTCAAGATTCAGTCATGTTGTAGCATGTATTAGCATTTATGTCTTTTCAGAGGCTGAATAATATTCCATTGCATGTATATAGCACATCTTATTTATCCATTCATACACTGATATTTATGATATTTATTAAATATTATCCCTCTTGGAAGTTTACTGTAACTTGTTCCTGTTACTCTCAGGATAAAGCTAAAAGGCTTTGCTCTGGTTTATGGGACTCTCACCTAATACTGTAGCTTTCATTCTATTTATGTCCCTGTACATGCTCTGCTTCAGTCAGGCAACCTGGCCTTGCAGCTGTCCCCTTCACATCTAGGCCTTTGTCCCAGCGTCCTCCTCAGTTTATGATGCCATTTTCCAGGATAAGCCCAGTTTGTACCTCTGGACTCAGATTAAGACAGCACATTCTTCAGGAAGCCTTCCTCATCTCATCCAGGCTGGGTTAGGTATCCCCTGTTTTTGTGCTTCTGGAATCCTCTGAAGTTCTCTCTACCGGGACACCTGTCACACTTAGAGCAAAGACCCTGTCCTGTTTCCCATTTCGTTTCTGGAGTCTAGGATATTTTGAGTGCTTAGTTCATTTCTGTTGAACAGATGAATAATGGAGTGGGCGAGTATCTGGAGTCATGGAGGAGGTGGGCACTGCGGGCAGTGGCTGTGTGAGTGCCGGACCCGAGGCCACCCCATGTGAGGACAGACTGCCTTCACACCCGTGGCACCACTGGGCGAGGCGCTGGGTGCAGCAGTCAGATGGTAGGGCTGCGCTGACAGGCACTCCCAGGCCTCACCATTCAGCCCAGTTAGGGGTTTTGGTAGTTTCAGCACAGTTTAAATCTTTTTCTCTTTTGGTAACTGCTTACACCCTTCCTGCCTCTATTTTCCACCAATTCCCCTCCTCCCCGTCCTCTGAGATTGGAAATAAATTCATATGTTTAGGTCCCTTAAACAAAAATGAGACTTTATTCTGTGAAGAAAGTGTTTAGTTTGTAAAAGGATCAATGGGCTATTTTGGATCAAATAACTGTGTTTTCTTTAGCCATTTAAAATGGTCTATTTTCATTTTTTAAGCCACTGCCTTGTGAAAGGACCTAAGAATATCCCCAACTTAGTGTTAGATCCCGTAATTACATTTTCCCATTTTGAAAGCAGTTATGCAGGCCTTACAATAGAGTCAACGCAGCTAAAAATAAACTCCAGGCAGTTCATATTAACTGGGTAATAATAACAGGCAACAAGGAGGCTCGGTGTCCAAATATGATGAAAACAGGAAGTTCATTACACAAGCTGTTCTTTCCTGATAGATCTGAATTCTTAAAGCCTTAACTCAAAAATAATCCCTCCAGGTTATAAATAAAAGCAGAGAATTGTCTCCTACTTGTGGCTCAGTGGAGATGATAACTTTGTAGCTAAATAAATCCACACAGTCATGGGTAGACTGCAACTCCAGAACGCCTGTTTGGAGGAAGAAGGAGGAAGTTTGGAGACCCCTCTCTTGGCAGACAGGCCGCTGAATGCATTTGCCTGGGTGGGTTTGACTGTTTTATTACCCCCACACAAGTTGCCAAGGAGATACTGCTTTACTTTGGTATCGATGATAGGAAGACAGAAAGGCTTCAGGTGTGGAAAGTATTTTTATTTTCCTCTGGGGAGAAAATGGATGAATAGAACACCCCCAGCTCTAAGTGTCTGCCAAGTATTGTCAATTTCAATCCTGGTTTTTCAGGGTGAAGTGGGAATGAGGCCCAAAACGAGAGGATAAATCCCCTTCCTTTATAGAACTTCTTTTCTCTAGTGAGGGTCACTGATTGTAAAGGTTCAGATTTTCATGACTGGAACAAGGTAAGCATGGAGGAAAATGTTAATATATAACTAGAATGAGCCCCATCAACTCATTTCCTGAAACCAAGTCCTAGGCCCCCAGGGTGTCATTGGATGCTGTGAGGGGGCCTGTGACCTTGCCATCCGCCTCCTTTTTGGGATTCTCTCAGTAGTTGTTACCATGGCCACCAGTAGGGTCACTCCAGGCCAAACAGGCATCATGTTGTGCCTTAATTTCCTGTAACATAGTGGAGACCAGGCTGGAAGTTTCAATAAAGACTTGGCTACAGGATTGAGGTGGGAAGAGAAGGTGGGTAACAAAGAGGTGTCTATCACAGAGAGTGACACATGTACACTGACCTGGCTGGGCAGGTGCAGTTTTCTCTCCTCAGGCTGTGACAGTAGTGCCTGTAGAGTTTGCCTTAAACAAAAGAGCACACTTGGGAATGTCCTTTGTGTGACAGCACTCAACTTGTGAATGTCCCTAAACCCTCCCAGCTTTCTGTATTTCTCTTCCACGATGGCTGTACTCCTCCTTCCTGGAGATTGACCTTTGTTTTTTTTTCACTGTACACCAAATCTTGGAATATGTACGTCCTGGGAAGGGGGTTCTTACCACTTTTGAAGTGATAGTGAAGAAGAACTAAAGAGCCTCTTGATGAGGGTGAAAGAGGAAAGTGAAAAAGCAGGTTTAAAACTCAGCATACAAAAAAACTAAGATCACGGCATCTGATCCCATCACTTCATGGTAAATAGAAGGGGAAAAAGTAGAAGCAGTGATAGATTTTATTTTCTTAGGCTCCCAAATCACTGGGGACAGTGACTGCAGCCATGAAATTAAAAGACACTAGCTCTTTGGAAGAAAAGCTCTGACAAACCTAGACAGCATATAACAAAGCAGAGACATCACTGTACCAACAAAGGTCAATCTAGTCAAAGCTATGCTTTTCCAGTAGTCATGTATGGACATGAGAGTTGGACCAAAAAGAAGAGTGAGTGCCAAAGAACTGATGCTTTCAAACTGTGGTGTTGGAGAAGACTCTTGAGAGTCCCTTGGACAGCAAGGAGTGAGTGCCAAAGGGAAATGATGCCTTTCAAAAACTGTGGTGAGGAGAAGTGCATCAACTCAATTTTTTTCTAGAATGAGCCCCATCAACTCATTTCCTGAAACCAAGTCCTAGGCCCCCAGGGTGTCATTGGATGCTGTGAGGGGGCCTGTGACCTTGCCATCCGCCTCCTTTTTGGGATTCTCTCAGTAGTTGTTACCATGGCCACCAGTAGGGTCACTCCAGGCCAAACAGGCATCATGTTGTGCCTTAATTTCCTGTAACATAGTGGAGACCAGGCTGGAAGTTTCAATAAAGACTTGGCTACAGGATTGAGGTGGGAAGAGAAGGTGGGTAACAAAGAGGTGTCTATCACAGAGAGTGACACATGTACACTGACCTGGCTGGGCAGGTGCAGTTTTCTCTCCTCAGGCTGTGACAGTAGTGCCTGTAGAGTTTGCCTTAAACAAAAGAGCACACTTGGGAATGTCCTTTGTGTGACAGCACTCAACTTGTGAATGTCCCTAAACCCTCCCAGCTTTCTGTATTTCTCTTCCACGATGGCTGTACTCCTCCTTCCTGGAGATTGACCTTTGTTTTTTCACTGTACACCAAATCTTGGAATATGTACGTCCTGGGAAGGGGGTTCTTACCACTTTTGAAGTGATAGTGAAGAAGAACTAAAGAGCCTCTTGATGAGGGTGAAAGAGGAAAGTGAAAAAGCAGGTTTAAAACTCAGCATACAAAAAAACTAAGATCACGGCATCTGATCCCATCACTTCATGGTAAATAGAAGGGGAAAAAGTAGAAGCAGTGATAGATTTTATTTTCTTAGGCTCCCAAATCACTGGGGACAGTGACTGCAGCCATGAAATTAAAAGACACTAGCTCTTTGGAAGAAAAGCTCTGACAAACCTAGACAGCATATAACAAAGCAGAGACATCACTGTACCAACAAAGGTCAATCTAGTCAAAGCTATGCTTTTCCAGTAGTCATGTATGGACATGAGAGTTGGACCAAAAAGAAGAGTGAGTGCCAAAGAACTGATGCTTTCAAACTGTGGTGTTGGAGAAGACTCTTGAGAGTCCCTTGGACAGCAAGGAGATCAAACTAGTCAATCCTAAAGGAAATCAGGCCTGAATATTCATTGGGATGACTGATGCTGAAGTCCCAATACTTGGGAAGAGCTGACTCATTGGAAAAGACACTGGTGCTGGCAAGTACTGCACAAGGAGAAAAGGGTGGCAGAGGATGAGATGGTTAGGCAGTATCACCGACCCAATGGACATAAATTTGAGCAAATTCTGAGAGATGATGAAGGACAGGGAAGCTTGGCATGCTGCAGTCTATGGGGTTGCAAAGAGTCAGACACAACTTAGAGACTAAAAATCAACAATATATATGAGTATAAGCATTTAGAATATATTGCAATTTTTGTAATGCCCTTTGGAATTTCTTCATTTTCTTAAATCCTGCCATTACCAGGAATTAGAAGCAGTTTGGCCTCTAAGAGGCCCTGACCATACACCTTCTCCACCCTTGACTCTGCCCATGGGGAGTGCTGAACTTCTGTAAGAGGAGGAGGGATGTTTACAGAGATGCTCTCTCATGGTGGATGAATGCTGTGGTTCTTAAACTTACTCCTGCAACAGAATCATCTAAGAAGCTGATTAGAAATGACACACGATGCACTGAGCATGTCTGGCCCAGACCCAAGAGCTTGACTCAGGGGATTGGAGACTATTCCTTGAAAGGTTCCACAGGAGACTGTGGAAGAGCTCTTGGGGGCAGGTCAAAGTAAAAGAGGTCCCCTTTGGGAAATAATGATTCCTTCTGGGAACAATGAGGACTCTGTCAGAGAAAGGGGTTCCTTTGGCCAGGATCGATAAGGAAATGGAGCAAATTACTGGGGAACAGAGGGTTATTTTCTTAGGCTCCCAAATCACTGGGGACAGTGACTGCAGCCATGAAATTAAAAGACACTAGCTCTTTGGAAGAAAAGCTCTGACAAACCTAGACAGCATATAACAAAGCAGAGACATCACTGTACCAACAAAGGTCAATCTAGTCAAAGCTATGCTTTTCCAGTAGTCATGTATGGACATGAGAGTTGGACCAAAAAGAAGAGTGAGTGCCAAAGAACTGATGCTTTCAAACTGTGGTGTTGGAGAAGACTCTTGAGAGTCCCTTGGACAGCAAGGAGATCAAACTAGTCAATCCTAAAGGAAATCAGGCCTGAATATTCATTGGGATGACTGATGCTGAAGTCCCAATACTTGGGAAGAGCTGACTCATTGGAAAAGACACTGGTGCTGGCAAGTACTGCACAAGGAGAAAAGGGTGGCAGAGGATGAGATGGTTAGGCAGTATCACCGACCCAATGGACATAAATTTGAGCAAATTCTGAGAGATGATGAAGGACAGGGAAGCTTGGCATGCTGCAGTCTATGGGGTTGCAAAGAGTCAGACACAACTTAGAGACTAAAAATCAACAATATATATGAGTATAAGCATTTAGAATATATTGCAATTTTTGTAATGCCCTTTGGAATTTCTTCATTTTCTTAAATCCTGCCATTACCAGGAATTAGAAGCAGTTTGGCCTCTAAGAGGCCCTGACCATACACCTTCTCCACCCTTGACTCTGCCCATGGGGAGTGCTGAACTTCTGTAAGAGGAGGAGGGATGTTTACAGAGATGCTCTCTCATGGTGGATGAATGCTGTGGTTCTTAAACTTACTCCTGCAACAGAATCATCTAAGAAGCTGATTAGAAATGACACACGATGCACTGAGCATGTCTGGCCCAGACCCAAGAGCTTGACTCAGGGGATTGGAGACTATTCCTTGAAAGGTTCCACAGGAGACTGTGGAAGAGCTCTTGGGGGCAGGTCAAAGTAAAAGAGGTCCCCTTTGGGAAATAATGATTCCTTCTGGGAACAATGAGGACTCTGTCAGAGAAAGGGGTTCCTTTGGCCAGGATCGATAAGGAAATGGAGCAAGGGACTTGGTAGCTGGGGGAACAGAGGGGAGGCAGGGAAAGCCGTTGTGCCTGGGTGCAGAGAGCATGGGGCACATTGGGGAAATGTTTGAATGGGCCGACTGAGGCGTAGACAGTTACAACAGAGGAATGTGGGAGGGGATGATTTCTGGGAGACTTCACTGGAGAGTGGTGGTGAGAAGACCTCAGGGTAGAGGCGGCATGTCTCAGAGGATTGGAAAGCTGAGCAAGGAGCTAAAGAAGGGAGTGGAGGCTCTGGGCTTGATGTAGGAAGACGCCCGGAACCAATCACTCCCTCCACTAACTGAGCAAGCTGGATTCCCTCCACCCTTCAGGTGCTGAAGCTAATACGTGCACAGTGAAGACTAACTTCTTATTACATTTTCATTAGTTTATCTTTTGTAAAAAGAAAAGAATGTTAAGGGTATGGAGATAGAGGAGGGAGACAGCCAAAGCTATGGGGTAAGGGATGTTTTCCTGGAATTTTGAGTTACAGTTTGAGCTAAGTGAAGTGTGGCATCCCTTCACAGATCAACCCATGTCTTGCATACCATTTGCCACAGGGTCAATTTCTTGCATTTAAAAATTATAGTTTAAATATACCCATTTCATCTTCATGGTCAACTTATAGTGCTAACAAATCCAAAATTCTTCTGTCTTACTTTTTTGTCAATTCCAAGAGCCTACCACAGAACCCTTCCTATGAGTAATAAGGGAAATATATCCACTCTTGAATAATTATGATTGAATTATTGGGCTGTGATTGAATAATTATTGGGCTTTCTTTAGTTTTAAATATCAGTGATATTTGCTACATCAGTTTTTCTTAACTTCAGATTTCACTTCTTTAATTTTCACTCCTCATAGCAACTGTGCTCCATATTTTGGAGTTATCTGCCTAGCAACTTGACTATGAGCCATTTGAGCTAACAGTACAATTCTCAAGCTTTCTGGATTGCAAAACTCTATTGTTTCTTGACTTCCACATATTATCCAGCTTTTTTCCTAGGGGAAATTGGAGACTATTCCTTGAAAGGTTCCACAGGAGACTGTGGAAGAGCTCTTGGGGGCAGGTCAAAGTAAAAGAGGTCCCCTTTGGGAAATAATGATTCCTTCTGGGAACAATGAGGACTCTGTCAGAGAAAGGGGTTCCTTTGGCCAGGATCGATAAGGAAATGGAGCAAGGGACTTGGTAGCTGGGGGAACAGAGGGGAGGCAGGGAAAGCCGTTGTGCCTGGGTGCAGAGAGCATGGGGCACATTGGGGAAATGTTTGAATGGGCCGACTGAGGCGTAGACAGTTACAACAGAGGAATGTGGGAGGGGATGATTTCTGGGAGACTTCACTGGAGAGTGGTGGTGAGAAGACCTCAGGGTAGAGGCGGCATGTCTCAGAGGATTGGAAAGCTGAGCAAGGAGCTAAAGAAGGGAGTGGAGGCTCTGGGCTTGATGTAGGAAGACGCCCGGAACCAATCACTCCCTCCACTAACTGAGCAAGCTGGATTCCCTCCACCCTTCAGGTGCTGAAGCTAATACGTGCACAGTGAAGACTAACTTCTTATTACATTTTCATTAGTTTATCTTTTGTAAAAAGAAAAGAATGTTAAGGGTATGGAGATAGAGGAGGGAGACAGCCAAAGCTATGGGGTAAGGGATGTTTTCCTGGAATTTTGAGTTACAGTTTGAGCTAAGTGAAGTGTGGCATCCCTTCACAGATCAACCCATGTCTTGCATACCATTTGCCACAGGGTCAATTTCTTGCATTTAAAAATTATAGTTTAAATATACCCATTTCATCTTCATGGTCAACTTATAGTGCTAACAAATCCAAAATTCTTCTGTCTTACTTTTTTGTCAATTCCAAGAGCCTACCACAGAACCCTTCCTATGAGTAATAAGGGAAATATATCCACTCTTGAATAATTATGATTGAATTATTGGGCTGTGATTGAATAATTATTGGGCTTTCTTTAGTTTTAAATATCAGTGATATTTGCTACATCAGTTTTTCTTAACTTCAGATTTCACTTCTTTAATTTTCACTCCTCATAGCAACTGTGCTCCATATTTTGGAGTTATCTGCCTAGCAACTTGACTATGAGCCATTTGAGCTAACAGTACAATTCTCAAGCTTTCTGGATTGCAAAACTCTATTGTTTCTTGACTTCCACATATTATCCAGCTTTTTTTCCCTAGTGGAACAATATTAATAGATTACAGCAAAAAGTTGTAACAACTCAACTTCTATTTTGTTTCTGTTGTGGCCTTCACAGGTAATGGTTTCCAAGGTATAAAAAATAGAGCATACAGTGTTCATAGGGCTTTGAAATCAAAGACAGTTGTTGGATGTGTCTGTGTATTTGTGTGGTTTGTGTGCAGAAAGTCAAAAGATTGTCTATTTAAATAATTCAGCAAATTTATTTATTGGCTAAAATATGCTAGACAGTGTTTCAGTGCTGGGAATACAAGTGCACCAAGCCCTGATTCCCTTCTCAGGGAATGTACATTCTCATAGTAGAAGACAGCTACCAAGAGGAGTGACAGGACGTGAGAGGAATGTGCTTTTCTAAAGCAGGGCAATTAAAGAAGGCCTCTGCAATAAATGACATGTGAAGAGAGATTCGGAAAATGTGAGCAAACCTAGTGGGTATTTGGGGGAAGAGCTTTTTTGGTGTGGGAAACTTAGATACCAAGGCCTTGATATAGGAGATTGCAGAGCCTCTGGAGCAATGTCAAGGAGAACAATGAGAGTGGAGTAGATGGATAAGGGAGAGTGAAAGAGGTAAAGTCAGTGCGTTAGTTGGGAAAGATTCCATAGAGTCCTTGAGGCCATGATAAAAACTTTGGGAGTTTTTCCCCTTGGTGAGATGGGAAGCCAGTGGAGGATTTTAAGCAAAGGAATGACATAAACATTTTAACAAAACTGTGTCTGCTATCATGGGACTGTGTGAGGCTGAGTTCCTTTGAAGCAGAGCTCGAGATGGGACTGTGCATGGGATTTCCAGAGAAGTTGGTACAGGGTGAGCTAGTGGGCTAGAAGGGGAGAAGGGCAGGAATGTGGTTTGGGGTGATGCAAAGCAGCTTCAGCCTGATCCCATGTGGAGCTGTGGAGCACCTTATAACTTTCCCACTTGAGACAAAGGAGAGAGGCTTTTTACCTTCACTCTGGTTTTTGGGTAAAGACTCTGGAGAAGAGTGTGGACAGAGTAAACCCCAGGCTTTTCCTGATGTGGTGGCTTCCACTGCCCAAGCAAGGTCTCACTGATGCACTCACAGGCAGCCGAGAGAAGGGCTCACCAACCAAAATGATGAAAGGGATTCCAGAGGGCCTGTTGAACACATCAGCAGAATCTTCTATGTGGAATAAGGGTGGAGTAGAGGCCTCAATTAGGAGACTAATGCAGTGGTCCAGAAAAGAGTTGAAGCTGTCTTTGACTAGAAGGTAGCAGTAGAGGCCTTGAGAAGAGGTTAGATTCTGGAAAATGTTGAAGGCAGAGCCCACAAGATTTGCTAATGGATTTACTCTCACGTGAGATCGGGGACAGCTCCAAGGTGTGCGGCCTCAGTATTTATTGAGAAGGAAAAGATTGTGGGAGGAACTGATTTTAGAAGAGGGTGATGGGAAGCTCCATTGGAGACATATTGAATTGAAAATGCCTCATAGACCTCCTAGTGAAAATATCAAGGAGGAAATTGGATGTCAGAGTCTGAAACTCTGAAAATGTTTCACTTCCCAGGTTCAGATGACCAGATGCCCACAGTAATAAGTGAATGCACATCTGTGTTTGAAGTGGAACTGTAGAAACTTTTATTGGGGTTCTAAGTATGGATGTGGAGGGAGAAAATGGTAATTAGTTCCAATTGGGGTAAAGTCAGTGCGTTAGTTGGGAAAGATTCCATAGAGTCCTTGAGGCCATGATAAAAACTTTGGGAGTTTTTCCCCTTGGTGAGATGGGAAGCCAGTGGAGGATTTTAAGCAAAGGAATGACATAAACATTTTAACAAAACTGTGTCTGCTATCATGGGACTGTGTGAGGCTGAGTTCCTTTGAAGCAGAGCTCGAGATGGGACTGTGCATGGGATTTCCAGAGAAGTTGGTACAGGGTGAGCTAGTGGGCTAGAAGGGGAGAAGGGCAGGAATGTGGTTTGGGGTGATGCAAAGCAGCTTCAGCCTGATCCCATGTGGAGCTGTGGAGCACCTTATAACTTTCCCACTTGAGACAAAGGAGAGAGGCTTTTTACCTTCACTCTGGTTTTTGGGTAAAGACTCTGGAGAAGAGTGTGGACAGAGTAAACCCCAGGCTTTTCCTGATGTGGTGGCTTCCACTGCCCAAGCAAGGTCTCACTGATGCACTCACAGGCAGCCGAGAGAAGGGCTCACCAACCAAAATGATGAAAGGGATTCCAGAGGGCCTGTTGAACACATCAGCAGAATCTTCTATGTGGAATAAGGGTGGAGTAGAGGCCTCAATTAGGAGACTAATGCAGTGGTCCAGAAAAGAGTTGAAGCTGTCTTTGACTAGAAGGTAGCAGTAGAGGCCTTGAGAAGAGGTTAGATTCTGGAAAATGTTGAAGGCAGAGCCCACAAGATTTGCTAATGGATTTACTCTCACGTGAGATCGGGGACAGCTCCAAGGTGTGCGGCCTCAGTATTTATTGAGAAGGAAAAGATTGTGGGAGGAACTGATTTTAGAAGAGGGTGATGGGAAGCTCCATTGGAGACATATTGAATTGAAAATGCCTCATAGACCTCCTAGTGAAAATATCAAGGAGGAAATTGGATGTCAGAGTCTGAAACTCTGAAAATGTTTCACTTCCCAGGTTCAGATGACCAGATGCCCACAGTAATAAGTGAATGCACATCTGTGTTTGAAGTGGAACTGTAGAAACTTTTATTGGGGTTCTAAGTATGGATGTGGAGGGAGAAAATGGTAATTAGTTCCAATAAACCCATAAAAAGACAAAAGGTAAATGTTGGACATTGTAAGTCAGTAAGCTTGATGACAATTTCAGCTACCATTTTTAAAATAGAACATTAAGCAGATGATTTTTTGAGTAATTGACCAAAGACTATAATGATTTAGAGGTAACTTGTATCCATGCAGAACAAATCAGACCATACTAGCTTTATTTCCATTTTTGAAAGGTATGCTTGGGAAATTCTGCAGTCTTAGTATATCTTGATTTTTATGCAGTGTGTGTTAAGTTTCATTTTCATATCTTTCTGACAGAAATGAATAAATGTGGGCCAGAAAATAGCTATAGTTATGTGGCTCTCTAATGGTTAATCAAGAAGAACAAAGAAGAAAGGTAAACCCTGAGATTATTTTTAGCTACTAATTAGTTTTTGGATCACTAGGCCCTTTGCTAGGTCATCATTTTTATCAATAACTTAAATAAAAAGGTAAAAAGCATATACATAATAAAATCTGAGGCTAATGTAACCTGAAGAAAACCATTAATAGCTAATATATATATATATTTTTGGCCATACTGCATGGCATACAGGATCTTAGTTTCCCAACAAGAAATGGAACTGATACCCCCTGAAGTGAAAGCTCAGAGTCTTAACCACTGGACCACCAGGGAAGTCCCAACTAGTGAATATCTTATCTTGACTTAAAGAATGGAGGCTGAAAAAAGGAGAAACCCAAACTAACAATGTAAAATTTAATAGCGATGGATGCAGAGTAAAACCAAATATTCCATTTTTATAGGTTGTGAAAGAGCTCTTCACAGCAAAAAACAGAATTTTTAGTTCAGGGGTTTATTTTTCATTAAATCATTTGTTGCATTAAGACTGCAGGCATTGCATGCGTCAGCCTGGGTGACAGTCCTGGCCCTGCCACTTACCAGCTGTATGATCTAGGATGTATTCTTTTTTTAAAAAATTTTGCCCTCTTTTATTGGTTATTTGTTTATTTATTTTCATCCATCTTTTTTATTCTTTGGCCTGTGTGGGCCTCCCATTGCAGTGGCCTCTCTCGTTGCAAAGCACCACCTCTGGGCATGTGAGCTTCAGCGCACTGGCTCATAAGTGGACACACCAGTCCAGCCACTCTATAGCACGTGGGATCTTCCCAGGCCAGGGATCAAACTGGCGCCCCTTGCACTTCAAGGCGGACTCTTTACACACTGGACCACCAGGGAAGCCCTAAGATGTGTTTCTTAAAATTTGTGTTTTATTTTCCTTACCTGGAAGAGGAAGATGGAGATAATAGTTCTAACTAACATTGTTTAATTTGTTGTAAGAATTAAACACATGTAAAGTACTTAGAACAGTGCCAGGGACATATTAAGTGCTCAATTGATGACTGTTATAGCTTGTTCAGTGGTGTGATCTGATTGCTAAAAAGGTAAAGTCATTTTTCTGTACAGTGGTAGAAATGAGGTGTCGAGATCAAGGGAAGCTCATGGCCCACTGTATTCTTTACTGCTGGGATTTTGTTCAGTGCTGGGTGCATCTAATTAAAAAACTGCCTTCAACCTGTGGGAGAGTGAGTGCTGAAGATGGTGAGGGTATAGACTCATACCAAGTGAAGAAAAATTGAAAAGACAGGTGAGGATATAGAATGTGGCTTCTTCTTTTGGAGGAAGATTCAAAAGCTGAAATAAGACTTTCCTGAAAAATTTGAAGGACTGTCATGTGAAAAAGGAATTAGGTAGAGTTCCTGTGGCTCTGGAGAAAAAACCAGGGGCAAAGGGTAGGAATAAAAAGAGATGGGGTAAAAGTAAAAAGTAAAATAAAATTTTTTTTTTAAAAAAAGGATGGAAAAATACCCAACACAGTTAAATAAATAAATAAGTTAAAAAAAAAAAAAAGATGGGGTGGGATATAGATGTATTTTAAATTTCTTATGAGCTGAGGGATGACAGAAGCCTTTTTGAGCTCTGCCTCTAAGTTATCGTATGTCAAGTCTCTCCTGCTATAGGCTTCAGTTTCATAATCTGTGAAATCAGGGTTTGGATTAAATATGATGTAAAGTGAAAATTATATTTGATCTCTTAATGGGCTATCTTCCTAGACAGTGGATTTCCTGTCAGTGGAAATGTTTCAGTAGAGGCCATGAGATATATTAGACATTATTGTATTTGATTGGAATTTGATCTGAATGACATCAAAGATCTCTTTCCATTCTGATTCTAGGAAAAAAATCTTTTTGTGTATTTAAATGGCCTCCCCACCCTCAGTCTTTAGCCCTACTTTCCTGATGGATGTATAGACTTAAGCGATTATGTAAGAACTCTCTTGATTAGACTGAGGTGTGATTCTATCCCATTCTCAATCTCTGAGAGCTGAATAGCGTGAAGGGATGCTATACTATCTCCCTTGATGCCTAATTTTAGCAGCGCAGCTTCTATCGTTGCTTCTATTCTTCGTCCTGAAAGTAGAAAAAGCGGAAAGTACCCACGAGTCACTGACTCCATCTTGTGCAGCTCCTAGGTTCTTGGCTTTGCCTTTGGTGCTGGAGAAGGCTGGGATGTGCAGCCCGGCCCCCCGCCCTCCCCCGGCCTGGTGGCAGGGCGGGGGCAGGGGGCGGGTGTGTAGCAGGGAGGGGCTGAGCACGGCAGCGGCAGACTGGATGGCAGCCATATGCAGCAGAGTAGTGGGACACCGTCATCTGCTGCCTGCAGCTGCCAGGCTGACTTAGTTCTTTTACAGCAAATGTTAATTGACTGCTTATCCTGTGGAGGACACCCTGCTAGGCACTCTGAGGGACACCCAGGAATAAGACACACAGCCCCTTTCCGGCAAGAAGTTTCTAGT
The DNA here is from genome assembly GCA_022376925.1 of Tragulus kanchil. Classification (NCBI taxonomy): domain Eukaryota; kingdom Metazoa; phylum Chordata; class Mammalia; order Artiodactyla; family Tragulidae; genus Tragulus; species Tragulus kanchil. The sequence continues at coordinate 42,561,960 of JAIOJX010000023.1, forward strand.
CTGTTTGAAAGGCAGTTACCAGCTAGTAGCAAACACTTTGCAGATACTTAATTGTTTGCAAAGTGTCTTCAGGCAAATCATTCTCCTCTCAACAGCTTGGGAGATTATACCCTGCAGGTGCACTCACAACAATCTGTGGGTACTGTTACTCCTACTGTTCAGACAGGAAACTGAGTCTCTGGATGTTTCACTGTTTACCTGAGATTACTCATCTGTGTTGTCTTAAGTGACAACTTTTGATCTGCCTATTTGTATTCATTTTGAAGTCATTTAAGTGAAATCAGGGTTTGGATTAAATATGATGTAAAGTGAAAATTATATTTGATCTCTTAATGGGCTATCTTCCTAGACAGTGGATTTCCTGTCAGTGGAAATGTTTCAGTAGAGGCCATGAGATATATTAGACATTATTGTATTTGATTGGAATTTGATCTGAATGACATCAAAGATCTCTTTCCATTCTGATTCTAGGAAAAAAATCTTTTTGTGTATTTAAATGGCCTCCCCACCCTCAGTCTTTAGCCCTACTTTCCTGATGGATGTATAGACTTAAGCGATTATGTAAGAACTCTCTTGATTAGACTGAGGTGTGATTCTATCCCATTCTCAATCTCTGAGAGCTGAATAGCGTGAAGGGATGCTATACTAACTCCCTTGATGCCTAATGTGTAGCAGCGCAGCTTCTATCGTTGCTTCTATTCTTCGTCCTGAAAGTAGAAAAAGCGGAAAGTACCCACGAGTCACTGACTCCATCTTGTGCAGCTCCTAGGTTCTTGGCTTTGCCTTTGGTGCTGGAGAAGGCTGGGATGTGCAGCCCGGCCCCCCGCCCTCCCCCGGCCTGGTGGCAGGGCGGGGGCAGGGGGCGGGTGTGTAGCAGGGAGGGGCTGAGCACGGCAGCGGCAGACTGGATGGCAGCCATATGCAGCAGAGTAGTGGGACACCGTCATCTGCTGCCTGCAGCTGCCAGGCTGACTTAGTTCTTTTACAGCAAATGTTAATTGACTGCTTATCCTGTGGAGGACACCCTGCTAGGCACTCTGAGGGACACCCAGGAATAAGACACACAGCCCCTTTCCGGCAAGAAGTTTCTAGTCTGTTTGAAAGGCAGTTACCAGCTAGTAGCAAACACTTTGCAGATACTTAATTGTTTGCAAAGTGTCTTCAGGCAAATCATTCTCCTCTCAACAGCTTGGGAGATTAGACCCTGCAGGTGCACTCACAACAATCTGTGGGGTACTGTTACTCCTACTGTTCAGACAGGAAACTGAGTCTCTGGATGTTTCACTGTTTACCTGAGATTACTCATCTGTGTTGTCTTAAGTGCCCTGGCTGTTGTTGAAGTATACCTAAGCACATCATATGACTACAGTTGCAGTGCCCTTTCCATGACACCACACTAAAGAAATTTAAAAACTAATATGTAGGGCTTCCCCTGGTGGTCCAGTGGATAAGGACACCGCCTTGCAGTGCAGGGGGCGCCGGTTAGATCCCTGGCCTGGGAAGATCCCACGTGCCGCGGAGCGGCTGGACTGATGTGTCCAATCACTGAGCCGGAGCTCTGGAGCGCATGCACCCAGAGCTGGCTCTCTGCAAAACAGACGCCACCGCGATGGGAGGCCCGCAGGAGCCAAAGAGCAAAAACGGATGAAAATAGAGAAATGAAAGACCAATAGAAGTGGCCCTCCCGCTCCCCTCTCTCCCCAACCCGCCCCCCGCCCCCTCAAAAAACTAATATGTAGGCTATAATATACATCAAGGAAATTGCCTGGGTAAGATGTGTTATAGAAATTCAGGAATACAGGTCCTTGTAACTGGGTACAGAAGGCAGACTGGACTATGGAGATAGTTAGAGTTTGACTGATGAGACCAAGAAGGGACATTCCAGAAAAAGCAAGTGTTTTTTCAAAGGAAGGAGGTAAGAGAATAGAAATTTAAGGAGATATCTTGGGGCTTTTGTGTTTGGTCACATCATTTATGCCCTGAATAAATGCAGGAGTATCATTCACATAGACTGAGATATAAATGACATTTCAGGGATTATTCAATGCAGAACCTGCACAGTAGTGTGGGGACAGCCATCAATGTATACGTTGATGGGACTGAGCTGGAGAGTTTAGTCAAGAAGTTATATAGAAACATGGAGAGATGAAAAAAGATTGATCATAAAGAGGTGAGAGAGTTAGTGTAAAGGTTTTCCATTTTACTTTTTAAACTTTGCATAATTTTTAACCAGAAAAGAGCTGCAATGAAAGCATTGTTTTGAGAGATTGATCTGAGGATGTGCAGATTAAATTTGAAAGGGATGAAGTTTTGGATAGGAGACTGTATAATATTTAGGTCACCTAAACATGAGGTCAAAAAGGATTTGAAGAGGGATGGTGGCTATGGCAAGACAAAAGAAAGGGCAAACATGGAAGACTTTCTTTCATTAATTCCACAGATGTTCTTTGAGCTCTTAGTAAGTATTAGGCAATGTGTTGCATGCTAGTGACCTAGTGAGCCACATAGACATGACTCTTTCCATTCTGGAGTTAATAGACCAGTGAGGGAGATGGACATTCCTCAGATAATCACTTCCCTGGTGGTCCAGTAAAGGACACCGCCTTGCAGGATTCCCTGGCCTGGGAAGATCCCACATGCCGCGGAGCGGCTGGACTGATGTGTCCAATCACTGAGCCGGAGCTCTGGAGCGCATGCACCCAGAGCTGGCTCTCTGCAAAACAGACGCCACCGCGATGGGAGGCCCGCAGGAGCCAAAGAGCAAAAACGGATGAAAATAGAGAAATGAAAGACCAATAGAAGTGGCCCTCCCGCTCCCCTCTCCCCAACCCGCCCCCGCCCCTCCGCCTCAAAAACTAATATGTAGGCTATAATATACATCAAGGAAATTGCCTGGGTAAGATGTGTTATAGAAATTCAGGAATACAGGTCCTTGTAACTGGGTACAGAAGGCAGACTGGACTATGGAGATAGTTAGAGTTTGACTGATGAGACCAAGAAGGGACATTCCAGAAAAAGCAAGTGTTTTTTCAAAGGAAGGAGGTAAGAGAATAGAAATTTAAGGAGATATCTTGGGGCTTTTGTGTTTGGTCACATCATTTATGCCCTGAATAAATGCAGGAGTATCATTCACATAGACTGAGATATAAATGACATTTCAGGGATTATTCAATGCAGAACCTGCACAGTAGTGTGGGGACAGCCATCAATGTATACGTTGATGGGACTGAGCTGGAGAGTTTAGTCAAGAAGTTATATAGAAACATGGAGAGATGAAAAGAGATTGATCATAAAGAGGTGAGAGAGTTAGTGTAAAGGTTTTCCATTTTACTTTTTAAACTTTGCATAATTTTTAACCAGAAAAGAGCTGCAATGAAAGCATTGTTTTGAGAGATTGATCTGAGGATGTGCAGATTAAATTTGAAAGGGATGAAGTTTTGGATAGGAGACTGTATAATATTTAGGTCACCTAAACATGAGGTCAAAAAGGATTTGAAGAGGGATGGTGGCTATGGCAAGACAAAAGAAAGGGCAAACATGGAAGACTTTCTTTCATTAATTCCACAGATGTTCTTTGAGCTCTTAGTAAGTATTAGGCAATGTGTTGCATGCTAGTGACCTAGTGAGCCACATAGACATGACTCTTTCCATTCTGGAGTTAATAGACCAGTGAGGGAGATGGACATTCCTCAGATAATCACATAAGGATTAGTTACAAGCTATAATAATACTATGAAGGAAAAGTATAAGATGATATGATAATGTGTGACAGGGTGGAATCTGATCTAGTTTGGGCAGATAGAAATCAGGAATGTTTTAAAAAATTAAAAATAATTTTTTGAACTGAGGGTGAGGAGGAGTGAACTATGCAAAGGGAGATGAGGAAAGGGAGAAAATAATTCCAAACAATGGGAATAGTATGTGCAAAGACCCCCTGGTGCCAGGGAACATGCATTCAAAACAGAGAAATGTGATTAGTAAGATTATTTTATGGCAAGCAAAGTAGAGAGTGCCACCACGAGACTGGAAAGAAAGGCAGGATTCTAGATAGTGGATCCTTTGGTTTTATTTCAAAAACATTAAGAAAGTGTTGGGATATTTTAGCCTGGAGGTAACACATTCAATTTTGGATTTTGAAATGAATATGTAGAGAATAGATAGGGGTGGGGTGGATACTCAGGGAAACTGGCAAGAGCTTATTGCAGTCATCTGAGGGACATCCTGGTGAATTGGACAGTGGAGATGTCAGTGGAGAGAGGACCTCATGAAAAGAAACTTAGCAGGGTTTGATCACCAATAGGACGTGAATGGAGAAAGGAGGCAACGCAGCAGTCAAGGTTTTGGGAAGGGAGCATTGCAGCCTGGCAGTACTATTAAGGGGTATTATAGAAAGTGGGTATGGAGCTGACCTGAAATGCAATTTTGGGGGCATGATGGGTTATTCAAGTGAAAAATAAGCAGTAGAAGCAGAATGAGAAAAGACAGAGAAGAGGATTGCAGTCATGAGATTGGAAACTATTGATAAAGTGGTGGTAATCAAGATAACAGTGGAGGCGTCTGCAAGTCGGGGGGAATAGTGAAGAAAAAGGATGTACAGGAGTTAAATTGTGTAGAATGGCACCAAGATCTGACAAAGTAAGGTGAACCTACAAAGAAGTGGTCACAGACATATAAGAGTAAGATTACAAGAAAAGCAAAAATGTAACCCCTAAACATCATCCTTCTTTATTACAACTTCTATATACTCCCCTGAATTATATAGTAACAGTAGACATCTGCCAGGAAAAGAATTGCTCTGTGGACCACAATGCTGTTGTTTCCATAATGTGGTTGCATTCAGAGTCTAATACTTGTTTAGGGATGGATACAGATCAAGCTTGACATCAGGGTTTCCCCACCTCTGCATCTACTCATTACAGGCAGAGAAACTGCATTAAGATAGTAGTTTTTGTTAGTGATGATTGTGTTCCAGAATCAGATTCTGTAAGAACCATGCCTTTGTAAGATAAATAGACCAAAGACTTCAAATCATCCAAACACTTTTTTTCTTCTACAAAAATAATAAGTAATCTGCTGTTATATTTAAGTCACAGTGTGTTCTTGTGACCAGAGAACACCAAACTTCCATTCTTATTCCAAATGTCTGTAAAATCCAGAAGCCCTGAATGAACACATTAAAAAGGAGGTTATCAATTTTTCAGCTGAACGTTTTCATTCAGTTAACATGTTTGCCCAAAGACTTCAGTTCTGTAGGATGGTAGCATGCTTGATTCGTGCCAACTCTTATTGGGAGTCATGGGGCCAAACTGGTTGTTTTGGAAGATGAAGCAACTTGAGCCTGGCACCAATGACTTAATGCACTGGCAAGACAAAACATTTAAGTGAAAGTCAATTGTGTTCTCTTTGCAAAGTCTTTTGTGAGAGAAAAGATCGGGTGGCTATTTCCAGCCAAGGTTATATTCAAAGCTCAGTGTTCTAAAGACAAAAATGGAGAATTTTGTCACTGAATTGGGTAATTTTTTGATTAATGGTTAGTTGAAATGTTAAGGCAAGACATCCTCATTGCCCCTCTGCTCCTGTGCATAGAGGGTGAGTGTGAAGAATCACTCCCTGATAACCACCTTATAGAGTTTTGTATCTGATAGTCAGCTCGGGATAACTGTCCCAGAGTAGGCTGGTAAAGCTCCTTTTCTTCTTGCAGTGTCTCTGGGATTTGTCTTACCCTGTTCTCAGAGTTTCTGCTGAAATGCTACTTCCTCTGCATCCCCCACCAAGATCTCAGGCCAGCTTGTCAGCTGAGTCGGGGTGATCACTCTTCCAGCCTAAGTGCAGGGGGTTCATGGAAGTACAGGGAGAATCAAGCTCTATGAATGACAGAAGTCAGTGCAGAGCCAGGATATTTTAAAAAATTTGCAGTTTTATAAATTAAATCTAAGTACCACGTAAAATATAAACCATAGCAACATTTATTAACCTTTTTAAAGAACTGAGGTATAATTTATATACAATGAAATGCTCAGATCTTTTAAGTTCAATTATTTTTTTAAAAGTTTTTAAAATATATTTTTTCTTTTTCCCATCATGCCTCTTTTATTTATATTTATTTTCGTCCATCTTTTTTATTCTTTGGCCTGTGTGGGCCTCCCATTGCAGTGGCCTCTCTCACTGCAGAGCATCAGCTCTGGGCGCATGCACTCTAGAGCACTGGCTCCTAATTGGAGCCATCTAGCCGCTCCGCGGCACATGGGATCTTCTCAGGCCAAGGATCGAACCAGTGCCCCTTGCACTGCAAGGTGGACTCTATCCACTGGACCACCAGGGAAGCCCCAAGTTCAATAATTTTTGACAATTGCCTGTCAAGACATAAAATCTTTTCATCAGCCCAGAATGTTCCCTCATGCCCCTTCCTGGACAGTCCTTACATGTGTGTTAGTAGCTCAATCATGTCCAACGTTTTACAACCAAGGACTGTAGCCTGCCAGGCTCCTCTGTCCATGGAATTCTCCAGGTAAGAATACTGGAGTGGGTTGCCATTCTCTTCTCCAGGGAATCTTCCAGACTCAAGGATTGAAGCCGGGTTTCCTGCAGTGGAGTCAGACTCTTTACTGTCTGAACCAACAGGACAGTCCTTATACTCACCATTCAACTACTGAACTCCCTTCAGGGTCACCATGGGTTAGTTTTGTCTGTTCTAGAGTTTCTCATAAATGGAATCATACAATATGCACTCTTTCGTATTTTGTTTCTTTCACTGTGCATAGTATTTTTGAGATTCATTCATGCTTTGTGTGTCTGTAGTTTGTTTCTTTATATTGCTGAGCAGTGTTCCATTTAAAAAAAAAAAAAAGCAAAAAAACTTCCTTCCCCTGTTGATGAACACTTGGATTGTTTTCAGTTTTGGGCTACTATGAATAAAACGGCTATAAACATTCTTATATAAAGTTTCACGTAAACATACATTTTCATTTCTCATGGGAAAATATCTATGAGTATTATTTCTGGGTCATAAAGTATTTTTAACTTTTAAAAATTTTTTTTTTTCTAAGTACCACTTTTCATCCCTTTTTCTTTTAAAAATTTTTTTATTTAATTTTTTTCTTTTTTTTCCCCATCTTTTTTTTTTTTTTCTTTTTTTTGGCCTGTGTGGGCCTCCCATTGCAGTGGCCTCTCTCACTGCAGAGCATCAGCTCTGGGCGCATGCACTCTAGAGCACTGGCTCCTAATTGGAGCCATCTAGCGCTCCAGCGGCACATGGGATCTTCTCAGGCCAAGGATCGAACCAGTGCCCCTTGCACTGCAAGGTGGACTCTATCCACTGGACCACCAGGGAAGCCCCAAGTTCAATAATTTTTGACAATTGCCTGTCAAGACATAAAATCTTTTCATCAGCCCAGAATGTTCCCTCATGCCCCTTCCTGGACAGTCCTTACATGTGTGTTAGTAGCTCAATCATGTCCAACGTTTTACAACCAAGGACTGTAGCCTGCCAGGCTCCTCTGTCCATGGAATTCTCCAGGTAAGAATACTGGAGTGGGTTGCCATTCTCTTCTCCAGGGAATCTTCCAGACTCAAGGATTGAAGCCGGGTTTCCTGCAGTGGAGTCAGACTCTTTACTGTCTGAACCAACAGGACAGTCCTTATACTCACCATTCAACTACTGAACTCCCTTCAGGGTCACCATGGGTTAGTTTTGTCTGTTCTAGAGTTTCTCATAAATGGAATCATACAATATGCACTCTTTCGTATTTTGTTTCTTTCACTGTGCATAGTATTTTTGAGATTCATTCATGCTTTGTGTGTCTGTAGTTTGTTTCTTTATATTGCTGAGCAGTGTTCCATTTAAAAAAAAAAAAAAGCAAAAAAACTTCCTTCCCCTGTTGATGAACACTTGGATTGTTTTCAGTTTTGGGCTACTATGAATAAAACGGCTATAAACATTCTTATATAAAGTTTCACGTAAACATACATTTTCATTTCTCATGGGAAAATATCTATGAGTATTATTTCTGGGTCATAAAGTATTTTTAACTTTTAAAGAAACTGCTGAACACTTTTCCAAAGTCTATATTATACTACACTATAGTATTTTAGATTCCTACCAGAACTTATGAAAACTTAGGTTTCTCTATATCCTCTTCAGCATCTAACATTATTGATAATTTTAAAAATTACGATTCTGTGTGTGTGTGTGTGGGTGTGGTGTGGTGTGTGTGGTGGTATCTCATTGTATTTTACTTTGCATGAACCTGATGACTAATGATGTTGATTGTTTTTACATGTGTTTATAGGCCATTTTAGTATCTTCTTTTGTAGGCTATCTGTTCAAGTTTTATGCCCATTTAAAAAATTGAGTTCTTTGTCTTTTCTTAATTATTGATTTACAGGATTTATTAATATGTTCTAAACATATTTTCAGATATATGTATTGTAAATATTTTTCTAGTCTGTGGCTTGCCTGTTTACTCTCTTGATGGTGCCTTTTGATGAGCAGTTTAATGTAGTACCATTGATCAATGTTTTTCTTTCATGGTTTCTGTTTTAGCCTTCTTGAAAAGTTTTTGCTTGCTCCAGTGTTGTAAAGATTTTCTCCTATTTTTTTCCCCTAATTTTATTGTTTTACCTCTACATTTAAATCTACAACCCTCATGATGATTTTTGTGTATGGTGTGAGGTAGCAGTCAAGATACATATTCATTTTCTCTCTCACTTGTTCACTCGCTTGCCTTGTTTCAGTCTCTCTCTTTCTCTCAATTTTGGTGTGGATATCTAGTTATTTTAACCCAGTTATTGAAGAGATTTTACTTTCTCCACTGAATTGCTTTGGTACCTTGTCAAAAGTCATTCGACTTATGTGTATGGGCCTATTTTTGGACTCTATTTTGTTTCTAATCCTGTTTTCTTTTTTAAGTGTTGGCAATGATCTTGAAAGATGAACAGACTGAAATTCTTAGGTGTGTAGAGATGTATGAATTACAGCAGGAGTCCTACAGTAAGCATATTTTACCATTTGAAGATTGTGTGTGTGTGTGTGTGTGTTTAGTGAACACAAGATTACTTCTTTGATTCCCATGGGAGTACTCCATGGAAAGTGGTTACAAAGAGCCAGCCTGTTGCTGTGTTTTGGCCTTCTTTGCTGCTTACAGCAACATCTTTCTAGAATGAGATGAATTCAGGCAAAGATGAGCTGGTTTGAGAGCAGAAACAGGTCCCTACAAATGCAAGACCTAGCAGGTTGAAAGAGCCAGCTATTCCTGAACCCAAATAAGCTCTGTCTTCCACTCAAGCCTATTATTTCAAATGGTTGCTGCATAGCTGCCATGAATTGAGAGAGGTAAAAGCTAACCCACACCTGATATTTTGCAGTTAGTTAAAAAATTTAGCTGAATAGTCCTTCCTCATTGTATAGTACCCAGTGTCTCCTCTTCTGTTGTCTTGGCTCACATGAGGCAGTGCTCCTGTCCTGGCTCACTTAGGAGGGCCCTGGCTTTCTTTAGAATTCAAGTTACTTGATTGTCTTACAACTGTAGCTCTATGATGGTTCAGAACTAGTTATAATTTGTAGCCTGTCCAGCTTTTTATTGTTGTCAGGGTTGGACTGAGGTCCTCACAGCTTTTTATATCCTCAGTAGAAACAGAACTCCCAAAAGGGTGATTTATAAAAGTTTTTGCTTGCTCCAGTGTTGTAAAGATTTTCTATTTTTTTTGTTTTACCTCTACATTTAAATCTACAACCCTCATGATGATTTTTGTGTATGGTGTGAGGTAGCAGTCAAGATACATATTCATTTCTCTCTCACTTGTTCACTCGCTTGCCTTGTTTCAGTCTCTCTCTTTCTCTCAATTTTGGTGTGGATATCTAGTTATTTTAACCCAGTTATTGAAGAGATTTTACTTTCTCCACTGAATTGCTTTGGTACCTTGTCAAAAGTCATTCGACTTATGTGTATGGGCCTATTTTTGGACTCTATTTTGTTTCTAATCCTGTTTTCTTTTTTAAGTGTTGGCAATGATCTTGAAAGATGAACAGACTGAAATTCTTAGGTGTGTAGAGATGTATGAATTACAGCAGGAGTCCTACAGTAAGCATATTTTACCATTTGAAGATTGTGTGTGTGTGTGTGTGTGTTTAGTGAACACAAGATTACTTCTTTGATTCCCATGGGAGTACTCCATGGAAAGTGGTTACAAAGAGCCAGCCTGTTGCTGTGTTTTGGCCTTCTTTGCTGCTTACAGCAACATCTTTCTAGAATGAGATGAATTCAGGCAAAGATGAGCTGGTTTGAGAGCAGAAACAGGTCCCTACAAATGCAAGACCTAGCAGGTTGAAAGAGCCAGCTATTCCTGAACCCAAATAAGCTCTGTCTTCCACTCAAGCCTATTATTTCAAATGGTTGCTGCATAGCTGCCATGAATTGAGAGAGGTAAAAGCTAACCCACACCTGATATTTTGCAGTTAGTTAAAAAATTTAGCTGAATAGTCCTTCCTCATTGTATAGTACCCAGTGTCTCCTCTTCTGTTGTCTTGGCTCACATGAGGCAGTGCTCCTGTCCTGGCTCACTTAGGAGGGCCCTGGCTTTCTTTAGAATTCAAGTTACTTGATTGTCTTACAACTGTAGCTCTATGATGGTTCAGAACTAGTTATAATTTGTAGCCTGTCCAGCTTTTTATTGTTGTCAGGGTTGGACTGAGGTCCTCACAGCTTTTTATATCCTCAGTAGAAACAGAACTCCCAAGAGGGTGATTTATAAAGGTATTCTTTACTTTGTAAAATAACTTTTTGTCATATTCCTTTGAATCACAATCCCTATTACCATTCCAAATTCCTATGTTATTGGAAGGTAGGGTGTTGAGTTCATATTTGAGATCAAATAGGGGGGAAAAAACCTGAAATGGCTTGAAAGACCAAAAGCTGTGTCACTTCCTCTGAGAAAACTTTATAACTTCCCTTAGGAAGATTTAGTTGCTTCTACTCTGTGTTTCCTTAATTCTTTGTATGTTTTTCCACTGTGTACAATGATAATTTTTGTATATTTTAGTCTAGATTGTGAATTTGTTGGGAGCACAAACCAGTAATTCTCAATCTACATCTTTAGGTACCCAGAATAATGAGTGGTGCGTATAATTATGATGCTGTTAAATGGATACATAAAATAGGTTTTCTAAATGTTTTTATTGAATAGTTATTTAAAATAGGCTTACATTTATGCAGGTTTTCTTTGCATGATTAATAGCATAAAGAAATGTGCTTCTAACAGGATGTATATATGTGTTTGAGTATGTTTTAGCTCCTAATAATGTAGTAATTGCAGAGTTTGCTTAGGGCAGAAACCATGTAGCACCTCTGCCACCCTTTTCTTCTTGTATGCCCGTGGCAGACAAGCCATTTCAGGTTTTTCTCCCCCTATTTGATCTCAGATATGAACTCAACACCCTACCTTCCAATAACAACTAACCACTGGGTCAGATTTGATGGATGAAGTAAAGATTATTTTCCCTTCCCTATTTTAAGGGGCTCCTAAGGCAACAAATTGGGAGGTCACTCTTGATGCCCTTGCTGGATGGTACCTAGAGGAAGATTCTAATAGAGCTGCCCGACATGGATCTTCTGTTGTCTTGGCTCACATGAGGCAGTGCTCCTGTCCTGGCTCACTTAGGAGGGCCCTGGCTTTCTTTAGAATTCAAGTTACTTGATTGTCTTACAACTGTAGCTCTATGATGGTTCAGAACTAGTTATAATTTGTAGCCTGTCCAGCTTTTTATTGTTGTCAGGGTTGGACTGAGGTCCTCACAGCTTTTTATATCCTCAGTAGAAACAGAACTCCCAAGAGGGTGATTTATAAAGGTATTCTTTACTTTGTAAAATAACTTTTTGTCATATTCCTTTGAATCACAATCCCTATTACCATTCCAAATTCCTATGTTATTGGAAGGTAGGGTGTTGAGTTCATATTTGAGATCAAATAGGGGGGAAAAAACCTGAAATGGCTTGAAAGACCAAAAGCTGTGTCACTTCCTCTGAGAAAACTTTATAACTTCCCTTAGGAAGATTTAGTTGCTTCTACTCTGTGTTTCCTTAATTCTTTGTATGTTTTTCCACTGTGTACAATGATAATTTTTGTATATTTTAGTCTAGATTGTGAATTTGTTGGGAGCACAAACCAGTAATTCTCAATCTACATCTTTAGGTACCCAGAATAATGAGTGGTGCGTATAATTATGATGCTGTTAAATGGATACATAAAATAGGTTTTCTAAATGTTTTATTGAATAGTTATTTAAAATAGGCTTACATTTATGCAGGTTTTCTTTGCATGATTAATAGCATAAAGAAATGTGCTTCTAACAGGATGTATATATGTGTTTGAGTATGTTTTAGCTCCTAATAATGTAGTAATTGCAGAGTTTGCTTAGGGCAGAAACCATGTAGCACCTCTGCCACCCTTTTCTTCTTGTATGCCCGTGGCAGACAAGCCATTTCAGGTTTTTCTCCCCCTATTTGATCTCAGATATGAACTCAACACCCTACCTTCCAATAACAACTAACCACTGGGTCAGATTTGATGGATGAAGTAAAGATTATTTTCCCTTCCCTATTTTAAGGGGCTCCTAAGGCAACAAATTGGGAGGTCACTCTTGATGCCCTTGCTGGATGGTACCTAGAGGGAAGATTCTAATAAGCTGCAGACACTGCAGATCGCTGTCTCTCAGAACTTAATCACATTTGCATTTTGGCTATGATCAGATGGTGGAAACACAAACTCGAAACTGTCAATCAACTTGGGCTTCTTTTCCAACTTTTTCTAAATCAATTTCTTTAAGAAAATCTTTGAACACCAAAATTATACAGCTAGTTTTTAAACAATTGTAATGTTTTATATCTATATATTTCATTATAGTTGGTAAGCCAGCATTGTTAATTATCAAAATACAGTTTAGGAGGTGTGTATAAGAATGTGTGTGAGAGTACATGTGTGCATGTGTATGAACTAATCTGTTCATGATTTTTGGAGGAGGAAAGAAGGAAGATATTTATTGAAAATGTTTTTTATATTGTCCAGTTTTTACCTTTAAATATCAATAGGAAAATTTCTGAAGCATATAGATTCTGGCATGTAATTTATCTTCAAAACAGAAATTAAACCTAACCAGTTATAAATTTGAGTTTCTTTCTGAATTAACCATGTTGGCATCACCCCAGCTACCTCCTTATGTTCACATGGTTGCTTCCAGACTCTATGTAGAATTTTATGCCTCTGTAGTATCAAATTTGTTAAATGGCATATTTTTATATCAGTAATTTTTATAGCATATTGTTATTCCAGACTTTTACATGCCTCTAATTTATTCTTAACTTCAGTGTAGCAGTATTGATTTTTTTTCTTCTAAGTTAGATGGTATGAACACTTTTAGTTGTGACTTAGAGTCATTTAAACACCACTAATTTGTACTTCATTTCCTATTCTTTCACAAACTTTAGATATTTGAATGGGTACAACAGTAAGTATTTATACTCCTCAAGTTTCCACTTTGTATCTCTTTGAGAGACATTTATATTATTTCTTAATATGATTGAATCAAAGCATCTCTGATGACCTTGGATTGTTCATTATACTTAAATGTAGGATAGTAAAAACAGTTTTGACTGCAAATCTAATAGAACCTGGTACAGTTTCCTAAAATCATATTCCCTTTTCTTAATCCCTTAATGGCGAGTAAAGTTGGTCATAGTCTTTCTTTACTGTGGTCTTAATATCAATGTCTTTGATAAAATGAGATCATGGAGTACAGAGTTGACCTTACAAGGGATTTCATGGCAGTGTCCTTTCTCAGCTATCTGGGCACCATGTTTCTGTCAGGATATGGTTCAAAGTAACATGGAAGAAGAAGGCCAATGAGGCATGTTTTTGTTGCTAAATAAAGCAAGGTTCAGCAGCAATCGTGAGCCTGATTCTTTCCTTGGGTTTTGTTTGCAATTGACATAAGCTGCCAGCAGAAGATTGGTGGTATTCAAATAGCTTTAATGGAAGTCCTGTTCAGAGTATCCATTTTCTGTTTTGATTATATCCTTTTATTATTGGAACAAAATTATGACCACATTAATGAAAATAAAAATAAAGAAGAAAAAGTTAAACTAAAAATCAAGTGTCTTTTATTTACCCTTGATTATATTTTGATTGTATCCATTTAAAACTATAATTGTTTGTAGTTTTTGCTATGTAATCTTCTAATTTTAGAAAAATATATCAAAAGCATGTTTACATGTTGCTACATAGTATAATTTGTAATGATAATTTCAATATGCATTTTCACATCAGTATATATTCTTTTGACTACTCAATGTTGAATATCTACAAAATTATAAATTATGTATAGGCTATAATAAACACTCATATGCCTATTATTCAATTTAAGATAAAGAACATTACCATTATCTTTGAAGGTCCCTGTGTGCCTCTTCCTTTCTCATCCTGTTTATTGCTTCCTGGAGATCACATGACCACCATCCTAAAATTTGTGTTTATCATATGTTTTATTTCTTTATAATTTTCTCATATATTTGATCATATCCTTAATGTATAGTTTTTAAAAATTTTTTGGCCTCTTTTATTGTTTTTTTATTTATTTATTTTCATCCATGTTTATCCTTTGGCCTGTCTGGGCCTCCTATTCCAGTGGCCTTTCTTGTTGCAGAGCACCAGCCCCAGGCGCATGTGCTCAGAGCACTGGCACGTAATAGAACCAGTTTTGACTGCAAATCTAATAGAACCTGGTACAGTTTCCTAAAATCATATTCCCTTTTCTTAATCCCTTAATGGCGAGTAAAGTTGGTCATAGTCTTTCTTTACTGTGGTCTTAATATCAATGTCTTTGATAAAATGAGATCATGGAGTACAGAGTTGACCTTACAAGGGATTTCATGGCAGTGTCCTTTCTCAGCTATCTGGGCACCATGTTTCTGTCAGGATATGGTTCAAAGTAACATGGAAGAAGAAGGCCAATGAGGCATGTTTTTGTTGCTAAATAAAGCAAGGTTCAGCAGCAATCGTGAGCCTGATTCTTTCCTTGGGTTTTGTTTGCAATTGACATAAGCTGCCAGCAGAAGATTGGTGGTATTCAAATAGCTTTAATGGAAGTCCTGTTCAGAGTATCCATTTTCTGTTTTGATTATATCCTTTTATTATTGGAACAAAATTATGACCACATTAATGAAAATAAAAATAAAGAAGAAAAAGTTAAACTAAAAATCAAGTGTCTTTTATTTACCCTTGATTATATTTTGATTGTATCCATTTAAAACTATAATTGTTTGTAGTTTTTGCTATGTAATCTTCTAATTTTAGAAAAATATATCAAAAGCATGTTTACATGTTGCTACATAGTATAATTTGTAATGATAATTTCAATATGCATTTTCACATCAGTATATATTCTTTTGACTACTCAATGTTGAATATCTACAAAATTATAAATTATGTATAGGCTATAATAAACACTCATATGCCTATTATTCAATTTAAGATAAAGAACATTACCATTATCTTTGAAGGTCCCTGTGTGCCTCTTCCTTTCTCATCCTGTTTATTGCTTCCTGGAGATCACATGACCACCATCCTAAAATTTGTGTTTATCATATGTTTTATTTCTTTATAATTTTCTCATATATTTGATCATATCCTTAATGTATAGTTTTTAAAAATTTTTTGGCCTCTTTTATTGTTTTTTTATTTATTTATTTTCATCCATGTTTATCCTTTGGCCTGTCTGGGCCTCCTATTCCAGTGGCCTTTCTTGTTGCAGAGCACCAGCTCTGGACGCATGTGCTCCAGAGCACTGGCACGTAATTGGACACACTTGTCCAACCACTCTGTGGCACGTGGGATTTTCCTGGGCCAGGGGACAAACCGGTGCCCCTTGCACTATATACATAATATATGTCATATATGTGATTATTTTAAGTTACCAGTCTCTTAATTTCGAACATATTTTAGTCAATATATTTTAATAACTTGTACTTTTACTTTCCTTCTTTCATGATTTTTGTTTTTAACATCATAGTTTACATCTCTTTGTTTCATGTATCCCTTTACTGCTTATTGTGAATATATATGATCTTACTACTTTGTCTTTTAACCTTCCTACTAGCTTTATATATGGTGATTTACTTTCCTTACTGTATCTTTGCCTTTATTGATGAGCTTTTTTCTTTTGTAATTTTCATGCTTCTAGTTTTGGCCTTTTATTTTTTTTTGTTTAGAGAAATCTCTTTAGCATTTCTTATAAAGCTGCTTTGATGGTGCTGATCTCTTTAATCTTTTTCTCGTCTGTAAAACATTAAACCTGAATGAGAGCCTTGCTGGACAGAGTATTCTTGTCTGCAGGCATTTCCCTTTCATTACTTTAAATATATCATACCTCCCTTCTGGCCTGCAGAATTTCTGCTGAAAAGTCAGCAGATAGCCTTATGGGATTCCCTTGTATGTAACTTGCTTTTCCTGTGCTGCTTTTAATATTCTATTTGTCTTTAGTTTTTGTCATTTTAATGGCAGTGTGTTTTGGTGTGGTCCTCGTTTGTTTGTTTGTTTGTTTTTGGGGGGGGGCGTGGGTTGGGGAGGGAGGGGGTGGGCAGGCCACTTCTATCTATTGGTCTTTCATTTATCTATTTTCATCCATCTTTGTTCTTTGGCCCGTGTGGGCCTCTCATCACAGTGGCCTCTGTTGTCACAGAGCACCAGCTCTGGGCACATGTGCTCCAGAGCTCCGGCTCGGTAATTGGACACATGGGTCCAGCCGCTCCACGGCACGTGGGATCTTCCCAGGCCAGGGATTGAACCGGCGCCCCTTGCACTGCAAGGCAGTGTCCTTACCCACTGGACCACCAGGGAAGCCCAGTGTGGTCCTCTTTGAGTTGATCCTGTTTGGGATTCTCTGTGCTTCCATGGTTTGGATGTCCTTTTCCTTTCTCAGGTTAAAGGTTTCAGCTACTATGTCTTCATACATGTTGTTTTTCCCTTTCTCTCTCTCTTTTCCTTCTGGAGCCCCTGTAATGTAAATTGTAGTATGTGTGATATTGTCCTATAGGTCTCTTAAATTGTCCTCATTTCTGTTCATTCTTTTTTTTTTCTTTTTTTACCTATTCGACTGCAATGATTTCCACTACTTTGCCTTCCAGCTTGCTGATCCAGTCTCCTATATCATTTAGTCTGCTGTTGATTCCTTCTAGTGTATTTTTCTTTTCAGTTATTGTAGTCTTCATCTCTATTTGTTCTTTATATATTCTAACTCTTTGTTAAACAATACTGACTTCTCACTCTGTCCATTTTGCTCCTGAGTTCTTGATCACCTTTGTGATTTTTCCTATGAACTGTTGCTCACATAGATTGCCTGTTTCCACTTCACTTAGTTTTTCTGGGATTTTATCTTTTTCCTTCACTAGGGATACTTTCCTTTGTTGCCTCATTTTACCTAGTTTGTTGTTTTTATTTTTATGTATCTGGTAGGTTGGTTATGTTTCCTGATTTTGGACAAATGGCTTTCTGTTGGAGATGTCCTATGCATCTTAGCAGTGTGCTCCCCTTTGGTCACCAGAGCCATATGCTCTAGGGTACCTTCTGTGTGGTCTCTGTGGGTCTTTCTCTCGTGTCAGGTTGACTATTGTGGACATTCTGGTAGGTGCATCTGGCTCCTGATCCAGTTGGTTACCAGGCCTTGTCTTGTGCAGAGGCTGCTGGCTCCTGGTAGGCAGGGCTGTGTCACAAGGTGGCTGGTTGTAGAACCCTAGGGGGCCCAGAGTAAGTGCTGGCTCACTGGTTCGTGGAGTCAGGTCCAGGAAATCCCAGAGCTGGTGCTTGCTCACTGGTGGGTGAAGCCAAGTCCCAGGGCTAGTGCTGTCCCACAGATGAGTAAAACCAGGACCCAGGGTCTGGCTGAAGGGCCTCAGGATGCCAGACCCCTGGTGTGTTGTGTTCGGTCCAGCCGCTCCACGGCACGTGGGATCTTCCCAGGCCAGGGATTGAACCGGCGCCCCTTGCACTGCAAGGCAGTGTCCTTACCCACTGGACCACCAGGGAAGCCCAGTGTGGTCCTCTTTGAGTTGATCCTGTTTGGGATTCTCTGTGCTTCCATGGTTTGGATGTCCTTTTCCTTTCTCAGGTTAAAGGTTTCAGCTACTATGTCTTCATACATGTTGTTTTTCCTTTGCTCTCTCTCTTTCCTTCTGGAGCCCCTGTAATGTAAATTGTAGTATGTGTGATATTGTCCTATAGGTCTCTTAAATTGTCCTCATTTCTGTTCATTCTTTTTTTCTTTTTTTACCTATTCGACTGCAATGATTTCCACTACTTTGCCTTCCAGCTTGCTGATCCAGTCTCCTATATCATTTAGTCTGCTGTTGATTCCTTCTAGTGTATTTTTCTTTTCAGTTATTGTAGTCTTCATCTCTATTTGTTCTTTATATATTCTAACTCTTTGTTAAACAATACTGACTTCTCACTCTGTCCATTTTGCTCCTGAGTTCTTGATCACCTTTGTGATTTTTCCTATGAACTGTTGCTCACATAGATTGCCTGTTTCCACTTCACTTAGTTTTTCTGGGATTTTATCTTTTTCCTTCACTAGGGATACTTTCCTTTGTTGCCTCATTTTACCTAGTTTGTTGTTTTTATTTTTATGTATCTGGTAGGTTGGTTATGTTTCCTGATTTTGGACAAATGGCTTTCTGTTGGAGATGTCCTATGCATCTTAGCAGTGTGCTCCCCTTTGGTCACCAGAGCCATATGCTCTAGGGTACCTTCTGTGTGGTCTCTGTGGGTCTTTCTCTCGTGTCAGGTTGACTATTGTGGACATTCTGGTAGGTGCATCTGGCTCCTGATCCAGTTGGTTACCAGGCCTTGTCTTGTGCAGAGGCTGCTGGCTCCTGGTAGGCAGGGCTGTGTCACAAGGTGGCTGGTTGTAGAACCCTAGGGGGCCCAGAGTAAGTGCTGGCTCACTGGTTCGTGGAGTCAGGTCCAGGAAATCCCAGAGCTGGTGCTTGCTCACTGGTGGGTGAAGCCAAGTCCCAGGGCTAGTGCTGTCCCACAGATGAGTAAAACCAGGACCCAGGGTCTGGCTGAAGGGCCTCAGGATGCCAGACCCCTGGTGTGTTGTGTTCGTTCCTGACCCACCTGGCTACAGGGTCTAGGGTTTCCTGAAGTTCGTGTTGGCCTGATGGTCCGTGAGGTTGGGATCCAGTTGGTTCCAGGTCCAGTACTGCCCTGCCGGTGGTTGGGCTGGGTCATGCTGGGGCAAGGTGCTGTAGATGTCTTGGGTCTGCCCAGTGGTGGGTGAAGCCAGTCCCAAGGTTACAGTAAATTGACTGATGGGTAGGGGCACAAGGAATTCTGGGGCTGCTACCTGCTCAGTGATGGGCAGAGCTGGGTCCCAGGGTCTCTGACTGCAGAGCCCTGGGAGTTCTTGTCTTGAGCTTGTGAACTGGCATGTAGGGTTGGGTCTGGGACCTTCTGGTGCACAAGGCTATATCCAGGGGAGCTGTGGGCTCAGGGTGCCTTAAATCAGCCTGTCTGCTAATGGGTGCGGATCTGTCCCAGTACTGTTGTCTATAGGCTAGTGGATGGGAGTGGGGCTGAGTCCCCAGGCTATCAAATTAAAGGAGGATTCCACAATGGCACTTGACAGCAACTTGATAAAATGAGCTCTGCAAAATGGTCTGCATCAGTGTTTGTATCTCCAGGGCGAGCTTCTGCTTTCAGTTGCCTCCTGCCCCTCTGGGAGACTCTCTAAGATTAGCAGGTATGTGTGATCCAGGCTCCTTTGAAATTATTGCTTCTGCCCTGGTACTCAGAGCATGTGAGATTTTGTGTCTGCTATTTAAAACTGGAGTCTGTATTTCCTCCAGCCCTCTGTGTTATCCCTAAAACCCCATTGGCCTTCAAAACCAAATGTTCTGGGGGCTTGTCTTCCTGGGGTAGAAACCCTAGGCTGGGTAGCCTGCTGTGGGACTCAGACCATAAGCTTTTTGTTTTTTTTTTTTAACCTTTATTTTACTTTAACTTTTACAGAGTTTTGTTGTTTACAGATATGTAAGATCCCAGATTAGTCATATGTATATCGCCCCCTTCCCACCCCTCCCAACCATCACACAGCACCCCTGAAGGATCCCCTTTTCTCACAGAGCAATGACTAGAGCTATTTTCTTCACTTATGATAGTACAGGCCTTCATGCTACTTCCTTTACGCCTCCCACCCTCTGTTCCTTCCCCATAATGTCCATATGTCCACTGTCCATGTCTGTCTTTCTGTCGCTTCACTGCGAGTGCCATCATCACCATCCTACTAGATTCCATATATATGTATTAATATACTGTATTTGTCCTTCTCTTTCTGACTGACTTCACTTTTGATGATACGTTCTAGATCCAGCCACCTCATTAGGGCCGATTCTTCTGCATTTCTCTTTACAGCTGTGTAGTATTCCATTGTATATATGTACCGGGGCTTTTGTATCCATTCGTTCATCGATGGGCATCTAGGTTGCTTCCATGTTCTGGCTATTGTATAGAGAGCTGCAATGAACATTGGGGTACAGGTGCTTCTTTCAGTTTTGATTTCATCAGGATATAAGCCTAACAGTGGGATTGCTGGGTCGTATGGTGCTATTTTTAGTTTTTTAAGAAGTCTCCAGACTGTCTTCCATAGAGGCTGTATCAGTTTACTTTCCCACCAGCAATGCAGGAGTGTTCCTTTTTCTCCGCACCCTCTCCAGCATTCATTGTCTGTCGATTTGTGGATGATGGCCATTCTGACGGGTGTGAGGTGATATCTCACTGTAGTTTTGATTTGCATTTCTCTAATGATAAACGAGGTCGAGCATTGTTTCATGTGATTTGGGCCATCTGTATGTCCTCTTTGGAGAGGTGTCTGTTTAGGTCCTTTTCCAATTTTTTGATTGGGTTGTTCATTTTTTTTTTTTTAAAGATTTATTTATTTGTTTATTTGAGGGGGGTGGAGTGGGTAGGGAGGGGAGCAGGCGGGCTACTTCTATTAGTCTTTCATTTATCTATTTTCGTCCATCTTTGTTCTTTGGCCCATGTGGGCCTCCCATCAGGGAGGGCTCTGTTGTTGTAGAGCACCAGTTCTGGGTGCATGCACTCCAGAGCTCTGGCTTGGTAATTGGACACATCGGCCCAGCCGCTCCGCGGCACGTGGGATCTTCCCAGGCCAGGGATCGAACTGGCGCCTTGCACTGCAAGGTGGTGTCCTTACCCACTGGACCACCAGGGAAGCCCTGGGTTGTTCATTTTTGCGGTGCTGAGTTGTCTGAATTGCTTGTAGATTTTGGAGATTAATTCTTTGTCTGTTGTTTCATTTGCTATGATTTTCTCCCATTCTGTGGGCTGTCTGTTCAGCTTTTTTGTGATTTCTTTTGCTATACAAAAGCTTTTAAGTTTCATTAGGTACCACATGTTCATTTGTCTTTTTACTTCCGCTATTCTAGTGGTGAGTCAGAGAAGATCTTGCTTTGATTTATGTCCTTGAGGGTTTTGCCTATATTCTCCTCTAAGAGTTTGATGGTTTCTGGTTTTACATTTAGGTCTTTAATCCATTTTGAGTTGATCTTTGTGTATGGTGTCAGGGAATGTTCCAACTTCATTTGTTTGCATGTAGCTTTCCAATTTTCCCAGCACCACTTGTTGAAGAGGCTGTCTTTGTCCCATTTTATATGTTCGCCTCCTTTGTCAAAAATGAGGTACCCATAGGTGCGTGGGTTTGTCTCTGGGTTCTTGATCTTGTTCCATTGGTCTATAGTTCTGTTTTTGTGCCAGTACCATACTGTCTTGATAACTGTTGCTTTGTAGTAGAGTCTGGAGTTAGGGAGGCTGATCCCTCCAGCTGCATTCTTCTTCCTCAGGATTGCTTTGGCTATTCGAGGTCTTTTGTGTTTCCATATGAACTGTGTTGTTCTTTGGTCTAGTTCAGTGAAAAATGTCAATGGTAGTTGAAGAGGTATTGCATTGAATCTGTAGATGATATTTGGTAGTATGGTCATTTTCAGAATATTGATTCTTCCGACCCAGGAACATGGAATATCTCTCCATCTGTTTAAGTCTGCTTTAATGTCTCTCATGAGTGTCTTGTAATTTTCTGTGTACAATTCTTTTGTTTCTTTGGGTAGGTTTATTCCTAGATATTTGATTCTTTTGGTTGCGATGGTGAAGGGGATTGCCTCTTTGATTTCGTTTTCTGATTTTTCATTGTTTGTGTATAGGAATGCCAGTGATTTCTGTGTGTTGACTTTGTATCCTGCGACTTTGCTGAATTCCTTGATTAGCTCTAGTAGCTTTGTAACCGTGTCTTTGGGATTTTCTGTGTATAATATCATGTCGTCTGCAAAAAGAGAGAGCTTGACTTCTTCCTTTCCAATCTGGATTCCTTTGATTTCTTTCTCTTCTCTTATTGCTGCTGAGTTGTCTAAGTTGCTTGTAGATTTTGGAGATTAATTCTTTGTCTGTTGTTTCATTTGCTATGATTTTCTCCCATTCTGTGGGCTGTCTTTTCAGCCTTTTTGTGATTTCTTTTGCTATACAAAAGCTTTTAAGTTACATTAGGTCCCACATGTTCATTTGTCTTTTTACTTCCGCTATTCTAGTGGTGAGTCAGAGAAGATCTTGCTTTGATTTATGTCCTTGAGGGTTTTGCCTATATTCTCCTCTAAGAGTTTGATGGTTTCTGGTTTTACATTTAGGTCTTTAATCCATTTTGAGTTGATCTTTGTGTATGGTGTCAGGGAATGTTCCAACTTCATTTGTTTGCATGTAGCTTTCCAATTTTCCCAGCACCACTTGTTGAAGAGGCTGTCTTTGTCCCATTTTATATGTTCGCCTCCTTTGTCAAAAATGAGGTACCCATAGGTGCGTGGGTTTGTCTCTGGGTTCTTGATCTTGTTCCATTGGTCTATAGTTCTGTTTTTGTGCCAGTACCATACTGTCTTGATAACTGTTGCTTTGTAGTAGAGTCTGGAGTTAGGGAGGCTGATCCCTCCAGCTGCATTCTTCTTCCTCAGGATTGCTTTGGCTATTCGAGGTCTTTTGTGTTTCCATATGAACTGTGTTGTTCTTTGGTCTAGTTCAGTGAAAAATGTCAATGGTAGTTGAAGAGGTATTGCATTGAATCTGTAGATGATATTTGGTAGTATGGTCATTTTCAGAATATTGATTCTTCCGACCCAGGAACATGGAATATCTCTCCATCTGTTTAAGTCTGCTTTAATGTCTCTCATGAGTGTCTTGTAATTTTCTGTGTACAATTCTTTTGTTTCTTTGGGTAGGTTTATTCCTAGATATTTGATTCTTTTGGTTGCGATGGTGAAGGGGATTGCCTCTTTGATTTCGTTTTCTGATTTTTCATTGTTTGTGTATAGGAATGCCAGTGATTTCTGTGTGTTGACTTTGTATCCTGCGACTTTGCTGAATTCCTTGATTAGCTCTAGTAGCTTTGTAACCGTGTCTTTGGGATTTTCTGTGTATAATATCATGTCGTCTGCAAAAAGAGAGAGCTTGACTTCTTCCTTTCCAATCTGGATTCCTTTGATTTCTTTCTCTTCTCTTATTGCTGTTGCTAGCACTTCCAGGACTATGTTGAATAGTAGTGGTGAAAGTGGACACCCCTGTCTTGTTCCTGATCTTAGAGGGAATGCTTTCAATTTTTCACCGTTGAGGATGATGTTCGCTGTGGGCTTCTCATATATGGCTTTTATTGTGTTGAGATAGGTTCCTTCTATGCCCATTTTCTGAAGAGTTTTTATCATAAATGGGCATTGTACTTTGTCGAAGGCTTTTTCTGCATCTATTGAGATGATCATGTGATTTTTGTCTCTCAGTTTGTTGATATGGTGTATCACATTGATTGATTTGCGGATATTGAAGAATCCTTGCATGCCTGGGATGAACCCGACTTGATCATGATGTATGAGTTTTTTGATGTGTCGCTGAATTCTGTTTGCTAGGATTTTGTTGGCATCTAAGTTCATCAGAGAAATTGGTCTCTAATTTTCCTTTCTTGTGTTGTCTTTGACTGGTTTGGGTATCAGGGTGATGGTGGCCTCGTAGAATGTGTTTGGAAGCTTTCCTTCCTGTGCAATTTTTTGGAAGAGTTTTAGAAGGACAGGCATTAGCTCTTCTTTAAATGTTTGGTAGAATTCGGCTGTGAAGCCATCTGGCCCTGGGCTTTTATTTTTGGGTAGATTTTTAATCACAAATTTGATTTCTGAGCTTGTGATTGGGTTGTTCAATGTTTCTGTTTCTTCCTGGCTCAGTCTTGGGAGGTTAATCTTCCCCAAGAACCTGTCCATTTCTTCCAGGTTGTCCAGTTTGTTGCCATAGAGTTGCTCATAATAGTCTCTTAGAAAGAGAATCCTTTGGATTTCTGCATTATCTCTTGTAATCTCTCCTTTTGCGTTTTTTGATTTTGTTGATCTGGTTCTTCTCTCTCTTTCTCTTGATGAGTCTGGCCAGTGGCTTGTCAATTTTGTTTACCTTTTCAAAGAACCAGCTTTTTGTTTTATTTATCCGTACTATAGTTTCTTTCATTTCTTTCTCATTTATTTCTGCTCTAGTCTTTATAATTTCTCTTCTTCTGCTGGCTTTGGGATGTTTTTGTTCTTCTTTCTCCAACTGTTTTAAGTGGAGGGTTAGGTCATCTGTTTCATATTTTCCTAGTTTCTTGAGGTGGGATTGTATTGCTATAAATTTCCCTCTTAGAACTGCCTTTGCGGTATCCCATAGGTTTAGCACGGTCGTATGTTCATTATCATTTTCTTCTAGGAATTTTTAAATTTCTCCTTTGATTTCCTCAGTGATCAGTTGGCTTTTTAGGTATGTGTTGCTTTATCTCCATGTGTTTGTGTTTTTAGTGGTTTTTTTCCCGGTAGTTGATCTCTAGTCTCATTACATTGTGGTCCGAGAAGATGGTTGATATAATTTCGGTTTTCTTGAATTGACTGAGGTTTGATTTGTGGCCCAGGATGTGGTCTATCCTGGAGAATGTTCCGTGAGCACTTGAGAAGAAAGTGTATTCTTCTGCTTTTGGATGGAACGTCCTAAAGATATCGATGAGGTCCATTTTTTCTAGTGTGGCATTTAAGGCTTGTGTTTCTTTATTAATTTTCTGTTTGGATGATCTGTCCGTTGGTGTGAGAGGAGTGTTAAAGTCCCCTACTATTATCGTGTTATTATTGATTTCTTCTTTTAAGTCTGAAAGTATCTGTCTTATGTATTGAGGTGCTCCTGTGTTGGGCGCATAGATATTCATGACTGTTATGTCTTCCTCTTGGATAGATCCCTTAACCATGATGTAGTGACCTGCCTTGTCTCTTACAATCTTCTTTACTTTAAAGTCTATTTTGTCTGATATGAGGATTGCTACTCCAGCTTTCTTTTGATTTCCATTTGCATGGAGTATCTTTTTCCAGCCTCTCACTTTCAATCTATGAGTGTCTCTAGGTCTGCAGTGGGTCTCTTGTAAACAGCATATATATGGGTCTTGCTTCTGGATCCATTCAGCCAGCCTGTGTCGTTTGGTTGGAGCATTTAATCCGTTTACATTCAAAGTAATTATTGATACGAATGTTCCTATTGTCATCTTCTTAGAAGTCTGGGGTTTGATTTGTAGGACTTCTTCTACTCTTGTATTTATTGGCTATATCAGGCCCTTTAACACTTGTTGTAGGGCTGGTTTTATGGTACAGAATTCTTTTAGTTTTGTCTGTCTGTGAAGCTTTTGACTTCTCCATCAATTCTGAGTGAGATTCTTGCTGGGTAGAGAATTCTTGGTTGGAGGTTATTCTCTTTAGCCGTTTAAATGTGTCTTGCCATTCTCTTCTGGCCTGCAGGGCTTCTGTTGAAAGATCTGCAGTTAGACGTATGGGGTTTCCTTTATATGTTATTTGTTGTTTGCTCCTAGCTGCTTTTAGTAATCTGTCTTTATATTTAGTCTGTGTTAGTATGATTAGAATGTGCCTTGGTGTGTTTCTTCTGGGGTTTCTCCTGTATGGAACTCTTTGTACTTCTTGGACTTGGTTGACTATTTCCTTTCCCTTGTTGGGGAAGTTTTCAGCTATAACCTGTTCAAGAATTTTTTTGTAGCCTTTCTTCCCCTCTTCTTCCTCTAGAACTCCCATAATTCTAATGTTGGTGCATTTGATATTGTCCCATAGGTCTCTGAGGCTATCCTCAGTTCTTTTAATTCTTTCGGTTTTGTTGTGTTCTTCAGCACTTATTTCCACCATTCTGTCTTCCAGCTCGCTTAT
Organism: Tragulus kanchil; assembly: GCA_022376925.1. NCBI lineage: Eukaryota > Metazoa > Chordata > Mammalia > Artiodactyla > Tragulidae > Tragulus > Tragulus kanchil. Next base: position 42,588,260 of record JAIOJX010000023.1, read on the forward strand.
CCGTTCTTCTGCCTCTGATACTCTACTGTTGAGACCTTCTATAGTATTTTTGAGTTCAGCAATTGAGTTGGTGGTCTCTATTTGCTTATTTTTCATTTCCTGCATGTCTTTTCTCAATGCACTAATTTCCTCTAATATTCTGTTTTCGGTGTTTTGCATCCTCATTAGTATAGTTTTTCTGAATTCTCTTTCAGATAATTTGTCTATCTCCTCCTCTGTCATTTGAAGCAGTGTTTCTCTAACTTGGTCCTTCATATGTGCAGTGTTTCTCTGTCGTTTCATTATTAGGTTAGTTTTTGTTTCTTTGTGTGTGTCTGTGTGTATGAAGTTCTTTTCTCCACCAGGCTTCTTGGTTGAATTCTCCCTTCCTTCGGGTTTCTGTCCTTCTAGAAGGGTTCAGTGGTTTGTGTCTTGGGTGGTGTTAGGTCTTGTTTACACGTGAATAATCTCTAGTGTTGTATTTTCTTTGATAGTGTGGGGTCTTGGAATCAGGGCTTCCACTCCAAGGATCTTTGGTCTGATGATTGGTCAGGGGGTGTAGGCTCTATGTCTGGTTTGCTATGGTGTTCCATGATATTAGTTCAAATACTAGCATCTGAGGAGCAAGAGGTGTATCCCTGATGGGTGACAGTCATAAATGCATGCAGATGTTTTCTAACATAGTCATAAGATATACGTACATACACAGCAATAACCACATCTAACCAGTCTTACAGTGACAAAGCATAGGAAATTTTTCTGGCAAACGACGCAATCAAAGATAATACTTGCCCGTTAATCTCTGAATTAATTAAAATAGTGCCTGGAAAAAAAGGTCCGGGGCAAGGTCCTGGCTTGGACTATTTCATTGAAAGCAATTTTTAGCTAAGACATGTGTCGGGGGTGAGGAGGTGGAGAGTGTATGGGTAATGAGAAGGAATAGATCGTCTTGGAAGGATTTTATAGGGTTACGTAGCCAAGATTAGTGTGTTGTATTGTTTAGTGCAGCTGGAAGAGAATAGTGGAGACAGGAAGGTAGGAAATATTTATCTAGAGGATAGTGGTAGATAGGGGAAAGTTTTACATTTAGAACATAGAGGGAGGAAGCAGTGGCAAAGAGGAAAGAAAATTAGAAGTTTCCAAGAATTAAAATTTTTAAAATATTAAAAATAAAAAAAAAGAAATTAAAAATTAAAAAGGGAAGAAAAGCTTAATAAGAAGAGACAAAAAACAAACAAACAAAAAACACCCCACCAAACCTGACCGATCAAACAAATAAACAGAATCGTCCACAACAAATAAACAAACAAAAAAAGCTAAATACTGTCCCTGGTTTTTATCCTCTCATCTGTCTGATGGAAGCCAATCTGCTCTCGATGGTGTTGTCTTGATGATGCAGCCTTTCCCTTAAGGCACCGGTTACTATGGTTTGTTTTCAGCCAAATAAGGCATTGCTGCAAGCTCAGGTGCTGGCCGGGATGGCGGGCTGATCCCAGTCGGTCAGGCGTGGGGGCCGCGGCGCGCGCAGTCCCATGTTGGACGGGGGCGCCCCGGCTCTGCCGCGCAATCGCCGGTAGCCTCCAATACCTGCCCTTCTCCCGGCTTCCTCCGCTGCGGGTGTAGCTATGGGGGTGCACGGGCTCCTCCACCACTGGCGCGCGCACTGCCAGATACGCGTCCAAGTTTTTCCCCCCCCCCCCCTAGCATCTGAGGAGCAAGAGGTGTATCCCTGATGGGTGACAGTCATAAATGCATGCAGATGTTTTCTAACATAGTCATAAGATATACGTACATACACAGCAATAACCACATCTAACCAGTCTTACAGTGACAAAGCATAGGAAATTTTTCTGGCAAACGACTCAATCAAAGATAATACTTGCCCGTTTATCTCTGTATTAATTAAAATAGTGCCTGGAAAAAAAGGTCCGGGGCAAGGTCCTGGCTTGGACTATTTCATTGAAAGCAATTTTTGCTAAGACATGTGTCGGGGGTGAGGAGGTGGAGAGTGTATGGGTAATGAGAAGGAATAGATCGTCTTGGAAGGATTTTATAGGGTTACGTAGCCAAGATTAGTGTGTTGTATTGTTTAGTGCAGCTGGAAGAGAATAGTGGAGACAGGAAGGTAGGAAATATTTATCTAGAGGATAGTGGTAGATAGGCGAAAGTTTTACATTTTGAACATAGAGGGAAGAAGCAGTGGCAAAGAGGAAAGAAAATAACAAGTTTCCAAGAATTAAAATTTTTTTTAAAAAATTACAAATGAAAAATCCAAAAAAAAAAAGGAATTAAAAATTAAAAAAGGAATAAAAACTTAGTAAAAATAGACAAAAAAAAGGAAAAAAAGTAAACCAAACCTGACCGATCAAACAAATAAACAGAATCATCTCCAACAAATAAACAAACCAAGAAAGCTAAATACTGTCCCTGATTTTTATACTCTAATCTGTCTGGTGGAAGCCATTCTGCTCTCGATTGTGTTGTCTTCATGATGTAGCCTTTCCCTTATGGCACCGGTTACTATGGTTTGTTTTCAGCCAAATAAGGCATTGCTGCAAGCTCAGGTGCTGGCCGGGATGGCGGGCTGATCCCAGTCGGTCAGGCGTGGGGGCCGCGGCGCGCGCAGTCCCATGTTGGACGGGGGCGCCCCGGCTCTGCCGCGCAATCGCCGGTAGCCTCCAATACCTGCCCTTCTCCCGGCTTCCTCCGCTGCGGGTGTAGCTATGGGGGTGCACGGGCTCCTCCACCACTGGCGCGCGCACTGCCAGATACGCGTCCAAGTCCCAAAGGCAGGCACAAGCTTCCCCGTCTGGCTCGAGCCCGGTCTCTGGTCAGCAATCCGTGGGCGACTTCCGCTTCAGCTAGTCCCCCACTAGGAGTGTTTGAACTTACCCGGTGCCAGGTGGAAAGTCGCGATTTTCGCCATTCCAAGTGGCGTGATTTTCGCACTGGGCGCTCCCTACCGGCTCCAGGTCGCTAGGCAGCACTTCGTGGGGAACTTCCCAATTGCGTTCTGCCTGGCCCTGCTTCAGTATCCTATCTTTGCAGTGTCTTAATTTCTGCCGGCGATCCAGGCGGATTCCTGGAATTTTCACGCTGATCGCTGCCCTCTCTCCCCCAAGGTTCCGCTCTGGCCCCTTTTTAGGGCACTTGCTGGCGCGTTCTCTGTCGGTGGGGTCTGCGTGGGGGTTAGGATAGAGGGTTCTTAGAACAGTAGCTCTGGGAAAGTTCTGGCTGTTCCCTCTTCTACTCTCGTGGACCTATGGGGTTCTTCTGTCATCTAGCGGCTGGTTTGTTGGTGGTGTTTCATTTCTTGATTAGTTCGGGTGATTCTGTTGGGGAGCTGGTGAAGTCTTCCCCTCATTCCTCTGCCATCCTGGCTCTGCCTCTGTAATTTTTTAAGTTGATTTTTTCCATTAGGGATTTTTACAATTTTTATTAAATTTCTTTTTTAATGATATTGGCAATAGCATCATAAACTATTCCAGTAATGTTTCTTCTGTAATTGAAACTTAACTGATTTTTGTAAATTGACACTGTATCAAGAAGAATACTTAAACTTTCTTTTTTTAATTTTAATTTTGGCCTCTTTTATTGTTTTTTTGTTTATTTTCATCCATCTTTATTCTTTGGCCTGTGTGGGCCTCCCTTTGCAGTGGCCTCTCTCCTTGCAGAGCACCGGCTCTGGGCACATGCGCCCCAGAGTGTTGGCTTGTAATTGGACACATGGGTCCAGCCACTCTGCGGCACGGGGGATCCTCTCCGACCAGGGATCGAACTGGTGCTCCTTGCACTGCAAAGTGGACTCTATACCCACTCGACCACCAGGGAAGCCATAAACTTCCTTTCTGTAAATTTTTATTTGTTTGTTTATTTTATTTTTGGTTATTCTAGATTTTCACTGCTGCCACAGGCTCTTCTCTATTTGTAGGGAGTAAGGGCTACTCTCTAGTTGAGGTGAACAGTCTTCTTGTTGCAGTGACTTTTCTCGTTGTGCAACTCAGGTTCCAGGGCACATGGGCTTCAGTAGTTGCAGCACATGGGCTCAATAGTTGTGTCTCCAAAGCTTTAGAGCACAAGCTCCATAGTTGTGGCTCATGGGCTTAGTTTCTTCACAACATGTGGGATCTTTCCAGATCAGGGATCGAACCTGTGTCTCCTGCATTGGCAGGTGAACTCCTGACCACTGAGCTACCAGGGAAGACCCCCTAAGCTTCCTTTTTAGTTCTATTTATCTATAAATTATTTTGGATTCTATCATGTGCAAAAGTGACATTTCCAACTCTTCTTTTCCTGTTGTTATATCATTGTTTCTTTTCTTCCCCTAGTACACTGGTATGGATTTCCAGTATAGTACTTTATAAAATTGGAAATAGTGAGGTCTTATTTCCTGTGGCAAAGCAAAAAAAAAGAAAAAAAACCAAAAAAAACCTTTCAGTTTCCCTGTTAATTACAATGATGATTTATTTAGGTTTATAGTTGTTATTGTTTATATCATTTAGTTAAAGAAGCTCACTTCTCTTTTTAGATTACCAGGAGGTTTTTTTGTTTTTTTAATTGCATCTAATACAGTATGCTCTGTGCTCAGTTGTGTCTGACTCTTTGTGACCTCATGGGCTGTAACCATCAGGCTTCTCTGCTTATGGAATTTTCTAGGCAAGAATACTGGAATGGGTTGCTATTTCTGTCTCCAGGGGATCTTCCTGACCCAGGGATCAAACGTGTGTGTCTTGCATCTCCTACATTGGCAGGTGGATTCTTTACCACTAGCACCACCTGGGAAGCATGGTGAAGGGATAAATTGTGAAGGAATATTAAATTAAAAAAACTTTTCTCTTTATCTCTGGATAATTGTATTTTCTTCTTTATTAATGTGGAACATTTCATTGACTTTTTAGACTAAGCTAGTATTATATTCTTGGCACAAATCTAACTTGATATTGATAGAGTTTCCTTTCTATATACTGATAATTGTCATATATCATTAAATTGTTAATATATTGTTTAGGATTATTGCATCCATGTTCTTGATTGAAATCGATCATTGTTTTTCCTTTATCATAGATCCCTGTCAGATTTTAGAATCAAGGATATGCTATACTTAAAAAATGAGAAAATAAATTGCAATGTATTCCTTTATTTTTAATTCCCTGGAAGAGTTTTCATAAGTTTGGAATTATATTTTTCTTGAATATTTGGTAGAACTTCCTAGTGAAGCCATCTGGAGCTGCAATTTTCTCCAGATGTGGAAGCTACATCTACAATTGCTTTAATGGTTATAAGCATATTTCAGTTATAAAAGGTTATAGAATTCCTCAGGAACTCTAAGTAGATATATGCTTGGGTTTCAAACATGTTTTATACTTTTTTAACTTTAGTTCACACTTTTCCCTCTGCCCTGCTATCTGAATATTTTCTTCAAATCTATCTTCTAATTCATTGATTCTCTTTTCCACCCTCTCTAATCTGTCATTAAACCCTTCCATTGATATTTTAATTTCAAAGATTATATGAAATTAAAATATCCGTAGCTTTTGGTCTGTGTCTGTTGCACAAGTACTTGCATTTCTTTTTTTGCTGGCTATTGTTTAATCGTATTTTATTATGTATTTTGTGACTTTTGGCCTCTTTTTAAAATTGATTATTTATTTATTTATTTTTCATCCATCTTTATTTTTTGGCCATTTCAGTGGCCTCTCTCTCTGCAGAATACCAGCTCTGGGTGCATGCGCTCCAGAGCACTGGCTCGTAATTGGACACACCAGTTTAGCTGTTCTGTGGCATGTGGAATCTCCCCAGGCCAGGGATAGAACCAGTGCCCCTTGTACTGCAAGGCAGACTCTCTGCCCACTGGACCACCAGGGAAGCCCTATTTTGTGAATTTTGATTTGTGCCTTGGAACTTTGGCAAACGCAAACTATGATAAGGGTGGTTTTGTTCAGAGAAGATTTACATTTATTTTTGTCATGTGTTTGGGAAGTAACAGGTGATTGTTTGGCAGGGACATTTTAAGCTTAATTCCCAACTTGAGATTAAAAAAATTATTTTCTTAAAGTTGATCAAGTAATATAAATCTAGTTTGCAAATATGAATAAATGCTGGTTGTTATTACCAGTTCTCAGGGTTTCAGGGGAGATTTAAATTTTGTTGTCTGTGTGTGCTTAGTTGCTCAGTCTTGTCCAACTCTTTGTGACCCCAGGGACAGTAGCCCACCAGACTCTTCTGTCCATAGGATGTTTCAAGCAAGAATACTGGAATGAGTTGCCATTTTCCTCCTCCAGAAGGTCTTCCTGACCCAGGGATCAAACCTGTGTCTCTTATATCTCCTGCATTGCTGGCGGATTCTTTACCCACTGAGCCATCAGGAAAGCCCTTTTATAATGAAAATCTCACAGAAGAAAATTTCCTTATAAGTACTTTGAAGGTGGGAGTCAGTTTGTTTCTGATTTATTCTTACCCTGAGGACATAAATCTTTGAGATCTCAACTTTATGGAAAGAGTTGATGATTAGATTTCCCTCCTGGAACAATCCTCATGAGATTGTGAAAACCTAAAAGTCAAATTGAGCTAATTTGGCAAACATTCTCATGATGAAAACTAGCTTTAGCTTCTTCTCTGAGTTTTTGCTTTCACTTTTGTTTGGATTGGGTATCTTACTTTCTTATATATTAAATTAATTTAAGAAGATGTAAAATTTTTACCTTTGAGAATTTTTTTTTAAGCTGACACTCAGTTGTGGTACTTAGTTCACCATACTACTGAAAATTATTATTTTTACATCTGATTTTAAATGACTGCATCATATAATAAAGTAGCACTGAACATATCAGCCTTTATTTTACAATTACTATTTTACATTTTAAATGAACTCGCTCATCATGATGATGTACCACAGCTTACTTAATTACTGTTCTTTTTTAGGGATTTGCCTTGTTCTCAGTGTTTCTCTATTATAAAAAGATTATGATGAAAGTTGAAAAATACTGTATGTCTGCATGGGTCTCTGACATCATGATGAATTTCCATTTTATCATGTAGGTTACAGTGACACAGATACCTATTTTGAACGATGGAGTGACATAGTTAGATTTACATTTTAGAAAGAGTGAAAGATGAACTGCAAGTGGTTAAGATTAAAGACAAGGAGATTCATAAGAAAGCCATTTGAATAGTCTAGGTAGGATTTGATAAGCTTATGAACCAGCCCATAAGCAGAGAAAATAGAAAAGAAGGTCAAGGTTAGAATATACTTGGAACTTTAGAATTTATAGGATTTAGTGAATGATTGAATTGGAATTGAGTGGGGAGAAATATCAAGAGGTGTCTAATGTTTCTAGTTTGAGCAGTTAGTGGGTAGTAATACCCTTTACCAAAATAGGAAATGTGGAGAAGGAGCAGATTATGAATACTTGTATATATATGTGGCTTCCTGAGTGGCTCACCAGTAAAGAATCCTACAATGCAGGAGACATCACAGGAGCTGCAGATTTGATCCCTGGGTGGGGAAGATCCCCTGGATAAGGAAATGACAACCCACTCCAGTACTCTGGCCTGGAAAATCCTATGGACAGAGTAGCCTGGCAAGCCACAGTCTGAGGGGTCGCAAAGAGTTGGAGACAACCACCAAGCATGCATTCATGATACATATATGCTGAGTTTTGAGCATCCGTGGAGATATCTGGTGGGAATTTGGATATTTGTGTATGGAGTGGTCTGGGCTGGAGGTAAAGATTTGTGAGGCATGAAGGAGCATATGGTAGATGAAATACGGATCTTGAATGAGACTGTAGGAACAAGGGCTTAGGGTAAAACCATGGGAAACTCCAATATTTAAGAGATCAGAGGCAAAGCCAAGGTAAATGAAATATAGGACTTATTGTTCAAAACAGGAAAAAAGTTCTACAAAGCTTTTTTTCTTCCCCCTGTGGTTTCTCTCTTGACATCATGGTGGCTTTTATTTGCATTTAATGTCATTCTAATAAAGAAAATATAAACTTTTGAATTATTAACGTGAATTTCATCATTCATCTTTATAGTACACATTTACAGTTTTTTCAACAGCTTTACTGAGATATCATTTGCATACAATAAATTCACCCATTTAATGTGCTCAGTTCAGTGGTTTTTAGTACATTCACAGAGTTATGCAACCACCACCACAATCTAATTTTAGAATAGTTTTCATCATCCTGAAAGAAATCCCCCACACCCATTAGCAGTTCCAACTACCCCCTCCTCTACCCTGCAGTAACCACTAATCCATTTTCTTTCTCTATAGTCCTATCTATTCTGGACATTTAGTATAACTGGAATTATATACTATGTGATCTTTTATGACTGCCAGTTTTAAATGCACACATCAGATCATTTAAATTATATGTGGAATTGCTGAAATAACATGTTTCATATTATTTCATGTCTCGTTTATGGAGGTTGCCTTTTGCTGGCTGAAGGCATAGTCTGGGCAAGAGGATGCTTCTGTGTCAAATGCAGGCCCTGTCCCACGATGTGGGTCCTCATTTGTTTCGGCCTGCAAGATGCTAAGTTTTCCTTCTGTCAGTGTGGAATTTCCATGCCACACCCTGGCTAAGGGTAGGTTTGGGAAAGTAGAGCTGCTCATAGTTTCCTGTCTCAACTCATGGCAGATGGGTGACCCTCTCAAAATCTTTAAACCTCTGAGCTACAACACTGAATACCTTGATAAGAGTACAAAGAGGTTCATGAACCAAGACCTAAGCAGTCTGAGGGGTCGCAAAGAGTTGGAGACAACCACCAAGCATGCATTCATGATACATATATGCTGAGTTTTGAGCATCCGTGGAGATATCTGGTGGGAATTTGGATATTTGTGTATGGAGTGGTCTGGGCTGGAGGTAAAGATTTGTGAGGCATGAAGGAGCATATGGTAGATGAAATACGGATCTTGAATGAGACTGTAGGAACAAGGGCTTAGGGTAAAACCATGGGAAACTCCAATATTTAAGAGATCAGAGGCAAAGCCAAGGTAAATGAAATATAGGACTTATTGTTCAAAACAGGAAAAAAGTTCTACAAAGCTTTTTTTCTTCCCCCTGTGGTTTCTCTCTTGACATCATGGTGGCTTTTATTTGCATTTAATGTCATTCTAATAAAGAAAATATAAACTTTTGAATTATTAACGTGAATTTCATCATTCATCTTTATAGTACACATTTACAGTTTTTTCAACAGCTTTACTGAGATATCATTTGCATACAATAAATTCACCCATTTAATGTGCTCAGTTCAGTGGTTTTTAGTACATTCACAGAGTTATGCAACCACCACCACAATCTAATTTTAGAATAGTTTTCATCATCCTGAAAGAAATCCCCCACACCCATTAGCAGTTCCAACTACCCCCTCCTCTACCCTGCAGTAACCACTAATCCATTTTCTTTCTCTATAGTCCTATCTATTCTGGACATTTAGTATAACTGGAATTATATACTATGTGATCTTTTATGACTGCCAGTTTTAAATGCACACATCAGATCATTTAAATTATATGTGGAATTGCTGAAATAACATGTTTCATATTATTTCATGTCTCGTTTATGGAGGTTGCCTTTTGCTGGCTGAAGGCATAGTCTGGGCAAGAGGATGCTTCTGTGTCAAATGCAGGCCCTGTCCCACGATGTGGGTCCTCATTTGTTTCGGCCTGCAAGATGCTAAGTTTTCCTTCTGTCAGTGTGGAATTTCCATGCCACACCCTGGCTAAGGGTAGGTTTGGGAAAGTAGAGCTGCTCATAGTTTCCTGTCTCAACTCATGGCAGATGGGTGACCCTCTCAAAATCTTTAAACCTCTGAGCTACAACACTGAATACCTTGATAAGAGTACAAAGAGGTTCATGAACCAAGACTCAGCCTCTAGTTGGTCACCCGGCACACCTGCCGTGGTGGTGCTGGCACAGGAATAGAATGTGCCCCAAACCCTGACCCTCCAAGTATGGTATCCAGGCCTTCTCTAGGGGCAGGGAGTGGCCACAGTTATGAGGTAGAGGTAGGGTGAAGGAAGCCATGCAAGGGGGTATGGCAGTGGGCAAGGAGAGCCCATCTTGGGAGGTAGCAGGAGGAGGAAAATATGAGTCGAGATTCCAAGCCCAGTGTGTGTTCCATTGCACTTCACTTACAAAACAGAAACTCAAACAGAAAAGTATTAAGAATTTCAGGACAGTAACTATAGTACATTAAGCTCCATGCAGGGGCCCTTCTGAATACTGGGTTTTGTGCAACTGCATTAGTCTCACTCCATGAAGCTGATCTTGGCCAGAGAAATGGAAAACTCAGAAGCAGCAGAAAGATAAGTATGACAGGCACTGTAAGAGAGTGCTTGCTGTCAAAGAAGCTGCTGGAGGAAGATGTTCCAAGAAAGATGATAAGGCCAACAATCATTGCAGGAGAAAAGCATAGATAAGAGAAAAGTACTGTCATATGACAGTACTGATGACTTTCCTGAGATCAATTTCAGTGGAATGGAGTGGGTAGAAGCCAGATTACTAGGATTGCAGAGTAAATGGGAAGTGATGAAGTGGAAACAATGAGTGTTGAATTGTTTAAGAAACTTGTCTATAAAAGGAAGGGATGAGAGTAGAGCTCTGAGCAGGAGTCTAGAGGAGGGGATTGTAAATGACAGCCTGCAGACTGGTCCATGGTCTGGTTTTGTAAATAAAGTTTTATTTGAACACAGCCATATCCATTCATAATACATAGTATCTTTGGCTATGATCAGCACTGGTCCAATGAAAAATACTAGTTGCACCTGTCCACCCGATGTGGGTCCTCATTTGTTTCGGCCTGCAAGATGCTAAGTTTTCCTTCTGTCAGTGTGGAATTTCCATGCCACACCCTGGCTAAGGGTAGGTTTGGGAAAGTAGAGCTGCTCATAGTTTCCTGTCTCAACTCATGGCAGATGGGTGACCCTCTCAAAATCTTTAAACCTCTGAGCTACAACACTGAATACCTTGATAAGAGTACAAAGAGGTTCATGAACCAAGACTCAGCCTCTAGTTGGTCACCCGGCACACCTGCCGTGGTGGTGCTGGCACAGGAATAGAATGTGCCCCAAACCCTGACCCTCCAAGTATGGTATCCAGGCCTTCTCTAGGGGCAGGGAGTGGCCACAGTTATGAGGTAGAGGTAGGGTGAAGGAAGCCATGCAAGGGGGTATGGCAGTGGGCAAGGAGAGCCCATCTTGGGAGGTAGCAGGAGGAGGAAAAATATGAGTCGAGATTCCAAGCCCAGTGTGTGTTCCATTGCACTTCACTTACAAAACAGAAACTCAAACAGAAAAGTATTAAGAATTTCAGGACAGTAACTATAGTACATTAAGCTCCATGCAGGGGCCCTTCTGAATACTGGGTTTTGTGCAACTGCATTAGTCTCACTCCATGAAGCTGATCTTGGCCAGAGAAATGGAAAACTCAGAAGCAGCAGAAAGATAAGTATGACAGGCACTGTAAGAGAGTGCTTGCTGTCAAAGAAGCTGCTGGAGGAAGATGTTCCAAGAAAGATGATAAGGCCAACAATCATTGCAGGAGAAAAGCATAGATAAGAGAAAAGTACTGTCATATGACAGTACTGATGACTTTCCTGAGATCAATTTCAGTGGAATGGAGTGGGTAGAAGCCAGATTACTAGGATTGCAGAGTAAATGGGAAGTGATGAAGTGGAAACAATGAGTGTTGAATTGTTTAAGAAACTTGTCTATAAAAGGAAGGGATGAGAGTAGAGCTCTGAGCAGGAGTCTAGAGGAGGGGATTGTAAATGACAGCCTGCAGACTGGTCCATGGTCTGGTTTTGTAAATAAAGTTTTATTTGAACACAGCCATATCCATTCATAATACATAGTATCTTTGGCTATGTTCATACTACAGCAGCAGAATTGGGTAGTTACAACAGAGACCGTTGAAAGAAAAACTATGACAAACCTAGACAGTGTATTAAAAAGCAGAGACATCGCTTTGCCAACAGAAGTCTGTATAGTCAAAGCTATGGTTTTCCCAATAGTCATGCATGGATGTGAAAGTTGGACCATAAAGAAGTCAGAGCGCCGAAGAATTGTTGCTTTTGAACTATGGTGTTGGAAAAGACTCTTGGGAGTCCCTTGGACTGTAAAGAGATCAAATCAATCCTAATTTAGGATCCAGTCAATGCTAAAGGAAATGAACCTGAATGCTTATTGGAAGGACTGATGCTGGAGCTGAAGCTGAATCTCCAGTATTTTGGCCACCTGATGCTAAGAGATGACTCATTAGAAAAGACCCTGATGTTGGGAAAAATAGGAGGCAAAAGGAGAAGGGGACAACAGACGACAAGATGGTTGGATAGCATTACAGACTCAATGGACATGAGTTTGAGCAGGCTCTGGGAGATGCTGAAGGACAGGGAAGCTTGGTGTGCTGCAGTCCATAGCGTCGCAAAGAGTCCAGCCTGACTGAGCAATTGAACTGAACTGAATTGGGCAGAGACCATATGCCCTGCAAAGCCTTTATTTACTATCTGGTCCCTGACAGAATATTTCTCACCCCAGTCTAGAGCAATGGTTCTTAAAATGTGGTTCTTGGATGAGCAGAATCAGCATCACCTGGGAATTCAGAAATACAAATCCTTGAGTCATATCCCAGATCATTTGAATCAGAAACCTTGGGGTGGTAACCGCAATCTATGTTATATTAAGCTCTCCAGGTAATTATGATGGACCTTAAAGTTTGAGAACCACTGGGATAGAGTAGATTAAGAGAGCTTTTCATGGGAGGAGAGAATTTCTTCTAAAAGTACTGTCAGTGGATTTGGAGTGGGTAGAAGCCAGATTACTAGGATTGCAGAGTAAATGGGAAGTGATGAAGTGGAAACAATGAGTGTTGAATTGTTTAAGAAACTTGTCTATAAAAGGAAGGGATGAGAGTAGAGCTCTGAGCAGGAGTCTAGAGGAGGGGATTGTAAATGACAGCCTGCAGACTGGTCCATGGTCTGGTTTTGTAAATAAAGTTTTATTTGAACACAGCCATATCCATTCATAATACATAGTATCTTTGGCTATGTTCATACTACAGCAGCAGAATTGGGTAGTTACAACAGAGACCGTTGAAAGAAAAACTATGACAAACCTAGACAGTGTATTAAAAAGCAGAGACATCGCTTTGCCAACAGAAGTCTGTATAGTCAAAGCTATGGTTTTCCCAATAGTCATGCATGGATGTGAAAGTTGGACCATAAAGAAGTCAGAGCGCCGAAGAATTGTTGCTTTTGAACTATGGTGTTGGAAAAGACTCTTGGGAGTCCCTTGGACTGTAAAGAGATCAAATCAATCCTAATTTAGGATCCAGTCAATGCTAAAGGAAATGAACCTGAATGCTTATTGGAAGGACTGATGCTGGAGCTGAAGCTGAATCTCCAGTATTTTGGCCACCTGATGCTAAGAGATGACTCATTAGAAAAGACCCTGATGTTGGGAAAAATAGGAGGCAAAAGGAGAAGGGGACAACAGACGACAAGATGGTTGGATAGCATTACAGACTCAATGGACATGAGTTTGAGCAGGCTCTGGGAGATGCTGAAGGACAGGGAAGCTTGGTGTGCTGCAGTCCATAGCGTCGCAAAGAGTCCAGCCTGACTGAGCAATTGAACTGAACTGAATTGGGCAGAGACCATATGCCCTGCAAAGCCTTTATTTACTATCTGGTCCCTGACAGAATATTTCTCACCCCAGTCTAGAGCAATGGTTCTTAAAATGTGGTTCTTGGATGAGCAGAATCAGCATCACCTGGGAATTCAGAAATACAAATCCTTGAGTCATATCCCAGATCATTTGAATCAGAAACTTTGGGGTGGTAACCGGCAATCTATGTTATATTAAGCTCTCCAGGTAATTATGATGGACCTTAAAGTTTGAGAACCACTGGGATAGAGTAGATTAAGAGATTAGCTTTTCATGGGAGGAGAGAATTTCTTCTTCTGAGGCAAAGGGAAGGAAAAAAAAAGAATGAGTGGAGGATGCATGAAGTTGGGTTCCACTCAGCTTCCACTGATTGGGTTCCATTTATTCCCTACACTATCTCAGATTTGTAATACCTTGCCTTTCCAGATCCCGTATTAGAAAGGAATAACCAGGATTGATTTCCAAATGGCACATGCAGCACCACTTTAAACTTACAGGGTGGGAAATTTCAGTTTAGGATATGCAAGGAGGTTCTATTCAATTGTACGGTGAGGAAGTCCTAGGAGAACTGCACACTCACCCATCTGGAGTGCTGCAGAGGCCGCTCATGCATTGTATAGGTACTTGGATCTTATGATGGTCTCTTAGGTCTTCTCCAGGCTTATTCTATGATTCTTGCCTATGGTGAGCATTTCTTTCTAATCTCTGGTTGCTTATTCTATCTCGAGGCAAAAATCCCATCTTGTAACACATTCTGATCTCCAGAGCTCTTTTCTTCTTTCTAGGGTCAGATCACCCCCAGCTGTTCTCAGCTGTCTGGGGTTTAAATTAAACTAGCTAATTAGGGCATCCAGTGACCACTTACAAACCAAACCAGTCAAAGGGCAGTAATAAATCTGTCTTTTTGATGGACCCTCTGTTCTATGCTGAGAATTCCTGTCACTATTTAGCAAATGATATCTATGTTCTGAAAAACTGTGAAAGTGTGAAAGCCATGGTAGGTCCTAGATCAACAGTATACTTTCTATTAATACATGTCTCAGTGATTGTCTCTTACACTGTGTGAATTAGTAATTCAGGGGTAGGGGTGGGTGTGTTAATTTTAAGTGGGCAGAATGATCATCTGGACCAGGTTTAGGATTATGGAGTCCCTGGTGGCTCAGATGGTAGAGAATCTGCTTGCAGTACAGGCAGATTCAGGCTTAAGTTTTTGGTTCTTGGATGAGCAGAATCAGCATCACCTGGGAATTCAGAAATACAAATCCTTGAGTCATATCCCAGATCATTTGAATCAGAAACTTTGGGGTGGTAACCGGCAATCTATGTTATATTAAGCTCTCCAGGTAATTATGATGGACCTTAAAGTTTGAGAACCACTGGGATAGAGTAGATTAAGAGATTAGCTTTTCATGGGAGGAGAGAATTTCTTCTTCTGAGGCAAAGGGAAGGAAAAAAAAAGAATGAGTGGAGGATGCATGAAGTTGGGTTCCACTCAGCTTCCACTGATTGGGTTCCATTTATTCCCTACACTATCTCAGATTTGTAATACCTTGCCTTTCCAGATCCCGTATTAGAAAGGAATAACCAGGATTGATTTCCAAATGGCACATGCAGCACCACTTTAAACTTACAGGGTGGGAAATTTCAGTTTAGGATATGCAAGGAGGTTCTATTCAATTGTACGGTGAGGAAGTCCTAGGAGAACTGCACACTCACCCATCTGGAGTGCTGCAGAGGCCGCTCATGCATTGTATAGGTACTTGGATCTTATGATGGTCTCTTAGGTCTTCTCCAGGCTTATTCTATGATTCTTGCCTATGGTGAGCATTTCTTTCTAATCTCTGGTTGCTTATTCTATCTCGAGGCAAAAATCCCATCTTGTAACACATTCTGATCTCCAGAGCTCTTTTCTTCTTTCTAGGGTCAGATCACCCCCAGCTGTTCTCAGCTGTCTGGGGTTTAAATTAAACTAGCTAATTAGGGCATCCAGTGACCACTTACAAACCAAACCAGTCAAAGGGCAGTAATAAATCTGTCTTTTTGATGGACCCTCTGTTCTATGCTGAGAATTCCTGTCACTATTTAGCAAATGATATCTATGTTCTGAAAAACTGTGAAAGTGTGAAAGCCATGGTAGGTCCTAGATCAACAGTATACTTTCTATTAATACATGTCTCAGTGATTGTCTCTTACACTGTGTGAATTAGTAATTCAGGGGTAGGGGTGGGTGTGTTAATTTTAAGTGGGCAGAATGATCATCTGGACCAGGTTTAGGATTATGGAGTCCCTGGTGGCTCAGATGGTAGAGAATCTGCTTGCAGTACAGGAGATTCAGGAATTCCTGGGTCAGGAATGTCTCCTGAAGGGCATGGCAGCCTGCTTCAGTATTCTTGTCTGGAGGAGACAGTCCCAGAACTGCATCAGTTTATGCAGGAGACATAAGAGACTTGGGTTTGATCCCTGGATCGGAAAGACCTCCTGGAGAAGGTCATGGCAACCCATTCCAATATTCTTGCCTGGAGAATCCCATGGACAGAGGAGCCTGATAGGCTACAGTTAGGTTGTCTATGGGGTCACAAAGAGTCAGACATGCCTTAAGTGACTTAGCATGCTTGCATGTAAACATTCTTTACTATGGGAATAATGTTTCTTTTAGTGGAGAGAATCTTTGGGGATACATGAAGGGACTGACCCATAATTAGAATATAAACTTCCAAAGTCAGAGATTAGCTTTCTGTTTGTGCTGGAACCACTAGCACCTAGGGCAGGTTAATGAAGATTAATTGTCTGAGTAACTTCTTTTAAAATTTTTACTTTTTAACACCAAAAGCACTTTATATTGGGGTATAAGCCAATTAACAGTTTTGTGATAGTTTCAGGTGAGCAGTGGGGAGGCTCAGCCATACATATCATATACATGTATCCATACTCCCCCTGAACTCCCTCCCATCCAGGCTAGTACATAACATTGAACAAAGTGCTGTACAATAGATTTTTGTTGGTTATCCCTTTCAGACATTGTGTAACTTTTGACATGGGCTATAACTTGCCAAGGGCTGTGTGCTCTTAGAGATCATTTCAATCAGGAATCCAATTTTCTTCAGTTCTAAGAAATTTGCCTGTGTTGTTTCTTTGTAGAATTCCTATTTGTTATTTGTTAAATACCCTTTGTTGACAGTCTCACTGTTTCTTTTTATTTTGGTTTTTTGATGACTTTCTCAATTTTGTCTTCCAGTCTATTTACTTTTCCTTGATATCTATGTTCTGAAAAACTGTGAAAGTGTGAAAGCCATGGTAGGTCCTAGATCAACAGTATACTTTCTATTAATACATGTCTCAGTGATTGTCTCTTACACTGTGTGAATTAGTAATTCAGGGTAGGGGTGGGTGTGTTAATTTTAAGTGGGCAGAATGATCATCTGGACCAGGTTTAGGATTATGGAGTCCCTGGTGGCTCAGATGGTAGAGAATCTGCTTGCAGTACAGGAGATTCAGGAATTCCTGGGTCAGGAATGTCTCCTGAAGGGCATGGCAGCCTGCTTCAGTATTCTTGTCTGGAGGAGACAGTCCCAGAACTGCATCAGTTTATGCAGGAGACATAAGAGACTTGGGTTTGATCCCTGGATCGGAAAGACCTCCTGGAGAAGGTCATGGCAACCCATTCCAATATTCTTGCCTGGAGAATCCCATGGACAGAGGAGCCTGATAGGCTACAGTTAGGTTGTCTATGGGGTCACAAAGAGTCAGACATGCCTTAAGTGACTTAGCATGCTTGCATGTAAACATTCTTTACTATGGGAATAATGTTTCTTTTAGTGGAGAGAATCTTTGGGGATACATGAAGGGACTGACCCATAATTAGAATATAAACTTCCAAAGTCAGAGATTAGCTTTCTGTTTGTGCTGGAACCACTAGCACCTAGGGCAGGTTAATGAAGATTAATTGTCTGAGTAACTTCTTTTAAAATTTTTACTTTTTAACACCAAAAGCACTTTATATTGGGGTATAAGCCAATTAACAGTTTTGTGATAGTTTCAGGTGAGCAGTGGAGAGGCTCAGCCATACATATCATATACATGTATCCATACTCCCCCTGAACTCCCTCCCATCCAGGCTAGTACATAACATTGAACAAAGTGCTGTACAATAGATTTTTGTTGGTTATCCCTTTCAGACATTGTGTAACTTTTGACATGGGCTATAACTTGCCAAGGGCTGTGTGCTCTTAGAGATCATTTCAATCAGGAATCCAATTTTCTTCAGTTCTAAGAAATTTGCCTGTGTTGTTTCTTTGTAGAATTCCTATTTGTTATTTGTTAAATACCCTTTGTTGACAGTCTCACTGTTTCTTTTTATTTTGGTTTTTTGATGACTTTCTCAATTTTGTCTTCCAGTCTATTTACTTTTCCTTGGTCATATTTTAACATATTTGAATATTCTTTTTTCTTAGCATTTTATTTTTGTTTAGTAAATCTAATTGTTTTTTTAAAAAAATCTTTCTGAAGATATTAATAACAGGTTTTTGGAATAAGATTTCTTTTAAAATTCCTTGTATTTCTAGTTCTTCAGCTTTCATTGTTTATTTTCCCCTTCCTCCCTTTCCTTCCTCCCTTCCTTTCCTTTTTTCATGCTTATATTGGTCTCTAAATATTAAGTAGAGGTGTTTCTGAAATGTCTGGTGATTCTTGGCTGGCTGTTCGTATTTAAAAATGAGACACTATAAAGCTAACTGAAGATTACATATTTATGGGCAGAGTTTGAGAACTGCTGAAGTGGATTCCACTCTCTATTCAGAAAGAACACCGCTGTTTAGTTTGTGATTCTCAAATGTTAGTATCTTTTTTAAAAAGCATATTTCCTAAGCATGTAATCCTTAAATCTCTTGCTTTTCTCAGGGGTAGAAGGTATGTCTTCCTCTAAGAATTTTGAGGGATAATTGCAAAAGGTGGATGGAGATTATGCACTATTTAGATTGTTGACTTTCACTTACTCTCTTTGATTTAATAAAGCACCTTATTCTTATTCTCAAGATTTCTAGTCAATCTCAAAACTGATATGAGCCAATAATAGAATTCAATGAGTAAAGTTAAATGAGAGTATTACTGAAAGCACATTGTTAGCTCAAAATAAATTAATGTAAGTACTTTTCTTATTTAAAAAAGTAACCACCTTGAACCACAACTGACTTATTGTATGTTTCAGTGCAGTATCAGTATGTATCCATACTCCCTGAACTCCCTCCCATCCAGGCTAGTACATAACATTGAACAAAGTGCTGTACAATAGATTTTTGTTGGTTATCCCTTTCAGACATTGTGTAACTTTTGACATGGGCTATAACTTGCCAAGGGCTGTGTGCTCTTAGAGATCATTTCAATCAGGAATCCAATTTTCTTCAGTTCTAAGAAATTTGCCTGTGTTGTTTCTTTGTAGAATTCCTATTTGTTATTTGTTAAATACCCTTTGTTGACAGTCTCACTGTTTCTTTTTATTTTGGTTTTTTGATGACTTTCTCAATTTTGTCTTCCAGTCTATTTACTTTTCCTTGGTCATATTTTAACATATTTGAATATTCTTTTTTCTTAGCATTTTATTTTTGTTTAGTAAATCTAATTGTTTTTTTAAAAAAATCTTTCTGAAGATATTAATAACAGGTTTTTGGAATAAGATTTCTTTTAAAATTCCTTGTATTTCTAGTTCTTCAGCTTTCATTGTTTATTTTCCCCTTCCTCCCTTTCCTTCCTCCCTTCCTTTCCTTTTTTCATGCTTATATTGGTCTCTAAATATTAAGTAGAGGTGTTTCTGAAATGTCTGGTGATTCTTGGCTGGCTGTTCGTATTTAAAAATGAGACACTATAAAGCTAACTGAAGATTACATATTTATGGGCAGAGTTTGAGAACTGCTGAAGTGGATTCCACTCTCTATTCAGAAAGAACACCGCTGTTTAGTTTGTGATTCTCAAATGTTAGTATCTTTTTAAAAAGCATATTTCCTAAGCATGTAATCCTTAAATCTCTTGCTTTTCTCAGGGGTAGAAGGTATGTCTTCCTCTAAGAATTTTGAGGGATAATTGCAAAAGGTGGATGGAGATTATGCACTATTTAGATTGTTGACTTTCACTTACTCTCTTTGATTTAATAAAGCACCTTATTCTTATTCTCAAGATTTCTAGTCAATCTCAAAACTGATATGAGCCAATAATAGAATTCAATGAGTAAAGTTAAATGAGAGTATTACTGAAAGCACATTGTTAGCTCAAAATAAATTAATGTAAGTACTTTTCTTATTTAAAAAAGTAACCACCTTGAACCACAACTGACTTATTGTATCTTATTTGTGCTATTTAATAACCCTATTATATATTTTTTTACTGGCCCAGCCATCAAAACACTGTTAGAGGAAAGTGGTTGGCTTTCGGTGACACATTTTAAAAGGGACATGGACAAGCAAAAGGAGGGTGGTAAAGACAGTGAAGCATCCGGTGCAGAGACTGTAGTGCAAACTATGGCCCTTTATAGAAAGTTTGCTGACCCCTGATCTGTAAGTCACTTTCTTGCATGCTTGAAGGAAGTGGAAATGCAGTCTGAACATAAGACAATGAAAGAGTTATGCAATAGTTAATAAAAATAGTGTCTAATATTCATTGAGTGTTTACATGTGCTTGGCACTTGCTTGGCATACATTTTTGTATTTGATGGTAATTAAGGATCACCTCCCTGACTGCATGATGTGTCCCTCAATGTCAGCTTTATAATTCTCAGTTAATAGCTCCAGAATCTAGCAAGTATGGTGAATATAGTGAATGTTTTTAGAACTAAACAGTGCTAACATATAGAAGAGATTAAAAAGCCCTTCTTGGAAGTCAAAATAGAAGTTTCATAGAAGCTTCAGAAGTTTCCAGATCATTGAGCTGCTCCTGCAAGAGCCTGGTCACCCACATAGTTGTTCATGGATGTTATATAGGCATTTCTTTGGGAGGTAAGTTGAACTAAATGGAATCTTGACTTCTAGAATTCTGTTATTCAAACTAGGAGAGAAAAGACTGGAACTCAGAATATGTAGTTGATAAAATTCTCTCCACTATATTATACTGCCTCTCTTAGAATTTCCATGAAAAGAGCCATGAGGAGGTTGGTGATGTAGTGGAAAATTTGCTTCAGGAGGTTTGATTTTATTCTCAAGGTTTTTTCCCGATGGAGGAAGGTATGTCTTCCTCTAAGAATTTTGAGGGATAATTGCAAAAGGTGGATGGAGATTATGCACTATTTAGATTGTTGACTTTCACTTACTCTCTTTGATTTAATAAAGCACCTTATTCTTATTCTCAAGATTTCTAGTCAATCTCAAAACTGATATGAGCCAATAATAGAATTCAATGAGTAAAGTTAAATGAGAGTATTACTGAAAGCACATTGTTAGCTCAAAATAAATTAATGTAAGTACTTTTCTTATTTAAAAAAGTAACCACCTTGAACCACAACTGACTTATTGTATCTTATTTGTGCTATTTAATAACCCTATTATATATTTTTTTACTGGCCCAGCCATCAAAACACTGTTAGAGGAAAGTGGTTGGCTTTCGGTGACACATTTTAAAAGGGACATGGACAAGCAAAGGAGGGTGGTAAAGACAGTGAAGCATCCGGTGCAGAGACTGTAGTGCAAACTATGGCCCTTTATAGAAAGTTTGCTGACCCCTGATCTGTAAGTCACTTTCTTGCATGCTTGAAGGAAGTGGAAATGCAGTCTGAACATAAGACAATGAAAGAGTTATGCAATAGTTAATAAAAATAGTGTCTAATATTCATTGAGTGTTTACATGTGCTTGGCACTTGCTTGGCATACATTTTTGTATTTGATGGTAATTAAGGATCACCTCCCTGACTGCATGATGTGTCCCTCAATGTCAGCTTTATAATTCTCAGTTAATAGCTCCAGAATCTAGCAAGTATGGTGAATATAGTGAATGTTTTTAGAACTAAACAGTGCTAACATATAGAAGAGATTAAAAAGCCCTTCTTGGAAGTCAAAATAGAAGTTTCATAGAAGCTTCAGAAGTTTCCAGATCATTGAGCTGCTCCTGCAAGAGCCTGGTCACCCACATAGTTGTTCATGGATGTTATATAGGCATTTCTTTGGGAGGTAAGTTGAACTAAATGGAATCTTGACTTCTAGAATTCTGTTATTCAAACTAGGAGAGAAAAGACTGGAACTCAGAATATGTAGTTGATAAAATTCTCTCTCCACTATATTATACTGCCTCTCTTAGAATTTCCATGAAAAGAGCCATGAGGAGGTTGGTGATGTAGTGGAAAGAATATCTCAGTGAGCTTCAGGAGGTTTGAGGTTATATCCACTTTTGCAACTAATTTACTGCATGAGCCCCACAAGCCTTTTAATCTCCCAGGGCCTAAGTGTCCTCAAGTGAGGGGGCTAGACTAGATAATCTCTAAATTCTCTTTCAGTTCTAAAATAATTTTATCCAAGGATTAGCAGGGCCCCTCCTATTGAAAGTCCAGGACAGCCTAGTTCAAACAAGGTGCTTCCCTGTTAGGTGTTGCCAGAGTGCTGAGACTTTGCTTTTAAAAGGGTATTTTATGCACCTCCCCATCTCATCCTGGTCTCAGCCACTCAGTTTCCATCCCCTTTCTGTATCCCTGTTCCTGTCTTGCTTTATGGTACTTCTTACGTGGGAAATTAGGCTTAAGCAGGCTGAAAATTTGCCTTAGACAGAGAAGGACAGGGAAGCCTAGCCTTCTGCAGTCCATGGGACTGCCAAGAGTTGGAGACAACTTAGCGACTGAACAACAAGGCTGCAGTTTGGGCCTTTCTTTTTTTTTTTTTTTAATATTTATTTATTTATTTTGGGAGGGCGAGGTGGGGAGGGAGAGGGATGGGCGGGCCACTTCTATTGGTATTTTCATTTATCTATTTTTCATCCATCTTTGTTCTTTGGCCCGTGTGGGCCTCCCATCACAGTGGCCTCTGTTGTCACAGAGCACTGGCTCTGGGCGCATGCACTCCAGAGCTCCGGCTCGGTAATTGGACATATCGGTCCAGCCGCTCCGCGGCACGTGGGATCTTCCCAGGCCAGGGATCGAACTGGCGCCCCTTGCACTGCAAGTCAGTGTCCTTACCCACTGGACCACCAGGGAAGCCCTGGGCCTTTCTTTAACACAGTGCTGCTCGTTCTTGTTAAATCCTGCTCAGTTGGCTGGTGAAAACTTGGAGCTGTTCAACTCTTGGAAGGTTGGGGATACCAACATTGACCTCAAAAGATGAAAGGCATTTCTTTGGGAGGTAAGTTGAACTATCAGATTTTTGTAGTTGATAAATTCTCTCCACTATATTATACTGCCTCTCTTAGAATTTCCATGAAAAGAGCCATGAGGAGGTTGGTGATGTAGTGGAAAGAATATCTCAGTGAGCTTCAGGAGGTTTGAGGTTATATCCACTTTTGCAACTAATTTACTGCATGAGCCCCACAAGCCTTTTAATCTCCCAGGGCCTAAGTGTCCTCAAGTGAGGGGGCTAGACTAGATAATCTCTAAATTCTCTTTCAGTTCTAAAATAATTTTATCCAAGGATTAGCAGGGCCCCTCCTATTGAAAGTCCAGGACAGCCTAGTTCAAACAAGGTGCTTCCCTGTTAGGTGTTGCCAGAGTGCTGAGACTTTGCTTTTAAAAGGGTATTTTATGCACCTCCCCATCTCATCCTGGTCTCAGCCACTCAGTTTCCATCCCCTTTCTGTATCCCTGTTCCTGTCTTGCTTTATGGTACTTCTTACGTGGGAAATTAGGCTTAAGCAGGCTGAAAATTTGCCTTAGACAGAGAAGGACAGGGAAGCCTAGCCTTCTGCAGTCCATGGGACTGCCAAGAGTTGGAGACAACTTAGCGACTGAACAACAAGGCTGCAGTTTGGGCCTTTCTTTTTTTTTTTTTTTAATATTTATTTATTTATTATTTTTGGGGGGGGGGGTGGGGAGGGAGGGGGATGGGCGGGCCACTTCTATTGGTCTTTCATTTGTCTATTTTTCATTCATCTTTGTTCTTTGGCCCGTGTGGGCCTCCCATCACAGTGGCCTCTGTTGTCACAGAGCACTGGCTCTGGGCACATGCGCTCCAGAGCTCCGGCTCAGTAATTGGACACATCGGTCCAGTCGCTCCGCAGCACGTGGGATCTTACCAGGCCAGGGACCGAACCGGCGCCCCTTGCACTGCAAGTCAGTGTCCTTACCCACTGGACCACCAGGGAAGCCCTGGGCCTTTCTTTAACACAGTGCTGCTCGTTCTTGTTAAATCCTGCTCAGTTGGCTGGTGAAAACTTGGAGCTGTTCAACTCTTGGAAGGTTGGGGATACCAACATTGACCTCAAAAAGATGATGGGGCCTTCTTTATTTAGGGCACTAAACATGAGAAACTCATGTTTCTTGTGAGGGAACATTTTATTTTTTGTGAAGATAGTTTCAACGCCCATATGAGCCATCTCCCCATTTCTTTAAGTTCTTTAACCAAAGAATTTAACCTAAATTCTTTTAAAAAATGATGACAAGATTCAACCTTAAGTAGACCCTCATCTAGGAGTATTTACCTATTTGAATATTCAATTCAAATAGTCAGAAACTATTAACTGTTCTCTTACCTCTAGGCTTTTGTTTGAACAAGTTTTTAAAATTTCATTTGACTGAAGTGCTTAGTATTCAGTTTTACAGTTGCCCATGTTTCACACTATCTCTGACCATGTATCTCTTATCTCTGAATAGCCCTAAAAACTGCAGTGTCATGTTAAGGGCTCCTTTTAGTCTAAGGCATGTCAATACATGTTGCCAACTTCCAACTGATTCTCATCCAGAAGATTAGCAGGGCTGCCACATGGCGTTCTTTTCTACAAAATGTTATTGCCTGCATTATAGCTAGGGCTCGATGTGGTGACATTAGTCCCAAATCTGCAGAATGGTACTCTTAATTCTGCTTGGGAGGAGAGCAAACTTGAGCTCTCAGCATAAGCCTTTTATTTTGGGAATACTGTTCTTTGTCATCATTTCTATAAGGGATCTTAGTCAGTCATTAGGAATTTTATTTTGCTCCTGAAAAATAGTGTTTTCTCTCTTTCACATTGAGATACTCGGATTTCACATCTTTTGTGAATAATCATTGATTTAGTTGCTGAATATCCTCCTAGACATGTTTTAATTATTTATTAAGGAGCTATAGGAATTCCAGCTAAAAATGGACACATCGGTCCAGTCGCTCCGCAGCACGTGGGATCTTACCAGGCCAGGGACCGAACCGGCGCCCCTTGCACTGCAAGTCAGTGTCCTTACCCACTGGACCACCAGGGAAGCCCTGGGCCTTTCTTTAACACAGTGCTGCTCGTTCTTGTTAAATCCTGCTCAGTTGGCTGGTGAAAACTTGGAGCTGTTCAACTCTTGGAAGGTTGGGGATACCAACATTGACCTCAAAAGATGATGGGGCCTTCTTTATTTAGGGCACTAAACATGAGAAACTCATGTTTCTTGTGAGGGAACATTTTATTTTTTGTGAAGATAGTTTCAACGCCCATATGAGCCATCTCCCCATTTCTTTAAGTTCTTTAACCAAAGAATTTAACCTAAATTCTTTTAAAAAATGATGACAAGATTCAACCTTAAGTAGACCCTCATCTAGGAGTATTTACCTATTTGAATATTCAATTCAAATAGTCAGAAACTATTAACTGTTCTCTTACCTCTAGGCTTTTGTTTGAACAAGTTTTTAAAATTTCATTTGACTGAAGTGCTTAGTATTCAGTTTTACAGTTGCCCATGTTTCACACTATCTCTGACCATGTATCTCTTATCTCTGAATAGCCCTAAAAACTGCAGTGTCATGTTAAGGGCTCCTTTTAGTCTAAGGCATGTCAATACATGTTGCCAACTTCCAACTGATTCTCATCCAGAAGATTAGCAGGGCTGCCACATGGCGTTCTTTTCTACAAAATGTTATTGCCTGCATTATAGCTAGGGCTCGATGTGGTGACATTAGTCCCAAATCTGCAGAATGGTACTCTTAATTCTGCTTGGGAGGAGAGCAAACTTGAGCTCTCAGCATAAGCCTTTTATTTTGGGAATACTGTTCTTTGTCATCATTTCTATAAGGGATCTTAGTCAGTCATTAGGAATTTTATTTTGCTCCTGAAAAAATAGTGTTTTCTCTCTTTTCACATTGAGATACTCGGATTTCACATCTTTTGTGAATAATCATTGATTTAGTTGCTGAATATCCTCCCTAGACATGTTTTAATTATTTATTAAGGAGCTATAGGAATTCCAGCTAAAAATGGAGCCTGGCTTGATGCCCCTGGTGAAGTTCTTCCCAAATTTTTTTTTTTACTAAAATGCCTCTGAAGACAAAGGAAAAAAACATAATGAATTAAATATCAAAATAAAAACAACGGGCAGCATCATCCTCAAAGTTGGGAAAGACTCTGTACTAACTAAGTAGGACTGAGACAAAACTACCCAAGTCTCTTTCTATGGCACATCCAGTCAGTTTTACTACATGACACAAAAATCCCTTTGAAATGAGAAGGGAAGGGACTGTGTCCTCTCGTGTGTCTATTATCAAGAAAACTGGGCAGGTAGACTTTTACCCATGAGAGGGTGAGAGTATTGTTGCATCATTCTACATCCATAGAAATTAAAATTCTCAGAAAACAACTTGGATTCTCAGAAAACAAAGTCAGCTTTGACTGAGTCAGAGGACTGGGGGAGGCATATTGCATTTTCAGGGAAAAATATCTTATAGGTAAAGCTCCTTAGGTTTAGGCTGGATCAGAAACAAACCAACCAGCCAAAAACAAAACCCAAAATGAAATCAAGCACCATCCTCAAAACCCTGGTTACAGTTCATGCTGGGAATTACAGATTTTTATGTACACTGCAGGTTCACAGGCGCAGGAAATTAGACAGTGTTGCTGGAGCAAGCACGGACCTTGGTAGAAGAGAGCCTTTGAGGAACTCATGCCGGAAACCAGGCCTTGGTCCATAGGCTGTGCACAACTAATAGAGTGGAGTGGAGGGTATTTCAACTTTCCTGTCTTTCCTGTCCTTCATAATGCTTGCTAAAGCAGTGCGTATGTGCCTGCTGAGTCGCTTCAGTCACGTCCGACTCTGTGACCCTATGGATTATAGCCTGCCAGGCTCCTCTGTCCATGGGATTCTCCAGGCAAGAATACTGAGGTGGGTTGCCATGCCCTACTCTGATAAACACCATATATGAGCAGATTTCCACTTGTTTAAAGATAAATAACAAAGGAGAAAAAACCACATGGAATTTGTGGGCAAAAAAAAAGAGAAACTATTACGGGAGAATAAAGAGTATCTAGGAGACCTAAAGGTCTTTCCTAGAGAAAGAATATGTTTCTGAAATGATTTATAGGAGTGCAAGAAACTGGCAACTATTTGGCTTCCTCCATAGAAAACCAAATATAAGGACATGAAAGAGCGAGAGTAATTATATGGATAACTGGTATTCTTGAAGAAGATAAACTAATGGAAAAAGCAATAAATTCTAGGAAGATATATACATGACTAACTAAGTAGGACTGAGACAAAACTACCCAAGTCTCTTTCTATGGCACATCCAGTCAGTTTTACTACATGACACAAAAATCCCTTTGAAATGAGAAGGGAAGGGACTGTGTCCTCTCGTGTGTCTATTATCAAGAAAACTGGGCAGGTAGACTTTTACCCATGAGAGGGTGAGAGTATTGTTGCATCATTCTACATCCATAGAAATTAAAATTCTCAGAAAACAACTTGGATTCTCAGAAAACAAAGTCAGCTTTGACTGAGTCAGAGGACTGGGGGAGGCATATTGCATTTTCAGGGAAAAATATCTTATAGGTAAAGCTCCTTAGGTTTAGGCTGGATCAGAAACAAACCAACCAGCCAAAAACAAAACCCAAAATGAAATCAAGCACCATCCTCAAAACCCTGGTTACAGTTCATGCTGGGAATTACAGATTTTTATGTACACTGCAGGTTCACAGGCGCAGGAAATTAGACAGTGTTGCTGGAGCAAGCACGGACCTTGGTAGAAGAGAGCCTTTGAGGAACTCATGCCGGAAACCAGGCCTTGGTCCATAGGCTGTGCACAACTAATAGAGTGGAGTGGAGGGTATTTCAACTTTCCTGTCTTTCCTGTCCTTCATAATGCTTGCTAAAGCAGTGCGTATGTGCCTGCTGAGTCGCTTCAGTCACGTCCGACTCTGTGACCCTATGGATTATAGCCTGCCAGGCTCCTCTGTCCATGGGATTCTCCAGGCAAGAATACTGAGGTGGGTTGCCATGCCCTACTCTGATAAACACCATATATGAGCAGATTTCCACTTGTTTAAAGATAAATAACAAAGGAGAAAAAACCACATGGAATTTGTGGGCAAAAAAAAAGAGAAACTATTACGGGAGAATAAAGAGTATCTAGGAGACCTAAAGGTCTTTCCTAGAGAAAGAATATGTTTCTGAAATGATTTATAGGAGTGCAAGAAACTGGCAACTATTTGGCTTCCTCCATAGAAAACCAAATATAAGGACATGAAAGAGCGGAGAGTAATTATATGGATAACTGGTATTCTTGAAGAAGATAAACTAATGGAAAAAAGCAATAATTAAAGATATAACAGGAAAAATTCATGAGCAGAAGTAAGACCCATATTGAAAAAAACATTGTGTTCCAGACAAGTCAATACACAAAGGCACACATAAGGATGTATCCTGGCAACAGTTTTAATTCATAAGGATGAGAAAACACTTCCACAAGCATATAAGTGGGAGAAACAGACTACCTAAAAAAAAAAAAAAAAAAAGAAGAAAATAAAAGAAATTTAAAAACCTGGCCATTTCCTGGTTTTTCCCCCTGAAAGCTTAAATTTAGAAGAAAATAGAGTATTTTATACAGAGTTTTGAGAAACAACGTTTGTAACTTAGTGCTTTTATACCCAGCATAGTCATCTTTAACTAGTGAAACAAATATCAAAAAAGGGATCTCAGATATGCAAGGACTCAAAATACATACTCTCCCTAAGAACAGTTGCTTGAAAGAAACACTGAAGTATGGAGAACTTAGGCTGGGAAAGGGCTGTCCTTAGGTCTAGAACCAATTCAAATAGGGACATGTCTGAATCAGTGTTTATCAAATGTATTTTAGTCATTGAATTCTTTATCTAGAGGTAAAAAAAATTCTTCCTGGAAAACCCCAAATATGAAACACCTGTACTTATCATTTTATGGTTAAAGAGATATGAAGAACCAAGAGATCCAACCACAGATAGCCTGTAAGGCACCTCTTTGTAACCAGAGGATTCCATGGGACAGTTTGAAAATAAGTATTGAAAATCTGCCTGTAGAACTGAGGGCAGATGGTCAAAAATTATCAAAGGAGATTTATAATGGACAAATTTGTTAATAATGTGGATGTAGAACTCTAGTTAATTGTAAAGGAATTTAAAAACAAATTTATAATCAGGTCACTTGTGAGAAGTACGGAGCAAGGTAGCAGATACCATTTTATACTTGACTCTGAAAACTAGAGAATAGAGCTTTTGAAAAACAAAAAGCAATCATTAAATTAAAAAGCAAGAAAAAAGGAGTATGAGTCCTCTGAAAAATCTTACAGAAGGAAAACACTAAGGAAGCATGAAAACAGAAAACGAATATTTTCTGAAAGTGAATTTATAGGAGTGCAAGAAACTGGCAACTATTTGGCTTCCTCCAAAAAAATATAAGGACATGAAAGAGCGGAGAGTAATTATATGGATAACTGGTATTCTTGAAGAAGATAAACTAATGGAAAAAAGCAATAATTAAAGATATAACAGGAAAAATTCATGAGCAGAAGTAAGACCCATATTGAAAAAAACATTGTGTTCCAGACAAGTCAATACACAAAGGCACACATAAGGATGTATCCTGGCAACAGTTTTAATTCATAAGGATGAGAAAACACTTCCACAAGCATATAAGTGGGAGAAACAGACTACCTAAAAAAAAAAAAAAAAAAAAGAAGAAAATAAAAGAAATTTAAAAACCTGGCCATTTCCTGGTTTTTCCCCCTGAAAGCTTAAATTTAGAAGAAAATAGAGTATTTTATACAGAGTTTTGAGAAACAACGTTTGTAACTTAGTGCTTTTATACCCAGCATAGTCATCTTTAACTAGTGAAACAAATATCAAAAAGGCATCTCAGATATGCAAGGACTCAAAAATACATACTCTCCCTAAGAACAGTTGCTTGAAAGAAACACTGAAGTATGGAGAACTTAGGCTGGGAAAGGGCTGTCCTTAGGTCTAGAACCAATTCAAATAGGGACATGTCTGAATCAGTGTTTATCAAATGTATTTTAGTCATTGAATTCTTTATCTAGAGGTAAAAAAAATTCTTCCTGGAAAACCCCAAATATGAAACACCTGTACTTATCATTTTATGGTTAAAGAGATATGAAGAACCAAGAGATCCAACCACAGATAGCCTGTAAGGCACCTCTTTGTAACCAGAGGATTCCATGGGACAGTTTGAAAATAAGTATTGAAAATCTGCCTGTAGAACTGAGGGCAGATGGTCAAAAATTATCAAAGGAGATTTATAATGGACAAATTTGTTAATAATGTGGATGTAGAACTCTAGTTAATTGTAAAGGAATTTAAAAACAAATTTATAATCAGGTCACTTGTGAGAAGTACGGAGCAAGGTAGCAGATACCATTTTATACTTGACTCTGAAAACTAGAGAATAGAGCTTTTGAAAAACAAAAAGCAATCATTAAATTAAAAAGCAAGAAAAAAGGAGTATGAGTCCTCTGAAAAATCTTACAGAAGGAAAACACTAAGGAAGCATGAAAACAGAAAACATCAAACAAGATGAAAGAATAAAGATCTGATATATCAATTATGCCTGTAAATTACTGAGATAAGAACTACATAATGAAAGACTTAAATTTTCAGATTGCCTTTAAAACATTCTGTCAGATTGAACTAAATTCTGTTTGTAGGAAATACATCTAAAATAACGTGATACAGGTTTAAAATGAAAAAAGTTATTTTGATAATAGGATAATTCCAAATGAAAATATTTTTAAGCAGGCCAAATAACATTCCCTTGAGATACGTAGTGCAAAATTTATTCAAAATCTAAGGAAAAGTTAATCACTGACAGTGTACTTAAAAGTAGAAAAAACAGAATCTTTTCTATTTTCATTTCTATTTTATGTTTCTATTCTCTCTATATTTTATATTTATTTGGGTATTTCAGGCACCCTTTAAAAAATTGTTAATAAAACCTTTATGGAAATTCATCATCTAGTTGCTCCAAAAGAAAAATCTTTATAAATATCAATAATGGAAATTATACAGATTACATTCTTAATATATATGGCCATAATATACTAAAACTAGAAATTAACAACTGTAATTATTTTAATATATTAAAAAATATATTTATCTATTTAATTTTGGGGGTATGGTGGATCTTTGTTGCTGCCTGTGGGCTTTCTCTAGATGTAGTGAGTGGGGCTACTCTCGAGTTTCAGTGCATGGGCTTCTTCTTGCAGTGGCTTCTCTTGTGGAGCACAGGCTCTAAGTGCATGGCTTCAGTATTTGCAGTGCTTCAGTATTGGTGGTCTGGTGGACGTGGTGCACAGAAATGTCATTTTCCAACTTGGTCAAAAATTATCAAAGGAGATTTATAATGGACAAATTTGTTAATAATGTGGATGTAGAACTCTAGTTAATTGTAAAGGAATTTAAAAACAAATTTATAATCAGGTCACTTGTGAGAAGTACGGAGCAAGGTAGCAGATACCATTTTATACTTGACTCTGAAAACTAGAGAATAGAGCTTTTGAAAAACAAAAAGCAATCATTAAATTAAAAAGCAAGAAAAAAGGAGTATGAGTCCTCTGAAAAATCTTACAGAAGGAAAACACTAAGGAAGCATGAAAACAGAAAACATCAAACAAGATGAAAGAATAAAGATCTGATATATCAATTATGCCTGTAAATTACTGAGATAAGAACTACATAATGAAAGACTTAAATTTTCAGATTGCCTTTAAAACATTCTGTCAGATTGAACTAAATTCTGTTTGTAGGAAATACATCTAAAATAACGTGATACAGGTTTAAAATGAAAAAAGTTATTTTGATAATAGGATAATTCCAAATGAAAATATTTTTAAGCAGGCCAAATAACATTCCCTTGAGATACGTAGTGCAAAATTTATTCAAAATCTAAGGAAAAGTTAATCACTGACAGTGTACTTAAAAGTAGAAAAAACAGAATCTTTTCTATTTTCATTTCTATTTTATGTTTCTATTCTCTCTATATTTTATATTTATTTGGGTATTTCAGGCACCCTTTAAAAAATTGTTAATAAAACCTTTATGGAAATTCATCATCTAGTTGCTCCAAAAGAAAAATCTTTATAAATATCAATAATGGAAATTATACAGATTACATTCTTAATATATATGGCCATAATATACTAAAACTAGAAATTAACAACTGTAATTATTTTAATATATTAAAAAATATATTTATCTATTTAATTTTGGGGGTATGGTGGATCTTTGTTGCTGCCTGTGGGCTTTCTCTAGATGTAGTGAGTGGGGGCTACTCTCGAGTTGCAGTGCATGGGCTTCTTATTGCAGTGGCTTCTCTTGTGGAGCACAGGCTCTAAGTGCATGGCTTCAGTATTTGCAGTGCTCGGGCTCAGTACTTGTGGCTCAAGGCTCTAGGGCAGTGACTCAGAACTTGTGGTGCACAGACTTAGATGCTCCATGGCATGAAGGATCTTCCTGGATCAGGGACTGAACTGGTGTCCCTTGCATTGCAAGGTGGATTCTTAACCACTGAACTACCAGGGAAACCCCGATAACTGTATTTAAATAACAATAATTCAACCGTTTGATAACCTCTAAAAACTACAGTCTCCTAAATAACAGCTGTGGCAAACAGGAAATTAAGAGTAATTTCAGACAACAGGCTGCTCAGAAGAAGTTTCTGAACTTTTTTTTTTTGACCTCTTTTATTAAATTTTTATTTATTTATTTTCATCCATCTTTATTCTTCGACCTACGTGGCCTCCCACTGCAGTGGCCTCTCTCGTTGCAGAGCACCATCTTTGGGTGCATGTACTCCAGAGTGCTGGCTCGCAATTGGACACAATGGTCCAGCCGCTTCCATGGCACATGGGGTCCTCCTGGGCCAGGGATCAAATTGGTGCCCCTTGCATTGCAAGGTGGACTCTTTATCCACTTGACCTACCAGGGAAGCCCGAAGTTTCTGAACTTTTTTTTTAATAATTATTTTTATTTTGGTTTTTACAGAGTTTTGTTGTTTACAGATATGTAGAATCCCAGATTAGTCATATGTATATCCCTGGCCCTCTCCCTCCTGCATCCCCCTCTTGGTCCCCCTCTCGGTACCCCCCATCCCACCCCTCCAGGCCATCGCACAGTGCCTCTGCAAGATCCCCTGCTCCCATAGCACAATGACAATAGCTTTTTCACACCTGATAGTATAGGTTTCCATGTTACTCTCTCTACACCTTCCACCCACTGTTCGTTCCCCACAATGTCCATATGTCTGTCCTCTGTGTCTGATTTTCTATTGCTTCTCTGTGTATGTCATCATTATCATCTTACTAGATTCCATATATGTATATTAGTATACTATATTTGTCTTTCTCTTTTTGACTTACTTCACTTTTTATAATAGGTTCTAGCTCCATCCACCTCATTAGGGCTGATTCTTCCATATTTCTTGTTGCAGCTGAAAAGTACTCCATTGTTTATATATGTATCAGAGCTTTTATATCCATTCATTTGTCGATGGACATCTAGGTTGCTGCCATGTTCTGGCTATTGTATAGAGTGCTGCAGTGAACATTGGGGTACAGGTGCCGCTTTCAGTTTTGATTTCATCAGGGTATAAGTCTAACAGTGGGATTGCTGGGTCGTATGGTGCTTCTACTTTTACTTTTTTAAGTAATCTCCATACTGTCTTCCATAGAGGCTGTATCAGTTTACTTTCCCCCTGGCAATGCAAGAGTGTTCCCTTTTCTCCGCACCCTCTCCAGCATTTATTGCCTGTCGACTTGTTGATGATAGACATTCTGACGGGTATGAGGTGATATCTCATTGTAGTTTTGATTTGTATTTATCTAATGATAAGCAAGGTTGAGCATCGTTTCATGTATTTTGGGCCATCTGTGTGTCCTCTTTGGAGAGGTGTCTGTTTAGGTCCTTTTCCCATTTTTTGATTGGGTTGTTCATTTTTGCAGTGCTGAGTTGTCTGAGTTGCTTGTAGATTTTGGAGATTAATTCTTTGTCCGTTGTTACATTTGCTATGATTTTCTCCAATTCTGTGGGTTGTCTGTTCACCTTGTTTGTTGTTTTCGCTGTACAAAAGCTTTTTGGTCCCACATGTTTGTTTGGTTTTTACAGAGTTTTGTTGTTTACAGATATGTAGAATCCCAGATTAGTCATATGTATATCCCTGGCCCTCTCCCTCCTGCCTCCCCCTCTTGGTCCCCCTCTCGGTACCCCCCATCCCACCCCTCCAGGCCATCGCACAGTGCCTCTGCAAGATCCCCTGCTCCCATAGCACAATGACAATAGCTTTTTCACACCTGATAGTATAGGTTTCCATGTTACTCTCTCTACACCTTCCACCCACTGTTCGTTCCCCACAATGTCCATATGTCTGTCCTCTGTGTCTGATTTTCTATTGCTTCTCTGTGTATGTCATCATTATCATCTTACTAGATTCCATATATGTATATTAGTATACTATATTTGTCTTTCTCTTTTTGACTTACTTCACTTTTTATAATAGGTTCTAGCTCCATCCACCTCATTAGGGCTGATTCTTCCATATTTCTTTTTACAGCTGAAAAGTACTCCATTGTTTATATATGTATCAGAGCTTTTATATCCATTCATTTGTCGATGGACATCTAGGTTGCTGCCATGTTCTGGCTATTGTATAGAGTGCTGCAGTGAACATTGGGGTACAGGTGCCGCTTTCAGTTTTGATTTCATCAGGGTATAAGTCTAACAGTGGGATTGCTGGGTCGTATGGTGCTTCTACTTTTACTTTTTTAAGTAATCTCCATACTGTCTTCCATAGAGGCTGTATCAGTTTACTTTCCCACTGGCAATGCAAGAGTGTTCCCTTTTCTCCGCACCCTCTCCAGCATTTATTGCCTGTCGACTTGTTGATGATAGACATTCTGACGGGTATGAGGTGATATCTCATTGTAGTTTTGATTTGTATTTATCTAATGATAAGCAAGGTTGAGCATCGTTTCATGTATTTTGGGCCATCTGTGTGTCCTCTTTGGAGAGGTGTCTGTTTAGGTCCTTTTCCCATTTTTTGATTGGGTTGTTCATTTTTGCAGTGCTGAGTTGTCTGAGTTGCTTGTAGATTTTGGAGATTAATTCTTTGTCCGTTGTTACATTTGCTATGATTTTCTCCAATTCTGTGGGTTGTCTGTTCACCTTGTTTGTTGTTTCTTTCGCTGTACAAAAGCTTTTAAGTTTCATTAGGTCCCACATGTTTGTTTTTGTTTTTAGTTTCGCTATTTTAGTAGGTGGGTCAGAGAAGATCTTGCTTTGATTTATGTCCTTGAATGTTTTGCCTATATTCTCCTCTAAGAGTTTGATGGTTTCTGGTCTTACATTTAGGTCTTTAATCCATTTTGAGTTGATCTTAGTGTATGGTGTCAGGGAATGTTCCAACTTCATTTTTTTGCCCAAAGTTACTGAACTTTTTGAACTTCAGCCTCTTCAGCTATAAGGATTTGACCAACTTCTAATTTTAAAAAAAATTATTGAGGTATATTATCCATGCAATAAAGTATCCACATTTTTGCCAACATTGCTATTTGCTTAAAAAAAACTAATTCTATTGGGTGTGATGTGGTTTCCTGTTGTGGTTTTAATTCATATTTTCCCTTCTGACTAAAGATGTCAAATGTTGAATGCCTTTCCATGTGCTTGTTAGTTATTCACATACCTTTAAGTCTCAATTTTTATTTATTACTTTTGCTACTGATTTATAGAAGTTAAATATGTATGTGTATTTAAAATAGACATTTAAAATGTGTGATGGTCGGGAGGGATGGGAAAGGGGGGATATGCATATGACTAGTCTGGGAACATACATATCTGTAAACAACAAAACTCTGTAAAAGTTAAAAGTAAAATAAAGGTTAAAAAATTAAAAAAAATAAAATATATTTAATATTAGGAGTTTAAAAGGTATATATCTATGTTTTGGATATAAATCCTTTTCCAGATAGAGGTGTAAATATTTTCTCCAAATCTCTGGCTT
Organism: Tragulus kanchil; assembly: GCA_022376925.1. Classification (NCBI taxonomy): domain Eukaryota; kingdom Metazoa; phylum Chordata; class Mammalia; order Artiodactyla; family Tragulidae; genus Tragulus; species Tragulus kanchil. The sequence continues at coordinate 42,624,292 of JAIOJX010000023.1, forward strand.
ATATTTTTATTTAATGGTATCTTTTGATAGCCATAAATTTTAATTTTGATAAAGTTCAATTTATTAATTATGGTTTTGTGTCTTGTTAGTCTATACCAAAGTTGTAAAGATATTTTTCTATATTGTCTTTTAGAAGGTTTATTATTTTGCCTTTCACATTAGGTATATTATCTATTTAATGTAAATTTTTGTATTTGGTAATGTGGATTAAATGCTTCTCAGGTGGCTCAGTTGTAAAGAATCTACGTGTCATTGTAGGAGATGTGAATTCGATCCCTGGGTTGGGATGACCCCCTGGAAAAGGAAATGGTAATCCACTTCATTGTTCTTGCCTGAAAATTCCATGGACAGAGGAGCCTGGCAGGAGATTGCACAGTTGGACACATCTGAGAACACACACATATATGGAGGTTGTGGTTCAACTTTTTTTAATCACTCATATGTATTAATAATTGTCTTTGCACAATTTGTGGAAAAGGTTTTCCTCTCCCCAGTGATTTGCCTTGGCATCTTTGTTGAAAATCAATTGATTCCACATGTGGGAGTTTGCTTCTGGATTCTCTTTTCTTTTTCTTTTGTCTTTTTGTCTATCCTTATATAATTGCCACACTCAGTCTTGATTACCATGGTTTTATTGTAAGTCAAATCAGATTTTATAACTTCTCTGACTTTTTTCTACTTTTTCAAGATGATTTTGACTATTCCAGGTTTATTGCAATTCTGTATAAAACTTTAGAATCAGCTTGTCAATTTCTTTAAAAAAAATAAAACAGCTGCTGGTTTTCTATTATAATTGCATTAAACCTAGTTATTGTTTAAGAAAGAAATGACGGCTTAATATTTACTAAGTCTTCCAAACCATGAACATGATTTATCTTTTCATACTGTTAGCTCTTCTTTAATTTTTCTTAGGTATATTTATTTTTTTAGTATTCAGTGTAGAGGTCTTACATGTCTTTTGCTAAAAATATTTTAATATTAGGAGTTTAAAAGGTATATATCTATGTTTTGGATATAAATCCTTTTCCAGATAGAGGTGTAAATATTTTCTCCAAATCTCTGGCTTATATTTTTATTTAATGGTATCTTTTGATAGCCATAAATTTTAATTTTGATAAAGTTCAATTTATTAATTATGGTTTTGTGTCTTGTTAGTCTATACCAAAGTTGTAAAGATATTTTTCTATATTGTCTTTTAGAAGGTTTATTATTTTGCCTTTCACATTAGGTATATTATCTATTTAATGTAAATTTTTGTATTTGGTAATGTGGATTAAATGCTTCTCAGGTGGCTCAGTTGTAAAGAATCTACGTGTCATTGTAGGAGATGTGAATTCGATCCCTGGGTTGGGATGACCCCCTGGAAAAGGAAATGGTAATCCACTTCATTGTTCTTGCCTGAAAATTCCATGGACAGAGGAGCCTGGCAGGAGATTGCACAGTTGGACACATCTGAGAACACACACATATATGGAGGTTGTGGTTCAACTTTTTAATCACTCATATGTATTAATAATTGTCTTTGCACAATTTGTGGAAAAGGTTTTCCTCTCCCCAGTGATTTGCCTTGGCATCTTTGTTGAAAATCAATTGATTCCACATGTGGGAGTTTGCTTCTGGATTCTCTTTTCTTTTTCTTTTGTCTTTTTGTCTATCCTTATATAATTGCCACACTCAGTCTTGATTACCATGGTTTTATTGTAAGTCAAATCAGATTTTATAACTTCTCTGACTTTTTTCTACTTTTTCAAGATGATTTTGACTATTCCAGGTTTATTGCAATTCTGTATAAAACTTTAGAATCAGCTTGTCAATTTCTTTAAAAAAAATAAAACAGCTGCTGGTTTTCTATTATAATTGCATTAAACCTAGTTATTGTTTAAGAAAGAAATGACGGCTTAATATTTACTAAGTCTTCCAAACCATGAACATGATTTATCTTTTCATACTGTTAGCTCTTCTTTAATTTTTCTTAGGTATATTTATTTTTTTAGTATTCAGTGTAGAGGTCTTACATGTCTTTTGCTAACATTATATGTTTTTTATACTATTGCAAGAGATAATATTTTATTTTTAGGTACTAGTATATAGAAATATGATTTATTTTGTACATTTACATCCTCTTTTTATAGAATATAATTTCCCAATTGCTACTGTATGGAAATACAATCAGTTTGAGTACATTTACTTAGTATACTATGATCTTGGTAAATTCACTTGCCAGTTCCAATAGTTTTTTGGGGAGATTTCTTAGAGTTTTCCAATGTACAATCATGTCATCTGTAAATAAATATAGTACAGTATAAAATCATTGATGCAATTGTATCCTACTTTCTTATTTTTCACTGTTACAACCACATTTTTAGTTTGAGACTTCTTCACACTCAGTCTGAAATTCCTTCTGCATCTCTTTTTTTGCAGTCTTCAGTTTCGTCTAACATTATGGTGACACACTGCTTTTCATTCCTGTTCTTCTGAACATGACCACAATTCACCTTCAGACTTGATAGTCTAATTTGAAAGCATGCTGAAAGAGGTTTACTTGCTTTTTGTACTGGGTTAAACTAATGTTTTCCCCTTCATTGAAGTATGTATAGCTGGATGACGATTAGCCTCACGAGGAAGTCAACTGGCATTGGTCACACTATTGTGCCTATTTTTTGATATCCTTTTATCTATCTGAAAAATCTGTCATTTTCTACTACCTTTAATTGTACTGCTGTGTACGAGGCAGAAAATCATCTGCATACACAAAGATTTTCATTTCAAATCTGCTACATGGCATGATAGTTTGGATTACATTTTAAGTAAAATGCAGAATCATGTTTAAGCTAAAATGAAAATGTAACCCCATGTTGGGTTATCAATGCAAATATTAATAACTCATCTGATGTGACAGTTGGATGGATATACCTTCTATGCATGGCTAAGATCACAAGAATGTAGCAACTACAAATGTAGTCGACATTGCCTCTACTTGGCTATGGCCAAATGTCTTTGACATCTATTGAAAGATCCATTCAAATTTTAGAAAAATTAAAATTTAAGAATAGCACTAATGAATTGTCAAAATAGAAAAAGTATTGAATTATTTAATAAATTAAAGAGCTCTTTTAAAAGAAACAATCAATAAATACATGTACTTTTGGCAATGGTATTCAAGGAAAAGAAAAAATTGTTAAATCTCTTTAAAATGTAAAATGGTGCTACATTTTGGGGGTGTCTCAAAAAACTAAGCATAGAGTTACCATATCACAAAGAAATATGATTTATTTTGTACATTTACATCCTCTTTTTATAGAATATAATTTCCCAATTGCTACTGTATGGAAATACAATCAGTTTGAGTACATTTACTTAGTATACTATGATCTTGGTAAATTCACTTGCCAGTTCCAATAGTTTTTTGGGGAGATTTCTTAGAGTTTTCCAATGTACAATCATGTCATCTGTAAATAAATATAGTACAGTATAAAATCATTGATGCAATTGTATCCTACTTTCTTATTTTTCACTGTTACAACCACATTTTTAGTTTGAGACTTCTTCACACTCAGTCTGAAATTCCTTCTGCATCTCTTTTTTTGCAGTCTTCAGTTTCGTCTAACATTATGGTGACACACTGCTTTTCATTCCTGTTCTTCTGAACATGACCACAATTCACCTTCAGACTTGATAGTCTAATTTGAAAGCATGCTGAAAGAGGTTTACTTGCTTTTTGTACTGGGTTAAACTAATGTTTTCCCCTTCATTGAAGTATGTATAGCTGGATGACGATTAGCCTCACGAGGAAGTCAACTGGCATTGGTCACACTATTGTGCCTATTTTTTGATATCCTTTTATCTATCTGAAAAATCTGTCATTTTCTACTACCTTTAATTGTACTGCTGTGTACGAGGCAGAAAATCATCTGCATACACAAAGATTTTCATTTCAAATCTGCTACATGGCATGATAGTTTGGATTACATTTTAAGTAAAATGCAGAATCATGTTTAAGCTAAAATGAAAATGTAACCCCATGTTGGGTTATCAATGCAAATATTAATAACTCATCTGATGTGACAGTTGGATGGATATACCTTCTATGCATGGCTAAGATCACAAGAATGTAGCAACTACAAATGTAGTCGACATTGCCTCTACTTGGCTATGGCCAAATGTCTTTGACATCTATTGAAAGATCCATTCAAATTTTAGAAAAATTAAAATTTAAGAATAGCACTAATGAATTGTCAAAATAGAAAAAGTATTGAATTATTTAATAAATTAAAGAGCTCTTTTAAAAGAAACAATCAATAAATACATGTACTTTTGGCAATGGTATTCAAGGAAAAGAAAAAATTGTTAAATCTCTTTAAAATGTAAAATGGTGCTACATTTTGGGGGTGTCTCAAAAAACTAAGCATAGAGTTACCATATCACAAACAAAGATTTGAAAACAGGTTTTCAAACAAAACTTGTCCACAAATATTCATAGCAGCACTATTCACCACAGTCAAAAGTTGGAAACAACCCAAATATCCATCAAATGGTGAGCAGATAAACAAATGGATAATACCCATACAACAGAATATTATTCAACCATAAAAAGAACAAAGGATTAAGATATGCTATAGAATGAATGAATCTTAAAAACATGCTAAGTGGAGGAAATCACATACAGAAGACCATATATTGCATGATTCCATTTACATAGAAAGTCCAGAATAAGCAGATTAATACACAGAAACATGTTAGTGATGCTAGTGGTAGGAAGGAACAAGGGATCACTACAGTGATTATAGTGTTTCCTTTGCTGGCTAGTCACTTCAGTCATGTCCAACTCTTTGTGACCCCGTGGACTGTAGCTTGCCAGGCTTCTCCATCGATGGAATCCTCCAGGCAAGAATGCTGGAGTGGGTTGCCATTCCCTTCTCTAGGAGGAACTTTCCAACCTAGGAATAGAGCCTGGGTGTCCTGCATTGCAGGCAGATTCCACAACATTGTGCCATCAGGGAAGCCCCATATATATGTATTTGAGACCCTTGGACTGTAGCTCATCAGGCTTCTCCGTCCATGGAATTTTCCAGGCAAGAATACTGGAGTGGATTGCCATTTCCTTCTCCATAGGGTCTCCTTTGGGGATGTTGAAAATACTCTGAAATTCGATAATGATTATGCTTATACAACACTGTGAGCGTATTAAGTGTCACTGAATTGTATACTTTAAAATAGGTTAAGTGGAAGATTTTTATGTTGTATGTATTTTAGCATAAAGAAAGGAAAATTTGCCCAAGATCACAGCTGGTAAGTGGTAGAGCGAGGTTTTTAATCCAGGTTATCTGGCTCCAAAGTCTGGATGTATAAACCTACTCTATTCTACCTCTCAAACATTGACTGAGGGTCTTCCAGTGAATGTTTTATACTTAATATTACCTCCAGGTTTTCTACAAAGTCACATTCTGTGTCTACCATGCTCTTCCAGCTCCAGCTGCACAACTGTCAACTAAAAGAATATTGAAAATATTTTCATCCATTGAAAATCTCAACGTTCAACTCCTAAAATTCTTCTTCACCTTTTACCAATCCTTCTATAATATTCAGGACTCTTAATTTCATTTGATGGGAACTCATCTTGTTTAGTTGAAAAGAGAAGTTTATTGGAAGGCTCACAAAACTGCAAGATATGTGGAATTAGAGCTGGAGGTTTAGGACCTCTGGAATCAGGCACTTGAATATCTGCTGGGCTCATGCTTCTTATTCTTTATCTACGGTTTTGCTTCTCATTATTTATTGAATTTATTCTCTCAGTCTTAATTTGTTACTCTAGGCTTGAAACATAGCAGCTTCCATGCTCATGTGTCAACTTTGCTTTGAGAGGGACTCAATCTCTTTTGCTAGTTCCTGTTTGAAAAGTTGGTTATATACTCATCACTTGATCCAAAAAACTGCATAGGCATGGGTGTGTATGTGTGTGCATTAAGGTTGGTAGCCCTTGCTCAAACTATATTACTAGAGCAGGTTCAGTTCATCTGAAAACAGCCAGGTAAAGAGAACAATGGTCTGTCTATCTGTATGCTCAGTTGCTTCAGACATCACTGACTCATTGCAACCCTATGGACTGTAACCTGCCAGACTTCTCTGTCCGTGGGATTCTCCAGGCAAGAATACTGGAGTGAGTAGCCATTTCCTCCTCTGCAGGATCTTCCCAACCCAGGGACTGAACCCACACCTCCTGCATCTCCTGCATTGGCAGGAAGATTCTTTTACCACTGAGTCACCTGGAAAGCCCAGCAACCTATTGATACAACACCTATTAAAACCTTAAACACATGACTCATACATAATATCCATAAATAACTTATGCATTTGAATTATACTTTTTCAGACTATAAATGCTAATTTCTTGGTTCAACTAATTCATATAATGCCTACACATTGCAACTAGCAAAATCCTGTTCTTGATCCAGTTTTCTATTTAAGACGCCATCTCCCCTTTACCCTACTTAGTGAAAAAGAAGAGCTCTGAACATTCCCTTATCTCCCTTTCATCTCTTAGTGCATTTCAGTCAGACTTCCACAGTCCCTCCTCTACTGGAACTGTTCTTATGAAGGTTGAAATGGCTTCTAAATATCTAATTTCATGGTCTCTTCTCAGTCTTTTCTTTTTTTTTTAAAAAGATTTATTTATTTATTTTGGGCGGGGGTCGGGTTGGGGAGGGAGGGGAGCGGGAGGGCCACTTCTATTGGTCTTTCATTTCTCCATTTTCATCCGTCTTTGTTCTTTGGCTCCTACGGGCCTCCCATCGCGGTGGCGTCTGTTGTCGCAGAGCACCAGCTCTGGGCGCATGCGCTCCAGAGCTCCGGCTCGGTGATTGGACACATCAGTCCAGCCCCTCCGCAGCACGTGGGATCTTCCCAGGCCAGGGATCAAACCGGCGCCCCTTGCACTGCAAGACAGTGTCCTTATCCACTGGACCACCAGGGGAAGCCCTCTTCTCAGTCTTGATCATACATGACATATGTTTCAGAGGCCCTAGTCTTTTGCTATGCCGATAATTTCCTGTTCCATTGAGACCACTGCTCCTTGGTCCATGCTGTTGGCTCCATTTTCTGTTTCTGCCTCAGACTCAGGTATTCCATGACATTCTATGCTTAGTTTTCTCTCTCACTCTCACTCCTGCTGTGTCAAATGTACCTTCGTGGCTTTGCTTATCTCTGAAGATATGTGGCTTTCATGTCTCTACTTAGAATCCTGAATTGCTAACTTCCTTCTAGATGTCTTCCTAGAGATATCTGCAAATACAACAACTTGAATGGTCATTTTGTATTCGTATCACACCTCATTTCTCAAGGAGTCTCAAAGGATTCAAACTATGATCTTCAATTCCTATTGAAATCTTTCTCCATGTTTAGGGTTAAATTGAGAGTTGCCTCCACTAAGAAATGTCCTGCACATTCCTACAGCATAATGAAATGCATCCTCACTTGTGATCTTATGTCATTTAAATTGTAGTATGGTCACAAGTTTCTATTATAGAAAGTTGTATCTGAATTCCCAATAATTTGGGAGTTGTTTAAAGACAAGAACCAGTCTTTTAATCCTTTTCCCTTTACTTGTCCAACTCTAAGCATAGGCTCTTGCAGATGGGGAGCATTCAGAGTCTGTTCTAATTCTGGCCTTTCTGAACTGAACTAGAATAGGAGGGCAGGGCTTGATGCATCAAATAGGTAATTTTAAAGCAAAGAAAAGGGAAGCATTCTTTTACACAGCAGGGAACAAACCTGTTACTCATCTAGGTAGAATATAGAAAATGATTCTGTAAGAATTTAACCAAGCTTGAATTTCATTTTAGAAAGATACATAGATACATTTCAGAGAGATACCTTACTAGGGGAGAGGAGGGACTTGCCTTATCTTTCAAGTGTAGACCACGACTGACAATTACCATGACTTCTCAGGACTGTCCAGGCTTACAGAGGACATCTTGTCACCAATAGATTTGGCAACAGTTCAACTATTCTGTTCAGTTCAGATCACCAAGCTGGCTAATAGGCTCTTTCCACTTCACTGCAAGCTCTGGAGACACACATGCTTGTCCACACCCCAGAATGAACCCAAGCTGAGGTTCAGCACAATTAGTTATTTGTTTCTTTTAACATCAGAACCTTGTGAGATTCAGCCACCTCCTGGGAACCAGCCGTCTGCCAACAAGGCATGAATAAAACAGAAGAGGTTCCAGCTGGCATCACCTGCTGTGTTTTGCCTTATTTCTCTATACACATTTCTAGACTTCTGAAATCCAGGGGCCTCTCTCAAGAGGATGTATGTCTCATGGGCTGGGCCTCTGAGACCTTGATTCTGTTGTTGAATATTTAAATTTTGAGTCACAGTCTGACTCAAGTATTAGACAATGGATTGGAAGCTCTGATCCTCCAGATTCTCACATGTTTCTGACCCTAGCCACCTTCACATTCAAACTCTTTCCAGGTAATCCCCTGGATACTATTCATCTTCAGATCATATAAAAACCTCTTTTTAAAAGCTCAGCTGTTAAGGTATTCAGTACCTAAACTCTGTCAAGATTTCTCTCTTGTCCTGTAATGTGGTAATATAGTATGGCTTCATTTGCACTATTTGCAGTAAGTCAGAATATTGCTGAGTTTTCATTGCTCTTCTTCCTTTTACAGTACCTCTCTGAATACAGAGATGACCCTTTCTCTTTATTTTCACTGTCATCATCTGGTTTAGCCTCCTGTGGCCCCCTTACTTGCTCTCTTCATGTGTGTCAAAGTTGTAGCAGTTAAATGCCTTGATTCTGGAATCAGATGACTTGGGCTGAAGTCCTGGCTTTGCCACTCACTTGTTGTGTGATTTTGGGCAAGTCACATAGCTTTCCTGTGCCTCGGTTTTTCCATCTGGGAATGATTCTGTAAAGAATTTAAAACCAAGCTTGAATTTCATTTTAGAAAGATACATAGATACATTTCAGAGAGATACCTTACTAGGGGAGAGGAGGGACTTGCCTTATCTTTCAAGTGTAGACCACGACTGACAATTACCATGACTTCTCAGGACTGTCCAGGCTTACAGAGGACATCTTGTCACCAATAGATTTGGCAACAGTTCAACTATTCTGTTCAGTTCAGATCACCAAGCTGGCTAATAGGCTCTTTCCACTTCACTGCAAGCTCTGGAGACACACATGCTTGTCCACACCCCAGAATGAACCCAAGCTGAGGTTCAGCACAATTAGTTATTTGTTTCTTTTAACATCAGAACCTTGTGAGATTCAGCCACCTCCTGGGAACCAGCCGTCTGCCAACAAGGCATGAATAAAACAGAAGAGGTTCCAGCTGGCATCACCTGCTGTGTTTTGCCTTATTTCTCTATACACATTTCTAGACTTCTGAAATCCAGGGGCCTCTCTCAAGAGGATGTATGTCTCATGGGCTGGGCCTCTGAGACCTTGATTCTGTTGTTGAATATTTAAATTTTGAGTCACAGTCTGACTCAAGTATTAGACAATGGATTGGAAGCTCTGATCCTCCAGATTCTCACATGTTTCTGACCCTAGCCACCTTCACATTCAAACTCTTTCCAGGTAATCCCCTGGATACTATTCATCTTCAGATCATATAAAAACCTCTTTTTAAAAGCTCAGCTGTTAAGGTATTCAGTACCTAAACTCTGTCAAGATTTCTCTCTTGTCCTGTAATGTGGTAATATAGTATGGCTTCATTTGCACTATTTGCAGTAAGTCAGAATATTGCTGAGTTTTCATTGCTCTTCTTCCTTTTACAGTACCTCTCTGAATACAGAGATGACCCTTTCTCTTTATTTTCACTGTCATCATCTGGTTTAGCCTCCTGTGGCCCCCTTACTTGCTCTCTTCATGTGTGTCAAAGTTGTAGCAGTTAAATGCCTTGATTCTGGAATCAGATGACTTGGGCTGAAGTCCTGGCTTTGCCACTCACTTGTTGTGTGATTTTGGGCGAAGTCACATAGCTTTCCTGTGCCTCGGTTTTTCCATCTGGGAAAGTAGGACTCATACTCATACCCATCTGTTAAGGTTATTAGGTTGATTAAAAGAGTTAATATTGGTATATAACACATAAATCACTAAGAGAAGTACCTTGTTCATATAGGAGCTTCAGAAGTGTTTGTTGTTAGGATTATTTTTAGTGTTGTTACTACGATCCTTCATACAATGCAGGAGACTCCATTGGACAAAACATTAGCTCAATTTTTAAATGAAAATAAGGTTATTTTATAGTCATTCTATATGTTGACAAAAAGAAAAAAAAATTAATGAGGGCACCTCTTGTAGTGAGGATGCACTGAGAGGAATTCATTAATGATGAGGTCTCCTAAGTACAGATGATCCTCAGAGATGATATTGGAGAAGAAGAGGAACTGTAAGGAAACTTTAACACATGGCAAAGTTGCTGGAGATTATGATGAACGCCGAGGAGAACCCTAAGCGATTTGTGCTGGGACAGGATAATGAACAGTGGGAGATGAATCTTCAGGAGATGCCTGATTCTTTTAAAGGAAAACAGGACTCCTTTGCATGGCCAGCACAGTAGAGTCTGAGTTTCATTCGTTCATTACAATGTTTCAATGGGCACTTACTGTTAGATGCTGGGTATCTACTAGGTTCTGGGGATCCAGTGATGAATAATGTTGACACAGTTTATGTCCCCATGGAGTCTATGGTCTAGAGGGGAATTGACACAATTAAATCAAGCCGCTGCAATAGCATGGCAGATGCTGTAGAAGGCAAGGAGACTGCTCCTTTTCTCTTCATCTCTCCTGTTGGTGTCACCCTAGAGGAATTAATGGTGTGGGTGGGACTGATTCTACTCCAGACTCAAAGAGGAGGTTTTGACGAATGTAAGCCAGGTGCTTCTGGTACATATTCCAGTTACTGGGGGAATTTAACAAAAGTATAAATTGATCAGGGTGGGGCCTGAGAATTGGTGGCATGCACAGAGCTCACCAGAAGAGGTGGATATGCAGCTGGTGCTGAGAGGCATTGGGATAACCAAGTGGGGTACTCTTTTTTTAAATTTTATTTTACTTTTTGCTTTTACAGAGTTTTGTTGTTTACAGACATGTATGATCCCAAATCAGTCTCATGTATATCCCCCTCATCCCACCCCTGCAGGCTGTCGCATAGCACCCCTGCAAGATCCCCTGTTCCCACAGCACAATGACAATAGCTATTTTTTTCACACATGATAGTATAGGCTTTCATGCTACTTCCTTTACACCTCCCACCCACTGTTCATTCCCCACAATGTCCATATGTCTGTTTTCCATATCTGTTTTTTCATTGCTTCACTGCATGTGTTATCATCACCATCCTATTAGATTCCCTATATATGTGTTAGTATATTGTACTTGTCTTTCTCTTTTTGACTTACTGCACTTTTTATGATAAGTTCTAGATCCAGCCACCTCATTAGGGCTGATTCTTCTGCATTTCTTTTTACCGCTGTGTAGTATTCCATTGTATATATGTACCAAAGCTTCTGTATCCATTCATTCGTCGATGGACATCTAGGTTGCTTCCATGCTCTGGCTATTGTGTAGAGTGCTGCAACGAACATTGGGGTACAGGTGCCTCTTTCAGTTTTGATTTCATCAGGATATAAGTGTAATAGATTCTTTTAAAGGAAAACAGGACTCCTTTGCATGGCCAGCACAGTAGAGTCTGAGTTTCATTCGTTCATTACAATGTTTCAATGGGCACTTACTGTTAGATGCTGGGTATCTACTAGGTTCTGGGGATCCAGTGATGAATAATGTTGACACAGTTTATGTCCCCATGGAGTCTATGGTCTAGAGGGGAATTGACACAATTAAATCAAGCCGCTGCAATAGCATGGCAGATGCTGTAGAAGGCAAGGAGACTGCTCCTTTTCTCTTCATCTCTCCTGTTGGTGTCACCCTAGAGGAATTAATGGTGTGGGTGGGACTGATTCTACTCCAGACTCAAAGAGGAGGTTTTGACGAATGTAAGCCAGGTGCTTCTGGTACATATTCCAGTTACTGGGGGAATTTAACAAAAGTATAAATTGATCAGGGTGGGGCCTGAGAATTGGTGGCATGCACAGAGCTCACCAGAAGAGGTGGATATGCAGCTGGTGCTGAGAGGCATTGGGATAACCAAGTGGGGTACTCTTTTTTTAAATTTTATTTTACTTTTTGCTTTTACAGAGTTTTGTTGTTTACAGACATGTATGATCCCAAATCAGTCTCATGTATATCCCCCTCATCCCACCCCTGCAGGCTGTCGCATAGCACCCCTGCAAGATCCCCTGTTCCCACAGCACAATGACAATAGCTATTTTTTTCACACATGATAGTATAGGCTTTCATGCTACTTCCTTTACACCTCCCACCCACTGTTCATTCCCCACAATGTCCATATGTCTGTTTTCCATATCTGTTTTTTCATTGCTTCACTGCATGTGTTATCATCACCATCCTATTAGATTCCCTATATATGTGTTAGTATATTGTACTTGTCTTTCTCTTTTTGACTTACTGCACTTTTTATGATAAGTTCTAGATCCAGCCACCTCATTAGGGCTGATTCTTCTGCATTTCTTTTTACCGCTGTGTAGTATTCCATTGTATATATGTACCAAAGCTTCTGTATCCATTCATTCGTCGATGGACATCTAGGTTGCTTCCATGCTCTGGCTATTGTGTAGAGTGCTGCAACGAACATTGGGGTACAGGTGCCTCTTTCAGTTTTGATTTCATCAGGATATAAGTGTAATAGTGGGATTGGTGAGTCATATGGTGCTTCTACTTTTAGTTTTTTAAGTAGTCTCCATATTGTCTTCCATAGAGGCTCTATCAATTGACATTCCCACCAGCAATGCAAGAGGGTTCCCTTTTCTCTGCACCCTCTCCAGCACTTATTGTCTGTCGATTTGTGGATGATGGCCATTCTGATGTGTATGAGGTGATATCTCACTGTAGTTTTGATTTGCATTTCTCTAATGATAAGCGATGTTGAGCATCATTTCATGTGTTTTGGGCCATCTGTATGTCCTCTTTGGAGAGGCGTCTGTTTAGGTCCTTTTCCCACTTTTTGATTGGGTTGTTCATTTTTGCGGTGCTGAGTTGTCTGAGTTGCTTGTAGATTTTGGAGATTAATTCTTTGTCCGTTGTTACATTTGCTATGATTTTCTCCAATTCTGTGGGTTGTCTGTTCACCTTGTTTGTTGTTTCTTTACTGTACAAAAGCTTTTAAGTTTCATTAAGTCCGACAATTCATTTTTGTTTTTAGTTCTGCTATTCTAGTGATGGGTCAGAGAAGATCTTACTTTGATTTATGTCCTTGAGGGTTTTTTTTTTTTTTAATTCTTTATTTTAAAGGTTTTACAGAGTTTTGTTGTTCACAGACATGTATGTTCCCAGATCAGTCATATGCATATCCCTGGTCCCCACCCCCCCAGTTCTCCCATCCCATCCCTCCGGACCATCGCCCCATGCCATTGTAAGCACTCCTGTTCCCTTAGCACAGTGACAATAGCTATCTTTTCCACATATGACAGTATAGGTTTCCATGTTACTCCTTCCATGTCTCCCCCTCCCTGTTTCTTCCCCACAATGTCCATATGTCTATGCTCTGTCTGTTTTTCCATGAGTTCACTGCGTGTATTATCAAGATCCTACTAGATTCCATATATGTGTGTTAGTATACTGTATTTGTCTTTCTGACTTACGTCACTTTTTATGATAGGTTCTAGAGCCAACCACTTCATTAGGACTGAGTCTTCTGCATTTCTTTTAACAGCTGAGTAGTATTCCATTGCATATATGTACCAAAGCTTCTGTATCCATTCATTCGTCGATGGACATCTAGGTTGCTTCTATGTTCTGGCTATTGTATAGAGAGCTGCAGTGAACATTGGGGTACAGGTGCTTCATCAGGATATAAGCCTAAGAGTGGGATTGCTGGGTCATATGGTGCTTCTATTTTTAGTTTTTTAAGGACTCTCCATACTGTCTTCCATAGAGGCTGTATCAGTTGACATTCCCACCAGCAATGCAAGAGGGTTCCCTTTTCTCCACACCCTCTCCAGCATTTATTGTGTGCTGAGTTGTCTGAGTTGCTTGTAGATTTTGGAGATTAATTCTTTGTCTGTTGTTTCATTTGCTATGATTTTCTTCTACTCTGTGGGGTGTCTGTTCAGTTTTTTTGTGAGATCTTTTGCTGTACAAAAGCTTTTAAGTTTCATGAGGTCCCACATGTTCATTTTTGTTTTTAGTTCCGCTATTTTAGTAGGTGGGTCAGAGAAGATTTTGCTTTGATTTATGTCCTTGAGTGTTTTGCCATTCTCCTCTGAGAGTTTGATGGTTTCTGGTCTTACATTTAGGTCTTTAATCCATTTTGAGTTGATCTTAGTGTATGGTGTCAGGGAATATTCCAACTTCATTTGTTTGCATGTAGCTTTCCAATTTTCCCAGCACCATTTGTTGAAGAGGCTGTCTTTGTCCCATTTTATAGTTTCACCTCCTTTGTCAAAAATCAGGTACCCATAGGTGTGTGGGTTCATCTCTGGGTTCTCTGTCTTGTTCCATTGATTTATATGTCTGTTTTTTTTTTTTTTTAATTTTTACTTTACTTTTACAGAGTGTTGTTGTTTATAGATTTATATGATTACTCATATGTTATCTTCCAGTCCCCCCTGACAATTTTATGTCTATGCTCTGGCTGTTTTTCCATGAGTTCACTGCGTGTATTATCAAGATCCTACTAGATTCCATATATGTGTGTTAGTATACTGTATTTGTCTTTCTGACTTACGTCACTTTTTATGATAGGTTCTAGAGCCAACCACTTCATTAGGACTGAGTCTTCTGCATTTCTTTTAACAGCTGAGTAGTATTCCATTGCATATATGTACCAAAGCTTCTGTATCCATTCATTCGTCGATGGACATCTAGGTTGCTTCTATGTTCTGGCTATTGTATAGAGAGCTGCAGTGAACATTGGGGTACAGGTGCTTCATCAGGATATAAGCCTAAGAGTGGGATTGCTGGGTCATATGGTGCTTCTATTTTTAGTTTTTTAAGGACTCTCCATACTGTCTTCCATAGAGGCTGTATCAGTTGACATTCCCACCAGCAATGCAAGAGGGTTCCCTTTTCTCCACACCCTCTCCAGCATTTATTGTGTGCTGAGTTGTCTGAGTTGCTTGTAGATTTTGGAGATTAATTCTTTGTCTGTTGTTTCATTTGCTATGATTTTCTTCTACTCTGTGGGGTGTCTGTTCAGTTTTTTTGTGAGATCTTTTGCTGTACAAAAGCTTTTAAGTTTCATGAGGTCCCACATGTTCATTTTTGTTTTTAGTTCCGCTATTTTAGTAGGTGGGTCAGAGAAGATTTTGCTTTGATTTATGTCCTTGAGTGTTTTGCCATTCTCCTCTGAGAGTTTGATGGTTTCTGGTCTTACATTTAGGTCTTTAATCCATTTTGAGTTGATCTTAGTGTATGGTGTCAGGGAATATTCCAACTTCATTTGTTTGCATGTAGCTTTCCAATTTTCCCAGCACCATTTGTTGAAGAGGCTGTCTTTGTCCCATTTTATAGTTTCACCTCCTTTGTCAAAAATCAGGTACCCATAGGTGTGTGGGTTCATCTCTGGGTTCTCTGTCTTGTTCCATTGATTTATATGTCTGTTTTTTTTTTTTTTTAATTTTTACTTTACTTTTACAGAGTGTTGTTGTTTACAGATATGTATGATCCCAGATTACTCATATGTATATCCCCCCTATCCCACCCTCCAGGCTGTCGCACAGCACCCCTGCAAGATCCCCTTTTCTTACAGTGCAATGACAATAGCTATTTTTTTCACACAGGGTAGTATAGGTTTTCATGCTACCTCCTTTACACCTTCCACCTGTCCATGTCTGTTTTTCCATTGCTTCACTGTGTGTGTTATCATTACCATCCTACTAGATTCCATATATATATGTTAGTATATTGTACTCGTTATATGTCTGTTTTTGTGCCAGTACCATACTGTCTTGATGACTGTTGCTTTGTAGTATAATCTGAAGTTAGGGAGGCTGATCCCTCCAGCTCCATTCTTCTTCCTCAGGATTGCTTTGGCTTCGAGGCCTTTGGTGTTTCCATATGAACTGTGTTATTCTTTGGTCTAGTTCTGCAAAGAATGTCATTGGTAGTTTGATAGGGATCACATTGAATCTGTAGATGATATTTGGTAGTATGGTCATTTTCACAATATTGATACTTCCGACCCAGGGACATGGAATACCTCTCCATCTGTTTAAGTCTTTGATTTCTTTCATTAGTATCTTGTAATTTTCTGTGCTTCTTTTGCTTCTTTGGGTAGGTTTATTCCTAGATAGTTGTTTCTTTTGGTTTTTGATTGATGTCCTTGAGTGTTTTGCCATTCTCCTCTGAGAGTTTGATGGTTTCTGGTCTTACATTTAGGTCTTTAATCCATTTTGAGTTGATCTTAGTGTATGGTGTCAGGGAATATTCCAACTTCATTTGTTTGCATGTAGCTTTCCAATTTTCCCAGCACCATTTGTTGAAGAGGCTGTCTTTGTCCCATTTTATAGTTTCACCTCCTTTGTCAAAAATCAGGTACCCATAGGTGTGTGGGTTCATCTCTGGGTTCTCTGTCTTGTTCCATTGATTTATATGTCTGTTTTTGTTTTTTAATTTTTACTTTACTTTTACAGAGTGTTGTTGTTTACAGATATGTATGATCCCAGATTACTCATATGTATATCCCCCCTATCCCACCCTCCAGGCTGTCGCACAGCACCCCTGCAAGATCCCCTTTTCTTACAGTGCAATGACAATAGCTATTTTTTTCACACAGGGTAGTATAGGTTTTCATGCTACCTCCTTTACACCTTCCACCTGTCCATGTCTGTTTTTCCATTGCTTCACTGTGTGTGTTATCATTACCATCCTACTAGATTCCATATATATATGTTAGTATATTGTACTCGTTATATGTCTGTTTTTGTGCCAGTACCATACTGTCTTGATGACTGTTGCTTTGTAGTATAATCTGAAGTTAGGGAGGCTGATCCCTCCAGCTCCATTCTTCTTCCTCAGGATTGCTTTGGCTTCGAGGCCTTTGGTGTTTCCATATGAACTGTGTTATTCTTTGGTCTAGTTCTGCAAAGAATGTCATTGGTAGTTTGATAGGGATCACATTGAATCTGTAGATGATATTTGGTAGTATGGTCATTTTCACAATATTGATACTTCCGACCCAGGGACATGGAATACCTCTCCATCTGTTTAAGTCTTTGATTTCTTTCATTAGTATCTTGTAATTTTCTGTGCTTCTTTTGCTTCTTTGGGTAGGTTTATTCCTAGATAGTTGTTTCTTTTGGTTGCAGTGGTGAAGGAGATTGCATCTTTGATTTCATTTTCTGAGTTTTCATTTTTTGTATATAGGAATGCCAGTGATTTGTGTGTATTGATTTTGTATCCTGCAACTTTGCTGAGTTCGCTGATTAACTCTAGTAGTTTTGTAATAGTGTCTTTGGGGTTTTCTATGTATAATACCATGTCATCTGCAAATATAGAGAGTTTTACTTCTTCTTTTCCAATCTGGATTCCTTTTAGTTCTTTTTCTTCTCTTATTGCTGTTGCTAGAACTTCCAGGACTATGTTGAATAAGAGTGTGAAAGTGGACGCCCTTGTCGTGTTCCTGATCTTAGAAGGATTGCTTTCATTTTTTCACCATTGAGCATAATGTTTGCTGTGGGCTTCTCATATATGCCTTTTACTATGTTGAGATATGTTCCTTCTATGCCCATTTTTTGAAGAGTTTTTATCATAAATGGGTGTTGGATTTTGTCAAAGGCTTTTTCTGCATCTATTGAGATGATCATGTGATTTTTGTCTTCCAATTTGTTGATGTGGTATATTACATTGATTGATTTCGGATATTGAAGAATCCTTGCATGCCTGGGATGAACCTGACTAGGTCATGATGTATGAGTTTTTTGATGTGTCGCTGAATTCTGTTTGCTAGGATTTTGTTGAGGATTTGGCATCAAATTCATCAGTGAAATTGGCCTATAATTTTCTTTTTTTGTATTGCCTTTGCCTGGCTTTGGTATAAGGTTGATGGTGGCCTCTTAGAGTGTGTTTGGAAGTGTCCCTTCCTGTGGAAGAGTTTTAGAAGGACAGGCATTAGCTCTTTAAATGTTTGGTAGAATTCGGCTGTGAAGCCATCTGGCCCTGGGCTTTTATTTTTGGGTAGATTTTTTTTTTTTAATCACAAATTCGATTTCTGAGCTTGTGATTGGCTTGTTCATAGTTTCTATTTCTTCCTGGTTAAGTCTTGGGAGATTAATCTTCTCCAAGAAACTGTCCATTTCTTCCAAGTTGTCCAGTTTGTTGCCATATAGTTGTTCATAATAGTCTCTTTTAATCCTTTGGATTTCTGCACTATCTGTTATAATCTCTCCTTTTTCATTTTTGATTTTGTTGCTCTGGTTCTTCTCTCTTTTTTTCTTGATGAGTCTGGCCAGTGGTTTGTCGATTTTATTTACCTTTTTGAAGAACCAGCTTTTTGTTTTATTTATCTTTACTATTGTTTCTTCTTCATTTATTTCTGCTCTGATCTTTATTTCTCTTCTTCTTCTAACTTTGGGGTGTTTTTGTTCTTTCTCCAATTGTTTTAAGCATAGGGTTAGGTCGTCTGTTTGATATTTTTCTTGTTTCTTGAGGTAGGATTGTATTGCTATCAACTTCCCTCTAAGAACTCCTTTTGTGGTATCCCCTAGGTTTTGCACTGTCATGTGTTCATTGTTGTTTTCTTCTAGGAATTTTTAAAATTTCTTCTTTGTTTTTCTCGGTAATCAGTTTGTTTTTTTAGGTATGCGTTCTTTAATCTCCACGTGCTTTTGTTTTTAGCAGTTTTTTTCCTGTAGTTGATCTCTAGTCTCATTGCATTGTGGTCCGAGAAGATGGTTGATATAATTTCAGTTTTCTTGAATTGACTGAGGTTTGATTTGTAGCCCAAGATGTGGTCTATCCTGGAGACTGTTCCATGAGCACTTGAGAAGAAAGTGTATTCTTTTGCTTTTGGATGGAAGGGCCTAAAGATATCAATGAGGTCTGTCTCTTCTAGTGTGTCATTTAAAGCTTGTGTTTCTTTATTAATTTTCTGTTTGGATGATCTGTCCATTGGTGTGAGAGGAGTGTTAAAGTCTCCTACTATGATTGTGTTAGTGTCGATGTCTTCTTTTATGTCTGAAAGTGTTTGTCTTATGTATTGGGGTGCTTCCGTGTTAGGTGCTTAGATATTTATGAACGTCATGTCTTCCTCTTGGATAGATCCCTTGTTCATAATAGTCTCTTTTAATCCTTTGGATTTCTGCACTATCTGTTATAATCTCTCCTTTTTCATTTTTGATTTTGTTGCTCTGGTTCTTCTCTCTTTTTTTCTTGATGAGTCTGGCCAGTGGTTTGTCGATTTTATTTACCTTTTTGAAGAACCAGCTTTTTGTTTTATTTATCTTTACTATTGTTTCTTCTTCATTTATTTCTGCTCTGATCTTTATTTCTCTTCTTCTTCTAACTTTGGGGTGTTTTTGTTCTTTCTCCAATTGTTTTAAGCATAGGGTTAGGTCGTCTGTTTGATATTTTTCTTGTTTCTTGAGGTAGGATTGTATTGCTATCAACTTCCCTCTAAGAACTCCTTTTGTGGTATCCCCTAGGTTTTGCACTGTCATGTGTTCATTGTTGTTTTCTTCTAGGAATTTTTAAAATTTCTTCTTTGTTTTTCTCGGTAATCAGTTTGTTTTTTTAGGTATGCGTTCTTTAATCTCCACGTGCTTTTGTTTTTAGCAGTTTTTTTCCTGTAGTTGATCTCTAGTCTCATTGCATTGTGGTCCGAGAAGATGGTTGATATAATTTCAGTTTTCTTGAATTGACTGAGGTTTGATTTGTAGCCCAAGATGTGGTCTATCCTGGAGACTGTTCCATGAGCACTTGAGAAGAAAGTGTATTCTTTTGCTTTTGGATGGAAGGGCCTAAAGATATCAATGAGGTCTGTCTCTTCTAGTGTGTCATTTAAAGCTTGTGTTTCTTTATTAATTTTCTGTTTGGATGATCTGTCCATTGGTGTGAGAGGAGTGTTAAAGTCTCCTACTATGATTGTGTTAGTGTCGATGTCTTCTTTTATGTCTGAAAGTGTTTGTCTTATGTATTGGGGTGCTTCCGTGTTAGGTGCTTAGATATTTATGAACGTCATGTCTTCCTCTTGGATAGATCCCTTGATCATAATGTAGTGTCCTGCCTTGTCTCTTCTAATCTTCTTTATTTTAAGGTCTGTTTTGTCTGATATGAGGATTGCTACTCCAGCTTTCTTTTGATTTCTGTTTGCATGGGATATCTTTTTCCATCCTCTCACTTTCAGTCTATGAGTGTCTCTCGGTCTGAAGTGAGTTTTCTGTAAGCAGCATATGTATGGGTCTTGTTTTTGAATCCATTCAGCTACTCTCTGTCTTTTGGTTGGGGTATTTAGTCCATTTACATTTAAAGTAATTATTGATACAAATGATCCTTTTTGTCATCTTCTTAGATGTTATGAAGGCTTTGTTTTGTGGATCTCCTCCTTCTCTTATACTAGTTGTTTATATAAGTCCCTTTAACACTTGTTGTAAGGCTGGTTTGGTGTTGCTAAATTCTTTTAATTCTTGCTTATTTGTAAAGCTTTTAATTTCTCCATCAATTTTGAATGAGATCCTTGAAGGGTAGAGTATTCTCAGTTGCAGATTATTCTCTTTTAGCTGTTTAAATGTGTCCTGCCATTCCCTTCTGGCCCACAGAGCTTCTGTTGAGAGATCAGCTGTTAAACATATGGGCTTTCCCTTATATGTCACTAGTTGCTTTTCCCTTGCTGCTTTGAGAATTCTATCTTTGTGTTTAATTTGTGTTAGCTTAATTAATATGTGTCTTGGTGTGTTTCTTCTCATGTTTATTCTGTATGGTACTCTTTGCACTTCTTGGACTTGATTGACTATTTCTTTTTCCATGTTGGGGAAATTTTCAACTGTAATCTTCAAAAATTTCTCATATCCTTTCTTTTTTTCTTCTTCTGGAAACCCTATAATTCAAATATTGGTGCATTTGATATTATTTGAGAGATCTCTGGGGCTATGCTCTTCTCTTTTCATTCTTTGAGCTTGATTCTGTTCTTCAGCAGTGACTTCCACCATTCTATCTTCCAGCTCACTTATCCAGTCTTCTGTCTCTGATACTCTGCTCTTGATTCCTTCTACAGTGTTTTTAAGTTCAGCAATTGAATTGTTTGTCTCTGTTTGTTGTTTTTTAAGTTCTTGTATTTCTTTATTCAGTGTGTTAGTTGATTCTTACAATTTCTCTAAAATTCTGTTTTCAGTGTTTTGGATCATTGTTACTATCATTCTTCTGTATTTGCTGTCAGAAAGTTTGTCTAATTCCACTTCATTTGTTTGGACTTGTCTGTTTGTAGATTGTTTCTTTACTTGTGTGGTATTTCTCTGCTGTTTCATTGTTATTATTAATTTTTTAACTAACTGTGTTTGGGGTTTCCTTTTCCCCGGCTTCGAGTTACGTCTGTCAGTGTTTGTTGTTTGGATGAGGCGTCTTGTTCTGGGTGATGCTGGTGGTTGGGTGATGTCAGGACTTGCATACAAGTGCTTGCCTTTGTTGGAGTTCTCACTGTTTAATGCTCTCTAGTGTTAGGTGTTCTCTGGTATTGTAGGGTTTTGGAGTCATTGCTCCCTCCATAAAGCCCCTGGCCTTGTTGCCTGACCAGGGAATGAATATTTCACGGCTGGTTTGTTATGGCATTAAATGGTATTAAAACATGTATATGCGAATGGGAAACAGAAGGTATATCTTTGACATATGGCAATTAAAATATCATGCAAATACTATCTAGTGTACTGAATTATACACACAAACATATACAGCAATAACATAACCCAAACATTCCAACAAAAATACAGTACAATACATTAGCATGGTGAATAGAGAAAACCAAGAATGATATCTACCAGTTAATAACCAAACTAACTAGAGCACAAATTGGAGAATGATGCTAGAGCAGAGTCCCAGTTGGGGATAAGGCAATGAGGAGGAAACAGACTAAGAAATATGGTGGGGAAAGGGAAAAAGAGAAAGGGAAAGGAAAAGAAAATGAAGTATAGAGAAATTTTCAAGTAATCTCTGGGGCTTGTTTTTGAGATCTCTGGGGCTATGCTCTCCTCTGCTCATTCTTTGAGCTTGATTCTGTTCTGCAGCAGTTACTTCCACCATTCTACCTTCTAGCTCACTTATCCAGCCTTCTGTCTCAGATACTGTGCTCTTGATTCCTTCTACAGTGTTGTTAAGTTCAGCAATTGAATTGTTTGTCTCTGTTGGTTGTTTTCTAAGTTCTTGTATTTCTTTATTCAGTGTGTTAGTTGTGTCTTGCAATTTCTCTAAAATTCTGTTTTCAGTGTTTTGGATCATTGTTACTATCATTCTTCTGTATTTGCTGTCAGAAAGTTTGTCTAATTCCACTTCATTTGTTTGGACTTGTCTGTTTGTAGATTGTTTCTTTACTTGTGTGGTATTTCTCTGCTGTTTCATTGTTATTATTAATTTTTTAACTAACTGTGTTTGGGGTTTCCTTTTCCCCGGCTTCGAGTTACATCTGTCAGTGTTTGTTGTTTGGATGAGGTGCCTTATTCTGGGTGATGCTGGTGTTTGCGTGATGTCAGCACTTGTGTACAGGTGCTTGCCTTTGTTGGAGTTCTCACTGTTTAATGCTCTCTAGTGTTAGGTGTTCTCTGGTATTGTAGGGTTTTGGAGTCATTGCTCCCTCCATAAAGCCCCTGGCCTTGTTGCCTGACCAGGGAATGAATATTTCACGGCTGGTTTGTTATGGCATTAAATGGTATTAAAACATGTATATGCGAATGGGAAACAGAAGGTATATCTTTGACATATGGCAATTAAAATATCATGCAAATACTATCTAGTGTACTGAATTATACACACAAACATATACAGCAATAACATAACCCAAACATTCCAACAAAAATACAGTACAATACATTAGCATGGTGAATAGAGAAAACCAAGAATGATATCTACCAGTTAATAACCAAACTAACTAGAGCACAAATTGGAGAATGATGCTAGAGCAGAGTCCCAGTTGGGGATAAGGCAATGAGGAGGAAACAGACTAAGAAATATGGTGGGGAAAGGGAAAAAGAGAAAGGGAGGATAGAAGTGAAATATAGAATAATACTGCAAAGTTAAATATAGAGAAATAAAGATTTGTATGTGTTAGGGTTTAGTGCTATAGGAAAAGAGCATCATAGAAAGCAAAGAAATAGTTGTAGAGGAAGTAATAATACATATAAAAAATTTAAAAATTAAGACAGATAAATATACAGAAAAATATAGAAAAGCAAAGCAAAAACAATAAAAACAAAAAACAAATGGGATACTCTTATCCCTCTTGCTAGCATGTTTTGTTCAGACATTATTCTGGAGAGGAAGAACATAGGATAGGAATAGCATAATATATAATATAACATATATCATTGTCCTTGGTCACTGAGACTGGTTTAAAGGGAGTCATCAGTGTGAACCCTAGTAATTTTGTTTGATGTTCTCTGACATGGCATCTTCTTTCCCCTGGTGTGAGCAATGAAACAATTTCTTGTAACCATCTGGCAAACCCAAGTCACAAAGTAAACACAGCCAACAGAATGTCAGAGAAATGGGGCTGGAGTCCTAGGCAGAGCATGCTTGCTGCCTCCGCAATCTCTAAACTTTCTAATGGTATGAACCAAACAAACCTCCTTGAATGTTTAAGCCAGTTGGGGTTGGGTTTACTACTACTTGGAACTAACTACTTAGCATAACAGTAAAAGTCATTAAAATGATATACTATGGAAAAAGTCATTACAGAGATACAGTATGGAAAATGCAGGGTGCTTGACCCTGAGAGAAAATCAGAGAAAGACTGAGTATGGGAGGGGAAGAGGATACTCAGTAGTTTGAGGGACAGTGTGACACATTGGAAAGAGTATGAGCTTTAGAACTGGAAATATCTGGGTTTCAATTCAAGGTCTGCTACATACTGGCTCTCTGACCTCCTTTCCTCATCTTTAACTTGAGGATATTAGTATAACTTGTATGATTTCTCCAACAGCTCCTGCAATGCAGGAGACTTGGGTTCTTGCCTGGAAAATCCCATAGACAGAGGAACCTGATGGGCTACAATCCATTGCATTGCAAGGAGTTGCACATGACTGAGCATGCACGCATGATGAGATATAACTGAGATTAATTATGAAATTGGCTGAACCCACTGCCTGCCTGGTACCTTGTAGACAGAATATAAGGGTGATGGCTTTCATAGTGGTAGCTGGTGCCAAAAAGAAAACAAAATGGTGATGAAACATATCAGGGCTTTAGGTATTAGGACTTAAGGCTAGGGACTGAATGACATACAATAGTGTTCCTTAGGTACCATAGCCAATCAGATGAGGCTCCTGAAATCTCACTAGGCTTGGGTCTAATTGGCTGCAGTGATTATTATGAATAGCTGGAATAAGAAGGACGAGATGCGATGAAACAGAGCATTGTGTGCTTTAAAGGGCTATTTTTGTTAGGCAGAATTATCTGACTGGATTGCCCTTTTTTGTGGTAGATACGGTTCTAGGTAAAGAATCAATGTGACTCAACTGTAATGGAAACACCCTTCTCTTTGTAAACTGCTGGATAAAATTGATAAATTGACATTTAAGTATCTGATTCTTTCTTTGTCATGTCTCTGAAGTAACCTGTACAGAGCAAGTAGCAATATAATCAGGTAGTCACTACTGTCTTCCCCTCTATTGTCGTCTAGTCATGCCTTCCTGGAAATGTAGTCCAGTTGTCTTGAATGAATTAGGGAAATACTTTGGTATCTGTTGGAGACTTGGGAAATCACATTATTCTTCTTAGAAGCACATTTATAAACATTTTCTTAGAATGGATTACTTCTACAAAAAGTCATATTATCTTTTATATGCCAATTATTTACTATTCTCAATTTTAGAAGACATCTATGCTTAGTCTTTTTTCCTAAATGCTGGGGCAGCATTCTATGCAAAATCAGTAGCCCAAACTTCTCACTTGGATTTGGGCACTACTGTTAGCTAGAGAGAGTTATGAAAGGGGAGATATCTGGACCCTGCCTCAGCTTCCTGAATCAGTCTCTTCTACACATCCTACTGTTATGGCTTCAGCTGCAATTTAAACCAAATCTAAATAGCTACAAACAGCTAAGTACTTGGGTTCTTGCCTGGAAAATCCCATAGACAGAGGAACCTGATGGGCTACAATCCATTGCATTGCAAGGAGTTGCACATGACTGAGCATGCACGCATGATGAGATATAACTGAGATTAATTATGAAATTGGCTGAACCCACTGCCTGCCTGGTACCTTGTAGACAGAATATAAGGGTGATGGCTTTCATAGTGGTAGCTGGTGCCAAAAGAAAACAAAATGGTGATGAAACATATCAGGGCTTTAGGTATTAGGACTTAAGGCTAGGGACTGAATGACATACAATAGTGTTCCTTAGGTACCATAGCCAATCAGATGAGGCTCCTGAAATCTCACTAGGCTTGGGTCTAATTGGCTGCAGTGATTATTATGAATAGCTGGAATAAGAAGGACGAGATGCGATGAAACAGAGCATTGTGTGCTTTAAAGGGCTATTTTTGTTAGGCAGAATTATCTGACTGGATTGCCCTTTTTTGTGGTAGATACGGTTCTAGGTAAAGAATCAATGTGACTCAACTGTAATGGAAACACCCTTCTCTTTGTAAACTGCTGGATAAAATTGATAAATTGACATTTAAGTATCTGATTCTTTCTTTGTCATGTCTCTGAAGTAACCTGTACAGAGCAAGTAGCAATATAATCAGGTAGTCACTACTGTCTTCCCCTCTATTGTCGTCTAGTCATGCCTTCCTGGAAATGTAGTCCAGTTGTCTTGAATGAATTAGGGAAATACTTTGGTATCTGTTGGAGACTTGGGAAATCACATTATTCTTCTTAGAAGCACATTTATAAACATTTTCTTAGAATGGATTACTTCTACAAAAAGTCATATTATCTTTTATATGCCAATTATTTACTATTCTCAATTTTAGAAGACATCTATGCTTAGTCTTTTTTCCTAAATGCTGGGGCAGCATTCTATGCAAAATCAGTAGCCCAAACTTCTCACTTGGATTTGGGCACTACTGTTAGCTAGAGAGAGTTATGAAAGGGGAGATATCTGGACCCTGCCTCAGCTTCCTGAATCAGTCTCTTCTACACATCCTACTGTTATGGCTTCAGCTGCAATTTAAACCAAATCTAAATAGCTACAAACAGCTAAGTATAGATACCTTTTTCTTTTAAAAAAAACCTTTTTACTTTTTATTGAGGTATAGCTGATTAACAATGTTGTGATAGTTTCAGGTGGACACTAATACGTCCTCAGCCATACATATACCTGTATCCATTCTCCTCCAACTCCCCTCTCATCTAGGCTGCCATATAACATTAAGCAGAGTTCCCTGTGTTATATAGTAGGCCCTTGTTAGTTAGCCATTTTAAATATAGCAGTGTGTATATGTCCATCTCAAACTACGCCTTCCCCTCTTCCTTTCCTGGTAACCATAAGCTCATTCTTGAAGTATGTCTCTTTCTGTTTTTTAAGTTCATTCATAGTATCTTTTTATTAACTAAGCTTTAGTGATAGTGTCTTTATCTAACTTTTGTTTTTTTCTTTCCTTCACTCTGCTATAAGGATCCCTTCTGTCTTGTATTCTCATATTTAGGCATGAAGGCTTAACTCTTACTAAGAGAGTTTCCCCTTCAGTCTTTGGTATGAAACAACTTCCCAGCTCTTAGTATCCTGGTAAGAGAATATTTTCTTTGATACTTGCTAATCTTAGGGACACAGAATTCTTCTTTCATGTAGGTTTGCTTAGCTCCAGGCTTAACTTTTGTGCTGAAAAAACAAGATTACTGAGGAAGGCACAAACCTCTTGGCTGTCATTTTCCGATCAGATGTCTGGCTGACCGGTTTTTTGTTATTCCTCCCAATTTTACATGTCTGATATGGGGAAAGGTATAGGTTTTGGGTTCAAGACCCAGCTTTGCAATTTATCTTTGTGATTTAGGGTGGCTACTTAACCTCTCCAAAGTCTAATTTTCTCATCTGTAAAATGGATAAAAACCAAAATCATAGCAAGTAAGAAGACATTTAAGCCACATTCGTGGTTTTTTCCTATATCTGATTTACTACAATTTAGAAGACATCTAGCTAGATGCTGGGGCAGCATTCTATGCAAATTTAAAATTTGAAAGGGAGATTTTCTGGACCCTGCCTCAGCTTCCTGAATCAGTCTCTTCTACACATCCTACTGTTATGGCTTCAGCTGCAATTTAAACCAAATCTAAATAGCTACAAACAGCTAAGTATAGATACCTTCTTCTTTTAAAAAAAACCTTTTTACTTTTTATTGAGGTATAGCTGATTAACAATGTTGTGATAGTTTCAGGTGGACACTAATACGTCCTCAGCCATACATATACCTGTATCCATTCTCCTCCAACTCCCCTCTCATCTAGGCTGCCATATAACATTAAGCAGAGTTCCTGTGTTATATAGTAGGCCCTTGTTAGTTAGCCATTTTAAATATAGCAGTGTGTATATGTCCATCTCAAACTACGCCTTCCCCTCTTCCTTTCCTGGTAACCATAAGCTCATTCTTGAAGTATGTCTCTTTCTGTTTTTTAAGTTCATTCATAGTATCTTTTTATTAACTAAGCTTTAGTGATAGTGTCTTTATCTAACTTTTGTTTTTTTCTTTCCTTCACTCTGCTATAAGGATCCCTTCTGTCTTGTATTCTCATATTTAGGCATGAAGGCTTAACTCTTACTAAGAGAGTTTCCCCTTCAGTCTTTGGTATGAAACAACTTCCCAGCTCTTAGTATCCTGGTAAGAGAATATTTTCTTTGATACTTGCTAATCTTAGGGACACAGAATTCTTCTTTCATGTAGGTTTGCTTAGCTCCAGGCTTAACTTTTGTGCTGAAAAAACAAGATTACTGAGGAAGGCACAAACCTCTTGGCTGTCATTTTCCGATCAGATGTCTGGCTGACCGGTTTTTTGTTATTCCTCCCAATTTTACATGTCTGATATGGGGAAAGGTATAGGTTTTGGGTTCAAGACCCAGCTTTGCAATTTATCTTTGTGATTTAGGGTGGCTACTTAACCTCTCCAAAGTCTAATTTTCTCATCTGTAAAATGGATAAAAACCAAAATCATAGCAAGTAAGAAGACATTTAAGCCACATCGTGGTACCTGTAATAGTGAGTACTCAATAAATTTTAATTCCCTAATATCCCTGATCCCTTGCTTTTGAAGTTTATAACTGGGATAAAATTACTTGCAGAAAATATTAGTTATTATAATTTGACTGTTCTAACAGCTTGTAGCATACTTCAAACATTATTCTCAAAAGAATGATGCCTAATTTTTCTTGGACTTAAATATAAAGTTCACTGCATTTGTTATTTGCCCCAACACTGAGATAACTGGCAGTGAAGAATTCACAGCTATTATCAGTTATTTTTGATAAGACATGGAGGATAGGAGGGATTCCAGAAGACTTGGAATGAGCAAGTATTCCAAATTTCTAAAGAAAGAATAAAATGTGTATCTCCCAGCCCCAATCTTACCAAATGACAGAGTAGCCAGCTTGATATCAATCCCTGAAAAAAATTTTGAAAATGCAACTATACTTTCAATTCATGAGTATTTAGAAAAGAAAGCAGTGACTGTTAGGAACTAGTGTTTCACTAGGATTCACGGGACTAGGACATTTCCCCCTTCTTTTAAATGACTCTAAGTCCCTGTAAGTTCCATGGATCACATTAATGCTGTGTACAGGGTGTACTTTGATTTGTATAATGATATTCTTGTGGATAAAATGCTTAGATAAACATGATCTGGATTATCTATGTTCCACCTTTACTTTTGTTATGGAAAGATTTTTGGTGGCTTTAACTGTACATAAAATTTAATAAAATGAGGGAGAGGGGAGGAGGAGAGACAGAAAGTAAGATGAAGTATTTTCTTTGATACTTGCTAATCTTAGGGACACAGAATTCTTCTTTCATGTAGGTTTGCTTAGCTCCAGGCTTAACTTTTGTGCTGAAAAAACAAGATTACTGAGGAAGGCACAAACCTCTTGGCTGTCATTTTCCGATCAGATGTCTGGCTGACCGGTTTTTTGTTATTCCTCCCAATTTTACATGTCTGATATGGGGAAAGGTATAGGTTTTGGGTTCAAGACCCAGCTTTGCAATTTATCTTTGTGATTTAGGGTGGCTACTTAACCTCTCCAAAGTCTAATTTTCTCATCTGTAAAATGGATAAAAACCAAAATCATAGCAAGTAAGAAGACATTTAAGCCACATCGTGGTACCTGTAATAGTGAGTACTCAATAAATTTTAATTCCCTAATATCCCTGATCCCTTGCTTTTGAAGTTTATAACTGGGATAAAATTACTTGCAGAAAATATTAGTTATTATAATTTGACTGTTCTAACAGCTTGTAGCATACTTCAAACATTATTCTCAAAAGAATGATGCCTAATTTTTCTTGGACTTAAATATAAAGTTCACTGCATTTGTTATTTGCCCCAACACTGAGATAACTGGCAGTGAAGAATTCACAGCTATTATCAGTTATTTTTGATAAGACATGGAGGATAGGAGGGATTCCAGAAGACTTGGAATGAGCAAGTATTCCAAATTTCTAAAGAAAGAATAAAATGTGTATCTCCCAGCCCCAATCTTACCAAATGACAGAGTAGCCAGCTTGATATCAATCCCTGAAAAAAATTTTGAAAATGCAACTATACTTTCAATTCATGAGTATTTAGAAAAGAAAGCAGTGACTGTTAGGAACTAGTGTTTCACTAGGATTCACGGGGACTAGGACATTTCCCCCTTCTTTTAAATGACTCTAAGTCCCTGTAAGTTCCATGGATCACATTAATGCTGTGTACAGGGTGTACTTTGATTTGTATAATGATATTCTTGTGGATAAAATGCTTAGATAAACATGATCTGGATTATCTATGTTCCACCTTTACTTTTGTTATGGAAAGATTTTTGGTGGCTTTAACTGTACATAAAATTTAATAAAATGAGGGAGAGGGGAGGAGGAGAGACAGAAAGTAAGATGAAGAAGGAGGAGGAAGAGGAGAGGGAGAAGAGAGGAGAGAGTGGGGAGGAGAGGAGTGAGGAAATAAAGGAAAAACAGAGTTAAGGAGAATAAGATAAAACCATGAGTGTGTGGTTGGTCCCTAAAACGAATGCCATGGTGATCCTGTTATTCCGTATTCTTGTACTTTTGCTAGAGGTGGTTTACGCATTGTGCTGTGGGATTCCTAACTGTCCAAACAAAGAAAAACATCATAAATGAAAGTGTCTCTAAGAAAGAAAAACACTGAGAGTAGGGAGAAACTTCTATGGGTTCTCATAAAGAGGACATATGTCATATAGTAAACCATCTGCTCAGCACATCTTTACATGAAATTCAACGGTGAGTTTCAAGGGCTGCTTCTTATGAAGTATCTTTGTGTAGGCTACAGTACTATCCTGTAAAAAATTTTTTTATGAGAAATTGGGTTTGAAGTGTCTTGAGAATTCAATCAAGATATGCAATTCTCTGGTAGTTGAGGGACTACTTTAATCACTAGGCTCTGATTCAAGAGCTGATCTATAAAACTCCAAAGACCATCGATGAAAGGATTGATATTTCTCCCCCTCTGCCCTATCCTTGTATACCCAGAACTGTCGTCAAGATGGAGCCATTGATGGTACTCCTCACGTTTTTGGAGAAAGAGAATTTGGGAGGGATAGTTGTTATTGTTGTTCAGTCACTAAGTTGTGTCTGACTCTTTGCAATCCCATGGGCAGTGGTCCACCAGGCTCCTCTGTCCTATTTTATCTCCTGGAGTTTGCTCAAATTCATGTCCAGCAAACTGATGATGCTATGTAATCATCTTATCCTCTGGAGGGACCATGAGTATAATTAAATGGTCTTAATACCTGAAATATTGGGCCTACAAGAATAAAACTTGTACAAAGCCTATAAGAGAAAAACTAGATAGCTGTAAATATATAGAATAGTGGATTTAGATTAAAAAGCAAATTCTTGAGTCATAGAACCAGGGACATCCTAAAAACAAAGCAGACTATTTGAAAAGGATCCCAGGAGCTTTGGTGACCACAAGCTCAGATGGTCCAGTAGTGTAACATGACTTTCAAGAAAGCTAAAGTTGCGTTTGTATATGCAGTGTGCCCAGAGAGTCCTGTCATGCTGTGTCCTGGGTAGATTGCACCAGGAGCCTTGTGTTAAAATTTTACACCAGTTTACACCAGTTTTCTAAAAGAGATATTCAATCAAAGAAGAGCATCTAGGATACTGATGATTGTACAGGAAAATTTATAGAAACTACAGATGTTTATCCCAGAAATGAAAAGACAAAACAAAATCAAATCTGCCTTTGTTGAAGATTATGACATGCATAAGAACATAATTTCTTCCTTGATTAATCTGTAAGGAAATATGAAAAAAATCAATTCTTATGGGAGCACATTAATGAAAATATTCTAATGACACTATTTGAAAAATCAAAATGTCCTATTTTTTAATCTTTAAAAATTAAAAAAATTTTATGTATTTTTGGCTGTGCTGGATCTTTGTAATTGTGTGCAGACTTTCTCTCATTGCAGTGAGTGGGAGCTGCTCTTCATTTTGGTGCATGGGCTCTAGAGCAAGGGCTCAGTAGTTGTGGCCCATGGGCTTAGTTGAGGAATGTAGAATCTCCCCAGACCAGGAATCAATACTGTGTCCTCTGCTTTTACAGGCAGATTCTTTACCACAAGACCACCAGGTAAGTCCCCAAATGTCCTCTCTTGTGAGTAGTGAACCTCCTATCACTGGGAGAAATCAAGATAGTCCCTCTAGTTGCCAGGAATATTATAGAGGATAATTTGATGGAGGTGAGAGATTGTCCTAAACCACCTCCATGTTATTTTCCACGTCTAAGATTTTGTGTGTCTTTATCTGAAATGGTAGAAATTTCAACAGTTAAAAAAAAATCCACACATTATTTAAGGAAGAAAATCAATCTAATCTCAGGCTATTGTTAGTATCTCAGAAGATCTGCCCCCAAATGACTAAGTTAAAATAACACAGGCAGAAGATGATGAATCATGCTGCTTTTCCTAATGGTCTCTAATGTGCAAAGCACAAGATCACAGCTGCCACTCTGAGTGACTACGTGGGGAGGGAGAACTAAATTATGGTAGGTATAACACTGTAATGTTATACCCAGTTGGTAGCTTCTGTGTATGTGATTACCTAGTATTCCTTACCAGCTGTTTTTTAACATTAGTCATACTGATTTAAAACAACCACCTCTTTTCATTTATCTCAATAAGCACTGTTCTTTTAGAAGGATCAAGACATTTCATTTAAAAGTGGAAGCTTTTCTTAGTTCTTAAACACACATGATATGATTATATTATGTGCTTCACAGGCTCACTGTGAGTCTTGGGTAAGGTTAATTACTGAGACTCCACTCTCTCTTCTTATTCTTACCCAGGTCATGGAAGTTGGGCAGGGTCATGGGAGTAGGGCAGTCTATCTGTTCTTCTTGAACCAGAGTAAAGGCTTTGGTGTGAGGACAGACTTTTGGAAGGGGCACATGGAAGGTGAGAAATCAAGACAGATGGTCTCCAACTACCTCTCTCTCATCCCAGTGGTTGGGGCCTTAGATGGGTGAGTTTTCTAGTTTTCGTTTTTGGTGCTCTT
This sequence comes from Tragulus kanchil, assembly GCA_022376925.1. Lineage (NCBI taxonomy): Eukaryota > Metazoa > Chordata > Mammalia > Artiodactyla > Tragulidae > Tragulus > Tragulus kanchil. The sequence goes on from JAIOJX010000023.1 coordinate 42,657,238, forward strand.
GGGCTAGAATGAGGCAAAACTCTGAGATTTTGCTGGATGAATACCAGAAATTTGATTGTGCCAAGTCTGGGATGGGGATTTGGTAACCAAAGGTAAAAAGGGTCAGGTACTGGAAAGAACCCTGGAGCCATTTAACCCAAGGGTGGTTGGGGAAGGAATCTCTGAAAACCCAAGTCCAGGGTCTAAAGCCAGAGTAGGAACAATGGCGTGTCTAGATGTTAGAAGCTAGAAAAAGAGATCAGATGAAGGCTGTTCATACAGATTCTGCTAAAAGGTTTGTTGACTTCACAGGCTGGTTTTGTTATGTCTCAGTAGTAAGACATTTATACTCTGTTAGTGAGAAGGTAAATTGGGACAATCTGTGTGGAGGCTGTTCTGGAAGTATATCTTAAAAGTCTCTTAAAAATGTGCATCACCTTTAGTCTTGTAATTATACCCAGAGAAATGTATTCTAAGAAAACAGTTGTCTTCAAAGAAGTGTTTACAGGATGTTCATTAGTCTTATTTAAAATAGCCAAGAGATACAAAAACATACATGTCCAGAAATAGGAAATTATCTAAATAAGTAAATGAATCATTTCATATTTGTATGTGGAATACTTTGTGATTACTTAAATGACAGTATAGTTGAATATTGTTAGAAGTGGTTTTCGTCAGAATTAACGGAGCTGTTCTGAAGTCACTGTTAAATGATAGGGATGAGGTCTTTTCTGGTCTGTATTTCTTTTCTTGTCTGGGATTAGACCCTGTTACAGTCCTGTATCATCTTGTGTATCTCAGGGTCACTAAGCTGTTAATGTGTAATTTCATTTTTCTTAGGAACTTTGCACTCACACCTTTCCTGGAGTTAGCATAAAGGTGTTAATCATATTGGTCTTTGATGCTTTTCCCCCCTTTGCTGGTTCTGCCACGTGGGCTCTGCCCTCTCAAAACTGGCACACCTTCGTGTTCGTGCTCAGACCTATTTCTTTTCTATCTACACTTATTACCTTGGTAATCTCTAGTCTGCTGCTCCAGATACCATCAATGTACTGATAACTCCCAAACTGAACCTCAATCCTAGACTCAGACTAACATATCCAACTGTTTCTTTGACATCTCGACTTTGATGGCTAATCAGCTCAAACATCCAAAGTGGAATTCCTAATTACCTCCACTCTTAATTAATTCCTAATTATCTTCACTCTGTGGCTCTTTCTACAAGGCTCCACTTTTAGGTGAAGGATAACTCTATTTTTTTCAGTTTCCAGGGATGAAACTTGGGTGACATCCTTGACTTCTGTCTCTTCAACTGTCACCATATGCCGAGGCTGCAACTTCAAAACCTATGCAGAATCTGATTGCCTCTCCCCACCCCCCCCATACTGCTACCCTCTGATCCAGCCTCTATCTCCTGGATTATTCTAGCCTCCTACATGACCTCCCTGCTTTCTTACCGTCTGTTAATCTCTTGCCAACAAGATGATGCTCCAGAAACTCAAGTCATGTCATGTCCTTCTTCTCTGCTCAACACTTACCAGTGGTTAGTACCTTATGCAGAGAAAAGTTCCATAATTTGCAAGGCCCCATGAGATCCTGCCTCTGGCTGTCTTTTCTGACCTCCTCTTCTATTACTTTTCTGCTCACCCTGTTCCCACATATTAGCCTCCATTCTGATCCTAGCATATGTCCAAGTACTTCCTTACCCTAGGGTCACTGCCTAAAATGTTCTCCGCCTACTATCCTTATGGTTCACTCCTTCCTGCTTCAGTCTTTGCTTTAAAACCATGTTTCTTGTCTGGGATTAGACCCTGTTACAGTCCTGTATCATCTTGTGTATCTCAGGGTCACTAAGCTGTTAATGTGTAATTTCATTTTTCTTAGGAACTTTGCACTCACACCTTTCCTGGAGTTAGCATAAAGGTGTTAATCATATTGGTCTTTGATGCTTTTCCCCCCTTTGCTGGTTCTGCCACGTGGGCTCTGCCCTCTCAAAACTGGCACACCTTCGTGTTCGTGCTCAGACCTATTTCTTTTCTATCTACACTTATTACCTTGGTAATCTCTAGTCTGCTGCTCCAGATACCATCAATGTACTGATAACTCCCAAACTGAACCTCAATCCTAGACTCAGACTAACATATCCAACTGTTTCTTTGACATCTCGACTTTGATGGCTAATCAGCTCAAACATCCAAAGTGGAATTCCTAATTACCTCCACTCTTAATTAATTCCTAATTATCTTCACTCTGTGGCTCTTTCTACAAGGCTCCACTTTTAGGTGAAGGATAACTCTATTTTTTTCAGTTTCCAGGGATGAAACTTGGGTGACATCCTTGACTTCTGTCTCTTCAACTGTCACCATATGCCGAGGCTGCAACTTCAAAACCTATGCAGAATCTGATTGCCTCTCCCCACCCCCCCCATACTGCTACCCTCTGATCCAGCCTCTATCTCCTGGATTATTCTAGCCTCCTACATGACCTCCCTGCTTTCTTACCGTCTGTTAATCTCTTGCCAACAAGATGATGCTCCAGAAACTCAAGTCATGTCATGTCCTTCTTCTCTGCTCAACACTTACCAGTGGTTAGTACCTTATGCAGAGAAAAGTTCCATAATTTGCAAGGCCCCATGAGATCCTGCCTCTGGCTGTCTTTTCTGACCTCCTCTTCTATTACTTTTCTGCTCACCCTGTTCCCACATATTAGCCTCCATTCTGATCCTAGCATATGTCCAAGTACTTCCTTACCCTAGGGTCACTGCCTAAAATGTTCTCCGCCTACTATCCTTATGGTTCACTCCTTCCTGCTTCAGTCTTTGCTTTAAAACCATGTTTCATGTCCAGGACTTTCCTGATCATGCTATTTAAAGTCACAGTTTCCTTCTTCCTTCATGTCACTACCTGTCCTCCTTTCTTGCCTTCTCTCCTGCCATAGCAGCTCTTGCCATCTAACATACTGAAAGCATACTGAGTTATTTTTTTATTGTTCATTGCTTCCAAAAAAAATAAGAGCTCCACAGAGATTTTGTCTCTTTTGTTCACTGCTATATCCTAAATGTCGAGAATAGTGCTTCATACACATAGTAGATACTCAATAAATACTGTTGTTGAATGACTCTATGGATGCGGCATCTGAGGAAATATCCAGGTGCTGGATACTTACTTTTGGTGCTGAGGCAGTGAGTAAAGCTCAGAGTTATTTGGAAACTTTTAAGTGCTCAAGGAGTGAATGACTGCTGTAACCTAAGATGCTCAGAGGTAACAAGGGAAAAGTAAAATGAGACCTCTGTGGCTCAGTTAGGATGACAGGTGTTCCATCACTCTCTTCTGATTATGTTCCCATCTTTTGACTTGGGGTATAGCTTGTTATGATGATGGAGGGAAGGGTGCCAAAACTGGCAAAGGACTGTGAAATATTATATGGGAGATTGTTCAATATGTCCCTCAGAGATAGGTGGGAGACACTCATGAGGAAGACATTATCTCATTATTTAAATCTCCTAAGACTGTGTATGCTGTCAGCTTCCATCTTATTTACATTGCTGCTTACTTCAAGGCTGTTGTAGGGGCTATCTATAGGGGGCTTCTGGTGCTGGCAGGAAATATGAACTGACAGCAGAATGTTTTGCTCCAGATAACTCTTGCCAACAAGATGATGCTCCATGTCATGTCCTCTTCTCTGCTCAACACTTACCAGTGGTTAGTACCTTATGCAGAGAAAAGTTCCATAATTTGCAAGGCCCCATGAGATCCTGCCTCTGGCTGTCTTTTCTGACCTCCTCTTCTATTACTTTTCTGCTCACCCTGTTCCCACATATTAGCCTCCATTCTGATCCTAGCATATGTCCAAGTACTTCCTTACCCTAGGGTCACTGCCTAAAATGTTCTCCGCCTACTATCCTTATGGTTCACTCCTTCCTGCTTCAGTCTTTGCTTTAAAACCATGTTTCATGTCCAGGACTTTCCTGATCATGCTATTTAAAGTCACAGTTTCCTTCTTCCTTCATGTCACTACCTGTCCTCCTTTCTTGCCTTCTCTCCTGCCATAGCAGCTCTTGCCATCTAACATACTGAAAGCATACTGAGTTATTTTTTTATTGTTCATTGCTTCCAAAAAAAATAAGAGCTCCACAGAGATTTTGTCTCTTTTGTTCACTGCTATATCCTAAATGTCGAGAATAGTGCTTCATACACATAGTAGATACTCAATAAATACTGTTGTTGAATGACTCTATGGATGCGGCATCTGAGGAAATATCCAGGTGCTGGATACTTACTTTTGGTGCTGAGGCAGTGAGTAAAGCTCAGAGTTATTTGGAAACTTTTAAGTGCTCAAGGAGTGAATGACTGCTGTAACCTAAGATGCTCAGAGGTAACAAGGGAAAAGTAAAATGAGACCTCTGTGGCTCAGTTAGGATGACAGGTGTTCCATCACTCTCTTCTGATTATGTTCCCATCTTTTGACTTGGGGTAGAGCTTGTTATGATGATGGAGGGGAAAGGGGGCCAAAACTGGCAAAGGACTGTGAAATATTATATGGGAGATTGTTCAATATGTCCCTCAGAGATAGGTGGGAGACACTCATGAGGAAGACATTATCTCATTATTTAAATCTCCTAAGACTGTGTATGCTGTCAGCTTCCATCTTATTTACATTGCTGCTTACTTCAAGGCTGTTGTAGGGGCTATCTATAGGGGGCTTCTGGTGCTGGCAGGAAATATGAACTGACAGCAGAATATATTCACCATAGGTTGATTTTTAAAAGAAGATTGTAAAAGACTATAAAGATCGTAATATTGTTAACTAGGAGAAAAACCCTATGCTTTTTTAAAAAATTTATCATTCTATCTAAAGATATGTGTGACAAGGAAGTGTAATGGAAGAATATGTTGTTGTTGTTTAGTAGCTTAGTTGTGTCTGACTCTTTTGTGACCCCATGGACTGTAGCCTACCAGGCTCCTCTGTCCATAGGATTTCTCAGGCAAGAATACTGGAGTGGGTTTCCATTTGCTTCTCCAGGGGATCTTCCGAATCTGGGGATTGAACCTGAATCTCCTGCTTTGGCAGGTGGATTCTTTACCACTACCATGGTCGGTTAGGGCTATATTTTTATTTCTTTTTCTTTTGCTTACTTGTATCTCTATTTTCTAATTTCCTACAGTGAATATACTATGTTTTTTATAATAAGAAGTAAATTGTTAACATGGCTATGGAGTTATTGAACTGTCTGAGGGTACAGTTAGCTTGTAGGCATTGATCATGGAGTCTAATGTTGGAAATGAATTTTAAGTTATAAAGCCAACCTCTTCAATATCCTTGCCTTGGTTTTCTACTGTACACTTTTGATGGGTGAGACCTGACTGGCCTCTGAGTCACCCTATAGTATAAGCCTCCCTATAACTTCCACATATGAAGGTTCTATCCTTTGGTCTATGATGATTTGAAATTGGCTCAAGGAGTGAATGACTGCTGTAACCTAAGATGCTCAGGCAAAAAGGACTGTGCCAAATACTTCATCACTCTCTTCTGATTATGTTCCCATCTTTTGACTTGGGGTATAGCTTGTTATGCTGATGGAGGGAAGGGTGCCAAAACTGGCAAAGGACTGTGAAATATTATATGGGAGATTGTTCAATATGTCCCTCAGAGATAGGTGGGAGACACTCATGAGGAAGACATTATCTCATTATTTAAATCTCCTAAGACTGTGTATGCTGTCAGCTTCCATCTTATTTACATTGCTGCTTACTTCAAGGCTGTTGTAGGGGCTATCTATAGGGGGCTTCTGGTGCTGGCAGGAAATATGAACTGACAGCAGAATATATTCACCATAGGTTGATTTTTAAAAGAAGATTGTAAAAGACTATAAAGATCGTAATATTGTTAACTAGGAGAAAAACCCTATGCTTTTTTAAAAAATTTATCATTCTATCTAAAGATATGTGTGACAAGGAAGTGTAATGGAAGAATATGTTGTTGTTGTTTAGTAGCTTAGTTGTGTCTGACTCTTTTGTGACCCCATGGACTGTAGCCTACCAGGCTCCTCTGTCCATAGGATTTCTCAGGCAAGAATACTGGAGTGGGTTTCCATTTGCTTCTCCAGGGGATCTTCCGAATCTGGGGATTGAACCTGAATCTCCTGCTTTGGCAGGTGGATTCTTTACCACTACCATGGTCGGTTAGGGCTATATTTTTATTTCTTTTTCTTTTGCTTACTTGTATCTCTATTTTCTAATTTCCTACAGTGAATATACTATGTTTTTTATAATAAGAAGTAAATTGTTAACATGGCTATGGAGTTATTGAACTGTCTGAGGGTACAGTTAGCTTGTAGGCATTGATCATGGAGTCTAATGTTGGAAATGAATTTTAAGTTATAAAGCCAACCTCTTCAATATCCTTGCCTTGGTTTTCTACTGTACACTTTTGATGGGTGAGACCTGACTGGCCTCTGAGTCACCCTATAGTATAAGCCTCCCTATAACTTCCACATATGAAGGTTCTATCCTTTGGAGTCATGGATTCTGGATTTTTGCAATAGCTTCTTACTTTGTCTTTCTACTTCCACTCTTGCCTCTTTATTGTCTTTTCTCAGCAAAGCAATCCTCTAAAAGCCCAAGCCATATTATGTCACCCTTCTGCTCAAACCCCACTTGCCAGCTCCTTCAGATATATATCAGCAATTTTCCATGACTTACCAGGCCCTATATCGTCTACTCTGTCTTCTATATGAAAACCACCTCCCTCAATAATTGCTTGTGGTTTTGACACCCATCACCTTTCTGGACATTTCACTTGGATATTGTTCTCTTTTTAATTATGACATAATACAATTATAATGATAATATATATATATACACACACACATATATATATACATATATACATATATATATATCTCTATATATTAGTTGAACACAGTATTCTAGGATTACAGAACATCACAGAGCAGAGCATGTTCTGGATATTTTACCTCTTTTAATTCAGTCCAAATATGAATTAATGTGTTTTAACAATTTGTCAAGAGTACAAAGAAAGAAAGACCATGTTCTAGTTTCTCGTTTATACATTGTTCATGGTTACAGAATTTTCCGGTTTTCTCTTTTTCTCTTTTGGTCTCTTGGTTTTTTGTCACTCTCTCTCTCTCTCTCTCTCTCTTTCTCACACACACATACACACACACACACACACACACATCCCTGTATATAGTTTCAATCTACCATAAGGGGAAAAATGGGAGAAAGAAGAAAAAAAGCATAAGAAGGATTTGATAATAGAGATCAAAACTTTGGAAAAAAAACAAAGCTCTGTTGGTGCGAGGAGAAGTATCACTGATAAAATTAAATGTAGTCCAGTTCTTTGAATTTTTTATGGCTATAATCTATCTTTAATTTTATAAGATTAATTTGTCTTCTGTGGAAGGGACACTATGGTAGGCAGTGTTAGTTAAGATGGAAGGAAATGAATATGAGAGGAATTGAAGAACTTCTCCACCAGAAAACACACTATCTAGTTAGGGACAGCAAACATATTTGAAACAAATATTATAAAACATCCTGAGAAAAGAGACAGTGTACCACAAAGTTAACCGCAGACTTAGGGCTTCAGAGGATTAGTAAATTAAGGGATGATGAGAGGGCACTGGTGTTCATATTTCAGTCAATAAATATTTTTTGAATACCTCCTCTGCAAATGACTATGCTGAGTTCCACAGAAACATAAAAAGAATAGGGCTTCCCTGGTGGTCCAGTGGGTGAAGATTCCTCCTTGCAGTGCAAGGGGCACCTCTTTGATCCCTGGCCTGGGAAGATCCCACATGCCACGGAGCGGCTGGAGTAGTGTGTTCAATTACGAGCCAGTGCTCTGGATCGCATGTGCCCAGAGCCAGTGCTCTGCAACGAGAGAGGTCACTGCAGTGGGAGACCCATACAGGTCGAAGAATAAAGATAGATGAAAATACATAAATAAAAAACCAATAAAAGAGGCCAAAATTAAAAATAAAAAGGTAAAAAAAAAAGAGAATAAAACATTGACTTTAACCGTGGTGTCTACGGTTCAGTGGAATACAAGAGTAAAGAAATACAGGAGTTTTTAAAGGCTTGGGAAAATGTTCATGATAATGTTACATTAAATAAATGGCAAACAAAGTCACATATTCAGTATGACATCAACGGTATAAGAAGTTTCCAGATGATTAGAAGAAAATATGCCAAAATGTTAAAATAAAAAACATTAATCACATCAAGGTAGAATTATAGTGATTTCTCCACCCCCATTCCACTCAACTTCTTTATACTTTAAAGTACTTACTAATTTTCTATTGTAAAGTATGTGCTCATATTTTTCAATCATTAGAAACGTTCATTCCACTCAGATTACTGACATTTTTCTCTTATTGATTGCCATAGATTTTGACCACCCGTTCTTTTTTTTAACATACACTTGACTTCTGTGAATTTGGGCTTTTCTAATTCTTTCACAACTTGTGTTTCTAGCTCCCAGTTTTGTGTTTCTAAGACTCCATCCATAGTCCTTACTTCTCTCTGGGACTGCTCCATGCACACGGCTAAGGGGTCTTAAGGGTACAATCTGTGACCTTGGCAGCATGTCCAGTTCCTGAATCGTAACACTGGAACCCAAGCCTATCTAGTTACCAAACATATTTGAAACAAATATTATAAAACATCCTGAGAAAAGAGACAGTGTACCACAAAGTTAACCGCAGACTTAGGGCTTCAGAGGATTAGTAAATTAAGGGATGATGAGAGGGCACTGGTGTTCATATTTCAGTCAATAAATATTTTTTGAATACCTCCTCTGCAAATGACTATGCTGAGTTCCACAGAAACATAAAAAGAATAGGGCTTCCCTGGTGGTCCAGTGGGTGAAGATTCCTCCTTGCAGTGCAAGGGGCACCTCTTTGATCCCTGGCCTGGGAAGATCCCACATGCCACGGAGCGGCTGGAGTAGTGTGTTCAATTACGAGCCAGTGCTCTGGATCGCATGTGCCCAGAGCCAGTGCTCTGCAACGAGAGAGGTCACTGCAGTGGGAGACCCATACAGGTCGAAGAATAAAGATAGATGAAAATACATAAATAAAAAACCAATAAAAGAGGCCAAAATTAAAAATAAAAAGGTAAAAAAAAAAGAGAATAAAACATTGACTTTAACCGTGGTGTCTACGGTTCAGTGGAATACAAGAGTAAAGAAATACAGGAGTTTTTAAAGGCTTGGGAAAATGTTCATGATAATGTTACATTAAATAAATGGCAAACAAAGTCACATATTCAGTATGACATCAACGGTATAAGAAGTTTCCAGATGATTAGAAGAAAATATGCCAAAATGTTAAAATAAAAAACATTAATCACATCAAGGTAGAATTATAGTGATTTCTCCACCCCCATTCCACTCAACTTCTTTATACTTTAAAGTACTTACTAATTTTCTATTGTAAAGTATGTGCTCATATTTTTCAATCATTAGAAACGTTCATTCCACTCAGATTACTGACATTTTTCTCTTATTGATTGCCATAGATTTTGACCACCCGTTCTTTTTTTTAACATACACTTGACTTCTGTGAATTTGGGCTTTTCTAATTCTTTCACAACTTGTGTTTCTAGCTCCCAGTTTTGTGTTTCTAAGACTCCATCCATAGTCCTTACTTCTCTCTGGGACTGCTCCATGCACACGGCTAAGGGGTCTTAAGGGTACAATCTGTGACCTTGGCAGCATGTCCAGTTCCTGAATCGTAACACTGGAATCCTGGCCTCTCTAAGGAGTTATCAGGAGCCAAGGTGCTCTTCTGTCACACAGACGTGCTCTGGCCCTTCCAGAACAGATCATATCAAAGATAATGTGAGTCAGTGGGGCAAAGAGATGGAACTGGGTCTTAACTGATCTGAAACTCTTGTTTCCTTATTTGTAAAATTTCAGCGATTGCTATTAAGAAAACTCAAAGAATTAAAACAGGTGAAGCACCCATCATGGTGCCCACGTGCAACAGTTTCTCTAGGAAAGTTCTCTCCCTTCTTTTCCCCCTACCTCCATTTCTACTATCCACCGAAGACAAGAATGATGATCTTCAGGGCATATCGTCTGCAATTCCTATTATATACATCTATTAAAGATCCAGTTAATCTATTTTGGGGGGCGGAGCCAAGATGGTGGAGAAATGAGGGGACGATTTCACCAGCTCCCCAACAGAATCACCCGAACTAATCAAGAAATGAACCACCACCAACAAACCAGCGGCTAGATGACAGAAGAACTCCATAGGTCCGCGAGAGTAGAAGAGGGAACAGCCAGAACTTTCCCAGAGCTACTGTTCTAAGAACCCTCTATCCTAACCCCACGCAGACCCCACCGACAGAGAACTGCGCCAGCAAGTGCCCTAAAAGGGGCCAGAGTGGAACCTTGGGGAGAGAGGGCAGCGATCAGCGTGAAAATTCCAGGAATCCGCCTGGATCGCGGCAGAAATTATAGTGCATTTACTCCACCCCCATTCCACTCAACTTCTTTATACTTTAAAGTACTTACTAATTTTCTATTGTAAAGTATGTGCTCATATTTTTCAATCATTAGAAACGTTCATTCCACTCAGATTACTGACATTTTTCTCTTATTGATTGCCATAGATTTTGACCACCCGTTCTTTTTTTTAACATACACTTGACTTCTGTGAATTTGGGCTTTTCTAATTCTTTCACAACTTGTGTTTCTAGCTCCCAGTTTTGTGTTTCTAAGACTCCATCCATAGTCCTTACTTCTCTCTGGGACTGCTCCATGCACACGGCTAAGGGGTCTTAAGGGTACAATCTGTGACCTTGGCAGCATGTCCAGTTCCTGAATCGTAACACTGGAATCCTGGCCTCTCTAAGGAGTTATCAGGAGCCAAGGTGCTCTTCTGTCACACAGACGTGCTCTGGCCCTTCCAGAACAGATCATATCAAAGATAATGTGAGTCAGTGGGGCAAAGAGATGGAACTGGGTCTTAACTGATCTGAAACTCTTGTTTCCTTATTTGTAAAATTTCAGCGATTGCTATTAAGAAAACTCAAAGAATTAAAACAGGTGAAGCACCCATCATGGTGCCCACGTGCAACAGTTTCTCTAGGAAAGTTCTCTCCCTTCTTTTCCCCCTACCTCCATTTCTACTATCCACCCGAAGACAAGAATGATGATCTTCAGGGCATATCGTCTGCAATTCCTATTATATACATCTATTAAAGATCCAGTTAATCTATTTTGGGGGGCGGAGCCAAGATGGTGGAGAAATGAGGGGACGATTTCACCAGCTCCCCAACAGAATCACCCGAACTAATCAAGAAATGAACCACCACCAACAAACCAGCGGCTAGATGACAGAAGAACTCCATAGGTCCGCGAGAGTAGAAGAGGGAACAGCCAGAACTTTCCCAGAGCTACTGTTCTAAGAACCCTCTATCCTAACCCCCACGCAGACCCCACCGACAGAGAACTGCGCCAGCAAGTGCCCTAAAAAGGGGCCAGAGTGGAACCTTGGGGGAGAGAGGGCAGCGATCAGCGTGAAAATTCCAGGAATCCGCCTGGATCGCCGGCAGAAATTAAGACACTGCAAAGATAGGATACTGAAGCAGGGCCAGGCAGAACGCAATTGGGAAGTTCCCCGCGAAGTGCTGCCTAGCGACCTGGAGCCGGTAGGGAGCGCCCAGTGCGAAAATCACGCCACTTGGAATGGCGAAAATCGCGACTTTCCACCTGGCACCAGCTAAGTTCAAACACTCCTAGTGGGGGACTAGCTGAAGCGGAAGTCGCCCACGGATTGCTGACCAGAGACCGGGCTCGAGCCAGACGGGGAAGCTTGTGCCTGCCTTTGGGACTTGGACGCGTATCTGGCAGTGCGCGCGCCAGTGGTGGAGGAGCCCGTGCACCCCCATAGCTACACCCGCAGCGGAGGAAGCCGGGAGAAGGGCAGGTATTGGAGGCTACCGGCGATTGCGCGGCAGAGCCGGGGCGCCCCCGTCCAACATGGGACTGCGCGCGCCGCGGCCCCCACGCCTGACCGACTGGGATCAGCCCGCCATCCCGGCCAGCACCTGAGCTTGCAGCAATGCCTTATTTGGCTGAAAACAAACCATAGTAACCGGTGCCTTAAGGGAAAGGCTGCATCATCAAGACAACACCATCGAGAGCAGATTGGCTTCCATCAGACAGATGAGAGGATAAAAACCAGGGACAGTATTTAGCTTTTTTTGTTTGTTTATTTGTTGTGGACGATTCTGTTTATTTGTTTGATCGGTCAGGTTTGGTGGGGTGTTTTTTGTTTGTTTGTTTTTTGTCTCTTCTTATTAAGTTTTTCTTCCCTTTTTAATTTTTAATTTCTTTTTCTTTTTGATTTTTAATTTTTAATTTTTAAAAAAATTTTAATTCTTGGAAACCTCTAATTTTCTTTCCTCTTTGCCACTGCTTCCTCCCTCTATGTTCTAAATGTAAAACTTTCTCCTATCTACCACTATCCTCTAGATAAATATTTCCTACCTTCCTGTCTCCACTATTCTCTTCCAGCTGCACTAAACAATACAACACACTAATCTTGGCTACGTAACCCTATAAAATCCTTCCAAGACGATCTATTCCTTCTCATTACCCATACACTCTCCACCTCCTCACCCCCGACACATGTCTTAGCTAAAAATTGCTTTCAATGAAATAGTCCAAGCCAGGACCTTGCCCCGGACCTTTTTTTCCAGGCACTATTTTAATTAATTCAGAGATTAACGGGCAAGTATTATCTTTGATTGCGTCGTTTGCCAGAAAAATTTCCTATGCTTTGTCACTGTAAGACTGGTTAGATGTGGTTATTGCTGTGTATGTACGTATATCTTATGACTATGTTAGAAAACATCTGCATGCATTTATGACTGTCACCCATCAGGGATACACCTCTTGCTCCTCAGATGCTAGTATTTGAACTAATATCATGGAACACCATAGCAAACCAGACATAGAGCCTACACCCCCTGACCAATCATCAGACCAAAGATCCTTGGAGTGGAAGCCCTGATTCCAAGACCCCACACTATCAAAGAAAATACAACACTAGAGATTATTCACGTGTAAACAAGACCTAACACCACCCAAGACACAAACCACTGAACCCTTCTAGAAGGACAGAAACCCGAAGGAAGGGAGAATTCAACCAAGAAGCCTGGTGGAGAAAAGAACTTCATACACACAGACACACACAAAGAAACAAAAACTAACCTAATAATGAAACGACAGAGAAACACTGCACATATGAAGGACCAAGTTAGAGAAACACTGCTTCAAATGACAGAGGAGGAGATAGACAAATTATCTGAAAGAGAATTCAGAAAAACTATACTAATGAGGATGCAAAACACCGAAAACAGAATATTAGAGGAAATTAGTGCATTGAGAAAAGACATGCAGGAAATGAAAAATAAGCAAATAGAGACCACCAACTCAATTGCTGAACTCAAAAATACTATAGAAGGTCTCAACAGTAGAGTATCAGAGGCAGAAGAACGGATAAGCGAGCTGGAAGACAGAATGGTGGAAATAAGTGCTGAAGAACACAACAAAACCGAAAGAATTAAAAGAACTGAGGATAGCCTCAGAGACCTATGGGACAATATCAAATGCACCAACATTAGAATTATGGGAGTTCTAGAGGAAGAAGAGGGGAAGAAAGGCTACAAAAAAATTCTTGAACAGGTTATAGCTGAAAACTTCCCCAACAAGGGAAAGGAAATAGTCAACCAAGTCCAAGAAGTACAAAGAGTTCCATACAGGAGAAACCCCAGAAGAAACACACCAAGGCACATTCTAATCATACTAACACAGACTAAATATAAAGACAGATTACTAAAAGCAGCTAGGAGCAAACAACAAATAACATATAAAGGAAACCCCATACGTCTAACTGCAGATCTTTCAACAGAAGCCCTGCAGGCCAGAAGAGAATGGCAAGACACATTTAAACGGCTAAAGGGGAATAACCTCCAACCAAGAATTCTCTACCCAGCAAGAATCTCACTCAGAATTGATGGAGAAGTCAAAAGCTTCACAGACAGACAAAAACTAAAAGAATTCTGTACCATAAAACCAGCCCTACAACAAGTGTTAAAGGGCCTGATATAGCCAATAAATACAAGAGTAGAAGAAGTCCTACAAATCAAACCCCAGACTTCTAAGAAGATGACAATAGGAACATTCGTATCAATAATTACTTTGAATGTAAACGGATTAAATGCTCCAACCAAACGACACAGGCTGGCTGAATGGATCCAGAAGCAAGACCCATATATATGCTGTTTACAAGAGACCCACTGCAGACCTAGAGACACTCATAGATTGAAAGTGAGAGGCTGGAAAAAGATACTCCATGCAAATGGAAATCAAAAGAAAGCTGGAGTAGCAATCCTCATATCAGACAAAATAGACTTTAAAGTAAAGAAGATTGTAAGAGACAAGGCAGGTCACTACATCATGGTTAAGGGATCTATCCAAGAGGAAGACATAACAGTCATGAATATCTATGCGCCCAACACAGGAGCACCTCAATACATAAGACAGATACTTTCAGACTTAAAAGAAGAAATCAATAATAACACGATAATAGTAGGGGACTTTAACACTCCTCTCACACCAACGGACAGATCATCCAAACAGAAAATTAATAAAGAAACACAAGCCTTAAATGCCACACTAGAAAAAATGGACCTCATCGATATCTTTAGGACCTTCCATCCAAAAGCAGAAGAATACACTTTCTTCTCAAGTGCTCACAGAACATTCTCCAGGATAGACCACATCCTGGGCCACAAATCAAACCTCAGTCAATTCAAGTAAACCGAAATTATATCAACCATCTTCTCGGACCACAATGTAATGAGACTAGAGATCAACTACCGGGAAAAAAACCGCTAAAAACACAAACACATGGAGATAAAGCAACACATACCTAAAAAGCCAACTGATCACTGAGGAAATCAAAGGAGAAATTTAAAAATTCCTAGAAGAAAATGATAATGAACATACGACCGTGCTAAACCTATGGGATACCGCAAAGGCAGTTCTAAGAGGGAAATTTATAGCAATACAATCCCACCTCAAGAAACTAGGAAAATATGAAACAGATGACCTAACCCTCCACTTAAAACAGTTGGAGAAAGAAGAACAAAAACATCCCAAAGCCAGCAGAAGAAGAGAAATTATAAAGACTAGAGCAGAAATAAATGAGAAAGAAATGAAAGAAACTATAGTACGGATAAATAAAACAAAAAGCTGGTTCTTTGAAAAGGTAAACAAAATTGACAAGCCACTGGCCAGGCTCATCAAGAGAAAGAGAGAGAAGAACCAGATCAACAAAATCAAAAAACGCAAAAGGAGAGATTACAAGAGATAATGCAGAAATCCAAAGGATTCTCTTTCTAAGAGACTATTATGAGCAACTCTATGGCAACAAACTGGACAACCTGGAAGAAATGGACAGGTTCTTGGGGAAGATTAACCTCCCAAGACTGAGCCAGGAAGAAACAGAAACATTGAACAACCCAATCACAAGCTTAGAAATCAAATTTGTGATTAAAAATCTACCCAAAAATAAAAGCCCAGGGCCAGATGGCTTCACAGCCGAATTCTACCAAGCATTTAAAGAAGAACTAATGCCTGTCCTTCTAAAACTCTTCCAAAAAATTGCACAGGAAGGAAAGCTTCCAAACACATTCTACGAGGCCACCATCACCCTGATACCCAAACCAGTCAAAGACAACACAAGAAAGGAAAATTAGAGACCAATTTCTCTGATGAACTTAGATGCCAACAAAATCCTAGCAAACAGAATTCAGCGACACATCAAAAAACTCATACATCATGATCAAGTCGGGTTCATCCCAGGCATGCAAGGATTCTTCAATATCCGCAAATCAATCAATGTGATACACCATATCAACAAACTGAGAGACAAAAATCACATGATCATCTCAATAGATGCAGAAAAAGCCTTCGACAAAGTACAATGCCCATTTATGATAAAAACTCTTCAGAAAATGGGCATAGAAGGAACCTATCTCAACACAATAAAAGCCATATATGAGAAGCCCACAGCGAACATCATCCTCAACGGTGAAAAATTGAAAGCATTCCCTCTAAGATCAGGAACAAGACAGGGGTGTCCACTTTCACCACTACTATTCAACATAGTCCTGGAAGTGCTAGCAACAGCAATAAGAGAAGAGAAAGAAATCAAAGGAATCCAGATTGGAAAGGAAGAAGTCAAGCTCTCTCTTTTTGCAGACGACATGATATTATACACAGAAAATCCCAAAGACACGGTTACAAAGCTACTAGAGCTAATCAAGGAATTCAGCAAAGTCGCAGGATACAAAGTCAACACACAGAAATCACTGGCATTCCTATACACAAACAATGAAAAATCAGAAAACGAAATCAAAGAGGCAATCCCCTTCACCATCACAACCAAAAGAATCAAATATCTAGGAATAAACCTACCCAAAGAAACAAAAGAATTGTACACAGAAAATTACAAGACACTCATGAGAGACATTAAAGCAGACTTAAACAGATGGAGAGATATTCCATGTTCCTGGGTCGGAAGAATCAATATTCTGAAAATGACCATACTGCCAAATATCATCTACAGATTCAATGCAATACCTCTTCAACTACCATTGACATTTTTCACAGAACTAGACCAAAGAATAACACAGTTCATATGGAAACACAAAAGACCTCGAATAGCCAAAGCAATCCTGAGGAAGAAGAATGCAGCTGGAGGGATCAGCCTCCCTAACTCCAGACTCTACTACAAAGCAACAGTCCTCAAGACAGTATTGTACTGGCAAAACCAGAAATATTGACCAATGGAACAAGATCAAGAACCCAGAGATAAACCCACGCACCTATGGGTACCTGATTTTTGACAAAGGAGGTGAAACTATAAAATGGGACAAAGACAGCCTCTTCAACAAGTGGTGCTGGGATAATTGGAAAGCTACATGCAAACAAATGAAGTTGGAACATTCCCTGACACCATACACAAAGATCAACTCAAAATGGATTAAAGGCCTAAATGTAAGACCAGAAACCATCAAACTCTTAGAGGAGAATATAGGCAAAACCCTCAAGGACATAAATCAAAGCAAAATCTTCTCTGACCCACTTACTAGAATAGTGGAACTGAAAAGAAAAGTGAACATGTGGTACCTAATGAAACTTAAAAGCTTTTGTACAGCAAAAGAAATCACGAAAAAGCTGAACAGACAGCCCACAGAATGGGAGTAAATCATAGCAAATGAAACAACAAAGAGTTAATCTCCAAAATCTACAAGCAACTCAGACAACTCACCACTGGAAAAACGAACAACCCAATCAAAAAATGGGAAAAGGACCTAAACAGACGCCTCTTCAAAGAGGACATACAGATGGCCCAAAAGCACATGAAACGATGCTCAACCTCGTTTATCATTAGAGAAATGCAAATCAAAACTACAGTGAGATATCACCTCACACCCGTCAGAATGGCCATCATCCACAAATCGACAGTGAATAAATGCTGGAGCGGGTGCACAGAAAAGGGAAAGCTCCCGCACTGCTGGTGGGAATGCAAATTGATACAGCCTCTGTGGAAGACAGTCTGGAGATTTCTTAAAAAACTAAAAATAGAAGCACCATATGACCCAGCAATCCCACTCTTAGGCTTATATCCTGATGAAATCAAAACTGAAAGAAGCACCTGTACCCCAATGTTCATTGCAGCACTCTATACAATAGCCGGAACATGGAAGCAACCTAGATGTCCATCGACGAATGAATGGATACAGAAGCTTTGGTACATATATGCAATGGAATACTACTCAGCTGTTAAAAGAAATGCAGAAGACTCAGTCCTAATGAAGTGGCTGGCTCTAGAACCTATCATAAAAAGTGAAGTAAGTCAAAAAGAGAAAGACAAATACAGTATACTAACACACATATATGGAATCTAGTAGGACGGTCTTGATAACACACGCAGTGAACTCATGGAAAAACAGACAAAGCATAGACATAGGGACATTGTGGGGGAGAAATAGGGAGGGGGAGGCATGGAGGGAGTAACATGGAAACCTATACTTTCATGTGTGTAAAAGATAGCTGTTGTCATTGTGCTAAGGGAATAGGAGTGCTTACAATGGCATGGGGTGATGGTCCGGAGGGGTGGGATGGGAGAACTGGGGAGGGTGGGAACCAGGGATATGCATATGACTGATCTGGGAACATACATGTCTGTGAACAACAAAACTCTGTAAAACCTTTAAAATAAAGAATTAAATAAATAAAGCTATTTTAGTTGCCAGGAAAACAAAGGATTGCCATCAAAATATCTATATATGCAAAAAGAATGAAGTACTTTATTGATCCACTGACTAGTAGCATTTTACTGTTTTGGTCTAGTCACAGCCTTTGTGAGTTCCTTCTTCACTTAGCAGAATGTCAGTGAGTAAACAAATAAAATGAATATGTTGTGTGGGGTTAAAACAGTAACAACAGTGATTATGGAAATTACTTATTTCTGTAATTTTCTTATTTCCATGAAATAGTCTTATTTTGATAAGTGTTCTTAACACCTGTTTTATCTGTTTTCTTCACCATTAATGAAGTTTGAGGACAGAGTACTGTTGGGTTCTGCCCCAACAGTATCCACTAGAGTACTTAAAATAATTGTGATTTTTCTTGCAGAGAATGCTTTTCATTTCCTTCCCTTAGGTTCCTTGGTCTTACATTATAAGATGAAAACACTAGGGGTCCCACTCTTAGGCTTATATCCTGATGAAATCAAAACTGAAAGAAGCACCTGTACCCCAATGTTCATTGCAGCACTCTATACAATAGCCGGAACATGGAAGCAACCTAGATGTCCATCGACGAATGAATGGATACAGAAGCTTTGGTACATATATGCAATGGAATACTACTCAGCTGTTAAAAGAAATGCAGAAGACTCAGTCCTAATGAAGTGGCTGGCTCTAGAACCTATCATAAAAAGTGAAGTAAGTCAAAAAGAGAAAGACAAATACAGTATACTAACACACATATATGGAATCTAGTAGGACGGTCTTGATAACACACGCAGTGAACTCATGGAAAAACAGACAAAGCATAGACATAGGGACATTGTGGGGGAGAAATAGGGAGGGGGAGGCATGGAGGGAGTAACATGGAAACCTATACTTTCATGTGTGTAAAAGATAGCTGTTGTCATTGTGCTAAGGGAATAGGAGTGCTTACAATGGCATGGGGTGATGGTCCGGAGGGGTGGGATGGGAGAACTGGGGAGGGTGGGAACCAGGGATATGCATATGACTGATCTGGGAACATACATGTCTGTGAACAACAAAACTCTGTAAAACCTTTAAAATAAAGAATTAAATAAATAAAGCTATTTTAGTTGCCAGGAAAACAAAGGATTGCCATCAAAATATCTATATATGCAAAAAGAATGAAGTACTTTATTGATCCACTGACTAGTAGCATTTTACTGTTTTGGTCTAGTCACAGCCTTTGTGAGTTCCTTCTTCACTTAGCAGAATGTCAGTGAGTAAACAAATAAAATGAATATGTTGTGTGGGGTTAAAACAGTAACAACAGTGATTATGGAAATTACTTATTTCTGTAATTTTCTTATTTCCATGAAATAGTCTTATTTTGATAAGTGTTCTTAACACCTGTTTTATCTGTTTTTCTTCACCATTAATGAAGTTTGAGGACAGAGTACTGTTGGGTTCTGCCCCAACAGTATCCACTAGAGTACTTAAAATAATTGTGATTTTTCTTGCAGAGAATGCTTTTCATTTCCTTCCCTTAGGTTCCTTGGTCTAAGGTGGTATGGTATAGTAGGGAGTGTTTTTGAAGTCAGAGAAACTAGATTTGCATTCAGGTTCCAAAGAGTGGGACACAATTCCTGCATCATACAGCTACTGTGAGAATTAAATCAGTCTGCATCTATGAAACCATCTTTTAAAAACACCAGGAATGTAAGTCATTATTATTTTTTAGGCTGATACACAAATCATCCAGACATGTCTGTCTTTAGCCTTCTTGATGTAGTTAATTTTTTCCCCACCATGCTTTAAGCAATAGCTATGAAAAATAGTTATCTAAAAAATTAGCAGCCTAAGAACCTCAGCTACCATAACTTTCATCATGTATGACTTAACATGGATGCCCAACCAATGTCTTTTAATGAATAATGAGGAGAATAGATTTATCCTCCTCTTGTAATAGGAATAAAATCATGATGATTCTTTAACGCAGAGACAACCAAAATTCACTGACCATTCTTGAAAAAGAACCATGAGGTTACGATCAACTAGGACTGGAGCTCTTTGCACACTGCATTCAATATATGCTATTAGATTTCAGGTTGGCTTCTAACTATCCATTTTAACTAATCTGTATTTTTTAACAAATGAGCTTTCACATGTCTTGAATATTTGGTGGTTCTTGACTCACTTTTATTTCTATTTTATCCTTTAACATTATACTGTTACCCTACTCTTGTTAGAGATAAGGAAATACAATTTAAAGAAATTAAATATCTTGTTTAGCTAACATGGAAGTTAAGAAGAGTCTGGCTGTGAAAATAGGTCCTTTGGGCCCAAGCCCAGGGCACTGTGACCTAGGACTTCTTTTGCCATGACTGTTGCTAATGTGCTACTGGAGTGTTTTGCCTGAGTTTCCCTAGGGCCTAGGATGAGACACTGGGAGGCAGTTTGGTTCTGGAGGTGCGGAGGGGGAAGCTGGCTGTTCTACAATTGCTTGCTGAGCCATCTGTTCTCTCTTCCTCTTCAGAAATGATGCATTTGTTACTGTGGGTTGCTTTTGCTGAATACTTGGATTATGTCATTTTCCCTGTATGTCACATGTGGGGCATTTGGTGACATACAACTCAACCTACATTGGTTTCCCTCGGAAGTACAGACATTATTCATTTCAGTTCAGGTTCCAGTCAATTCCTGCATCATACAGCTACTGTGAGATTTAAATCAGTCTGCATCTATGAAACCATCTTTTAAAAACACCAGGAATGTAAGTCATTATTATTTTTTAGGCTGATACACAAATCATCCAGACATGTCTGTCTTTAGCCTTCTTGATGTAGTTAATTTTTTCCCCACCATGCTTTAAGCAATAGCTATGAAAAATAGTTATCTAAAAAATTAGCAGCCTAAGAACCTCAGCTACCATAACTTTCATCATGTATGACTTAACATGGATGCCCAACCAATGTCTTTTAATGAATAATGAGGAGAATAGATTTATCCTCCTCTTGTAATAGGAATAAAATCATGATGATTCTTTAACGCAGAGACAACCAAAATTCACTGACCATTCTTGAAAAAGAACCATGAGGTTACGATCAACTAGGACTGGAGCTCTTTGCACACTGCATTCAATATATGCTATTAGATTTCAGGTTGGCTTCTAACTATCCATTTTAACTAATCTGTATTTTTTAACAAATGAGCTTTCACATGTCTTGAATATTTGGTGGTTCTTGACTCACTTTTATTTCTATTTTATCCTTTAACATTATACTGTTACCCTACTCTTGTTAGAGATAAGGAAATACAATTTAAAGAAATTAAATATCTTGTTTAGCTAACATGGAAGTTAAGAAGAGTCTGGCTGTGAAAATAGGTCCTTTGGGCCCAAGCCCAGGGCACTGTGACCTAGGACTTCTTTTGCCATGACTGTTGCTAATGTGCTACTGGAGTGTTTTGCCTGAGTTTCCCTAGGGCCTAGGATGAGACACTGGGAGGCAGTTTGGTTCTGGAGGTGCGGAGGGGGAAGCTGGCTGTTCTACAATTGCTTGCTGAGCCATCTGTTCTCTCTTCCTCTTCAGAAATGATGCATTTGTTACTGTGGGTTGCTTTTGCTGAATACTTGGATTATGTCATTTTCCCTGTATGTCACATGTGGGGCATTTGGTGACATACAACTCAACCTACATTGGTTTCCCTACGTAATGCGATAGGTACACGCACATTTACTTTCATTTCAGTTCAGCGTCTGAGCAATTTTAATGCCATTTAGACAAGAGTCACATGTATGCACAACAATAGAAGCCTTCACATTCCTAACTTCCCTTTTTTATGTGATGCTAGTAGAAATTAGAGGAAAAAAACCCCATGCAATTGTGCACACATATACATATAACAGAAGCAAACTAAAGAAATCTATTGGGCTTCCTGGTGGCTCAGTGGTAAAGAATCTGATTGCCTGCAAATACAGGAGACATGGGTTCTATCCTGATCCAGGAAGATCCCACATGCCACGGAGCAACTAAGCCATTGTGCCCCAACTATTGAGCTGTGCTCTAGAGCGTGGGAGCCACAACTACTGAACCTACATGCTATGACTACTGAAGCCAGAGTGACCTAGAGCCTCTGCTCCATAACAAGAAAAACTGCCCCAAACCCAGCTTACTGGAACTAGAGTAGCCCTTACTCTCCACAACTAGGGAAAAGTCTGCACAGCAATGAAGACCCAGCATAACCAAAAAAAAGAGAAACTTATTGATTAGGTAGGACACTGGTCAACCCTGTATCAATAGCAATAATTGTATGTGGGGGGGTCTGATGTTTTACAGCTTGGCTTCCAAACTTATTGATTTTTAGAACAATAATAATTATTAACAACGATCCTGGAACAATTTGTAAGTGAGCCAGTGGCTGAAAGGCTTATGTGTGGGTGGAAGAATTCATTTTTATCACTGTAGGAATATTTGTTAAAAGGATTACAAATCAGGACTTCAGTTAGCTTGTTGCTAACTTGCTTTAATGACCTTAAGGGAAGTGATTTCACTCACCTCTCTAGGCCTCTGTTCTTCCATTTATAAGATAAGTGCAAGAAATTTCTGATAGTTTTAGCTCTATGACTCTATGAACAATGAATTTTGTGATATACAGGAATTAGGGATAACATGCATGGGAGTTATTTTCAGGGAATAGGAAAATGGGTCCAAACATTCTGTTGCTGAATACTTGGATTATGTCATTTTCCCTGTATGTCACATGTGGGGCATTTGGTGACATACAACTCAACCTACATTGGTTTCCCTACGTAATGCGATAGGTACACGCACATTTACTTTCATTTCAGTTCAGCGTCTGAGCAATTTTAATGCCATTTAGACAAGAGTCACATGTATGCACAACAATAGAAGCCTTCACATTCCTAACTTCCCTTTTTTATGTGATGCTAGTAGAAATTAGAGGAAAAAAACCCCATGCAATTGTGCACACATATACATATAACAGAAGCAAACTAAAGAAATCTATTGGGCTTCCTGGTGGCTCAGTGGTAAAGAATCTGATTGCCTGCAAATACAGGAGACATGGGTTCTATCCTGATCCAGGAAGATCCCACATGCCACGGAGCAACTAAGCCATTGTGCCCCAACTATTGAGCTGTGCTCTAGAGCGTGGGAGCCACAACTACTGAACCTACATGCTATGACTACTGAAGCCAGAGTGACCTAGAGCCTCTGCTCCATAACAAGAAAAACTGCCCCAAACCCAGCTTACTGGAACTAGAGTAGCCCTTACTCTCCACAACTAGGGAAAAGTCTGCACAGCAATGAAGACCCAGCATAACCAAAAAAAAGAGAAACTTATTGATTAGGTAGGACACTGGTCAACCCTGTATCAATAGCAATAATTGTATGTGGGGGGGTCTGATGTTTTACAGCTTGGCTTCCAAACTTATTGATTTTTAGAACAATAATAATTATTAACAACGATCCTGGAACAATTTGTAAGTGAGCCAGTGGCTGAAAGGCTTATGTGTGGGTGGAAGAATTCATTTTTATCACTGTAGGAATATTTGTTAAAAGGATTACAAATCAGGACTTCAGTTAGCTTGTTGCTAACTTGCTTTAATGACCTTAAGGGAAGTGATTTCACTCACCTCTCTAGGCCTCTGTTCTTCCATTTATAAGATAAGTGCAAGAAATTTCTGATAGTTTTAGCTCTATGACTCTATGAACAATGAATTTTGTGATATACAGGAATTAGGGATAACATGCATGGGAGTTATTTTCAGGGAATAGGAAAATGGGTCCAAACATTCTGTTTTTCCCTTTGTGATTGAAAGGAATAATTATGAAGAGTTGTCATGCTGTGAAGATATCTCTGAGCGTCAGTTCAGTTCAGTCACTCAGTCATGTCTGACTCTTTGTGACCCCATGGACTGCAACATGCCAGGCTTTCCTGTCCATCAGTGTCTTCTGGAGCTTGCTCAAATTCGTGTCCATTGACTCAGTGATGCCATCCAACCATCTCATCCTCAGTTGTCCCCTTCTCCTGCCTTCTGTTTTTCCCAACATCAGGTTCTTTTCCAGTGAGTTGTCTCTTCACATCAAGTAGCCAAAGTAATGGAGCTTCCGCTTTAGCATCAGTCCTTCCAATGAATATTCAGCGTTGATTTCCTTTAGGATTGACTGGTTTGATCTCATTGCATTCCAAGGGGACTCTCAAGAGCCTTCTCCAACACCACAGTTCAAAAGCATCAATTCTTCAGCACTCAACCTTCTTTATGGTCCAACTGTCACATCCATACATGCCTACTGGGAAAACCATAGCTTCGATTATATCAAGTTTGGGATTTATTTTTTGCCACTTTTTTATTTAATGGCCACTTCTATTGGTCTTTCATTGATCTCTTTTCATCCATCTTTGTTCTTTGGCCTGTGTGGGCCTCCCATCACAGTGGCCTCTCTCGCTGCAGAGCACCGGCTCTGGGCACATGCACTCCAAAGCTCCAGCTCGGTAGTTGGCCACATTGGTCCAGCTGCTTCACAACACATGGGATCTTCCCAGGCCAGGGATTGAACCAGCGCCTTGCACTGCAAGTTTTGTTGACAAAGTGAGCCACGGGTTAGGGGAATTTTTTGTTAAAAGGATTACAAATCAGGACTTCAGTTAGCTTGTTGCTAACTTGCTTTAATGACCTTAAGGGAAGTGATTTCACTCACCTCTCTAGGCCTCTGTTCTTCCATTTATAAGATAAGTGCAAGAAATTTCTGATAGTTTTAGCTCTATGACTCTATGAACAATGAATTTTGTGATATACAGGAATTAGGGATAACATGCATGGGAGTTATTTTCAGGGAATAGGAAAATGGGTCCAAACATTCTGTTTTTCCCTTTGTGATTGAAAGGAATAATTATGAAGAGTTGTCATGCTGTGAAGATATCTCTGAGCGTCAGTTCAGTTCAGTCACTCAGTCATGTCTGACTCTTTGTGACCCCATGGACTGCAACATGCCAGGCTTTCCTGTCCATCAGTGTCTTCTGGAGCTTGCTCAAATTCGTGTCCATTGACTCAGTGATGCCATCCAACCATCTCATCCTCAGTTGTCCCCTTCTCCTGCCTTCTGTTTTTCCCAACATCAGGTTCTTTTCCAGTGAGTTGTCTCTTCACATCAAGTAGCCAAAGTAATGGAGCTTCCGCTTTAGCATCAGTCCTTCCAATGAATATTCAGCGTTGATTTCCTTTAGGATTGACTGGTTTGATCTCATTGCATTCCAAGGGGACTCTCAAGAGCCTTCTCCAACACCACAGTTCAAAAGCATCAATTCTTCAGCACTCAACCTTCTTTATGGTCCAACTGTCACATCCATACATGCCTACTGGGAAAACCATAGCTTCGATTATATCAAGTTTGGGATTTTTTTTTTGCCTTTTTTTTTTTTTTTGGCCACTTCTATTGGTCTTTCATTGATCTCTTTTCATCCATCTTTGTTCTTTGGCCTGTGTGGGCCTCCCATCACAGTGGCCTCTCTCGCTGCAGAGCACCGGCTCTGGGCACATGCACTCCAAAGCTCCAGCTCGGTAGTTGGCCACATTGGTCCAGCTGCTTCACAACACATGGGATCTTCCCAGGCCAGGGATTGAACCAGCGCCCCTTGCACTGCAAGTTTTGTTGACAAAGTGATGTCTCTGCTTTTTAATACCCTGTCTAGGTTTGTCATAGCTTTTCTGCCAAGGAACAGTTCATGGCTGCAGTCACCATCCACATTGATTTTGGAACCCAAGAAAATAAAGTCTGTCCCTGTTTCCATTGTATGCCCATCTATTTGCCATGAAGTGATGGCACTGTATGCCATAATCTTAGTTTTCTAAATGTTGAATTTAAGCCAGCTTTTTCACTTTCCTCTTTCACTTTCATCAAGAGGTTCTTTAGTTCCTCTTCACTTTCTGCCATAAGGGTGGTGTCATCTGCATATTTATTGTTTATTTATAAAACCTATATGAGATAACATTTTGGCAAAAAGGACTGGAAAAATTTTATTTCTGAGAATGTGTTTAATGTCCTTGTGGTTTATTAGGATATTCACAATCCTTGAGTATTACCTTATCTTCATTACCTGATTTCAAAAGAGAAACTGTAGGGAAGGGGGAGTGAAAGGTGAGAGATATATGGAAATTCTCTGTGCAGTTTTTTCTTTAAAGCTAAAACTGCTCTTTAAAAAGTCTCTTTCACAACTTGAGATTTATCAAAAGAATGCAGATACCAGTTTGAAGGGACTTCCATTCCAGGACAATTAGAGCATCAAAATAATTATTTTGATTGATAATAATCCCTTGAATAAAATCAAAATCCACAAGTCTATACTGATTAAATAAATGAATAAGTAAGTATGCAGGTAGAGATTGAAAAGCTTTCTTTATATGCCAATTAATAAGTCTAAAAATAATTGTGCAATTAAAAATCACCATTTTGCACTCAACCTTCTTTATGTTCCAACTGTCACATCCATACATGCCTACTGGGAAAACCATAGCTTCGATTATATCAAGTTTGGGATTTTTTTTTTGCCTTTTTTTTTTTTTTTGGCCACTTCTATTGGTCTTTCATTGATCTCTTTTCATCCATCTTTGTTCTTTGGCCTGTGTGGGCCTCCCATCACAGTGGCCTCTCTCGCTGCAGAGCACCGGCTCTGGGCACATGCACTCCAAAGCTCCAGCTCGGTAGTTGGCCACATTGGTCCAGCTGCTTCACAACACATGGGATCTTCCCAGGCCAGGGATTGAACCAGCGCCCCTTGCACTGCAAGTTTTGTTGACAAAGTGATGTCTCTGCTTTTTAATACCCTGTCTAGGTTTGTCATAGCTTTTCTGCCAAGGAACAGTTCATGGCTGCAGTCACCATCCACATTGATTTTGGAACCCAAGAAAATAAAGTCTGTCCCTGTTTCCATTGTATGCCCATCTATTTGCCATGAAGTGATGGCACTGTATGCCATAATCTTAGTTTTCTAAATGTTGAATTTAAGCCAGCTTTTTCACTTTCCTCTTTCACTTTCATCAAGAGGTTCTTTAGTTCCTCTTCACTTTCTGCCATAAGGGTGGTGTCATCTGCATATTTATTGTTTATTTATAAAACCTATATGAGATAACATTTTGGCAAAAAGGACTGGAAAAATTTTATTTCTGAGAATGTGTTTAATGTCCTTGTGGTTTATTAGGATATTCACAATCCTTGAGTATTACCTTATCTTCATTACCTGATTTCAAAAGAGAAACTGTAGGGAAGGGGGAGTGAAAGGTGAGAGATATATGGAAATTCTCTGTGCAGTTTTTTCTTTAAAGCTAAAACTGCTCTTTAAAAAGTCTCTTTCACAACTTGAGATTTATCAAAAGAATGCAGATACCAGTTTGAAGGGACTTCCATTCCAGGACAATTAGAGCATCAAAATAATTATTTTGATTGATAATAATCCCTTGAATAAAATCAAAATCCACAAGTCTATACTGATTAAATAAATGAATAAGTAAGTATGCAGGTAGAGATTGAAAAGCTTTCTTTATATGCCAATTAATAAGTCTAAAAATAATTGTGCAATTAAAAATCACCATTTTGCAATTATCAAAAAAATGAGAAATGGAAACTCTTGTGCACTACTGGTTGGAATTTACCTTTGTGAACTGCTCAGCAGAACAGTGTGACAGTGTTTGTTGTACATGTGTACTATGGTCCAGCAATTCTAATCTTGGATAAATTCCTACAAAGATAAAAAGAGATGTACAAGGATGTAGTAAACAATTGAAGATACATTTGACTTTCTTCCTGCAGAGAGCCGATAAAAAAATTGAAGGTTGGGCTTCCTCTGGTGGTCCAGTGGGTAAGGACACCACCTTGCAGTGCAAGGGGCGCCGGTTCAATCCCTGGCCTGGGAAGATCCCACGTGCTGCGGAGCGGCTGGACCTCCGCAATTACGGAGCCAGAGCGCTGGAGCTCTGGAGCGCATGCACCCAGAGCCGGCGCTCTGTAACAACAGATGCCACCGCGATGGGAGGCCCACAGGAGCCAAAGAACAAAGATGGATGAAAATAGAGAAATGAAAGACCAATAGAAGTGGCCCGCCCGCTCCCCTCCCTCCCCAACCCGACCCCTGCCCAAAATAAATAAATAAATCTTAAAAAAAAAAAAAAAATTGAAGGTTAACTTGACTTTCTTCCTGCAGAGAATGGATAGATATCATGGAATACTATGTGGTAAAAACAAAATCAATAAACTTAAACATAGATAGAATAGGTATAGATTTTATATACACACACCTGCACATGTGTATGTGTGCAAACACACAGACACACACAGACACACACACACACACACACAGTGTTGAGTGAAAAGCTGCCAAAATGGTTTTGCCAGTTTACATTCCAGTCAGCAGTACATATGAGTTCCAGTTCCTCCACATCCACACTCACACTTGATATGGTTGCTTCATTTAATTTTAACCGAAAATTTCTAATAGGTAAGGAATGGTATCTCCTTGTGGTTTTCATCTGTGTTTCTCTAATAGCTATTACTTTCGAGGATCTTTTTCTGTGCTTATTTGCCCTCAAAGTATATATTTTTAAGTGGTTCAAATCTTCTGTGAATTTTAATTGGGTTATTTTCTTACTGAATTTTGAATGTTCTTTATATATTTCAGATTTAAATCTTTGACATATATTGCATTGTATAAATACTTGTATTTATGTATCCTAGGTATACTTATATTTATGCATTCGTACTCCTATATACTTGTCCTTATATTCTAAATACAAGTGCCTTGCAGGTATATTTTCCTAGTATGTAATTTGCCTTTTTCATTCTTATAATGGTGTCCTTCAAAAAGCAGAAGTTTTAAATTTTGATGAAGTCTAAGTTATTATCATTTTTTTCTTTTATGATTGTGCTTTTGTTGCTCTATATAAAATTTTTTTGCCTAACTCGAGATCATATAGATTTTCTCCTATCTTTTCTTATCTAAATTTTATAGTTTTGGATTTTGCATTTCTGTCCATGATCTATTTTGAGTTAATTTTTGTATATGGTGTGAAGCATGGATCAAAGATTATTTTAAAAATACATAATCTAAACTTTGAAGCACCATTGGTTGAAAATGATTTTTTTCTCCAGTAAATTACCTTAGTTGTCCATATTTGTGCTTGTCCATTTCTGGAATCTCTGTTCTGTTCCGTTGATCTACTTTATCTTTTTATCAATAAACATCATTTTGATTGCAGTGACTTTGTTATAGGTCTTTAAATTAGGCAATGTTGATCCTCAGATTTTCTTTAAAAAATTGTTTTTTTGGCTATTCTATGTCCTTTGCATTTTATGTGAATTTTAGAACTGGTTTGTTAATAACTAGAAAAAAACCACACTGGAAATTTCATTGAGAGTGTGTGAAATCTACAGATCAGTTTAGGAGGAGTTGACATCCTAACAATAATGAACCTTCCAATTTATGAACAAGGAATACCTCTCCATTTATTTAATTTTCCTTAATTTCTCTCAGCCATATTTTATGTAAATACTGCTCCTGTTCTTTTTAGATTTATCCCAAAGTAAGAATTTCTTTACTTTGACATAGTAAAATCCATTAACATATTTTTTTAACCTTATGGTTTATGTATTTTGTGTCTTTTTAAGAAAGCATTTCATATCTCTAGGTTGCAAAGATATTCTCATATTTTATTCTGTTAGCTTTATAGCTTTATCTTTTATATCCTTTTTTTGGGAAGGTCTTCAATTCATCTTGAGTTCACCTTTGCATATACTGTAAGACAGGGGATCTAACATTATTTCTGTTGATATAGTGAGCCAGTCTTTTTAATATCTTCTGTATAACTATTATCCCCTTGTTTTGAAATGCACCATTATAATATATAAAGTTTCTATACATATATGAATTTATTTTGGATCTCCATCTGGTTCCATTGACCTATTTGACTTGTACAACGTATTATGCCTTTTCATTCTTATAATGGTGTCCTTCAAAAGCAGAAGTTTTAAATTTTGATGAAGTCTAAGTTATTATCATTTTTTTCTTTTATGATTGTGCTTTTGTTGCTCTATATAAAATTTTTTTGCCTAACTCGAGATCATATAGATTTTCTCCTATCTTTTCTTATCTAAATTTTATAGTTTTGGATTTTGCATTTCTGTCCATGATCTATTTTGAGTTAATTTTTGTATATGGTGTGAAGCATGGATCAAAGATTATTTTAAAAATACATAATCTAAACTTTGAAGCACCATTGGTTGAAAATGATTTTTTTCTCCAGTAAATTACCTTAGTTGTCCATATTTGTGCTTGTCCATTTCTGGAATCTCTGTTCTGTTCCGTTGATCTACTTTATCTTTTTATCAATAAACATCATTTTGATTGCAGTGACTTTGTTATAGGTCTTTAAATTAGGCAATGTTGATCCTCAGATTTTCTTTAAAAAATTGTTTTTTTGGCTATTCTATGTCCTTTGCATTTTATGTGAATTTTAGAACTGGTTTGTTAATAACTAGAAAAACCACACTGGAAATTTCATTGAGAGTGTGTGAAATCTACAGATCAGTTTAGGAGGAGTTGACATCCTAACAATAATGAACCTTCCAATTTATGAACAAGGAATACCTCTCCATTTATTTAATTTTCCTTAATTTCTCTCAGCCATATTTTATGTAAATACTGCTCCTGTTCTTTTTAGATTTATCCCAAAGTAAGAATTTCTTTACTTTGACATAGTAAAATCCATTAACATATTTTTTTAACCTTATGGTTTATGTATTTTGTGTCTTTTTTAAAAAAGCATTTCATATCTCTAGGTTGCAAAGATATTCTCATATTTTATTCTGTTAGCTTTATAGCTTTATCTTTTATATCCTTTTTTTGGGAAGGTCTTCAATTCATCTTGAGTTCACCTTTGCATATACTGTAAGACAGGGGATCTAACATTATTTCTGTTGATATAGTGAGCCAGTCTTTTTAATATCTTCTGTATAACTATTATCCCCTTGTTTTGAAATGCACCATTATAATATATAAAGTTTCTATACATATATGAATTTATTTTGGATCTCCATCTGGTTCCATTGACCTATTTGACCTTCACCAGTACCATACTGTATTAATTCCATTATCTTTGAAGAATGTCATAATAGCTGGTTAGAAGGACTCACTCCCTCTTTTCTAGTTTTCTTCAAAAATTTATAAGCAATTTGAGGAACTTTTATAACCCCTTATGAGGTCTCTCAGGTGGCTCAGATGGTAAAGAATCTGGCTGCAGTGCAGGAGACCCAGGTTCAATCCCTGGGTCAGGAAGATCCCCGGGAGATGGGAATGGCTATCCAGTCCAGTATGCCTGCCTGGAGAATTCCATGAACAGAGGATCCTGGTGGGCTACAATCCATGGGATTGCAATTACACGACTGAGTGACTCACACACACACACATACACACACACACACACACCCTTGTAGAGTGTGGGTTATTTGTTCAAATATTGTTAAAATACTTTTTTTGTGTGTGTGTATGATTGCATTGACTTTGTAGATTACTGAAAAGGATATTTTTTTTATGGGGGTTTTCCTTTGTTCTTTGTTAGATTGACTGCTAGATACCTTTTAGTTTTTCTTGTTGCAACTGTGTATTATTTTCTAACACACAGTGCATATTTGAATGCTATTGGTTTTTATAAGATGACCCTGTTTCTGACAACCTTGTTGCATGCTCCACTTAGTTACATTTGTCTGTTTCATTTCATTGTGAATATATTTTTGGAATTATATTTGTCTATTTCATTTCATTGTGGTCAGAGAACTTATTTTATATTATTTCATTTTTTTCATTTATTAAGATGGTCCATGGGGTCACAAAGAGTTGGAACCGACTGAAGAAATTTCACACGCATGTTCTCTTTATACTAACTTTGTTGAGAGTTTTTTTTTTTTATCATAAAGATGTTGAATTTTGTTAAATGCTTTTTCCACATCTATTGAAATGACCACATGATTTTCATCTCTCATTTTGTTTGTGTGATGTATCACATTGATTTGTGGATGTTAAACCAGTTTTACATCCTTGGAATGAATCCCACTTGGCCATAGTGTATGATCCTTTACTGTATTATTGAATTATGTTTGGTAATGTTTTATTGAGGATAGTTGCACCTATGTTTATTAGGGATATTAGCCTGAAATTTTCTTTTTTGTGTGTACCATGTTTCATTAATTTTGGTATCAGGGTAAAGTTGGCTTTGCAAAATAAATTACAAATGTTATTTCCTCTTCAATTTTTTAGAATAGTTTGGAAAGTATGGATACTAACCCTTCTTAAAATATTTGATAGAATTCACCTGTGAAGCTTTCCAAACCGGCACTCTTGCTTTAAGTTTTTAAGTTACTGATTCAATTTTGTCACTAGTAATTGGACTATTTAGATTTTGTATTTTGTCATGATTCAGTCTTGGAAGATTATGTTTCTGGAAATATATCCACTTCTTTGTTGTCTAATTTGTTGGCATGTCATTGTTCATACTATTTTCTTATAATCCTTTGTATACCTGGCACTGTTTTTAGTTTTCCCCCTTTCATTTCTGATTACAGTTGTTTGAAATCCCTTTTTTTCCCCTGATGCCTCTGGCTAAAGATTGTCAATTTTGTTTATCTTTTCAAAGATCAACTTTCAATGTAATGATCTTTTTGTTTTTTTGTTTCTCCATTTCATTTGTTTCCATCCGATCTTTATTATTTTCTTCTTTCTATTAATTTTGGGCTTTGCATATTCTTCATTTTCTAGTTTCTTTAATTAGTTTAAATTGTTTAATTTAGATCTTTCTAGTTTCTTGAAGTAGGCCTCTATTTCTATATACTTCCTTCTTAGTACTGTGTTTGATGCATTTATAGATTGGGTTATTTTCATTTGTCTCAAAGTATTTTTAATTTCCTGTTTGATTTATTCAGTGACCCATTAGTTGTTTAATAGCATGTAGTTTTAGTTCTATGTGTTTGTGCTTTTTTCAGTTTTCTTCTTGTAGGTGATTTCTAAGATTGATAGCATTGTGGTTGGAAAAGATCTTAACTTTATTGAGATTTGTTTTGTGGCCTAAAATATGATCTATCCGGAGAATGTTCTGTGTGTATTTGGAAAGAATGTGTGTTCTGCTGCTTTTGGATGGAACCTTCTATGTATATCTAGCACATCCATTTGATCTAATGTGTCCCATTAATTTTCTATTTGTAATTTATCCATTGATGTACATTGAGTATTAAACTCTCCTGATACTATTGTATTGCTGTCTATTTCTACCCTTATTTCTGCTAATATTCACCTTATATATTTAGGTGCTCCTATATCATGTGCATAAATATTAACAAGTGTTTTATACTTTTGTTGGATATATAAAACCCTTCTTTGTCTTTTGTTATAGTCTTTTATTTTAAATTTTGACCTCTTTTTTATTGCCATTCCCCCATCCATTAAAACCCAAGTGCTGGCTTGAAACTGGGCACACTGATCCAACTGCTGCTCAGCATGTGGGATCTTCCTTTGTATTTGTCATGATTAGTCTTGGAAGATTATGTTTCTGGAAATATATCCACTTCTTTGTTGTCTAATTTGTTGGCATGTCATTGTTCATACTATTTTCTTATAATCCTTTGTATACCTGGCACTGTTTTTAGTTTTCCCCCTTTCATTTCTGATTACAGTTGTTTGAAATCCCTTTTTTTCCCCTGATGCCTCTGGCTAAAGATTGTCAATTTTGTTTATCTTTTCAAAGATCAACTTTCAATGTAATGATCTTTTTGTTTTTTTGTTTCTCCATTTCATTTGTTTCCATCCGATCTTTATTATTTTCTTCTTTCTATTAATTTTGGGCTTTGCATATTCTTCATTTTCTAGTTTCTTTAATTAGTTTAAATTGTTTAATTTAGATCTTTCTAGTTTCTTGAAGTAGGCCTCTATTTCTATATACTTCCTTCTTAGTACTGTGTTTGATGCATTTATAGATTGGGTTATTTTCATTTGTCTCAAAGTATTTTTAATTTCCTGTTTGATTTATTCAGTGACCCATTAGTTGTTTAATAGCATGTAGTTTTAGTTCTATGTGTTTGTGCTTTTTTCAGTTTTCTTCTTGTAGGTGATTTCTAAGATTGATAGCATTGTGGTTGGAAAAGATCTTAACTTTATTGAGATTTGTTTTGTGGCCTAAAATATGATCTATCCGGAGAATGTTCTGTGTGTATTTGGAAAGAATGTGTGTTCTGCTGCTTTTGGATGGAACCTTCTATGTATATCTAGCACATCCATTTGATCTAATGTGTCCCATTAATTTTCTATTTGTAATTTATCCATTGATGTACATTGAGTATTAAACTCTCCTGATACTATTGTATTGCTGTCTATTTCTACCCTTATTTCTGCTAATATTCACCTTATATATTTAGGTGCTCCTATATCATGTGCATAAATATTAACAAGTGTTTTATACTTTTGTTGGATATATAAAACCCTTCTTTGTCTTTTGTTATAGTCTTTTATTTTAAATTTTGACCTCTTTTTTATTGATATTTATTTATTTTTCATCCATCTTTATTCTACGGCCTGTGTGGGCCTCCCATTGCAGTGGTCTTTCTCGTTGCAGAGCACCGACTGTAGGCACATGTACCCCAGAGTGCTGGCTTGAAACTGGGCACACTGATCCAACTGCTGCTCAGCATGTGGGATCTTCCTGGGCCAGGGATCAAACTGGTGCCCCCCTGCACTGCAAGGCAGACCCTTTACCCACTGGACCAACAGGGAAGCTCTGACACAAGTATTGCTACCCCAACTACCTTTTCTCTTTTTTTTCCCCTTTGCATGGAATACCTTTTCCCATCCTTTTACTTTCAGTCTATGTGTGCCTTTAGATGTGCAGTGAGTCTCGTATAGTGTAGCATATAGATGGGTCTTGTTGTTTTTAATCCATTTAGCTACCCTATATCTTTTTTTTTTTTTTTAATTTTTGGCCTCCTTTATTGGTCCTTCATTTGTTTATTTTCATCCATCTTAATATTTTGACCTGCGTGGGCCTCCCATTACAGTAGCCTCTCTCATTGCAGAGCACTGACTCTGGGTGCATGTGCTCCAGAGTGCTGGCTTGGAATTCGGCATACTGGTCTAGCAGCTCCATGGCATGTGGGATCTTCCTGGGCCAGGGATTGGACTGTTGCCCCTTGCACTGCAAGGCAGACTCTTTACCCACTGGACCACCAGGGGAGCCCCATACCCTATGTCTTTTGATTGGAACATTTAGTCCATTTACATTTAAAGTAATTATCAATGGCTATGTGCTTTTTGGTACATACCTGTATTCTGGTTGTTAATTGTGTTCTGATTGTTTTTATAGGTCTCAGAGCCTGTATCTTCTCTTGGTTTCTTCCCTTATAGTTTGATGAATTAATTAAGTGTAGTGCTTGGATTACTTTGTCTTTATTTTTTTGTGTATGCATTGTAGGGTTTTGGTTTATTGTTACCATGAGGTTAATATATATAACCATTGATTTTGAGCTGATAGACACTTCAGTTTGAAAGCATTTTAAAAGCACTAAGTTACATGCACCAACAGTTTATGTTTTTTGATGTCATATTTTACAGCTTTTAATTTGTATGTCCTTTAACTGCTTATTGTACATATAGTTGATTGTGCTACTTACGTCTTTTAACTCTCAGACTGGCTTTCAAGTGGGTAATTCACTGTCTTGAAAATATATTTTCACCAGTGAGATTTTTTTCTTTCATATATATTTTTCTACTTCTAGTTGTGGCCTCTCTTTTCTGTTTAAAGAAGGCCCTTTAACATCTTTCCTAAGGCTGGTTCAATGTGATGAATTCCTTTAGTTTTTGCTTATCTTGGAAGCTATTTCTCAAATATAAATGATATGTTTGCCAAATAATTTATTCTAGGTAGTAAGTTATTTTTTTCCTTTCAGCTCTTGAAATAGAGCTCCTTTCTGGCCTATAGAGTTTCTGCTGAAAAATCAGCTAACAATTGTATGGGGTTTCCCTTCATGTGATTTACATTTAATTTCTCTATTTTAATGATAATATGTCTTGGTGTGGGCATCTTTGGGTTCTTCATGTTTTAAAGTCTTTGTGTTTTTTTACCCGACTGTCTTTTTCTTTTCACAGGTTAGTTAAGTTTTTAGCCATTATTTCTTCAAATAATCTTTCTATCCCTTTCTCTCTTCTCCTTCTGAGATCCTTACATTGCAAATGTTAGTATGTTTGATGTTGTCTCAGAGGTCTTTTAAATGTTTCTTATCAACAAAACAGTCTTCCTCTTCTTGCTGTTCTTCCATTCTGCTCCCAGGTTCAGTAAGCATCCTTATGATCATTTCTTTGAATCTTTATCATGTAAATTACTTATTTCCATTTCATTAGAGTTTTTTTCCTGGGGTTTTATTTTATTCTTTCACTTGGTACTCATTCCACTGTCTCATTTTGTTTGACTTTTGATGTCTGTTTGACTTTTTTTATTGGAGTATAGTTGATCTACCATGTTGCATTAGTTTCAGGTATACCATGAGGTTAATATATATAACCATTGATTTTGAGCTGATAGACACTTCAGTTTGAAAGCATTTTAAAAGCACTAAGTTACATGCACCAACAGTTTATGTTTTTTGATGTCATATTTTACAGCTTTTAATTTGTATGTCCTTTAACTGCTTATTGTACATATAGTTGATTGTGCTACTTACGTCTTTTAACTCTCAGACTGGCTTTCAAGTGGGTAATTCACTGTCTTGAAAATAGATTGTCACCAGTGAGATTGGGTGCTTTCATATATATTTTTCTCCGTCTAGTTGTGGCCTCTCTTTTCTGTTTAAAGAAGGCCCTTTAACATCTTTCCTAAGGCTGGTTCAATGTGATGAATTCCTTTATTTTTTGCTTATCTTGGAAGCTATTTCTCAAATATAAATGATATGTTTGCCAAATAATTTATTCTAGGTAGTAAGTTATTTTTTTCCTTTCAGCTCTTGAAATAGAGCTCCTTTCTGGCCTATAGAGTTTCTGCTGAAAAATCAGCTAACAATTGTATGGGGTTTCCCTTCATGTGATTTACATTTAATTTCTCTATTTTAATGATAATATGTCTTGGTGTGGGCATCTTTGGGTTCTTCATGTTTTAAAGTCTTTGTGTTTTTTTACCCGACTGTCTTTTTCTTTTCACAGGTTAGTTAAGTTTTTAGCCATTATTTCTTCAAATAATCTTTCTATCCCTTTCTCTCTTCTCCTTCTGAGATCCTTACATTGCAAATGTTAGTATGTTTGATGTTGTCTCAGAGGTCTTTTAAATGTTTCTTATCAACAAAACAGTCTTCCTCTTCTTGCTGTTCTTCCATTCTGCTCCCAGGTTCAGTAAGCATCCTTATGATCATTTCTTTGAATCTTTATCATGTAAATTACTTATTTCCATTTCATTAGAGTTTTTTTCCTGGGGTTTTATTTTATTCTTTCACTTGGTACTCATTCCACTGTCTCATTTTGTTTGACTTTTGATGTCTGTTTGACTTTTTTTTTTATTGGAGTATAGTTGATCTACCATGTTGCATTAGTTTCAGGTATACAATGAGGTTATTGTTATACATTTTTTACAGAGTTTTGTTGTTTACAGCTATACATAATCCCAAATCAGTCATAGGTATATTCCTGACCCCTCCCATCTGACCCCCCTATCCCACCCCTCCAAGTGGTTGCATAGCCCTCATAAAAGTTCACTTAGTTTTACAGCTTATTCACAATGGTTATCTCTTTTAGATATGATAGTGTAGGTTTCCATTTTATTCATTCCATACCTCTCACCCGTTCTTCCTTCCCCTCACTGTCCATGTGTCTGTTTTTTATGTTTATTTCTCCACTGCTGTTCTGTGTGTATTTATTAGTATTGTCTTTCTAGATTCCATATATATGTATTAGTATACTGTATTTGTCCTTCTCTTTTTGACTTACTTCTCTTTGTGTTATAGGTTATAGATTCATTCACCTCATTAGGACTGAATCTTCTGCATTTCTTTTTATGACTGAGAAATATTCCATGATGTTGTTTCTATGAATCAGGTGCAACATACCTCTTATAGTTTGAAGGTGTAGTTTGTGTGGGAGTGTCCATTGTGTAGACTGCTTGAGCCTTTTCACTTTGACAGTCTAGCTGAAACTGTAGCAGGTGTAGGCCAGGGGTACTCCTAGGTTAAAATTCATATGATCATAATGCAGAATTTTAAGTATATTTTTGAATTTAGTTAGTTTATATTTCACTTAGAATTGTTTGCATCTGTATTTTTAGATGTACTGGGCCAACATTTTATTTTCTTGTTCCAATCTTATCCAGTTTTGAAAGTTTGATTATATTACTCTTAAAAAATGAGTTTGATTGCTTTATCTCTTTTTTTTTTCCAGAGTTTGGAAAAAACTTATGTAAGATAAAGATGATCTGTTCCTTGAAGGTTTGGCAAAATATACCTATAAGTTCAACTGAACTGGGCATTATTTGGAGGAAATATATAAATTCCCTTAATGATTTTGGTGAGATTTAAGCTTATTTTTTATTATTTTATCATGTTTTTTGCCCCCCACCCCCCTTCTTTTTATTGCTCTCTGATTCTCCTTCATGGAGACCTAGATTTTTTATCTGAGCAAATATAAACAAAAATTTCTAGTGATGTCTTCTGCTTCCTACAGAAGACTATTTTCAGAAAATGGTTTTTATTTCTTTTAATTTTTTAGGATGATAGATATCTCTCCTTTTTAAAAATATTTTTGGCCTCTTTTATTGTTTATTTACTTATTTATTTTCATCTGTCTTTATTCTTTGGCCTGTGTGGGCCTCCCATTGCAGTGACCTCTCACTGCAGAGCACCAGCTCTGGGCGCATGCACTCCAGAGCACTGGCTCGCAATTGGGCACACTGGTCCAGCTGCTCCGTGGCACATGGGATCTTCCTGGGCCAGAGATCCAACCGGTGTCCTTTACACTGCAAGGTGTACTCTTTACCCACTGGACCAGCAGGGAAGCCCTGACAGTCTTCCTTTTTTTGCATTATTTTTTTTTACAGGCCCCATGTTGTATGTGTGTGTGTGCATGCATGTGCGTGTGTTATTTACTCATTTTCAAATGAGAGAATTATTCATACGGAAGTTTTTACAAAAGAGATATGGCATGGCTTCTCTTTCTTCTACCTTCTGTGCCAAATCCTTTCATAGATCTACAACTGGTTTCCTTCAGTTCTGAACCCAATTCTAAGTATTTGTCCAGAATTCATGTAGAGTGGCTTTAATCACCAGAAGTGCTATCTTCTGTTCTCTCTTTCAGGTTTTCTAATGTTCTGAAACAATGGAATAAATGAAAATTGCAGTTCCAAATGAACTGTACTACACCAGGCTCTTTCTTTTTTATTCCTCCACATAATCCTTTTTTTGTGAGAATAATTTTCCATCTCAGCGTATAATCACTGATAGTGTTGGGGGGTTTTGTGAAACATTACCCACCCCACCATTAACAATTCTTTCCTATCAGTACCTCCTTTGAATGATGTAGGGAGAAGAGAGGGTTGAAAGAAAAGTCATAAAATAGGAATATCATGATATCAGAAGGATGGATGCTCAACAATCTGGTTGGCCCTGATCCTAGTTTTCTGAGACAGGGAGGAGATTTTGAATGAGAGACGAGTGTCTTCACATTTTATTCCATGTTGTTTGAACTTTTCAAAATTATTATGTTGTTATAAAGCAAAAGAAAGTCACCAGTTGTTTTTCTCCAAATTTTAGAAAATGGTTTTATTTCTTTTAATTTTTAGGATGATAGATATCTCTCTTTTTAAAAATATTTTTGGCCTCTTTTATTGTTTATTTACTTATTTATTTTCATCTGTCTTTATTCTTTGGCCTGTGTGGGCCTCCCATTGCAGTGACCTCTCACTGCAGAGCACCAGCTCTGGGCGCATGCACTCCAGAGCACTGGCTCGCAATTGGGCACACTGGTCCAGCTGCTCCGTGGCACATGGGATCTTCCTGGGCCAGAGATCCAACCGGTGTCCTTTACACTGCAAGGTGTACTCTTTACCCACTGGACCAGCAGGGAAGCCCTGACAGTCTTCCTTTTTTTGCATTATTTTTTTTTACAGGCCCCATGTTGTATGTGTGTGTGTGCATGCATGTGCGTGTGTTATTTACTCATTTTCAAATGAGAGAATTATTCATACGGAAGTTTTTACAAAAGAGATATGGCATGGCTTCTCTTTCTTCTACCTTCTGTGCCAAATCCTTTCATAGATCTACAACTGGTTTCCTTCAGTTCTGAACCCAATTCTAAGTATTTGTCCAGAATTCATGTAGAGTGGCTTTAATCACCAGAAGTGCTATCTTCTGTTCTCTCTTTCAGGTTTTCTAATGTTCTGAAACAATGGAATAAATGAAAATTGCAGTTCCAAATGAACTGTACTACACCAGGCTCTTTCTTTTTTATTCCTCCACATAATCCTTTTTTTGTGAGAATAATTTTCCATCTCAGCGTATAATCACTGATAGTGTTGGGGGGTTTTGTGAAACATTACCCACCCCACCATTAACAATTCTTTCCTATCAGTACCTCCTTTGAATGATGTAGGGAGAAGAGAGGGTTGAAAGAAAAGTCATAAAATAGGAATATCATGATATCAGAAGGATGGATGCTCAACAATCTGGTTGGCCCTGATCCTAGTTTTCTGAGACAGGGAGGAGATTTTGAATGAGAGACGAGTGTCTTCACATTTTATTCCATGTTGTTTGAACTTTTCAAAATTATTATGTTGTTATAAAGCAAAAGAAAGTCACCAGTTGTTTTTTCTCAATCCAGCTCCATAGGTCTGATAGATAATGAAAATTCCTCCCAGATTTTGGCAATCAGCTTGTCTGCATGTCTCAGTTTCCAGAGTTGTTTTTAATTTTGGACTTATCCTCTTTTTTGGTAGTTTTACTGGGCTGCTGGAAGTAAATGCATCAAGGATTGCTAATTTGATTCCATTTTAAAAAGGAATTCCGTTGCAAATGAATTTAAAAATATTTTTTTCAAGATATATTAGGAATAGTTGAAGTTCATTTTCAAGTTGCTTTAATTTACAGATTAGCCTATGAAGGATTTTCATTTTAATGATATTTATTATATTTATTATTTCCTTTCCAAAATTTATATTCACAATTTAACATAAATTTTTCATGCCTTTGAAACATCTCTGTTTTACATTTTTATTATTGGAATGAATAAACTGTTTTAAATTTTTATTTCTGACTACTTTTAATGATATGGATATGGTATAGAGAAATGTTATGGATTTATATTTTATCACTGATTTGCTAAACTCTTTTAATAGCTTTGATAATTTTATAGCTGATTTTAAAGTATTGATATACAATGATACTTTTGAAATTAACATTTTCTTTTTTTCTCTGTAATCAAAAATTATTTCCTTAAGTGTCATTATTTTCGTAAGAATCTAAAGTACAGTATTAATTAGTAAATAATGAAAATGGGAATTTTCATTTGTTCCTGTTATTGAGAACATATCTAATGTTTTCCCCCCTTTGTGTAGAATGCTAGTTTATGGGTTTAAATAGATCCTCCTATGTACTGAATATCATTTTGCATAGTAAAAATTTAATAGCATTTTTGTGAAGTTATAATGAAATATTTTTCTATACATATATTTTCTGTTTAAATAAATAAATTCTGTTTTGAAAATGTAGGAGAAGAGGGTTGAAAGAAAAGTCATAAAATAGGAATATCATGATATCAGAAGGATGGATGCTCAACAATCTGGTTGGCCCTGATCCTAGTTTTCTGAGACAGGGAGGAGATTTTGAATGAGAGCGAGTGTCTTCACATTTTATTCCATGTTGTTTGAACTTTTCAAAATTATTATGTTGTTATAAAGCAAAAGAAAGTCACCAGTTGTTTTTTCTCAATCCAGCTCCATAGGTCTGATAGATAATGAAAATTCCTCCCAGATTTTGGCAATCAGCTTGTCTGCATGTCTCAGTTTCCAGAGTTGTTTTTAATTTTGGACTTATCCTCTTTTTTGGTAGTTTTACTGGGCTGCTGGAAGTAAATGCATCAAGGATTGCTAATTTGATTCCATTTTAAAAAGGAATTCCGTTGCAAATGAATTTAAAAATATTTTTTTCAAGATATATTAGGAATAGTTGAAGTTCATTTTCAAGTTGCTTTAATTTACAGATTAGCCTATGAAGGATTTTCATTTTAATGATATTTATTATATTTATTATTTCCTTTCCAAAATTTATATTCACAATTTAACATAAATTTTTCATGCCTTTGAAACATCTCTGTTTTACATTTTTATTATTGGAATGAATAAACTGTTTTAAATTTTTATTTCTGACTACTTTTAATGATATGGATATGGTATAGAGAAATGTTATGGATTTATATTTTATCACTGATTTGCTAAACTCTTTTAATAGCTTTGATAATTTTATAGCTGATTTTAAAGTATTGATATACAATGATACTTTTGAAATTAACATTTTCTTTTTTTCTCTGTAATCAAAAATTATTTCCTTAAGTGTCATTATTTTCGTAAGAATCTAAAGTACAGTATTAATTAGTAAATAATGAAAATGGGAATTTTCATTTGTTCCTGTTATTGAGAACATATCTAATGTTTTCCCCCCTTTGTGTAGAATGCTAGTTTATGGGTTTAAATAGATCCTCCTATGTACTGAATATCATTTTGCATAGTAAAAATTTAATAGCATTTTTGTGAAGTTATAATGAAATATTTTTCTATACATATATTTTCTGTTTAAATAAATAAATTCTGATGTTTTTTG
This sequence comes from Tragulus kanchil, assembly GCA_022376925.1. NCBI lineage: Eukaryota > Metazoa > Chordata > Mammalia > Artiodactyla > Tragulidae > Tragulus > Tragulus kanchil. The sequence goes on from JAIOJX010000023.1 coordinate 42,700,433, forward strand.
AAAATGCTTTGAGCAAATATTTAAATATGTTTTTCATTATTTATATTATTAATATGATATATTATGTTGGCAATTTTTCTTATGTTGAGTATTCTTTGGATTCCTTTGATAAATCTACTTTTTTATAATGTATTATTTTTTAGTAAATTGCTGAATTCTTTCTGTTAATATTTTTTAACATTTTTGCATGTATATTAATAAATGAAATTGTTTTATAGTGTTTTCTGATATTTATCAGGTTTTATAGCCAAGGTCATAGTTGAGTATTTTGCTGTGATTAAAAGTGGTTAATAATATTCTGTGATCATTGTAGATAATTTGTGTATGAACTCATATATCCCTCTGCTTTCTTTGACATTATCTCCAATTTGTTCTTCATTTTTTTGTACATCTATTTTGTAAAAATAAATAATTCATTACATATAATTTAATTTTATACAACTGTGTATTAACTCACTTTATTCTGTATTTTCCTTTTCTTTTTCTTCTATTTATTTGCAATTTACTCTTGATTAGCTACTTGCTGTTGGTCTATTAGTTTTTTTTTTTTTTTTTTTAAAGATTTATTTATTTATTTTGGGCGGGGGTTGGGGAGGGAGGGGAGCGGGCCGGCCACTTCCATTGGTCTTTCATTTCTCCATTTTCATCCGTCTTTGTTCTTTGGCTCCTGCGGGCCTCCCATCGCGGTGGCGTCTGTTGTCGCAGAGCACCAGCTCTGGGCGCATGCGCTCCAGAGCTCCGGCTCGGTGATTGGACACATCAGTCCAGCCGCTCCGCGGCACGTGGAATCTTCCCAGGCCAGGGATCTAACCGGCGCCCCTTGCACTGCAAGGCGGTGTCCTTATCCACTGGACCACCAGGGGAAGCCCTGGTCTATTAGTTTTTAACAAGTCAGATCATGCAGATCATGGTTTATTTTTCAATTACATTTCTGTTCTATTTTCCAATATGGGTATTTAATTTTAGTTTTTTTTTTTATTTTTTAGACTGGTTTAGACTGTCTTTTTCTTTTTCTTTTTTTTTTTTTTTTTTTTTTGACTTTTTATGTTGTGTTAGAGTATAGTGAATTAAGGGCTTCCCTGGTGGCTCAGATAGTAATGAATCCACCTGTGATGCAGGAGACCTGAATTCAATCTCTAAGTCAGGAAGATCCCCTGGAGAAGGTAATGGCTATCTACTCCAGTATTCTTGCTGGAGAATCCCATGGACAGAGGAGCCTGGCAGGCTGCAGTCTATAGGATCAGAATAGAGGAGTCAGAAATGGTTAAGTAACTAACCATGCATAGCTGATTAACAAACAATGTTGTGATAATTTCAGGTAAACAGCAAAGGGACTCAGCCATACATATGCATATATCCATTATCCCCCAAATTCCTCTCCCATCCAGGCTGCCAAATAACATTAAGTAGAGTTCCATGTACTATACAGTAGGTCTTTGTTGGTTATTCATTCTAAATATAGCAGTGTGTACATGTCTATACTAAACTCACTAATTATCCTTTCCCTCCATCCTTCTCCCTGTCAACAGTAAGTTTGTTTTCTATCTCTTTCTATTTCGTAAATAAGTTCATTTGTATCATTTCTTTATAGATTCCACAAAATAAGGGATGTCTTATGATATTTCTTCTTTTCTGTTTGACTTACTTCCGTATAATGATCTCTAGGAATATCCACGTTGCTGCAAAGGGCATTATTTCATTCTTTTTTTTTTTTGGGCGGGGGGAGCTATTCTGGGTTTTCACTGCTGCTCTTCTTTAGTTGCAGGGAGTGGGTGCTACTCTCTAGTTGAGGTGAGCAAGATTCTTTTTGTTGTGACTTTTCTTGTTGTAGAACTCAGACTCTAGGGCTCACAGGCTTCAGTAGTTGTGGCACATGGGCTCAATAGTTGCAGCTCTGAGGTTCAAGAGCATAGACTCAGTTGTTGTGGTTCACAGGCTTAGTTGCTCTGCAGCATGTGGAATCTTCCTGGATCAAGCAGCGAACTCATATCTCCTGCATTGTCAGGCGAACACCTTGCCACTGAGCCACCAGGGAAGCCGCTATTTCATTCTTTTTTAATGGTAGAGTAGTATTCCATTGTATATATGAATCACATCTTCTTTATCCATTCCTCTGTTGATTTAGGTTGCTTCTATATCTTGGTCATTGTAAATAGTGCTGCAGTAAACACTGGGGTGCATGTGTCCTTTCAGATCATATTTTTCTCTGGGTATATGCCCAGGATGGGATTACAGAATCATACAGTAGCTCTAATTTTAACTTTTAAAAAAAAATTGGCTTCTTTTTATTTATTTATTTCTCATCCATCCTTATTCATCCGCCTGTGTGGGCCTCACATTGCAGTGGCTTTCTCGTTGCAGAGCACTGGCTCTGGGCGCATGTGCTCCAGAGTGCTAGATCACAATTGAACGCACAGGTCCAGCGGCTCCATGGCACCTGGGATCTTCTCGGGTCAGGGATTGATCTGGTGCCCCTTGCACTGCAAGGCGGACTCTTTACCCACTGGACCACCAGGAAGCCCTCTAATTTTATTTATTTATTTATTTTTTTGGTGGGGGTGGGGTGGGGAGGGAGGGGAGCAGGCAGGCCACTTCTATTGGTCTTTCATTTGTTGATTTTCATCCATCTTTGTTCTTTGGCCCGTGTGGGCCTCCCATCGCAGTGGCCTCTGTTGTCGCAGAGCACCGACTCTGGGCGCATGCACTCCAGAGCTCCAGCTCGGTAATTGGACACATGGGTCCAGCCGCTCCGCGGCACGTGGGATCTTCCCAGGTCAAGGATCCAACTGGCACCCCTTGCACTGCAAGGCGGACTCTTTACCCACTGGACCACCAGGAAGCCCTCTGATTTTATTTATTTATTTATTTTTTTGGTGGGGGTGGGGTGGGGAGGGGGGGGAGCCGGCAGGCCACTTCTATTGGTCTTTCATTTGTTGCTTTTCATCCATCTTTGTTCTTTGGCCTGTGTGGGCCTCCCATCGCAGTGGCCTCTGTTGTCGCAGAGCACCGGCTCTGGGCGCATGCACTCCAGAGCTCCAGCTCGGTAATTGGACACATGGGTCCAGCCGCTCCGCGGCACGTGGGATCTTCCCAGGTCAAGGATCCAACTGGCACCCCTTGCACTGCAAGGCGGTGTCCTTACCCACTGAACCACCGGGGAAGCCCTCTAATTTTAATTTTTAAGGAACCTCCATACTGTTTTCCATAGTGGCTGTATAAATTTACATCCCCACCAACAGTGTAGAAGGGTTGGTTTGAATTGTCTTTTATCCTTTAAAATATTCAGTTGATTTTCTTTAACTTTTGAAGAAGGATTCCTAACATCATTACTTCTTTCTCTACAAGTTATTTTTGCTGTATTCTGTAGAAATACTGAGTTTTCAGGAACACCATTTTCTTTTTTCATTAATTATTTTTATTCATTCATAAACATTTATTAAGTGATGACATATACAAAGATCAAAACAATATACTGGCTCAAGGAATTTACCATACATTTCTCCTGTTCAATATAGCGTGAGAAGAGTTTGAAAGTGTCTGCAAAGTGTGATGGTAGCCAGGTAATGACACAATTTTCTGTATTGTCTGCTATTGTATTCTCAATTACAGTTCTATAAATACATTGGGTTTATGGGATGTTTTAAATATTCAGTGGTGTTTTTTATATTCTTGTTATTAATTTCATAATAGCAATTTGGGGCCTGTTCTATATACGACTTTGTCAGAACACCCACAGTTTGTATGACTTAAGGATTCTGAGCTTTCTTGAAGAACCATAGAGAGAAATGATGGATGAACAGCATATTTAGCACTCCTTTAGCTGATTTATTAAGGTCAAGGTTATTGTAAACTTCTTATTAAAGTTACTGTGTGAAAAAAGGAATTGCCAATTTATCTCAGTGGGTTACACATACAATAAACTGTGGTTAATGGCTGTGTTACGCTGTAAGAACTTTCATATAAAGCTAATTTTCTTAATTCTTTATTTCTCTACACAGTTTCATGTTTTATAGAGATATTTTCATAGATCCTTTCATTTGATCCTCCTAAGAACCCTGTGAAACAGGCAAGTAGGAATGTAGTGTTAATCTATTTTACTCATGAGAGAATTGAGGCATCGGAAGTCAATGCTGTATTCAAGTCACCAGGTTAGTTAGTGGAATATCTGGAAGTAGACCCCAAGTTTTGCTGTATTGCCAAGTCACAGTGTTCCAAGTTGATCCTAAACTTAAACACTGAAATGTGGATTCCCAGGTCTTTACACTTTTGAAGGAAGCCCTCTAATTTTAATTTTTAAGGAACCTCCATACTGTTTTCCATAGTGGCTGTATAAATTTACATCCCCACCAACAGTGTAGAAGGGTTGGTTTGAATTGTCTTTTATCCTTTAAAATATTCAGTTGATTTTCTTTAACTTTTGAAGAAGGATTCCTAACATCATTACTTCTTTCTCTACAAGTTATTTTTGCTGTATTCTGTAGAAATACTGAGTTTTCAGGAACACCATTTTCTTTTTTCATTAATTATTTTTATTCATTCATAAACATTTATTAAGTGATGACATATACAAAGATCAAAACAATATACTGGCTCAAGGAATTTACCATACATTTCTCCTGTTCAATATAGCGTGAGAAGAGTTTGAAAGTGTCTGCAAAGTGTGATGGTAGCCAGGTAATGACACAATTTTCTGTATTGTCTGCTATTGTATTCTCAATTACAGTTCTATAAATACATTGGGTTTATGGGATGTTTTAAATATTCAGTGGTGTTTTTTATATTCTTGTTATTAATTTCATAATAGCAATTTGGGGCCTGTTCTATATACGACTTTGTCAGAACACCCACAGTTTGTATGACTTAAGGATTCTGAGCTTTCTTGAAGAACCATAGAGAGAAATGATGGATGAACAGCATATTTAGCACTCCTTTAGCTGATTTATTAAGGTCAAGGTTATTGTAAACTTCTTATTAAAGTTACTGTGTGAAAAAAGGAATTGCCAATTTATCTCAGTGGGTTACACATACAATAAACTGTGGTTAATGGCTGTGTTACGCTGTAAGAACTTTCATATAAAGCTAATTTTCTTAATTCTTTATTTCTCTACACAGTTTCATGTTTTATAGAGATATTTTCATAGATCCTTTCATTTGATCCTCCTAAGAACCCTGTGAAACAGGCAAGTAGGAATGTAGTGTTAATCTATTTTACTCATGAGAGAATTGAGGCATACGGAAGTCAATGCTGTATTCAAGTCACCAGGTTAGTTAGTGGAATATCTGGAAGTAGACCCCAAGTTTCTTGCCTCCTAGTTCTATGCTTATTGCACAAAGTCACAGTGTTCCAAGTTGATCCTAAACTTAAACACTGAAATGTGGATTCTTTTCTAGTAGTTGGCTACAAATGGAATGTAATTTTAATAACATATGCTTATTTCCAGAGAAAGGATTTTACTCCCATTCTATGCCAATGTTATTTTAATGTGTGACATTACATAGCAGGCTGCATACTCTTACATGAAAAAATTTTAGGAAAAAATGTTTGCATATATCTATTTTTGCAGATCTATTCTAATTTAAGGAATCATGATGATTGAAAACCCACACTTGGGAACAATTTAGAATAAATTTTTTTGTTACATCTTGACTTTTACATCCCTTGAAGCCAGTGTAATTCTAATGGAAATCTAGGGAAATATTGTAAATTTCCACCCTGAATTTCATGAATGAAGTCACAGGACAGGTGTGTGTTGGAATCCTATAATTTCCTTCCTGTCTCACCATACCAGAGAACTCATCAACTTAGGCATGAAACCTACTTTAACGATTGTAGTTGTAATAATACCTATTCCTTTCTTTACTTAATACTTCTAAGTTTACAAAACCCATTCCCAGATGCTCTTTTTAAACTCCTGTGTGAAAAAAATGGCTCAAGGGTTGCATGTGTGCATAGTTGTTCGGTCATCTCCAACTCTTTGACCCCATGGACTGTAATCCTCCAGGTTGCTCTATTCACGGGATTCTCTAGGGAATCTTCCTGACCTGGGGATCAAACCTGGGTCTCCAGCATTTCAGGCAGATTCTTTACTGTCTGAGCCACCAGGGAAGCCTCTGGGTCAAGGGTTATTAGTCCCACTTTACAGATGAGGAATATACTCAGGAGTGTGAAAGATCTGCCTAAATTCATAATGGGTGAAGTCCTGGCTTAAAGCCATGTCCTTTAGCTTACTGTTTAGGAGCCTTTGTACTGTTACCGAATCCAAGCTTGCTCTGCTCGCTGCATGGCAGACCAGTGAATCCAAGAGACGAGGTATTGAGGCAAGGAAAACGACTTTATTCAGAAAGCAGCTGACTGAGGAGATGGCAGGCTAGCGCCTTGGAGAAAACCATCTTACTGGGGTTTGGATACCAGGTTCTTTTATAGATCAGAGGTGGGGGAGATGAGGAAGCAAAGTAAAAAGTCCATTAATCTTGCAAACATCTTTTAGAATGGCAAGCCCCGAGCAGGAGAAGTGTTAACTTCTACCACCTGCTATCTACAGGTGGACAGGATTCTCGGAACAAAGGTATTTTACTTCAAAATCAGGCAGAGAGGCAGGGTCCTCGAGGCAAGCCCTTAAGTATGATTATAATAACAATAGCGACAGAAAGCAAGTCAAAGAAACAGTTTGCAACATGGAGCTAGAATTCGTTTTCTCCCTGCAACAGTATCATGCCATGCTTTCTTCAATGTGGTCAGTAGGGAGATCTCTTTGAGAACTGAAATGCTAAGGTTTTAATTGGTCCAGACTATAGTAGCAAAGTGAATGAGAACTTTGCAAGACTGAAGAACAGAAGGAAACAATTTTTTTACAAAATATTATGAAATACCTTAGGATAAAAATGTAATATATTATGCAGTTCCATGTTGGGACTTAAAAAACAAAAACTCGTATATCTACCTGATTCTCTTGGCATTATTTTGATAGGGAAAAGTCTTTTTAAATTTTTTTGTATGTAATGTTTTTAAGTATCTATCTATTGCATTGCATCAGCTAATATTTCCACCTGCATAAATACATGTACACACATAAAATAGATGCATATGTACACATACTCAGATCTGCATGCGCTCATATGTACTAAAACGTTTTTGCCTTTCCTCCACAGCAGCCCAAGAGAATTAGAGCTGCCTCTAAAACAGTTGGATGCTTGTCTCCCAGGCCATGTCCATAGGCAACATGAGCACAAAGGCTGCCCTCCAGAGTTTTAGAAAAAAATCTGGCCAGTTCTCTGGACAGGAAAATAAATCAGGGTGTACTCAGCTTTGTTTGCATGAAGGTGACATGATTTGTGGGGGCGTCTTTCTCACTTCTGAATACAGTCCTAGGGCTACAAAGTTATTTCTTTTCTTTTTAACCTTATTTCCATTCCTAACTGTCTAGCTGGGTGCTTTTTCAAAGTGTACACTTGGTAACACTTTACTTCAGAATAACAAATGACAGAGAAGAGGCCCTCCATTCTCAAGGTCTTGGTTACACCAGCAGATGGAGACTGAATCAGCAGGGTGCAAGTGCGTTTATCAGCATTGTTATACCATTGGGAGGGGGCCATTGTGTTCTTCTTCTGGTCTTTATGCCCATGAGATCATTGGTGTGGCAGTCCTGACAACTATTTAGTTGTCCACTCAGATGGTTGATATGGTCATTTGCATGAAGGTCAGCAATGATACCCTGATTACCAAATGCAACACCCTATTCTTGATCTCCGTCTTCCTGGAAGTCTCTACATCTCCGGAGAAAACAAACTGTAACAAAGAGGAAAGTTGGATTTGGGAGTGATGGAAAGTGAGAGGGAAGGCAAATCTATAGAGTCAGCAGTCTGAGCCTTACACATTATCAGGTAGAAATCAAGGACTCCAGACCATGTCCTCAGGTGGAGAAACAAGAAGGTGACCAATCAGATACACTGTAAAAGGAATGTGATTCCCAAAGTGCTGAGCACCAAACTTGTTAGCAGAAGTTTTAAGTACCTTGAAAAGAGTCCTTCCAAAGCATTTGATTTAATTTGCTTGGGAATAAATCTTTTCACATTCAGATTGATTTGTGTAGTATTTAATTAAATTATGTATTACAATGACAAACATAACTGGCCTAAATAGGTTTGTCAAGAAACACACCTGGCAGTTGGTAAGCATGCAGTTCATCTGGCAGAAGTGTATGTAGGCAGGTGTCCTAGAGTAGCCTACGGCACATCACAAAATCATGTATCTAGCCATGCGCTCATATGTACTAAAACATTTTGCCTTTCCTCCACAGCAGCCCAAGAGAAGTAGAGCTGCCGCTAAAACAGTTGGATGCTGGTCTCCCAGGCCATGTCGATAGGCAACGTGAGCACAAAGGCTGCCCGCCAGAGTTTTAGAAAAAAATCTGGCCAGTTCTCTGGACAGGAAAATAAATCAGGGTGTACTCAGCTTTGTTTGCATGAAGGTGACATGATTTGTGGGGGCGTCTTTCTCACTTCTGAATACAGTCCTAGGGCTACAAAGTTATTTCTTTTCTTTTTAACCTTATTTCCATTCCTAACTGTCTAGCTGGGTGCTTTTTCAAAGTGTACACTTGGTAACACTTTACTTCAGAATAACAAATGACAGAGAAGAGGCCCTCCATTCTCAAGGTCTTGGTTACACCAGCAGATGGAGACTGAATCAGCAGGGTGCAAGTGCGTTTATCAGCATTGTTATACCATTGGGAGGGGGCCATTGTGTTCTTCTTCTGGTCTTTATGCCCATGAGATCATTGGTGTGGCAGTCCTGACAACTATTTAGTTGTCCACTCAGATGGTTGATATGGTCATTTGCATGAAGGTCAGCAATGATACCCTGATTACCAAATGCAACACCCTATTCTTGATCTCCGTCTTCCTGGAAGTCTCTACATCTCCGGAGAAAACAAACTGTAACAAAGAGGAAAGTTGGATTTGGGAGTGATGGAAAGTGAGAGGGAAGGCAAATCTATAGAGTCAGCAGTCTGAGCCTTACACATTATCAGGTAGAAATCAAGGACTCCAGACCATGTCCTCAGGTGGAGAAACAAGAAGGTGACCAATCAGATACACTGTAAAAGGAATGTGATTCCCAAAGTGCTGAGCACCAAACTTGTTAGCAGAAGTTTTAAGTACCTTGAAAAGAGTCCTTCCAAAGCATTTGATTTAATTTGCTTGGGAATAAATCTTTTCACATTCAGATTGATTTGTGTAGTATTTAATTAAATTATGTATTACAATGACAAACATAACTGGCCTAAATAGGTTTGTCAAGAAACACACCTGGCAGTTGGTAAGCATGCAGTTCATCTGGCAGAAGTGTATGTAGGCAGGTGTCCTAGAGTAGCCTACCAGCCTTGAGTAGTCAGCATATGTTACAATAGGTCTTAGAGATGGAATAGAGAACACAGGTTAATCAGGTGAGCTGCTTAACAGATTGTATGATTATCCTATCAATTTCTGACGGTTCGTCTTGCTCTTGGCTTGTACCTTCTCCTGGAATCGTTTTCATTTCATTTTCAATGTCTTGCCATAGGCAATCTTTGGTAGGCAGAAGATGGGCCCCCCAGTGATGTCCACATCCTAATGTCTGGAATATGTTACCTTACATGGCAAAAGGGACTTTGCAGGTGTGATTAAGTTAAAGATCTTGAGATGAAGATATTAATCCTCAATTAGCTGGGTGAGCTGATGTAGCTGTGCTCAGGGGGATGTAGCAAGAGATGCTGTATTGCTGGTTTTGAAGATGGATAAAGGGGACCATGAGGGTGGTCTCTAGAAGCTAGAAAGGCAAGGAAATGGATTTTCCTCTACAGCCTCCAGAAAGAAATAGAGTCATGGTCATGCCTAGATGTTAGATGAAGACCCATGTTGTTTTTCTCACCTATAAAACTGTAAGATAATAAATTTGCTTTTAAACCACTAAGGATGTGATGATTTATTAGTAAAAATAGCAAATTAATACAAAATCTATTCTATCATCCAAACTCATCTTAAGTTAAAAATTCTCTGTGAAGATTTCCTTAATACCTATGATTTGGTATGAACATACTCTCTTTTGGACTCTGTGTCCTTTTTATTGTGTTTCCCTTAATTTTCCTTATATTATAGTAATCAATGACCTTTGCTTAACAATCTGTGACTATAGACTTTTATCAGCAGGAACTCTACTTACTTTTGTACTATAAATTGGGATAGTCTCTAGGTTTTGTCCTTGGATTAATATAGACTTGTGCTATATAGTAATGTAGCCACTAGCTACAGGTAGCTATTTTAAATGAAATAAAATTGAAAATTCAGTTTCTCGTTCTCATTATCCACATTTCAGGAGCCCAACAGCTACATATAGTTAGTTGCCCAGTCACTCAGTCGTGTCTGACTCTCCACGACCCCATGGATTTGTAACCTGCCAGCCTTCTCTGTCCATGAAATTTTCTAGGCAAAAAATATTGGAATGAGTTGCCATTTCCTTCTCCACAATGTATAATTAATGGCTACTATATTGGGCAACACAGATATAAGACATTTTCATCATGTCAGAAAGTCATATTGGATACTTCGAACTGTTCTAGACTCTTTCTGTATGCATGCCTGTGAACACATTCACTTCAGTCATAGCTGACTCTTTGCAACCCTATGGACAGTAACCCACCAGGCTCCTCTATCTATGGGATTCTCCAGGCAAGAATACTGGAGTGGGCTGCCATGCCCTGCATTGCAGACAGATTCTTTACCACTGAGCTACCAGGGAAGCCTTGTTTCTATATACTCGAGCAATAATTTCTACCTCTTTCAGAGTTGTTTTTATTGGGATGTGGTTGAGGACTATTGTCATGCTTTGAGTTTTCTTTTGAGAAGAAGCTTTTGAAATAATGCATTGCTGTAGGAATTTATCTGAATGCATCAGGGGCCTGGTAAGAAAGTCACACCATTCTTTTAAAGTCTTCAAGGACAACAAGTGTGGGTAGAGTTAAGTGAACTAACAAAAAGATGTTGAGGTGTTTTCTCACCTATAAAACTGTAAGATAATAAATTTGCTTTTAAACCACTAAGGATGTGATGATTTATTAGTAAAAATAGCAAATTAATACAAAATCTATTCTATCATCCAAACTCATCTTAAGTTAAAAATTCTCTGTGAAGATTTCCTTAATACCTATGATTTGGTATGAACATACTCTCTTTTGGACTCTGTGTCCTTTTTATTGTGTTTCCCTTAATTTTCCTTATATTATAGTAATCAATGACCTTTGCTTAACAATCTGTGACTATAGACTTTTATCAGCAGGAACTCTACTTACTTTTGTACTATAAATTGGGATAGTCTCTAGGTTTTGTCCTTGGATTAATATAGACTTGTGCTATATAGTAATGTAGCCACTAGCTACAGGTAGCTATTTTAAATGAAATAAAATTGAAAATTCAGTTTCTCGTTCTCATTATCCACATTTCAGGAGCCCAACAGCTACATATAGTTAGTTGCCCAGTCACTCAGTCGTGTCTGACTCTCCACGACCCCATGGATTTGTAACCTGCCAGCCTTCTCTGTCCATGAAATTTTCTAGGCAAAAAATATTGGAATGAGTTGCCATTTCCTTCTCCACAATGTATAATTAACGGCTACTATATTGGGCAACACAGATATAAGACATTTTCATCATGTCAGAAAGTCATATTGGATACTTCGAACTGTTCTAGACTCTTTCTGTATGCATGCCTGTGAACACATTCACTTCAGTCATAGCTGACTCTTTGCAACCCTATGGACAGTAACCCACCAGGCTCCTCTATCTATGGGATTCTCCAGGCAAGAATACTGGAGTGGGCTGCCATGCCCTGCATTGCAGACAGATTCTTTACCACTGAGCTACCAGGGAAGCCTTGTTTCTATATACTCGAGCAATAATTTCTACCTCTTTCAGAGTTGTTTTTATTGGGATGTGGTTGAGGACTATTGTCATGCTTTGAGTTTTCTTTTGAGAAGAAGCTTTTGAAATAATGCATTGCTGTAGGAATTTATCTGAATGCATCAGGGGCCTGGTAAGAAAGTCACACCATTCTTTTAAAGTCTTCAAGGACAACAAGTGTGGGTAGAGTTAAGTGAACTAACAAAAGATGTTGAGGTGGCCAGAGGTTAGCAAACTAGGAAGCTGTTTTAATTTTGGAGTGAAGGACTATTGGAGTTGGGGGAAGTGCCCAATATAGCTGTGGTCCTGAAGGAATTCAGCTTCTAACAGAAATGTGGTCAAAGCAGAGAGGCGCAGCAAGGAATCTCCAACCTCTCTCTCTTCTCCTGATGTCTATTCACTACCTAGACCAACCTGAGGTCAACCAACAAGGAGTCTGGGAGGGACAGTACACCATGGTGCAGAACAGAGAGAAAGCAGACTGAATTTGGGGTAGAGGAAGAAATGGAAAGTAGCTAGCACCATGGTTAAGGACATTACACCATATTTCTCAACCCATTTAGAGATATGTATTTTAGGGGTAAGTGATAAAGAGGGTTACATTTTAGCATCTTGGATAATAAGGATAATGCTTCCCTTTGGCATGACATTCCAGAAGATTACAGAGTGAAGTTTATAGTCTATAATGTGGGAAGGCATCGAGATTGCCTATCTGAGCTTGTTTTTTCCTCGTTTGTAGCTCTTATTTGTATCTTACTTTGTCCTGTTGTTTTATTTTTAATTTATATTTTCAGTTTTATTGTTAGCATTTTTCTGTATTTACATTGTGAAATGAAGCAAAAATGAAACAGACAAATAGATAAATGCCTGTTGTTTTTAAGTCTCAGAATCATCTAGTGTTTTGTCTTGCCTAGAATTGGCTTGTTTAATTAAGTGCAGTTTCAACCAGGCAGATAAATAATTTACATGGTAGTTTCTATCTCTGCCCATAGCTTATGCTGATTATTTTATTCAATGTCTGTTGCTTCTACCTGAAATGTCTGGATAGCTTCTGACTTTCAACACCCAAAAGGAACTTAAACTGAGCAATATTTTTGAGTTGTTTATTGGGATGTGGTTGAGGACTATTGTCATGCTTTGAGTTTTCTTTTGAGAAGAAGCTTTTGAAATAATGCATTGCTGTAGGAATTTATCTGAATGCATCAGGGGCCTGGTAAGAAAGTCACACCATTCTTTTAAAGTCTTCAAGGACAACAAGTGTGGGTAGAGTTAAGTGAACTAACAAAAGATGTTGAGGTGGCCAGAGGTTAGCAAACTAGGAAGCTGTTTTAATTTTGGAGTGAAGGACTATTGGAGTTGGGGGAAGTGCCCAATATAGCTGTGGTCCTGAAGGAATTCAGCTTCTAACAGAAATGTGGTCAAAGCAGAGAGGCGCAGCAAGGAATCTCCAACCTCTCTCTCTTCTCCTGATGTCTATTCACTACCTAGACCAACCTGAGGTCAACCAACAAGGAGTCTGGGAGGGACAGTACACCATGGTGCAGAACAGAGAGAAAGCAGACTGAATTTGGGGTAGAGGAAGAAATGGAAAGTAGCTAGCACCATGGTTAAGGACATTACACCATATTTCTCAACCCATTTAGAGATATGTATTTTAGGGGTAAGTGATAAAGAGGGTTACATTTTAGCATCTTGGATAATAAGGATAATGCTTCCCTTTGGCATGACATTCCAGAAGATTACAGAGTGAAGTTTATAGTCTATAATGTGGGAAGGCATCGAGATTGCCTATCTGAGCTTGTTTTTTCCTCGTTTGTAGCTCTTATTTGTATCTTACTTTGTCCTGTTGTTTTATTTTTAATTTATATTTTCAGTTTTATTGTTAGCATTTTTCTGTATTTACATTGTGAAATGAAGCAAAAATGAAACAGACAAATAGATAAATGCCTGTTGTTTTTAAGTCTCAGAATCATCTAGTGTTTTGTCTTGCCTAGAATTGGCTTGTTTAATTAAGTGCAGTTTCAACCAGGCAGATAAATAATTTACATGGTAGTTTCTATCTCTGCCCATAGCTTATGCTGATTATTTTATTCAATGTCTGTTGCTTCTACCTGAAATGTCTGGATAGCTTCTGACTTTCAACACCCAAAAGGAACTTAAACTGAAACTCTGATACTTCAAGTGAAGTTTGAACTGTATGAGTCACAAACACAAAAAAGGAGTTCTCCCATCATGTTCTGACTGTTTGGGTGAGAGTCAGGGACTTTTATGAGAGAGTTTTACAGAACTAGGCAAGATGAAATAATACCTGCCTAAAATATATATTACTATAGGTTAACACCCATAATTTCAACTATTTTCACATTCATTTTTTGTTTCATAATGAACCTGTCTTCTTAAGTCATAGATTATTAGATATAAAGATGAGAAAAGACAGTAGAAAAAGAATTCAGGCTTGGAGAAATCCTCTTTGTTATCCATGTTTAAAACCTCATGGCTTTAATAATCTAATGATAAAATACTTTGCTATTTAAAAAATCATGAAAATAGAATACTTTAAGAATAAAATAGATATCCATTCACCTTCCACCCATATCTTCACTCCTAAGCGTTCTACAGATTCATTAAATTATGATTTCATATTTTTCAGTGTAAGAAGCAGCAAAAATTACAAATTCAAAAAAAGTAAAAATTATCAAAATCTCCCTTTAGTCATTTTTCTTTTGAGCAACATATTTTCAGTTCCCTTTTCCCATTGTTTTCATTGGCCATATATTATAAATAGGTTAGCATTTTCTTACATTTTATCCCATCTGGCTTTTAATAAAAACTTGAGGGAAAGTTATATTTGAGATGCTTAATGGCAGGGCACATTTTATAACATTTCAGGGCTGTCTTTTGGGAGCTTACTGAAGGATTATCATGAATAAAATTCAAACTGATGAGATAGAATATTTGTGAATCTAGTGTGTGTGTGTATGTGCTCAGTCTCTCCAACATGTTCAACAATTTGGGACCCCATGGACTTCAACCTGCCAGGCTCCTCTATCAATGGGATTTTCCAGAGAAGAATGCTGGAGACGGTTGCCATTTCCTCCTCCAGGGGATCTTCCTGATCCAGGGAGTGAACCAGAGTCTCCTATGTCTCCTGCATTGGCAGGTGTTCTTTACTGCTAAGCCTTCAGGAAAGTCACCTTGAATCTAGACATAAAATAAATACACATTTTATAATTACAAAAATACTTTACTTTGAGAAAAAGTTATATTTAAGAAAATGGACTACTCTTTCTAAATTACAAAGCTACTTTTGTTTACAAATATAAAACATTTTATGCATACCTTCATTTATCATTATACTTGATATATTTTGTAGAAAATGTTCTTATTAAGAATTTAAAGTGGAATGATTAAATTCCCTTTTAAATGTTTTCAATTTTGCTCTAAATGGAATTTCCAGTTGTTGAATTCTAAGGAAGAGAGTATTTCTTTGTTTTCCCTTGTTTATAGGAAGCCTTAAAAATTGAGGACAGAGAAAATCATCAGCATTGGAGTACAGCATGGTAAATTCTTAAGTTTGCTAGAAGTAGTGACCTTCATGGTATCAAGCAGAAAGAAAATGTTCATCTTCAGGAATAGAGGTGTAAAGAGAAGGAGAAAAACGTGCTTGAAGCTCATTGAACTTTGTCCAATTAATGTTTTTTTTTTTTTTTTTTTTTGAGCTAATATTAGTGGAAATATCTATTTCAAATGCTTACCTTTACCATCTTCACAGACTTCTATAAATTACAGCTTCCCACCCACTGGCAGATTGTGATGATTTCCAATGAATTTTTTGCAGAAGACATTTGGATTTGGTTTCCTATGTAGAACTATATGAAATTACAGGTATTTGACCATTTCTATTGATTTTCAAAAGTGGTTCAAGCTAATATTACAAAGTATATTACAAAAACATGGAAGAAATAGTATTTTTTTGTGGGAGATGTATCTGCTGAGAGGGATTTTAGCTTAATGTTGTAGAGGAAAATAAAAATGCATTTTAAATGTAAGAGCAACTTAGATTCTGCTAGGTGGAACCTAGAAGAAGCTAGGGGGAGACAGTGCAGAAGTTCTCAAGGGAAGATGACTGGTCACGTACTCAAATATTTGCACAGAAATGCACAGAAAATGTGTAATATAGTAACCTTGAAAGGCAATACATAGTGAGTCTGTAGACATTCATCTAGACTGGTAGCACATTTAGGGACTGAGAGAGCTGTTAAGAGTTGAAGCGAGAGCTGCAATACATTGGGTGCTCCTCAGGAGTCTAGCACAAATAAAATAAAAAACACATTTTAATTACAAAATACTTTACTTTGAGAAAAGTTATATTTAAGAAAATGGACTACTCTTTCTAAATTACAAAGCTACTTTTGTTTACAAATATAAAACATTTTATGCATACCTTCATTTATCATTATACTTGATATATTTTGTAGAAAATGTTCTTATTAAGAATTTAAAGTGGAATGATTAAATTCCCTTTTAAATGTTTTCAATTTTGCTCTAAATGGAATTTCCAGTTGTTGAATTCTAAGGAAGAGAGTATTTCTTTGTTTTCCCTTGTTTATAGGAAGCCTTAAAAATTGAGGACAGAGAAAATCATCAGCATTGGAGTACAGCATGGTAAATTCTTAAGTTTGCTAGAAGTAGTGACCTTCATGGTATCAAGCAGAAAGAAAATGTTCATCTTCAGGAATAGAGGTGTAAAGAGAAGGAGAAAAACGTGCTTGAAGCTCATTGAACTTTGTCCAATTAATGTTTTTTTTTTTTTTTTTTTTTGAGCTAATATTAGTGGAAATATCTATTTCAAATGCTTACCTTTACCATCTTCACAGACTTCTATAAATTACAGCTTCCCACCCACTGGCAGATTGTGATGATTTCCAATGAATTTTTTGCAGAAGACATTTGGATTTGGTTTCCTATGTAGAACTATATGAAATTACAGGTATTTGACCATTTCTATTGATTTTCAAAAGTGGTTCAAGCTAATATTACAAAGTATATTACAAAAACATGGAAGAAATAGTATTTTTTTGTGGGAGATGTATCTGCTGAGAGGGATTTTAGCTTAATGTTGTAGAGGAAAATAAAAATGCATTTTAAATGTAAGAGCAACTTAGATTCTGCTAGGTGGAACCTAGAAGAAGCTAGGGGGAGACAGTGCAGAAGTTCTCAAGGGAAGATGACTGGTCACGTACTCAAATATTTGCACAGAAATGCACAGAAAATGTGTAATATAGTAACCTTGAAAGGCAATACATAGTGAGTCTGTAGACATTCATCTAGACTGGTAGCACATTTTTAGGGACTGAGAGAGCTGTTAAGAGTTGAAGCGGAGAGAGCTGCAATGAACATTGGGGTACAGGTGCTTCTTTCAGATTTGATTTCATCAGGATATAAGCCTAAGAGTGGGATTGCTGGGTCATATGGTGCTTCTATTTTTAGTTTTTTAAGAAATCTTCAGACTGTCTTCCATAGAGGCTGTATCAATTGACATTCCCACCAGCAGTGCAGGAGCTTTCCCTTTTCTCTGCACCCTCTCCAGCATTTATTGTCTGTCAATTTGTGGATGATGGCCATTCTGACGGGTGTGAGGTGATATCTCATTGTAGTTTTGATTTGCATTTCTCTAATTATTAGTGAAGTTGAGCATCGTTTCATGTGCTTTGGGCCATCTGTATGTCGTCGTTGGAGAGGTGTCTGTTTAGGTCCTTTTCCCATTTTTTTGATTGGGTTGTTCGTTTTTCCAGTGGTGAGTTGTCTGAGTTGCTTGTAGATTTTGGAGATTAATTCTTGGTCTGTTGTTTCATTTTCTATGATTTTCTCCCACTCTGTGGGCTGTCTATTCAGTTTTTTTGTGAGATCTTTTGCTGTACAAAAGCTTTTAAGTTTCATTAGGTCCCACATGTTCATTTTTGTTTTTAGTTCCGCTATTCTAGTAGATGGGTCAGAGAAGATCTTGCTTTGATGTATGTCCTTGAGTGTTTTGCCTATATTCTTCTCTAAGAGTTTGATGGTTTCTGGCCTTACATTTAAGTCTTTAATCCATAGCTAGAACATGGAAGGAACCTAGATGCCCATCGACGAACGAATGGATACAAAAGCTCTGGCACATACATACAATGGAATACTACACAGCTGTAAAGAGAAATGCAGAAGAATCGGCCCTAATGAGGTGGCTGGATCTAGAACGTATCATCAAAAGTGAAGTCAGTCAGAAAGAGGACAAATACAGTATATTAATACATATATATGGAATCTAGTAGGATGGTGATGATGGCACTCACAGTGAAGCGACAGAAAGACAGACATGGACAGTGGACATATGGACATTGTGGGGAAGGAACAGAGGGTGGGAGGCGTAAAGGAAGTAGCATGAAGGCCTGTACTATCATAAGTGAAGAAAATAGCTCTAGTCATTGCTCTGTGAGAAAAGAGGATCCTCCAGGGGTGCTGTGTGATGATCGTGAGGGGTGGGAAGGGGGGGATATACATATGACTAATCTGGGATCATACATATCTGTAAACAACAAAACTCTGTAAAAGTTAAAAGCAAAATAAATGTTTAAAAAAAAAAAAAGAGTTGAAGCAGAGAAGCTGCCGGAACCTGGAGCGGGAAGCCGCTGGAACCCAGAGTGGGAAGCCGCAGAAGCACCGCATCGCGGGTAAGTTCAACCACTCCAACTGGAGGGCTTGCTGAATGGAGAGGGGAAGTCGCCCACGGGTTGCTGACCAGGGACCGAGCATGAGCTGAACGGGAAAGCTCGTGCCCACCTTTGGGACTTAGACACGTAACCGGCAGTGCACGTGTGCCAGCGGCGGTGGAGCCTACGCACCCCTAGAGCTGCAGCAGCAGAGGAAGAAGCCCCGGAAAGACCAGGAATTGGAGACTACTGGCGGGTGCGCTGTAGAGCCGGGGCGCCCCCGCTCCAACACGGGACTGTGTGCACCGTGGGCCCTGCCCAACTGGCTGGGATCAGCCCACCATCCTGGCCAGCACGCAGTATGGCAGCAAAGCCCTCATTTTGCTCAATACAAAAACAGAAACCATAGCAACCGGAGCTATAAGGAAAAGACTACGCCATCAAGACACCACCACCAAGGGCAGATTGGTTTCCAACAGGCAGATGAGAAAATAAAAACGAAGGACAGTATTTAGCTTTTTTTTTGTTTTTTTGCTTGTTTATTTGTGGTGGACTATTTTGCTTATTCAATTGATTGGTCTTGTTTGGGGTTTATTAGCTTGTTTGTTTATTCTGGATTTTTTTGTTTGGTTGGGTTTTTTTGGTTTTCGTTTGTTTTGTTTTTGGTGTTTTTTTGTTTGTTTTTTGGTCTCATTAATTTTTTCTGCCCTTTTTAATTTTTAATTTCTTTTTTTGACTTTTATTTTATTGTTTTTGTTATAATTTTAATTTTAATTCTTGGAAACCTCTAATTCTCTTTCCTCTTTCTCACTGCTTTATCCCTCTATGTTCTAAATGTAAAACATTTTCCTATCTACCAATATCCTCTAGATAAATTATTTCCTATCTTCCTGCCTCCACTATTCTCTTCCAAATACACTAAACAATACACACATTAATCTTTGCTACCTAACCCTATAAAATCCTTCCAAGACAAATCTATTCCTTCTCATTACCTATACACTATCCTCCTCGTCACCTCCAACACATGTCTTAGTTAAAAATTGCTCTCATTGTAATTATCCAAGCCAGGGCCTTGCGCTGGATCTATTTATTCAGGCACTATTTTAATTAATTCACAGCTTAACGGGCAAGTATCATCTATGAATGCGGGATTTGCCAGAAAGATTTCCTGTGCCTTATCTCAGTAAAACTGGTCAGTTGTGGATATTGCTGTGTATGTGTGTATATCTTACGATTATGTTAGAAAACATCTGCATGCTTTTATGACTTTCACCCATCAGGGATGCACCTCTTGTTCCTCAGATGCTAGTATGTGAACTAATATCATGGAACACCATAGCAAACCAGACATAGACCCTACACCCCCTGACCAATCATCAAACCAAGGATCCTCGGAGCAGAAGCCCTGATTCCAGGACCCCACACTATCAAAGAACATACAACACTAGAGATTGTTCACCTGTAAACAAGACCTAACACCATCCAAGACACAAACCACTGAACCCTTCTAGAAGGACAGAAACCCAAAGGAAGGGAGAATTCAACCAAGAAGCCTGGTGAGGGAAAAAAAACTCCACACACA
Source organism: Tragulus kanchil (assembly GCA_022376925.1). Lineage (NCBI taxonomy): Eukaryota > Metazoa > Chordata > Mammalia > Artiodactyla > Tragulidae > Tragulus > Tragulus kanchil. Next base: position 42,720,637 of record JAIOJX010000023.1, read on the forward strand.
GACACACACAAAGAAACAAAAATTAACCTAATAATGAAACGACAGAGAAACACTGCACATATGAAGGACCAAGTTAGAGAAACACTGCTTCAAATGACAGAGGAGGAGATAGACAAATTATCTGAAAGAGAATTCAGAAAAACTATACTAATGAGGATGCAAAACACCGAAAACAGAATATTAGAGGAAATTAGTGCTTTGAGAAGAGACATGCAAGAAATGAAAAATAAGCAAATGGAGACAACCAACTCAATTGCTGAACTCAAAAATACTATAGAAGGTCTCAACAGTAGAGTATCAGAGGCTGAAGAACGGATAAGTGAGCTGGAAGATAGACTGGTGGAAATAACTGGTGAGGAACAAGAAGAAAGCTCAAAGAATGGAAAGAACTGAGGATAGCTTCAGAGACCTATGGGACAATATCAAACGCACCAACATTAGAATTATGGAGTTCCAGAGAAGAAGAAGGGAAGAAAGGTTATGAAAAAATTCTTGAAGAGGTTATAGTAGAAAACATCGCCAACATGGGAATGGAAATAGTCAACCATGTCCAAGAAGCACAGAGTTCCATACAGGATAAACCCCAGAAGAAACACACCAAGGCACATTCTAATCAAACCAACCAGACTAAATATAAAGACAGATTACTAAAAGCAGCTAGGAGCAAACAACAAATAACATATAAAGGAAACCCCATACGTCTAACTGCAGATCTCTCAACAGAAACCCTGCAGGCCAGATGAGAATGGCAGGAAAACATCTGCATGCTTTTATGACTTTCACCCATCAGGGATGCACCTCTTGTTCCTCAGATGCTAGTATGTGAACTAATATCATGGAACACCATAGCAAACCAGACATAGACCCTACACCCCCTGACCAATCATCAAACCAAGGATCCTCGGCGTGCAAGCCCTGATTCCAGGACCCCACACTATCAAAGAACATACAACACTAGAGATTGTTCACCTGTAAACAAGACCTAACACCATCCAAGACACAAACCACTGAACCCTTCTAGAAGGACAGAAACCCAAAGGAAGGGAGAATTCAACCAAGAAGCCTGGTGAGGGAAAAAAAACTCCACACACAGACACACACAAAGAAACAAAAATTAACCTAATAATGAAACGACAGAGAAACACTGCACATATGAAGGACCAAGTTAGAGAAACACTGCTTCAAATGACAGAGGAGGAGATAGACAAATTATCTGAAAGAGAATTCAGAAAAACTATACTAATGAGGATGCAAAACACCGAAAACAGAATATTAGAGGAAATTAGTGCTTTGAGAAGAGACATGCAAGAAATGAAAAATAAGCAAATGGAGACAACCAACTCAATTGCTGAACTCAAAAATACTATAGAAGGTCTCAACAGTAGAGTATCAGAGGCTGAAGAACGGGTAAGTGAACTGGAAGACAGAATGGTGGAAATAACTGGTGAGGAAAAGAAGAAAGCCGAAAGAATGGAAAGAACTGAGGATAGCCTCAGAGACCTATGGGACAATATCAAACGCACCAACATTAGAATTATGGAGTTCCAAAAGGAAGAAGAGGGAAAGAAAGGCTATGAAAAAATTCTTAAAGAGGTTATAGTTGAAAACTTCCCTAGCATGGGAAAGGAAATAGTCAACCAAGTCCAAGAAGCACAGAGTTCCATACAGGATAAACCCCAGAAGAAACACACCAAGGCACATTCTAATCAAACTAACACAGACTAAATATAAAGACAGATTACTAAAAGCAGCTAGGAGCAAACAACAAATAACATATAAAGGAAACCCCATACGTCTAACTGCAGATCTCTCAACAGAAACCCTGCAGGCCAGATGAGAATGGCAGGACACATTTAAACGGTTAAAAGAGAACAACCTTCAACCAAGAATTCTCTACCCAGCAAGATCATTCAGAATTGATGGAGAAGTCAAAAGCTACATAGACAGACAAAAACTAAAAGAATTCTGTACCACAAAACCAGCCCTACAACAAGTGTTAAAGGGCCTGATATAGCCAATAAATAGAGTAGGAGAAGCCTTACAAATTAAAGCCCAAATTTCTAAAAAGATGACAATAGAAACATTCGTATCAATAATTACTTTGAACATAAATGGACTAAATGCTCCAACCAAATGACATAGGCTGGCTGAATGGATCCAGAAGCAAGACCCATATATATGCTGTTTACAAGAGGCCCACTTCAGACCTAAAGACACTCATAATCTGAAGGTGAAAGGCTGGAAACAGATATACCATGCAAATGGAAATCAAAAGAAAGCTGGAGTAGCAATCCTCGTATCAGACAAAATAGACTTTAAAGTAAAGAAGATTGTAAGAGACAAGGCAGGTCACTACATCATGATTAAGGGATCCATCCAAGAGGAAGACATAACAGTCATGAATATCTACGCACCTAACACAGGGGCACCTCAATACATAAGACAGATACTTTCAGACGTAAAAGAAGAAATCAATAATAACACGATAATAGTAGGGGACTTTAACACTCCTCTCACACCAACGGACAGATCATCCAAACAGAAAATTAATAAACACAAGCCTTAAATGCCACACTAGAAAAGATGGACCTCATCGATATCTTTAGGACGTTCCATCCAAAAGCAGAAGAATACACTTTCTTCTCAAGTGCTCATGGAACATTCTCCAGGATAGACCACATCTTGGGACACAAATCAAGCCTCAGTCAATTCAAGAAAACCGAAATTATATCAATTATTTTCTCGAACCACAATGTAATGAGACTAGAGATCAACTACTGGAAAAAAAACCCTAAAAACACAAACACATGGAGATTAAACAACACATACCTAAAAAACCAACTGATCATTGAGGAAATCAAAGGAGAAATAAAAAAATTCCTAGAAGAAAATGACAATGAACACACGACAGTGCAAAACCTATGGGATACTGCAAAAGCAGTTCTAAGAGGGAAATTTATAGCAATACAATCCCACCTCAAGAAACTAGGAAAATATGAAGCAGATGACCTAACCCTCCACTTAAAACAATTGGAGAAAGAAGAACAAAAACATCCCAAAGCCAGCAGAAGAAGAGAAATTATAAAGACTAGAGCAGAAATAAATGAGAAAGAAATGAAAGAAACTATAGTAAAGATAAATAAAACAAAAAGCTGGTTCTTTGAAAAGGTAAACAAAATTGACAAGCCACTGGCCAGACTCATCAAGAGAAAGAGAGAGAAGAACCAGATCAACAAAATCAAAAAACGCAAAAGGAGAGATTACAAGAGATAATGCAGAAATCCAAAGGATTCTCTTTCTAAGAGACTATTATGAGCAACTCTATGGCAACAAACTGGACAACCTGGAAGAAATGGACAGGTTCTTGGGGAAGATTAACCTCCCAAGACTGAGCCAGGAAGAAACAGAAACATTGAACAACCCAATCACAAGCTCAGAAATCAAATTTGTGATTAAAAATCTACCCAAAAATAAAAGCCCAGGGCCAGATGGCTTCACAGCCGAATTCTACTAAGCATTTAAAGAAGAACTAATGCCTGTCCTTCTAAAACTCTTCCAAAAAATTGCACAGGAAGGAAAACTTCCGAACACATTCTACGAGGCCACCATCACCCTGATACCCAAACCAGTCAAAGACAACACAAAAAAGGAAAACTATAGGCCAATTTCTCTGATGAACTTAGATGCCAAGATCCTCAACAAAATCCTAGCAAACAGAATTCAACGACACATCAAAAACCTCATACATCATGATCAAGTCGGGTTCATCCCAGGCATGCAAGGATTCTTCAATATCCGCAAATCAATCAATGTGATACACCATATCAACAAACTGAGAGACAAAAATCACATGATCATCTCAATAGATGCAGAAAAAGCCTTCGACAAAGTACAACGCCCATTTATGATAAAAACTCTTCAGAAAATGGGCATAGAAGGAACCTATCTCAACACAATAAAAGCCATATATGAGAAGCCCACAGCGAACATCATCCTCAACGGTGAAAAATTGAAAGCATTCCCTCTAAGATCAGGAACAAGACAGGGGTGTCCACTTTCACCACTACTATTCAACATAGTCCTGGAAGTGCTAGCAACAGCAATAAGAAAAGGGAAAGAAATCAAAGGAATCCAGATTGGAAAGGAAGAAGTCAAGCTCTCTCTTTTTGCAGACGACATGATATTATACATAGAAAATCCCAAAGACACGGTTACAAAGCTACTAGAGCTAATCAAGGAATTCAGCAAAGTCGCAGGATACAAAGTCAACACACAGAAATCACTGGCATTCCTATACACAAACAATGAAAAATCAGAAAACGAAATCAAAGAGGCAATCCCCTTCACAACAGATAATGCAGAAATCCAAAGGATTCTCTTTCTAAGAGACTATTATGAGCAACTCTATGGCAACAAACTGGACAACCTGGAAGAAATGGACAGGTTCTTGGGGAAGATTAACCTCCCAAGACTGAGCCAGGAAGAAACAGAAACATTGAACAACCCAATCACAAGCTCAGAAATCAAATTTGTGATTAAAAATCTACCCAAAAATAAAAGCCCAGGGCCAGATGGCTTCACAGCCGAATTCTACTAAGCATTTAAAGAAGAACTAATGCCTGTCCTTCTAAAACTCTTCCAAAAAATTGCACAGGAAGGAAAACTTCCGAACACATTCTACGAGGCCACCATCACCCTGATACCCAAACCAGTCAAAGACAACACAAAAAAGGAAAACTATAGGCCAATTTCTCTGATGAACTTAGATGCCAAGATCCTCAACAAAATCCTAGCAAACAGAATTCAACGACACATCAAAAACCTCATACATCATGATCAAGTCGGGTTCATCCCAGGCATGCAAGGATTCTTCAATATCCGCAAATCAATCAATGTGATACACCATATCAACAAACTGAGAGACAAAAATCACATGATCATCTCAATAGATGCAGAAAAAGCCTTCGACAAAGTACAACGCCCATTTATGATAAAAACTCTTCAGAAAATGGGCATAGAAGGAACCTATCTCAACACAATAAAAGCCATATATGAGAAGCCCACAGCGAACATCATCCTCAACGGTGAAAAATTGAAAGCATTCCCTCTAAGATCAGGAACAAGACAGGGGTGTCCACTTTCACCACTACTATTCAACATAGTCCTGGAAGTGCTAGCAACAGCAATAAGAAAAGGGAAAGAAATCAAAGGAATCCAGATTGGAAAGGAAGAAGTCAAGCTCTCTCTTTTTGCAGACGACATGATATTATACATAGAAAATCCCAAAGACACGGTTACAAAGCTACTAGAGCTAATCAAAGAATTCAGCAAAGTCGCAGGATACAAAGTCAACACACAGAAATCACTGGCATTCCTATACACAAACAATGAAAAATCAGAAAACGAAATCAAAGAGGCAATCCCCTTCACCATTGCAAACCAAAAGAATCAAATATCTAGGAATAAACCTACCCAAAGAAACAAAAGAATTGTACACAGAAAATTACAAGACACTCATGAGAGACATTAAAGCAGACTTAAACAGATGGAGAGATATTCCATGTTTCTGGGTCGGAAGAATCAATATTCTGAAAATGACCATACTACCAAATATCATCTACAGATTCAATGCAATACCTCTTCAACTACCATTGACATTTTTCACTGAACTAGACCAAAGAACAACACAGTTCATATGGAAACACAAAAGACCTCGAATAGCCAAAGCAATCCTGAGGAAGAAGAATGCAGCTGGAGGGATCAGCCTCCCTAACTCCAGACTCTACTACAAAGCAACAGTCCTCAAGACAGTATGGTACTGGCGCAAAACCAGAAATATTGACCAATGGAACAAGATCGAGAACCCAGAGATAAACCCACGCACCTATGGGTACCTTATTTTTGACAAAGGAGGCGAACATATAAAATGGGACAAAGACAGTCTCTTCAACAAATGGTGCTGGGAAAATTGGACAGCTACATGCAAACAAATGAAATTGGAACATTCCCTGACACCATACACAAAGATCAACTCAAAATGGATTAAAGGCCTAAATGTAAGATCAGAAACCATCAAACTCTTAGAGGAGAATATAGACAAAACCCTCAAGGACATAAATCAAAGCAAGATCTTCTCTGACCCACCTACTAGAATAGTGGAACTGAAAAGAAAAGTGAACACGTGGGACCTTATGAAACTTAAAAGCTTTTGTACAGCAAAAGAAATTACAGTAAAGCTGACAGACACCCCACAGAGTGGAGAAACTCATAGCAAATGAAACAACAGACAAAGAATTAATCTCCAAAATCTACAAGCAACTCAGACAACTCAGCACTTTAAAAATGAACAACCCAGTCATAAAATGGGAAAAAGATCTAAAGAGACGCCTCTCCAAAGAGGACATACAGATGGTCCAAAAGCACATGAAACGATGCTCAACCTCGCTTATCATTAGAGAAATACAAAGTCAACACACAGAAATCACGAACCCTCAAAAAAAAGGCAATCCCTTCACCATTGCAACCAAAAGAATCAAATATCTAGGAATAAACCTACCCAAAGAAACAAAAGAATTGTACACAGAAAATTACAAGACACTCATGAGAGACATTAAAGCAGACTTAAACAGATGGAGAGATATTCCATGTTTCTGGGTCGGAAGAATCAATATTCTGAAAATGACCATACTACCAAATATCATCTACAGATTCAATGCAATACCTCTTCAACTACCATTGACATTTTTCACAGAACTAGACCAAAGAATAACACAGTTCATATGGAAACACAAAAGACCTCGAATAGCCAAAGCAATCCTGAGGAAGAAGAATGCAGCTGGAGGGATCAGCCTCCCTAACTCCAGACTCTACTACAAAGCAACAGTCCTCAAGACAGTATGGTACTGGCACAAAAACAGAACTATAGACCAATGGAACAAGATCGAGAACCCAGAGATAAACCCACGCACCTATGGGTACCTTATTTTTGACAAAGGAGGCGAACATATAAAATGGGACAAAGACAGTCTCTTCAACAAATGGTGCTGGGAAAATTGGACAGCTACATGCAAACAAATGAAATTGGAACATTCCCTGACACCATACACAAAGATCAACTCAAAATGGATTAAAGGCCTAAATGTAAGATCAGAAACCATCAAACTCTTAGAGGAGAATATAGACAAAACCCTCAAGGACATAAATCAAAGCAAGATCTTCTCTGACCCACCTACTAGAATAGTGGAACTGAAAAGAAAAGTGAACACGTGGGACCTTATGAAACTTAAAAGCTTTTGTACAGCAAAAGAAATTACAGTAAAGCTGACAGACACCCCACAGAGTGGAGAAACTCATAGCAAATGAAACAACAGACAAAGAATTAATCTCCAAAATCTACAAGCAACTCAGACAACTCAGCACTTTAAAAATGAACAACCCAGTCATAAAATGGGAAAAAGATCTAAAGAGACGCCTCTCCAAAGAGGACATACAGATGGTCCAAAAGCACATGAAACGATGCTCAACCTCGCTTATCATTAGAGAAATGCAAATGAAAACCACAATGATATACCACCTCACACCTGTCAGAATGGCCATCTTCAAAAAATCTGCAGACAATAATGCTGGAGAGGGTGCGGAGAAAAGGGAACCCTCTTGCATTGCTAGTGGGAATGTCAATTGATACAGTCTCTATGGAAGACAGTATGGAGATTCCTTAAAAAACTAAAAATAGAAGCACCCTATGACCCAGCAATCCCACTGTTAGGCTTATATCCTGATGAAATCAAATTGAAAGAAGCACCTGTACCCCAATGTTCACTGCAGCTCTCTATACAATAGCCAGAACATGGAAGCAACCTAGATGTCCATCGACGAATGAATGGATACAGAAGCTCTGGTACATGCAATGGAATACTACTCAGCTACTCAGGAATACTACTCAGCTGTTAAAAGAAATGCGGAAGACTCATTCCTAATGAGGTAGCTAGCCCTAGAACCTATCATAAAAAGTGAAGTAAGTCAAAAAGAGAAAGACAAATACAGCATACTAACACACATATATGGAATCTAGTAGGATGGTCTTGATAACACACACAGGGAACTCATGGAAAAACAGACAAAGCATAGACATATGGACATTGTGGGGAAGAAATAGGGAGGGGGAGGCATGGAAGGAGTAACATGGAAACCTATACTGTCATGTGTGGAAAAGATAGCTGTTGTCATTGTGCTAAGGAAATAGGAGTACCTACAATCACTTGGGGTGATGGTCTGAAGGGGTCGGAAGGAGGGAACTGGGTGGGGGGAGGATCCAGGGATATGCATATGAATGATCTGGGAACATACATGTTGGTGAACACTAAAACTCTGTAAAATCTTAAAATAAAGAATAAAATAATAATAAAAAAAGAGTTGAAGCTAGTAAAGCCATCTTTTACGTCAATGGAGCTTTCTCTTATGGTTGACCATGGTACAACTAAACATGACTCATTGGGCAACCATAAGATTGTTGTCTTTCAGTCTGTATTTCTTATTCTGATATATAAGTATATGATGAGGCACAGATATAATGCTGATTAAGATAAAGTACTTTACTTCCATGCTCTTCTTTTATTTTTCCTTTTATTTTAAAGATTTTACAGAGTTTTGTTGTTCAGCAACATGTATGTTCCCAGATCATTCATATGCATATCCTGGGCTCCCCATCCAGTTCCCCCATCCCTCCCGGTGCGGAGAAAAGGCAACCCTCTTGCATTGTTAGTGGGAATGTCAATTGATACAGTCTCTATGGAAGACAGTATGGAGATTCCTTAAAAAACTAAAAATAGAAGCACCCTATGACCCAGCAATCCCACTGTTAGGCTTATATCCTGATGAAATCAAATTGAAAGAAGCACCTGTACCCCAATGTTCACTGCAGCTCTCTATACAATAGCCAGAACATGGAAGCAACCTAGATGTCCATCGACGAATGAATGGATACAGAAGCTCTGGTACATGCAATGGAATACTACTCAGCTACTCAGGAATACTACTCAGCTGTTAAAAGAAATGCGGAAGACTCATTCCTAATGAGGTAGCTAGCCCTAGAACCTATCATAAAAAGTGAAGTAAGTCAAAAAGAGAAAGACAAATACAGCATACTAACACACATATATGGAATCTAGTAGGATGGTCTTGATAACACACACAGGGAACTCATGGAAAAACAGACAAAGCATAGACATATGGACATTGTGGGGAAGAAATAGGGAGGGGGAGGCATGGAAGGAGTAACATGGAAACCTATACTGTCATGTGTGGAAAAGATAGCTGTTGTCATTGTGCTAAGGAAATAGGAGTACCTACAATCACTTGGGGTGATGGTCTGAAGGGGTCGGAAGGAGGGAACTGGGTGGGGGGAGGATCCAGGGATATGCATATGAATGATCTGGGAACATACATGTTGGTGAACACTAAAACTCTGTAAAATCTTAAAATAAAGAATAAAATAATAATAAAAAAAGAGTTGAAGCTAGTAAAGCCATCTTTTACGTCAATGGAGCTTTCTCTTATGGTTGACCATGGTACAACTAAACATGACTCATTGGGCAACCATAAGATTGTTGTCTTTCAGTCTGTATTTCTTATTCTGATATATAAGTATATGATGAGGCACAGATATAATGCTGATTAAGATAAAGTACTTTACTTCCATGCTCTTCTTTTATTTTTCCTTTTATTTTAAAGATTTTACAGAGTTTTGTTGTTCAGCAACATGTATGTTCCCAGATCATTCATATGCATATCCCTGGGCCCTCCCCCCATCCAGTTCCCCCCCTCCCATCCCTCCAGACCATCGCCCCAAGTGGTTGTAGGTACTCCTATTCCCCTAGCACAATGACAATAGCTATCTTTTCCACCCATGACAGTATAGGTTTCCATGTTACTCCCTCCATGCCTCCCTCCCACTGTTCGGTCTCCACAATGTCTTTAAGTCTATTCTCTGTTCTTTCATAATGCTGATTAAGATAAAATATTTTACTTCCATGCTGTTCTGTGTCAGAAAAGTAGGTGAGATTTGCTTTGTCTTGTTCTTGGTGAGCTTATACAAGACTGATCCACAGAGGGGACTCTGCTCAAAGAAAGGTTGCCATTTTCTAACTCTTGCCTGGCAGCTAAGGGATTAAATCCTAGCCATAGTTTTTTGACCAGAGAATATTTATTCTCCCTTGAGACCACTTAGACTGACTTTTGCTCTTTTGGGGTTTGCAATATCAAAAAAAAATGTCCAAAGTAATTACATAAACCAGGAAAGATGTGGTGTTTTAATCAAAAAGATATCTGCTACAGAGTTCAGAAATGCTGTGTAAGGTGCAGATAAGGGCTCATCAGTGTCTCAGTGGATGCTCAGGAACTCTTGAGAACATCATCTTTATCCCCCATAGTACCGTGGAAGTGGGACTGGCATCCGGAGCACAGTTCAGTAGCAGATTTCTACTTCCTAGAGCCAGAAAAGCCATCAAATTTCTTTATGTGACTCGGCTTCATAGTTTCTGCAGAGCAAAAGGGTTGTCATTCTGAGTAGCTTGAAATACCATGGCTCTTCTAATTGTCCAAAATAAGGAGAGTGGAGTAAAGGCAGTGCCTGTTTGCCTCAGAGAACAGAGAAAGTGATCACTTGCCACTGCCAGTACAATTCACTGCTGTCACAAGTGGGTGCAGAAAGTAAGAGAATTATTTTAGTTTTTGTTTGTCTGTGAAGCTTTTGACTTCTCCATCAATTCTGAATGAGATTCTTGCTGGACAGAGAATTCTTGGTTGGAGGTTATTCTCTCTTAACCGTTTAAATGTGTCCTGCCATTCTCATCTGACCTGCAGGGTTTCTGTTGAGAGATCTGCAGTTAGACGTATGGGGTTTCCTTTATATGTTATTTGTTGTTTGCTCCTAGCTGCTTTTAATAATCTGTCTTTATATTTAGTCTGCGTTGGTTTGATTAGAATGTGCCTTGGTGTGTTTCTTCTGGGGTTTCTCCTGTATGGAACTCTGTGCTTCTTGGACTTGGTTGACTATTTCCTTTCCCATGTTGGGGAAGCTTTCAACTATAACCTCTTCAAGAATTTTTTCATAGCCTTTCTTCCCCTCTTCTTCTTCTGGAACTCCCATAATTCTAATGTTGGTGCGTTTGATATTGTCCCATAGGCCTCTGATGCTATCATCAATTCTTATAATTCTTTGAGCTTTGTTTTGTTCTTCAGCACTTATTTCCACCATTCTGTCTTCCAGTTCACTTATCCGTTCTTCAGCCTCTGATACTCTACTGTTGAGACCTTCTATAGTATTTTTGAGTTCAGCAATTGAGTTGGAACTGAAAAGAAAAATGAATATGTGGGACCTCATGAAACTTAAAAGCTTTTGTACAGCAAAAGATCTCACAAAAAAACTGAACAGACAGCCCACAGAGTGGGAGAAAATCATAGCAAATGAATAACAAACAAAGAATTAATCTCCAAAATCTACAAGCAACTCAGACAACTCAGCACTTTAAAAACGAACAACCCAATCAAAAAATGGGAAAAAGATCTAAAGAGACGCCTCTCCAAAGAGGACATACAGATGGCCCAAAAGCACATGAAATGATGCTCAACCTTGCTTATTATTAGAGAAATGCAAATTAAAACTACAATGAGATATCACCTCACACCCGTCAGAATGGCCATCTTCAAAAAATCTGCAGACAATAAATGCTGGAGAACGTGCGGAGAAAAGGGAACGCTTTTGCATTGCTGGTGGGAATGTCAATTGATACAGCCTCTATGGAAGACAGTATGGAGAGTCCTTAAAAAACTAAAAATAGAAGCACCCTATGACCCAGCAATCCCACTCTTAGGTTTATATCCTGATGAAGCACCTGTACCCCAATGTTCACTGCAGCTCTCTATACAATAGCCAGAACATAGAAGCAACCTAGATGTCCATCGACGAATGAATGGATACAGAAGCTTTGGTACATATATACAATGGAATACTACTCAGCTGTTAAAAGAAATGCTGAAGACTCAGTCCTAATGAAGTGGCTGGCTCTAGAACCTATCATAAAAAGTGAAGTAAGTCAAAAAGAGAAAGACAAATACAGTATACTAACACACATATATGGAATCTAGTAGAACGGTCTTGATAACACATGCAGTGAACTCATGGAAAAACAGACAGAGCATAGACATATGGACATTGTGGGGAAGAAACAGGGAGGGGGAGACATGGAAGGAGTAACATGGAAACCTATACTGTCATGTGTGGAAAAGATAGCTATTGTCGTTGTGCTAAGGGAATAAGAGTGCTCACAATGGCATGGGGCGATGGTCCGGAAGGGTGGGATGGGGGAAACCTGGGGGGTTGGGAACCAGGGATATGCATATGACTAATCTTGGAACATACATGTCTGTGAACAAGAAAACTCTGTAAAACCTTTAAAATAAAGAATTTTTTTTTAAAAAAGTAAGAGAAAGTTAAGATTATCCATGAATGAAAGGTTTAAGAAATCAGGTCATCCTTTTTTCTCTTTATTTTTTGTTTTCTGAGACTTCTTCACATAAGTATATCTTTGGATTAAGATCGATGGCTTTGCTGATTACATAGGCTCATTTACTAAGGAAAAGGGTAGGATGAACATGTCACAGGCATTCAAATTGCCACATGTGTGTGTGTGTATGTGTGATAGATAGACATGTGCTAGAATTTTAAACATGCCTTCAGAACTTGTACGGAACTCATACTAGTTGCTGATGACCACATCTTTCTTTTCTAGTACTTTCAAACAAAGATACATGCAGTGGGCTTCCCTGGTGGTCCAGTGGGTAAGGACACCACCTTGCAGTGCAAGGGGCGCCGGATCGATCCCTGGCTTGGGAAGATCCCACGTGCCGTGGAGCGGCTGGACTGATGTGTCCAACTACCGAGCCAGAGCTCTGGGGCACATGCGCCCAGAGCCGGTGCTCTGCGACAACAGAGGCCACCGCGATGGGAGGCCCACATGAGCCAAAGAACAAGGATGGATGAAAATGGATAATGAAAGACCAATAGAAGTGGCCCACCCACCCACACCCTCCCTATCCCACCCCTAAAAATAAATAAATAAATAAATCTAAAAAAAAAAAAGAGTGAATGAACACATAAAAAAAAAAAAAAAGATACATGCAGTGATCCTTTGTGGGAGCTGATTACCTTTATTCTGTTCCTCTTCTTGTTTCCATTTTAGCCATTTCATGTGATGAAAAGGCTCTATTTCCTGTCTCCTTTTCCTTACAGAAAGGCAGATGCCAGTGTTTACAAACCTGTATGATCTTGTGTAGCCTTTTCAGCGCCTCCTTCAAGTAAGATACCTGTTGCCTTGACAATATTTCTTCATTAGAGAAGTCATGAAATAGCTAGATTGGGAATAAGAGGGCGCACAAGGGCATGGGGCGAGGGTGGGGAAGGGTGGGATGGGGGAAACCTGGGGGGTTGGGAACCAGGGATATGCATATGACTAATCTTGGAACATACATGTCTGTGAACAAGAAAACTCTGTAAAACCTTTAAAATAAAGAATTTTTTTTTAAAAAAGTAAGAGAAAGTTAAGATTATCCATGAATGAAAGGTTTAAGAAATCAGGTCATCCTTTTTTCTCTTTATTTTTTGTTTTCTGAGACTTCTTCACATAAGTATATCTTTGGATTAAGATCGATGGCTTTGCTGATTACATAGGCTCATTTACTAAGGAAAAGGGTAGGATGAACATGTCACAGGCATTCAAATTGCCACATGTGTGTGTGTGTATGTGTGATAGATAGACATGTGCTAGAATTTTAAACATGCCTTCAGAACTTGTACGGAACTCATACTAGTTGCTGATGACCACATCTTTCTTTTCTAGTACTTTCAAACAAAGATACATGCAGTGGGCTTCCCTGGTGGTCCAGTGGGTAAGGACACCACCTTGCAGTGCAAGGGGCGCCGGATCGATCCCTGGCTTGGGAAGATCCCACGTGCCGTGGAGCGGCTGGACTGATGTGTCCAACTACCGAGCCAGAGCTCTGGGGCACATGCGCCCAGAGCCGGTGCTCTGCGACAACAGAGGCCACCGCGATGGGAGGCCCACATGAGCCAAAGAACAAGGATGGATGAAAATGGATAATGAAAGACCAATAGAAGTGGCCCACCCACCCACACCCTCCCTATCCCACCCCTAAAAATAAATAAATAAATAAATCTAAAAAAAAAAAAGAGTGAATGAACACATAAAAAAAAAAAAAAAGATACATGCAGTGATCCTTTGTGGGAGCTGATTACCTTTATTCTGTTCCTCTTCTTGTTTCCATTTTAGCCATTTCATGTGATGAAAAGGCTCTATTTCCTGTCTCCTTTTCCTTACAGAAAGGCAGATGCCAGTGTTTACAAACCTGTATGATCTTGTGTAGCCTTTTCAGCGCCTCCTTCAAGTAAGATACCTGTTGCCTTGACAATATTTCTTCATTAGAGAAGTTGAATTATTGGGAATTAGGGCAAAGAAAAGTCCTACTGGCTCACCTTTCCTCCCCAACAGGGAGGAAAACTTGGATTACCCTTATTTAGCTGTCTTGATTTCAGTGGGGATCACCAATATTTTCCAAGTAGGATCAGTTTGTCAGAAATGGCCTATTTGCTGAATGAAGATGCACTTCTGTTTTCATAGTGACCATGTTTCATTTTCTGAAAGTGATTTAGTTTTAAGAGAATCCTTGATCCATATTTCTTAGTAAGGTATACTATGCTTTAAAATATTCACCATAAGTCTTGCCTATTCAAGATACTAGTTTTTATTCTTACTTTTATCCCCAAATAAATGTTTGCTTTCCTCCTTTGTACCTATGAGCTGCATGAGGTGGAGAAAGGATCTAGTATCTCAACAAAAAGAAGCCCCATCTGCAAATAAAGGACACACAAAAAAGGGATTTTATTAAACAAACAAAAAAGCCATTGCACAATTGTGATTCTCCCTGGAAAACTTGTATTTGTTAGGTGCACTCTCTTGAGAATGGCATTAAAGAGGGTTCACACATAAGCCCCAGAAGTTCAAGTGGGGCTTAGTTCTTGGCATGATTAGCAAAGTGGGTTTTCCAACACATTTATTTTGGGGACTTCTTTTCTGCTATGAGTCTTTAATTTGGTTGCCAGACCTTTCAGCAATGTTATTGTTCTGAGTTTTTCTCATTGAGGATATTATTGGGTAAAACTACAGGCACATTACTCAGTCTGGCAAGAGTGGAGGATAATGACCATTTCCTGACCTTCACTTTTTAAGGAGTTCTTTCCGGCAAGTGAACACATTACATGCAGTGATCCTTTGTGGGAGCTGATTACCTTTATTCTGTTCCTCTTCTTGTTTCCATTTTAGCCATTTCATGTGATGAAAAGGCTCTATTTCCTGTCTCCTTTTCCTTACAGAAAGGCAGATGCCAGTGTTTACAAACCTGTATGATCTTGTGTAGCCTTTTCAGCGCCTCCTTCAAGTAAGATACCTGTTGCCTTGACAATATTTCTTCATTAGAGAAGTTGAATTATTGGGAATTAGGGCAAAGAAAAGTCCTACTGGCTCACCTTTCCTCCCCAACAGGGAGGAAAACTTGGATTACCCTTATTTAGCTGTCTTGATTTCAGTGGGGATCACCAATATTTTCCAAGTAGGATCAGTTTGTCAGAAATGGCCTATTTGCTGAATGAAGATGCACTTCTGTTTTCATAGTGACCATGTTTCATTTTCTGAAAGTGATTTAGTTTTAAGAGAATCCTTGATCCATATTTCTTAGTAAGGTATACTATGCTTTAAAATATTCACCATAAGTCTTGCCTATTCAAGATACTAGTTTTTTATTCTTACTTTTATCCCCAAATAAATGTTTGCTTTCCTCCTTTGTACCTATGAGCTGCATGAGGTGGAGAAAGGATCTAGTATCTCAACAAAAAGAAGCCCCATCTGCAAATAAAGGACACACAAAAAGGCATTTTATTAAACAAACAAAAATGCCATTGCACAATTGTGATTCTCCCTGGAAAACTTGTATTTGTTAGGTGCACTCTCTTGAGAATGGCATTAAAGAGGGTTCACACATAAGCCCCAGAAGTTCAAGTGGGGCTTAGTTCTTGGCATGATTAGCAAAGTGGGTTTTCCAACACATTTATTTTGGGGACTTCTTTTCTGCTATGAGTCTTTAATTTGGTTGCCAGACCTTTCAGCAATGTTATTGTTCTGAGTTTTTTCTCATTGAGGATATTATTGGGTAAAACTTACAGGCACATTACTCAGTCTGGCAAGAGTGGAGGATAATGACCATTTCCTGACCTTCACTTTTTAAGGAGATTTGCTTGTTTCCCCGTTTGATCAAGTGCACTGACATTCTTTCTACGTGTTGATACACAGTCTAACATCTAAGAAAGACTTCTTTCTAATGCATGGTATTTCATCCAAACACTCTTTTGGTCTAGCTATGGCCCCAACCATGATACCACTCCTGAGAGAAGAGCAAACCTGCCCTGTCTTCCCTCACCATTTTTTTTTTTTAAAGACTTATTTATTTATTTTTGGGCAGGGGTCGGGTTGGGGAGGGAGGGGAGTGGGCAGGCCACTTCTATTGGTCTTTCATTTCTCCATTTTCGACCGTCTTTGTTCTTTGGCTCCTGTGGGCCTCCCATCTCCGTGGCGTCTGTTGTTGCAGAGCGCTGGCTCTGGACGCATGTGCTCCAGAGCTCCGGCTCAGTGATTGGACACATCGGTCCAGCCGCTCCACGGCACGTGGGATCTTCCCAGACCAGGGCTCGAACCGGCGCCCCTTGCACTGCAAGGCAGTGTCCTTACCCACTGGACCACCAGGGGAAGCCCTTCCCTCACCATTTTAAGCAACCTCCACCTTTTTGGTAGAAACTTCCTCAGAGGCTAAACTGAGAATCCTTACGTGTTTTTCTTCTGAATCCAGGTT
Organism: Tragulus kanchil; assembly: GCA_022376925.1. Taxonomy (NCBI): domain Eukaryota; kingdom Metazoa; phylum Chordata; class Mammalia; order Artiodactyla; family Tragulidae; genus Tragulus; species Tragulus kanchil. The sequence continues at coordinate 42,737,611 of JAIOJX010000023.1, forward strand.
CATGCGACTTACTATAGCTAGAAAAAGGCTCTTGGGTTAGTGCAGAACCTATACCAAGTATGAATAAAAACTATTTCTTCCCTGTAGAGTAGATTCTCGGAATAACTACCTTTCAGTGTCTCCCCCTGGCCCCCAAATTCCCTCAGCCAAACAAGTCTTGCATCCTGTCTTTTGGCTCAGAGGACTGACCATTTTTGTTGATCTCCAAGTCCACACATCTATAAGCTTTTGCTTTCATACTTAGCTAAGTGGTGCTTTATCCACAAAGTCTCTCATGAGCCTCTTTGTCCCCGGTATGAAAGTAATATCTTCCTTAAAATTTTTTTTAGCCCTTAATACCTCTCTCATCTGCCTCTGAGTGTTTTATCTCTGTTATTATATTTATTTTACTGCAATATTTTCATATTAGAAATTAAGACATTCAAACAGGAAACTTTCATAATTCTTTTTATATCTGCCCTAGTCTCTAGCACAGACCCTGATACATAGGAAGTGCTCAGATGAACACTGATGAAGAGCAGGTCGGATCTTCCCTCAAAAATAATGTTAGGTTTGATGAGTCATTAAGAGGTAGACCAGGATCAGCTGTCTTCATCAAAGTCTTGTGAAGAGGGATTGAGCTTAAATCATGTGAAGGATTCTGGTACAAAATTCAAGCTATAGAAGCCCAAGGCCCAGGATCCTTTACTAGAGAGAATTGAAATTGTCTTTGTTAAAGTTTTTAAGGTAGGCTTTGGAGCTATGGATGCAGGCAGATGAAGCTTGGGTAAGAAAATTAGATCCATCTTCTGGTTTTATTGTTGTTTCTAGGAAATCAGTCCAATTCAGAGCAGAGATTCCCACAAATCAAAAACCATGGCCCATATAGTCTCAGAGGGCTCCTATGGATGAATGGGAAGCTTGAGTCTACTTTGAGAAGATAGCTGCGAGTGTGCTCTTTTAAACCTCGAATGAGATGAATAATAGCAGTTATTAACGACACTAGGACAGCAACCCAGTTATAGTATTTCCAGGAATCTCCACCAGAGTCTGATGTTCCGTGAAACCCATTGTCTGTTTCCTCAAACCTATCTGTTGGTAGAATTTCTTTTTTCCATAAAAATACACCCAAGTCTCCTCTTAGTCCTCCTCCTAACCATGTGCTTCCCAATCAAACATTTCCAGATCCAAGTCCTGTTTCTTTACCAGTTTCTATAGTAGTGAGGTCCTGTATGCCAGGACCCTACATCTAGACATTGAATTTGCTCCCTTCCTAATGGCTTTTCCTTCCTTCTGTCTTCCCTCCACTCTCTTCAGTGAAGCATTCCTGAAGTCTACACTCATTGTTGCATTCCTGTGCTCAATAATGTTTAGCAGTTTTTCACTACTTACATGATCAATTCTAAACTCATTAAAATAGTATGCAAAAGGATATCATTGGATACAAAAAGCATCTGCAATTTGTCCCTTTGCTCTTGTTCCTTCCTTTCAACATTTTACACATTCTTCAGGATCCTTCATCTCTACATAGATTGAAATTGAGTTGTTTACATGTTTGCCTTCCCTACTAAGTTGTAGCTCCTTGAGGGTAGGAACGGAGTTTGACTTATAATTGTATTCCCAAAGTGGCTAGAACAGCTCTTGGCACAAAGAAATGCTTCATAAGGTAGACTATGTTTCATTCCCCCCAAAGCTCTGCAAGCAAATTATGAATGAAAAAAACAGATTGAGCTTAAATCATGTGAAGGATTCTGGTACAAAATTCAAGCTATAGAAGCCCAAGGCCCAGGATCCTTTACTAGAGAGAATTGAAATTGTCTTTGTTAAAGTTTTTAAGGTAGGCTTTGGAGCTATGGATGCAGGCAGATGAAGCTTGGGTAAGAAAATTAGATCCATCTTCTGGTTTTATTGTTGTTTCTAGGAAATCAGTCCAATTCAGAGCAGAGATTCCCACAAATCAAAAACCATGGCCCATATAGTCTCAGAGGGCTCCTATGGATGAATGGGAAGCTTGAGTCTACTTTGAGAAGATAGCTGCGAGTGTGCTCTTTTAAACCTCGAATGAGATGAATAATAGCAGTTATTAACGACACTAGGACAGCAACCCAGTTATAGTATTTCCAGGAATCTCCACCAGAGTCTGATGTTCCGTGAAACCCATTGTCTGTTTCCTCAAACCTATCTGTTGGTAGAATTTCTTTTTTCCATAAAAATACACCCAAGTCTCCTCTTAGTCCTCCTCCTAACCATGTGCTTCCCAATCAAACATTTCCAGATCCAAGTCCTGTTTCTTTACCAGTTTCTATAGTAGTGAGGTCCTGTATGCCAGGACCCTACATCTAGACATTGAATTTGCTCCCTTCCTAATGGCTTTTCCTTCCTTCTGTCTTCCCTCCACTCTCTTCAGTGAAGCATTCCTGAAGTCTACACTCATTGTTGCATTCCTGTGCTCAATAATGTTTAGCAGTTTTTCACTACTTACATGATCAATTCTAAACTCATTAAAATAGTATGCAAAAGGATATCATTGGATACAAAAAGCATCTGCAATTTGTCCCTTTGCTCTTGTTCCTTCCTTTCAACATTTTACACATTCTTCAGGATCCTTCATCTCTACATAGATTGAAATTGAGTTGTTTACATGTTTGCCTTCCCTACTAAGTTGTAGCTCCTTGAGGGTAGGAACGGAGTTTGACTTATAATTGTATTCCCAAAGTGGCTAGAACAGCTCTTGGCACAAAGAAATGCTTCATAAGGTAGACTATGTTTCATTCACCAGGCACTCATACAGTGTCTAGCTCTGACAAACGTGTCAAATTATGAATGAATAAGAAGAATAGATACGGAGTCAAATGATTGCTTTCAATGTTGACTCTTCTTTAGCCTTCTGTTGATGTTGGGCTTATTGTTCTTCTCTTGATCTCAGTTTTTGTTGCTTTCATAACAAGTTAAGTCATATCTAATGGTGTGTGTGTGTGTGAAAGAGAGAGAGAGAGAGAGAGAGAGAGAGAGGAAGAAGGGGAGGGAAATTCCATTGGTATTTTCTTGGGGAAAGAGAAATAATCTTCTTCACAATTAGGCTTCATGTATATAAATTACCACAGGGTGATACCAAGGCCAAGGGAAGTTGAAGTTTAGAGATCAAAGAGGTTCTTTTATCTCTTGAAGATAAATGGAAGAAGCACTGATTTATGTTTGCAGCCTTGACTTGGCTCCACAATCTTGGGACCTAATAATGATAAATCACATCAACAACTAAACTCATCCTCTATAGTTTACAAAGCACCTTTTGTTTGCCAACTTCTTTCTGTCTTTCTATTTTTCTTTCTTGTTTCACTACAGATATTTTCCAAGCCCTTTCAAATCTCAAATCATTTCATTGGAGTTTCATAAACACCTTAGGAAGTAGCTTGGGAAGATATGGCAATGATCATTTTAAATTGCATTTTGGTTTTATAATTAGTTTTTTAATTAAAAAATCCTTTTATTATGAAATATTCTAACTAGCCTTGGTTTGGGATCCTAGTTGATTTCTTATTAGGACAATGACGCATGGCAGATCACTTTATCTCTCTGAAGCCCTGTCCCTTATCTGTTACATGGATTTATCAGCAATACCCACTACACAGGTTTGTTGTGAGGGTAACTCCTGGAAATTTTTTGTTGTTGTTCTTGTTATATTTCTTAGAGTTGCTATTAAGCAGAAACTCAGAGTAAAGCCACTTTAAAGAGTTGAGTCTTTTTATGTCATTTTCAAATTCATGCAGGCTTTGTCTTTTGCCATTTTTATGTCAGTACCTGGACCTAGGTCATGCTCTAGATAAGAAGGAGTTCAAAGAGGTCCTTCTACTTTTTCTATAGATCATGGTTTCCTTAAGGACTTAGAGCAGTTCTTGCCTGGAAGATCCTTGTCCAAGTCTAGTCCTGTCCTGTGTTTTGCCCAAGTATGTTTCCTAAAGAGCACTGATTAAAACTTTTTTGAAAGGAAGAAATGGCTTCTAGAAATAGGACCATGTAGAACAAAGATGGAAAATTTTACTACCTCAGTCATTATTGACTTATGACAAAATGCTGTCCTTGATACTTGCAACTCAAAATGTGACCGTTAGCCCAGCAGCGTCAACAGCGCCTGGGTATTCGTTAGAATCTCTGGCCTCAGATCATTTTAACAAATCTCCCAGGGAAGCCTACACACATTAAAGTTTGGAAAATGCCACTCTAAAAAATATGCTCTTATCCAGTCCAGTGATAAAGTCATACCTGAAAGACACAATGCTCACCAGATTAGTCTTGTTTCACTCCCAAGGGACCTAATAATGATAAATCACATCAACAACTAAACTCATCCTCTATAGTTTACAAAGCACCTTTTGTTTGCCAACTTCTTTCTGTCTTTCTATTTTTCTTTCTTGTTTCACTACAGATATTTTCCAAGCCCTTTCAAATCTCAAATCATTTCATTGGAGTTTCATAAACACCTTAGGAAGTAGCTTGGGAAGATATGGCAATGATCATTTTAAATTGCATTTTGGTTTTATAATTAGTTTTTTAATTAAAAAATCCTTTTATTATGAAATATTCTAACTAGCCTTGGTTTGGGATCCTAGTTGATTTCTTATTAGGACAATGACGCATGGCAGATCACTTTATCTCTCTGAAGCCCTGTCCCTTATCTGTTACATGGATTTATCAGCAATACCCACTACACAGGTTTGTTGTGAGGGTAACTCCTGGAAATTTTTTGTTGTTGTTCTTGTTATATTTCTTAGAGTTGCTATTAAGCAGAAACTCAGAGTAAAGCCACTTTAAAGAGTTGAGTCTTTTTATGTCATTTTCAAATTCATGCAGGCTTTGTCTTTTGCCATTTTTATGTCAGTACCTGGACCTAGGTCATGTTCTAGATAAGAAGGAGTTCAAAGAGGTCCTTCTACTTTTTCTATAGATCATGGTTTCCTTAAGGACTTAGAGCAGTTCTTGCCTGGAAGATCCTTGTCCAAGTCTAGTCCTGTCCTGTGTTTTGCCCAAGTATGTTTCCTAAAGAGCACTGATTAAAACTTTTTTGAAAGGAAGAAATGGCTTCTAGAAATAGGACCATGTAGAACAAAGATGGAAAATTTTACTACCTCAGTCATTATTGACTTATGACAAAATGCTGTCCTTGATACTTGCAACTCAAAATGTGACCGTTAGCCCAGCAGCGTCAACAGCGCCTGGGTATTCGTTAGAATCTCTGGCCTCAGATCATTTTAACAAATCTCCCAGGGAAGCCTACACACATTAAAGTTTGGAAAATGCCACTCTAAAAAATATGCTCTTATCCAGTCCAGTGATAAAGTCATACCTGAAAGACACAATGCTCACCAGATTAGTTCCCATACTGGCTATTATTAACTCACCTGATCCTTTTTTTAATTATTAAATTTATTTTTTTTTCCCTTTACAGAGTTTTGTTGTTTACTATTATACATGAACTCAAATCAGTCATAGGTGTGCACTTGACTGCTCCCACTTGAACCCCCCCTCCCATCTCCCTCCCCATCCCACCCCTGCAGGTTGTTGCATAGCCCTTGTGTAAGTTCCCTTAGCTTTACAGCACATTCACATTTGTTCTTCTTTTACATGTGGTAATGTAAGTTTTCATGTTGCTCTTCCATACCTCTCATCCATTCCTCCCTCCCCGTGATGTCCACAAGTCTGTTCTCTATGTCTGATTCTCCATTGCTGCTCCTTATATACATTTATCAGTACCATCTTTTCAGATTCCATATATATGTGTTAGTATACAATACTTATCCTCTCTGACTTTACTTTATATAATAGGTTCTAAGTTCATCTATCTCATTAGGACTGACTCAAATGCATTTCTTTTTACAGCTGAGAAATATTTCATTGTATAAATGTACCACAGCTTCTTTATCCATTCATTTGTTGATGGACATCTAGCTTGCTTCCATGTTCTAGTGATTGTAAATACTGCTATAATGAACGGTGGAGTATATGTGTCTCTTTCAATTTTGATTTCCTCAGGGTATATGCCTAATAGTAGGATTGCTGGGTCATATGGTATTTCTATTTCTAGTTTTTTGAGGAATCTCCATACTACCTTCCATATTTGCTGTATCAACTTTACATTCCCACCAACAGTGCAAGAGTGTTCCCATTTCTCCACACCCTCTCCAACATTTATTGTCTGAAGATTTTTTGATGATGGTCATTCTGACTGGTGTAACTCACCTGATTCTTGATCCTATCTCATTTTATTCTGTTTCAGTATCCGCTCATTTCTCTGTATTTCTATTTACACCATTTTGGCAGCTCACTCAAGTTTAATCTCGGGGGAACTTGGCTAATCTGCTTTGCTTTCCACTTAACAATAAGCATTCCCCTTTCTGGCATGGTTGTCCTGAAGATTGTTAGTCCTGAACCCTGCCCCCCATGTTTATCAGTTCTCATGAGTTAGTCTCATTAGGCTATCCCTCAGGACTTCCTTGCTCAGACCTTAGTCAACAGGACCTTTCAAAAGGCATGTGTTAAGAATTATTTGTGTGTATGTGTTTGGGTGGTACAAATGCAGCCAGGTATATTGCATGAGTCCCAAAGGAAAGGAGCAGGAAATAGTGAGATGATTTTTGAAAACGGTGATAACTGTTTCAAGAGATGGTGACTGTCCTGTACCAACTAGACTTCCTAAAATGCAGATTCTACATTTTCCATACAGAAGTCTTATTAAAGAGCACTTAACATGATTGACACATCTACACTGAATTTTGGACATTTGATTCTGTTTTGCTTAGTTCAAGTTTCTGGGAAAAATATATGACTTTTAAGGATTTGGGGAGAGAGGAACTTTTGAATTTCTTTCACATTGAAGTTTTTGTGTGCACAGCAAAATACAAAAATGGAATAAATTCAGTGCAAAGAAATGAGGAGCATAATGACCTTCTATGTTTTCATCATAGTTTTGAACTATTCTTCCTCCCTTTTGTAAGGTTTCAGAGTGGAATAACACCCTTGTCAAAATGTCTAAGCACTCCAATAATAAGTGATGGAGAAATGATGACAGAGAAAACAGGTGTTTTTAGCTCACTAATATAACATGCAGGCAAAGATTTCCTCTTTTACCTGCTCCACAAGAGTAAATAGTCTAGGTCTACAGTCTTGATGAGAGTAAAAATGACTGTTGATAATACCTACATTCTTTGAAGGAATCTCCATACTACCTTCCATATTTGCTGTATCAACTTTACATTCCCACCAACAGTGCAAGAGTGTTCCCATTTCTCCACACCCTCTCCAACATTTATTGTCTGAAGATTTTTTGATGATGGTCATTCTGACTGGTGTAACTCACCTGATTCTTGATCCTATCTCATTTTATTCTGTTTCAGTATCCGCTCATTTCTCTGTATTTCTATTTACACCATTTTGGCAGCTCACTCAAGTTTAATCTCGGGGGAACTTGGCTAATCTGCTTTGCTTTCCACTTAACAATAAGCATTCCCCTTTCTGGCATGGTTGTCCTGAAGATTGTTAGTCCTGAACCCTGCCCCCCATGTTTATCAGTTCTCATGAGTTAGTCTCATTAGGCTATCCCTCAGGACTTCCTTGCTCAGACCTTAGTCAACAGGACCTTTCAAAAGGCATGTGTTAAGAATTATTTGTGTGTATGTGTTTGGGTGGTACAAATGCAGCCAGGTATATTGCATGAGTCCCAAAGGAAAGGAGCAGGAAATAGTGAGATGATTTTTGAAAACGGTGATAACTGTTTCAAGAGATGGTGACTGTCCTGTACCAACTAGACTTCCTAAAATGCAGATTCTACATTTTCCATACAGAAGTCTTATTAAAGAGCACTTAACATGATTGACACATCTACACTGAATTTTGGACATTTGATTCTGTTTTGCTTAGTTCAAGTTTCTGGGAAAAATATATGACTTTTAAGGTTTTGGGGGAGAGAGGAACTTTTGAAATTGTTTCACATTGAAGTTTTTGTGTGCACAGCAAAATACAAAAATGGAATAAATTCAGTGCAAAGAAATGAGGAGCATAATGACCTTCTATGTTTTCATCATAGTTTTGAACTATTCTTCCTCCCTTTTGTAAGGTTTCAGAGTGGAATAACACCCTTGTCAAAATGTCTAAGCACTCCAATAATAAGTGATGGAGAAATGATGACAGAGAAAACAGGTGTTTTTAGCTCACTAATATAACATGCAGGCAAAGATTTCCTCTTTTACCTGCTCCACAAGAGTAAATAGTCTAGGTCTACAGTCTTGATGAGAGTAAAAATGACTGTTGATAATACCTACTTTCTTTGAAGGAGAATTTTAACTTTAACACTATTTTAAATGAGATTTCGCCTATTTTTAACCTTCTCTTTGGTACCAACTCTGTTGTTTAAACACTGGCAGGAAAAAAAAACCATCTATTAATGACTATCTTATGTTAACATGTGCTAATGAGCTAGGAAATATTTTCTTCCCTCCACTGTGGAAACCTCAATAAATATATGAGAAAAAGGTTTACATTAATGTTGAATTATATTTCTGTCATTAATTAGAATCAAAATAGAAAATGTTGGTAGCTCAGTTGTGTCCAGATCTTTGGGACCCCATAGACTGTAGCCTACCAGGCTCCTCTGTTGATGAAATTCTCTAGCCTAGAATAATGGAGTGGGTTGTTGTTCCCTTCAACAGGAGATCTTCCCAACCAAGGGAACCAACATGGGTCTCTCCCATACTGCAGGCAGATTCTTTACCATCTGAGCCACCCAGGAAGCCCACATTAGGAGGTAAAAAGTGATCTGGTTCTCCTATCAAAACTTACAGGTTTCTTGTTCCTTTCCCCTCATGCAATTATCTGTAATTAGGTAAGTGTAATAAGATAATGACAGAAAAATGCTTGCAAACCCTACATTGTCATACAGTGATATTCTGTTCTGTAAACCTGAATGCATGCTATGATGAGGAAATTCAAATATCTTTAGCAGATGATGGCTAATACATAATAGTTGGGTTAGAGTTGCTTTGTGATGGCCTCTTGCAATCTCTTACACTAGTGAAGTGAGTAGTGTGGAGGTTCTGCAGAAAGGCACTCTAATTAGAGTTGCTTTTTGTTCCAGGCAGCCTGCCTTCACATCCTTCAAATCAGGACTGCCACAGTCACACGGTTCCATACACCAGCCCAATCTCCTGAATTCAGACAGTCTGGTGGCATGGCCTGAAAGCCCACCACCAGCGGGGCACAGTTTTTGCTCTGGTGAGAGGGCCCACATTTTCCTGTGAATGAGACTTTCAATATGCTTTAAAGAAGCCAGTTCATACTTTTTTTTTTTAAATCCTGAGACATTTGACTTCTAAAGCTTTCTAGGGTATGCAAATAAACTATAGGTCAGAACTGTGCTATCCAATATGGTGTAACCTCCAGCCCCAGGTAGAGGACTCAACATGTGACCAGTCCCAGTTGAGAAGTCCTGATAGTGAAAAATTAGATTTCAAAGACTTAGGGGAAAAAAGAATGCAAGTATTTCAGTAACTGGTTTTTTATGTTGATTTTAAGGTTGAAATGATATTTCAGTTGTATTAATTCTCAGAGCTGATTCAGGTTGCTATAACAAAATACCATAGAGTGGGTAGCTTATAAACAGTAGAACTTCATTTCTCACAGTTCTGGAGGTGAGAATGCCAGCAGATTCAGTGTCTGGTGAGAATTCACTTCCTGGTTCATAGACATAGTTTTCACTCTAACCTCACATGACAGAAGGGGGAAGGCAGCTCTCTGGGGTCTCTTTTAGGAAGGCACTAATCCCATTCATGAGGGCTCCGTCTGCATGGACCTAATTACCTCTCAAAGGGCCTATCTCCTAATACCAACACGTTAGGTATTAGGTTTCAATAGATAAATTTGAGGGGACATGGTGTTTCAAGCTTTTTTCGTTATTAAGATATTTATTATGGTGTCTGTGATCAGTTACTTTTGGTGTTACAGCAATGACTCACTGAAGGCTCAGACGGTGGTTAGCATTTTTTAGCAATGAAGTATTTTAAAATTAGGTATATAATTTTTGTTTCTTCAGGCATAATGCTATTGAATACCTAAGAGACTACAGTATAGTGTGAACATAGCTTTTATATACACCAAAAATTTTGCAGGACTTGATTTTCTGCTGTTCTATGCTGTGCTTAGTTGCTCAGTCATGTCTGACTTTTTGTGACCCCATGGACTATAGCCTGCCAGGTTTCTCTGTCTGTGGGATTCTCCAGGCGAGAATACTGTGGTGGGTTGCCATGCCCTCCTCCAGGGGAATCTACATTCACTTTGTTGTGGTGATCTGGACCCAAACCCACATTATCTCTGAAGTATGCTTGTATTGCTCCTGACTTGCTTTCTTTTTATATTCCTTAAACTTCAGAAACTGAGACATTTGACTTCTAAAGCTTTCTAGGGTATGCAAATAAACTATAGGTCAGAACTGTGCTATCCAATATGGTGTAACCTCCAGCCCCAGGTAGAGGACTCAACATGTGACCAGTCCCAGTTGAGAAGTCCTGATAGTGAAAAATTAGATTTCAAAGACTTAGGGGAAAAAAGAATGCAAGTATTTCAGTAACTGGTTTTTTATGTTGATTTTAAGGTTGAAATGATATTTCAGTTGTATTAATTCTCAGAGCTGATTCAGGTTGCTATAACAAAATACCATAGAGTGGGTAGCTTATAAACAGTAGAACTTCATTTCTCACAGTTCTGGAGGTGAGAATGCCAGCAGATTCAGTGTCTGGTGAGAATTCACTTCCTGGTTCATAGACATAGTTTTCACTCTAACCTCACATGACAGAAGGGGCAAGGCAGCTCTCTGGGGTCTCTTTTAGGAAGGCACTAATCCCATTCATGAGGGCTCCGTCTGCATGGACCTAATTACCTCTCAAAGGGCCTATCTCCTAATACCAACACGTTAGGTATTAGGTTTCAATAGATAAATTTGAGGGGACATGGTGTTTCAAGCTTTTTTCGTTATTAAGATATTTATTATGGTGTCTGTGATCAGTTACTTTTGGTGTTACAGCAATGACTCACTGAAGGCTCAGACGGTGGTTAGCATTTTTTAGCAATGAAGTATTTTAAAATTAGGTATATAATTTTTGTTTCTTCAGGCATAATGCTATTGAATACCTAAGAGACTACAGTATAGTGTGAACATAGCTTTTATATACACCAAAAATTTTGCAGGACTTGATTTTCTGCTGTTCTATGCTGTGCTTAGTTGCTCAGTCATGTCTGACTTTTTGTGACCCCATGGACTATAGCCTGCCAGGTTTCTCTGTCTGTGGGATTCTCCAGGCGAGAATACTGTGGTGGGTTGCCATGCCCTCCTCCAGGGGAATCTACATTCACTTTGTTGTGGTGATCTGGACCCAAACCCACATTATCTCTGAAGTATGCTTGTATTGCTCCTGACTTGCTTTCTTTTTTTTTTCTTTAAACCTTTATTTTGCTTTTAACTTTTACAGAGTTTTGTTGTTTACAGATATGTATGATCCCAGATTAGTCATATGTATTTCCCCCACTTCCCACACCTCCCAACCATCACACAGCACCCCTGAAGGATCCCCTTTTCTCACAGAGCAATGACTAGAGCTATTTTCTTCACTTATGATAGTACAGGCTTTCATGCTACTTCCTTTATGCCTCCCACCCTCTGTTCCTTCCCCACAATGTCCATATGTCCACTGTCCATGTCTGTCTTTCCGTCGCTTCACTGCGTGTGCCATCATCACCATCCTACTAGATTCCATATATATGTGTTAATATACTGTATTTGTCCTTCTCTTTCTGACTGACTTCACTTTGGATGATACCTTCTAGATCCAGCCACCTCATTAGGACTGATTCTTCTGCACTTCTCTTTACAGCTGTGTAGTATTCCATTGTATATATGTACTAGAGCTTTTGTATCCATTCATCCGTCGATGGGCATCTAGGTTGCTTCCATGTTCTAGCTATTGTATAGAGAGGTGCAATGAACACTGGGGCACAGGTGCTTCTTTCAGATTTGATTTCATCAGGATATAAGCCTAAGAGTGGGATTGCTGGGTCATATGGTGCTTCTATTTTTAGTTTTTTAAGAAATCTTCAGACTGTCTTCCACAGAGGCTGTATCAATTTACATTTCCACCAGCAGTGCAGGAGCTTTCCCTTTTCTCCGCACCCTCTCCAGCATTTATTGTCTGTTGATTTGTGGATGATGGCCATTCTGACGGGTGTGAGGTGATATCTCATTGTAGTTTTGATTTGCATTTCTCTAATTATTAGTGAAGTTGAGCATCGTTTCATGTGCTTTGGGCCATCTGTATGTCGTCGTTGGAGAGGTGTCTGTTTAGGTCCTTTTCCCATTTTTTGATTGGGTTGTTCGTTTTTCCAGTGGTGAGTTGTCTGAGTTGCTTGTAGATTTTGGAGATTAATTCTTGGTCTGTTGTTTCATTTTCTATGATTTTCTCCCACTCTGTGGGCTGTCTGTTCAGTTTTTTTGTGAGATCTTTTGCTGTACAAAAGCTTTTAAGTTTCATGAGGTCCCACATGTTCATTTTTGGTTTTAGTTCCACTATTCTAGTAGGTGGGTCAGAGAAGATCTTGCTTTGATTGATGTCCTTGAGTGTTTTGCCTATATTCTCCTCTAAGAGTTTGACGGTTTCTGGTCTTACATTTAGGTCTTTAATCCATTTTGAGTTGATCTTAGTGTATGGTGTCAGGGAATGTTCCAACTTCATTTGTTTGCATGTAGCTGTCCAATTTTCCCAGCACCATTTGTTGAAGAGGCTGTCTTTGTCCCATTTTATATGTTCACCTCCTTTGTCAACAATAAGGTACCCATAGGTGTGTGGGTTTATCTCCGGGTTCTCGATCTTGTTCCATTGGTCTATAGTTCTGTTTTTGTGCCAGTACCATACTGTCTTGAGGACTGTTGCTTTGTAGTAGAGTCTGGAGTTAGGGAGGCTGATCCTCTTGCTTCAGGAGCTTTGTCTTTTACAGCTGTACCATTGTATATATGTACTAGAGCTTTTGTATCCATTCATCCGTCGATGGGCATCTAGGTTGCTTCCATGTTCTAGCTATTGTATAGAGAGGTGCAATGAACACTGGGGCACAGGTGCTTCTTTCAGATTTGATTTCATCAGGATATAAGCCTAAGAGTGGGATTGCTGGGTCATATGGTGCTTCTATTTTTAGTTTTTTAAGAAATCTTCAGACTGTCTTCCACAGAGGCTGTATCAATTTACATTTCCACCAGCAGTGCAGGAGCTTTCCCTTTTCTCCGCACCCTCTCCAGCATTTATTGTCTGTTGATTTGTGGATGATGGCCATTCTGACGGGTGTGAGGTGATATCTCATTGTAGTTTTGATTTGCATTTCTCTAATTATTAGTGAAGTTGAGCATCGTTTCATGTGCTTTGGGCCATCTGTATGTCGTCGTTGGAGAGGTGTCTGTTTAGGTCCTTTTCCCATTTTTTGATTGGGTTGTTCGTTTTTCCAGTGGTGAGTTGTCTGAGTTGCTTGTAGATTTTGGAGATTAATTCTTGGTCTGTTGTTTCATTTTCTATGATTTTCTCCCACTCTGTGGGCTGTCTGTTCAGTTTTTTTGTGAGATCTTTTGCTGTACAAAAGCTTTTAAGTTTCATGAGGTCCCACATGTTCATTTTTGGTTTTAGTTCCACTATTCTAGTAGGTGGGTCAGAGAAGATCTTGCTTTGATTGATGTCCTTGAGTGTTTTGCCTATATTCTCCTCTAAGAGTTTGACGGTTTCTGGTCTTACATTTAGGTCTTTAATCCATTTTGAGTTGATCTTAGTGTATGGTGTCAGGGAATGTTCCAACTTCATTTGTTTGCATGTAGCTGTCCAATTTTCCCAGCACCATTTGTTGAAGAGGCTGTCTTTGTCCCATTTTATATGTTCACCTCCTTTGTCAACAATAAGGTACCCATAGGTGTGTGGGTTTATCTCCGGGTTCTCGATCTTGTTCCATTGGTCTATAGTTCTGTTTTTGTGCCAGTACCATACTGTCTTGAGGACTGTTGCTTTGTAGTAGAGTCTGGAGTTAGGGAGGCTGATCCCTCTAGCTCCGTTCTTCTTCCTCAGGATTGCTTTGTCTTTTGTGTTTCCATATGAACTGTGTTATTCTTTGGTCTAGTTCTGTGAAGAATGTCATTGGTAGTTTGATAGGGATCGCATTGAATCTATAGATGACATCTGGTAGTATCTGACTTGCTTTCTTATCAAAGATGATTCCTTTAGTGTATTTATTGACTTCCCACTGCTGCTGTAAAAACTTAACAAAAACTTGGTGCCTTAATACAACACAGCTTCATTTTCTTACAGTTCTAGAGGTCATACATCTGAAAATCAGCTCCACTGGGCTGATATCGAGACTCTGGGGAGAAACCCGTTTCCTGACCTTTTCCTACTTGCTAGTGGCAGCTGGTATTCCTTGGCTCATGGCCTCTTCAAAGCCAGCGGTAGAGCAGCTTGTTTCACATGTCACATGGACCTCTTCTTCTGTGTCTTCTTTGCCTTCCTCTGAAAAAGACATTTGTGATTATATGTAGAGCTCATCTGGATAAATCAGGCTAATCTTCCTATATATATATATATCCTTAACTTAATCACATCTGCAAAATTCCTTTTGCAGTATAAGGTAACATTCACAAGTTCCAAGAGTTAGAATATAGATATCTTTGGGAACAATTATTCAACCTACCACCATGAGAGAAACATAAGATCAAATTTTAACTTTATATGATGACATCACCTGTCACCTAGTTTTGCTGTAAATATTTTCTGTGGATTTTGGTTTTGCTATCTAATTTCTCTGTTTTTACAGAGATTTGGGAATATCCAAATCCTGTCACTGTCATCTTCATCTCCTCAGAATCCTCCCTTTCTTTGTAGATTGCATGTACAAAGCTTGTTTACATTATTGCTGTGTTCAAAGACTAGCTCTTGGGTTTATTTACCAGTTCTGAAGATTGGGTATTCAGTCTTCTTCTTATTATTATTATTATTTTCCTTTGTTAGATTCCTTTATGTTTTTTCATTTATTTTATTTTTAAAATATAAAAATTATGCTACTTTATACTATTCTTGTTCTTTTTCTATATTTTAATTCACGGATTAGTTCATTTTTTCCCCATCTTGTTGCATATTGAAATACTTAAGACTATGGATTTTTTTTATTAAGAATTGTTTGGACAGTTCATATACATTTTTTATATAGTTTTCTCATCTTCACTTAAAAATTATCTACATTTATAATCTATATTTCCTCTTTAACAATTGTTTAATAGAGTGGCTTTTAAATTTCTTCTTTTTTTGATTTTTAAGTTTCTTCCTTTTTTGATTTTTAAATTTCAAAGGGATTTGAAATGTTTGTTATTAATTTATAATTTTGTTAAATTATATTCAGAAATACAGCTTGTGAAACCTTGGCTTTGCAGCTTTGAGATTTTCTCTATATCTTAATGTGAGATAAATTATTGTAAATAGATAATAGGTCTTGGGAAAGAACATTTATTTTCTGTTTGTGCAATGTTGTTCACTTTTATAAAACTGTATATTGTCAGTTTTAATAAACAGATTAATCAGCACCTTTATATTGTATATTTTTATTTCTTTTATCTATCAAAGACAGATGTGTTAGCATTTCTGAATATGATAGTTGTCATTTTCTCATTGTATTCTAACAATTTTTGCTTTACATTTGCTAATGCAATGGTTTTTCACATATAAATATTCAAGACAATTATATTTTAATTTATCATTTTTAAGCATTTACATAATGTTCCTTTACCTTTTCTTTATACCTTTGTGCTAATTTTTATTAAAGTATATTTGGTAAACAACAAATAGTTAGCTTTTTTTGACCCAATCTGAGGATCGTTGAATAGGGTTCTGTAATTCATTTACTTATTCTTTTTAAGATACATATATATAATCATTTTGTTTCATTAACTTTCTTTTTTTCTACCTTTTCTTAGCTTTTAGAGCATAATTTTCTATTTACTATATATATATATATATATATATATATATTTTTTTTTTTTTTCCTTAGCTTCTCCATTGTTTGGGGAAGTAAACATTTATTTTAAATTGTATATTACTTTTATAATAAAAGAGCATTTTCTAGCTTATTTTGTCTAAGTTTCAGAGAAGAGAGTAAATGATATTTTTTCAGTTTTTCTTCCTGGCATCAAGGAACTTTACTCTTTAATTCACCTTTTATTCCTGCCTTCCATTTTCCAGTCTTATTATTGATTTAGGTTTTGATCCAGAGTTTAACTGTAAGATATTCTTATACTATATATATCTCTTAAATAATAATAAATATTTACTAATTTTAAAATGTTTATATAAATTCAAAATCAATAATTTTGAAAATGTTCAGATCTGGCATAAAGGACTGGATAAACATCCATGAAGAAGATTCCAGACTTTATAATCTAGTAGGTGATGGAAACAAGTAGGTGATCACAGTGTATCAGCTAGTGGCCTAAATTCTGTGATCAGGATGGTAGGAAGGGGCTATTGGGGAACCCAGAACGGACCCCAAAATGCTTTTTTTTTTTTTAAACCTTTATTTATTTATTTTTGGCTGTGCTGGGTCTTTGTTGATGTGTGGGTTTAGCTGCTCTGCGGTATGTGGGATCCTCCCGGATCAGGGATCGAACCCGTGTTTCTGGCATTGGCAGACGGGTTCTTATCCACTGAGTCACAAGGGAAGCCCCCCAAAATGCTTTTGATGGGTGAAATAAGGTACTCAATACTCTTAACCTTCAATTAGAAGAGGAAATGACTTCCCACATTTTTAAATTTCCTTTACCTAAAGAGGACATTCTCCAGATTTCTTCTTGTTTTCAAGTAAATCTACAGGAATAGAGAGAATGACTCAGAACATCTTTGAGACACAGCTTCTTGAGAGGCATTATGTTAAGTGCTTTACAGTTGCATCTTTTGAAGCCCTTAATAACCCTGTGTGAAAGCTACTGTTTTCCCACTTCTCAAATGAAGTAACTGAGGCTCAGGAAGGTCAAGCAATTTGCTTTTTATTTCATGACTTGAAAGTAATTCTGATCCAAACTTGGCTGGCCTCAGATCCCTTTTCACCGTAAGACGCTAAAATTGAGTGTTTGAGCCTTGATGGGATTCTTATTTTTGGAAGTAGAGTCCAGGGGTTGGTTCTATCAGTGATGGTATAGGAGGCACTTCTTGTTTTCCTGAGATGGGTGTGTGTGTGTATGTGTGTGTGTGTGTTAGAGGGGATGATAACAAGATTCTTCCTGCTTCCTGGTGCCTGAGACTCACTGAATTTGTTACAAGGAATATAAATTGTCTCTCCCCTCGCCTTTTTGTAAGAAAACTGGGACATTTCCATCATGGTAAGAACTGGAGAGAATTTCATTCCTTTCTTCATCACTGTTTAGGCTACCAACATTGGTTTTGAGTCCCTGCTTGTTTGGACTAATATTTCTTATTTGGTTTTGAAATTCCAAAAAACTTGGAAAATAAACATCCATGAAGAAGATTCCAGACTTTATAATCTAGTAGGTGATGGAAACAAGTAGGTGATCACAGTGTATCAGCTAGTGGCCTAAATTCTGTGATCAGGATGGTAGGAAGGGGCTATTGGGGAACCCAGAACGGACCCCAAAATGCTTTTTTTTTTTTAAACCTTTATTTATTTATTTTTGGCTGTGCTGGGTCTTTGTTGATGTGTGGGTTTAGCTGCTCTGCGGTATGTGGGATCCTCCCGGATCAGGGATCGAACCCGTGTTTCTGGCATTGGCAGACGGGTTCTTATCCACTGAGTCACAAGGGAAGCCCCCCAAAATGCTTTTGATGGGTGAAATAAGGTACTCAATACTCTTAACCTTCAATTAGAAGAGGAAATGACTTCCCACATTTTTAAATTTCCTTTACCTAAAGAGGACATTCTCCAGATTTCTTCTTGTTTTCAAGTAAATCTACAGGAATAGAGAGAATGACTCAGAACATCTTTGAGACACAGCTTCTTGAGAGGCATTATGTTAAGTGCTTTACAGTTGCATCTTTTGAAGCCCTTAATAACCCTGTGTGAAAGCTACTGTTTTCCCACTTCTCAAATGAAGTAACTGAGGCTCAGGAAGGTCAAGCAATTTGCTTTTTATTTCATGACTTGAAAGTAATTCTGATCCAAACTTGGCTGGCCTCAGATCCCTTTTCACCGTAAGACGCTAAAATTGAGTGTTTGAGCCTTGATGGGATTCTTATTTTTGGAAGTAGAGTCCAGGGGTTGGTTCTATCAGTGATGGTATAGGAGGCACTTCTTGTTTTCCTGAGATGGGTGTGTGTGTATGTGTGTGTGTGTGTTAGAGGGGATGATAACAAGATTCTTCCTGCTTCCTGGTGCCTGAGACTCACTGAATTTGTTACAAGGAATATAAATTGTCTCTCCCCTCGCCTTTTTGTAAGAAAACTGGGACATTTCCATCATGGTAAGAACTGGAGAGAATTTCATTCCTTTCTTCATCACTGTTTAGGCTACCAACATTGGTTTTGAGTCCCTGCTTGTTTGGACTAATATTTCTTATTTGTTCCCTTCTCAACTATGTTTTTGACTATAGTTTCTCTTAGAAGCCAAACATGGAGAAAGGAGATCCTTCACTGTGGCTCCCGGGCAGGGTTAGGAGAGACCATCTGTGGTATGCACCATTCTCTGCCTCCAGAAGGAAGGGAAACAGGACCACAACAGAAACCTTCTTTTCTGGCTGCACAGTGAGCTAGCTGACTTCTCCACCCTTCCCCTACCCAAAATTTCCCTGCATGTTGCCACAGAAAACTGCCCTGTTGGTTCAGTTCCTATTCTTACAGAGGGGCTGGTTTTAACCCTGCCTTGTGGCTCTCCTTCCTTTCTTATTCCTGTTAGCCTGATGGTTTGCTCATAATTAATTCTAGTGAATCCAACAGCAGTCTCACCTTCCCTCCTCTGGTAAACATGGCCCTGGATGTAAGCCTTACATTTCAGTCTCTCTTTCTCCACTGGAGACCAGTACCTTTGCAATGACTTGATCAGCAGCTCAGCTATCATAGGAAGAACCTGGGCATCCTGCTCCTTCAGACTCTTCATCAATAGGGGTTTCTGGAAGAAGTGACATTTGAGCTCATATCAGATCTGAAGGATGAATTGAGGAAGCAGAAGGGCTGGGGCATGGGATGGGTGATACAAGGAGGGAGGCCAAGCTGAGAAGAGCAAGGCAGTGCCTTCCCCACAGGAGTTTTGTAGGGACACATGAGGAACATGCAGCGCCCTTGTCAGTAGCCAGGTCCCCACCCAGGCATCTCCTGTGAGTCATGCTCCTATGCCCAACATCTGTATTTCTAGAGAAACTTGGTACTGTCTTGAAATATAACCTCGAGAGTGTTTGGAATGAAAAGGTCCTCTTTGGGAAAGGATTATTTGTTTGTTTATGTATTCATGGCAAATACCTGGGACACAAAGAAGGGAGGGCCAGTCCTGCCAGGAAGGTGACAACTTGTAAGCATATAACACATTCTGCTCCACTATTGTACTAGGGCACTATCACATCTCTATACACAGGGGTAAACGTCATCTTGCTACACTAGTTTATCATGCACAAGCATCTTTCAAATCCATCTTTTCACTTGAATGATTATGATAGTCATTTTATAGGCAATGAAGCAGATATTGAGATGTTAAACAATGTGCTGGGGATGCACAGCAAGAAAATGGCAGAGATGAGACTGAAGTGCTAGTCTCCTGACTGCTGGTCTTTTGACCACTAGAAGGATCAAAATCTTTTGATTGGAGGTTTTCAATGCCCCCTGGTGATTTATTCATTGATTTCCACCTCCCATATTCCAGGCATAACACTTGGCTTTGAGGACACAATAAGATGGTTAGGCTTAATGAGGGTTGACACACTTTCTGCCTTGAGGAAGGCGTTCATGTTGCTGGAAAGATGTGATGTGGTGGGGGCAGTATGGAGCAAGCAGAGAGACTGGCAGTGGGTGATAGGCAGGGCTGAGCTGGTCAGCACTCTGAATGAGCACTTATCTTTGGCTCCCTTAGTTACTAGGGCATTTCTTCTGGGGGCTGGGTCTACCTTTGAGCTTCAGCCCTTCCTCAAATGAAGCCCCTCTCCTCCCCCACCCGTTGGACTGGACAGAGGCTACAGACTCTATTCAGAGCCACTCTGAGCTCACCAGCAGCAGCCTGCTCTGATGACTACCCTCTCTGTCTCCAGCCTGGAGGAATGATGCTGTCCTTAAAGGGTATTTGGAACTTCAGGATCTGGCTTTGGGTGAGGTAGTTAAGCACTCTAGGCCTCTGTTTCCTCATCTGAAAGGTGGAGGATTGTTAGCGCTACCTCATGAGACTAAACAGGATAAGACACCTAAAAGACTTAGCTCAGAGACTGCCCTATAAGTGCCTCCAACAAGCTGAAGACAGAGCATTAATGAGTGATCCCAAGAATTGCCTGGGGAAAGCTTGTTTAAAATGCAGGTTTCCTAGAACAACTTTTAGTGATTCTTTCATAGTTATACTAATAGTTAACTATTACCAGGGTCTTACTGTGTCCCAGGAAGACCCCATTCTAAATACTTGCCATGAGTTATCTCACTTCCTCTTCATGGCAACCATGTAAGCATATAACACATTCTGCTCCACTATTGTACTAGGGCACTATCACATCTCTATACACAGGGGTAAACGTCATCTTGCTACACTAGTTTATCATGCACAAGCATCTTTCAAATCCATCTTTTCACTTGAATGATTATGATAGTCATTTTATAGGCAATGAAGCAGATATTGAGATGTTAAACAATGTGCTGGGGATGCACAGCAAGAAAATGGCAGAGATGAGACTGAAGTGCTAGTCTCCTGACTGCTGGTCTTTTGACCACTAGAAGGATCAAAATCTTTTGATTGGAGGTTTTCAATGCCCCCTGGTGATTTATTCATTGATTTCCACCTCCCATATTCCAGGCATAACACTTGGCTTTGAGGACACAATAAGATGGTTAGGCTTAATGAGGGTTGACACACTTTCTGCCTTGAGGAAGGCGTTCATGTTGCTGGAAAGATGTGATGTGGTGGGGGCAGTATGGAGCAAGCAGAGAGACTGGCAGTGGGTGATAGGCAGGGCTGAGCTGGTCAGCACTCTGAATGAGCACTTATCTTTGGCTCCCTTAGTTACTAGGGCATTTCTTCTGGGGGCTGGGTCTACCTTTGAGCTTCAGCCCTTCCTCAAATGAACCCTCTCTCCTCCCTCCCCCGTTGGACTGGACAGAGGCTACAGACTCTATTCAGAGCCACTCTGAGCTCACCAGCAGCAGCCTGCTCTGATGACTACCCTCTCTGTCTCCAGCCTGGAGGAATGATGCTGTCCTTAAAGGGTATTTGGAACTTCAGGATCTGGCTTTGGGTGAGGTAGTTAAGCACTCTAGGCCTC
This sequence comes from Tragulus kanchil, assembly GCA_022376925.1. NCBI lineage: Eukaryota > Metazoa > Chordata > Mammalia > Artiodactyla > Tragulidae > Tragulus > Tragulus kanchil. Next base: position 42,759,095 of record JAIOJX010000023.1, read on the forward strand.
TGTTTCCTCATCTGAAAGGTGGAGGATTGTTAGCGCTACCTCATGAGACTAAACAGGATAAGACACCTAAAAGACTTAGCTCAGAGACTGCCCTATAAGTGCCTCCAACAAGCTGAAGACAGAGCATTAATGAGTGATCCCAAGAATTGCCTGGGGAAAGCTTGTTTAAAATGCAGGTTTCCTAGAACAACTTTTAGTGATTCTTTCATAGTTATACTAATAGTTAACTATTACCAGGGTCTTACTGTGTCCCAGGAAGACCCCATTCTAAATACTTGCCATGAGTTATCTCACTTCCTCTTCATGGCAACCATGTAAAATAGGTACTATTATGATGTTCAGTTTACATATCAGGAAACTCAGGCTAAAATAGATGAGGCAATTTGCCTGAGTTCATATCACTAGTAAGTGTATGGAATCAGGATTTGAAACCATTAGTTTGACTTCAGGGCCTGGGTCCTGGCCTCCACCTCCGTACTACTTATGAGGACTGCTTCTCGGACTGGGAGATCTACAGTTGTCACCATGCCCTTTTGATTCAGGAACAAATGGTTGGTGGATAATGCTTTAGGAAACACTGTGAAGATTATTCATCTGTCTTGCTCGACCTCAGCCACTGGTACCCCCATGGCCTTAGGGAGCTGGCATCCCATGACCAGCTGCCACTACTGCCTCTCACTGAATAAGCATGTGTGCTCACAAGTGCTTGACAAGCATTCACGCAGAGGATTCTGGGAGCAGGAGCCGACGACTCCATTTGTCTGTGGCCAGAGCCTGCAGATGTCTTTTCTTTCTACACCCTTTCGTGTGTCTCCATTTCATTTTGTGCTGTAGCCTCAGGTTGCTGCTTATCACTTCCTGTCTTGCTATTTCCCTTGGAGTAGGGTCCTTCCTGTTCATCTGTCCCATTACCTGGTACACCTGAGAGCAGGAGGGTGGGTGGAAGTTTCTTTAAGATCTCTGTTGGAATTTCTTCCCATAGGGAGGATGGTTACCAAAGCATTATTTGTGGATTCATCTTCCATTAACCTTGGTACACCTGAGTAGCGGGGGTGGGTGGAAGTTCTTTAAGGTATTTGGACTTCAGGATCTGGCTTTGGGTGAGGTAGTTAAGCACTCTAGGCCTCTGTTTCCTCATCTGAAAGGTGGAGGATTGTTAGGCTACCTCATGAGACTAAACAGGATAAGACACCTAAAAGACTTAGCTCAGAGACTGCCCTATAAGTGCCTCCAACAAGCTGAAGACAGAGCATTAATGAGTGATCCCAAGAATTGCCTGGGGAAAGCTTGTTTAAAATGCAGGTTTCCTAGAACAACTTTTAGTGATTCTTTCATAGTTATACTAATAGTTAACTATTACCAGGGTCTTACTGTGTCCCAGGAAGACCCCATTCTAAATACTTGCCATGAGTTATCTCACTTCCTCTTCATGGCAACCATGTAAAATAGGTACTATTATGATGTTCAGTTTACATATCAGGAAACTCAGGCTAAAATAGATGAGGCAATTTGCCTGAGTTCATATCACTAGTAAGTGTATGGAATCAGGATTTGAAACCATTAGTTTGACTTCAGGGCCTGGGTCCTGGCCTCCACCTCCGTACTACTTATGAGGACTGCTTCTCGGACTGGGAGATCTACAGTTGTCACCATGCCCTTTTGATTCAGGAACAAATGGTTGGTGGATAATGCTTTAGGAAACACTGTGAAGATTATTCATCTGTCTTGCTCGACCTCAGCCACTGGTCCCCCCATGGCCTTAGGGAGCTGGCATCCCATGACCAGCTGCCACTACTGCCTCTCACTGAATAAGCATGTGTGCTCACAAGTGCTTGACAAGCATTCACGCAGAGGATTCTGGGAGCAGGAGCCGACGACTCCATTTGTCTGTGGCCAGAGCCTGCAGATGTCTTTTCTTTCTACACCCTTTCGTGTGTCTCCATTTCATTTTGTGCTGTAGCCTCAGGTTGCTGCTTATCACTTCCTGTCTTGCTATTTCCCTTGGAGTAGGGTCCTTCCTGTTCATCTGTCCCATTACCTGGTACACCTGAGAGCAGGAGGGTGGGTGGAAGTTTCTTTAAGATCTCTGTTGGAATTTCTTCCCATAGGGAGGATGGTTACCAAAGCATTATTTGTGGATTCATCTTCCTTGGACTCTTGGAATGTTTGTTTCCTTTGGTACGCCTGGGACACCATTTTCCCTTGGGGCATGGTGTACATACATAGACCTGGGGGGGAAGGAAGAGGTCTGTAGGCATTCTGCCAGATCTCTTTCTAAAAGCTGAATTTAGATGCAACAATTGATAGAGGTTGATACAACCCTTCTGTCTGATCACATCTCTTTTCCATTTAAAATCTATTGATGGCTTCCAATAGCCTTGAGGCAAGGTTCAAAAATCCTAATCAGGCCTCCAAGATCCTACTTGAGTTGACCCTACCCACCTCAACAGTTTCTATTTGTCCATTCTCTGCTTATTCAAAGCCTTCATTGTAGTCGTTGAATGTGCTGGCCTCCTTACCCCAGCATCTTCTGTATTGTTTCCTGAGCTTGTACTCTCCTCCTTCCCTCCCCCCAACCCTTCCCCCCGCCCCCAATCCCCAGCCAGCTTTCTTCTACTTTAGCTGTTACTGAAAATATCACTCACAATAGCCTTGCTTGACCCTCCAGGACAAGTGAGCCTCTTCTTGTCATGACCTGCCTTATTTTTGCCACTTAGCACTTATTTTTATTTGGATACTTGTTCGACTTCTGACTTCCTCTTTAGACAGTCATTTCCATGAAGGCATGGCCTGTGTTTGCCTTGCACAATTCTGTGCTCCTGGTGTTCAGTATGGTGGCTTGCACACATAGTAGGTGTTCAAAGAATATGTGCCTAATAAATGGAATGTGGTCAAGGGCCTGGAGCATCTTCAGAGCTGTTGGGTGGGTCTGGAAGCAGCTGAGAGGCACATGATACTGCCTTTTTTCCAGGGATCTGCACTGAGTTTTAAAGAAATAGTGGAACCTTTTCTTTCTACACCCTTTCCTGCTATTTCTTGTGCTGTAGCCTCAGGTTGCTGCTTATCACTTCCTGTCTTGCTATTTCCCTTGGAGTAGGGTCCTTCCTGTTCATCTGTCCCATTACCTGGTACACCTGAGAGCAGGAGGGTGGGTGGAAGTTTCTTTAAGATCTCTGTTGGAATTTCTTCCCATAGGGAGGATGGTTACCAAAGCATTATTTGTGGATTCATCTTCCTTGGACTCTTGGAATGTTTGTTTCCTTTGGTACGCCTGGGACACCATTTTCCCTTGGGGCATGGTGTACATACATAGACCTGGGGGGGAAGGAAGAGGTCTGTAGGCATTCTGCCAGATCTCTTTCTAAAAGCTGAATTTAGATGCAACAATTGATAGAGGTTGATACAACCCTTCTGTCTGATCACATCTCTTTTCCATTTAAAATCTATTGATGGCTTCCAATAGCCTTGAGGCAAGGTTCAAAAATCCTAATCAGGCCTCCAAGATCCTACTTGAGTTGACCCTACCCACCTCAACAGTTTCTATTTGTCCATTCTCTGCTTATTCAAAGCCTTCATTGTAGTCGTTGAATGTGCTGGCCTCCTTACCCCAGCATCTTCTGTATTGTTTCCTGAGCTTGTACTCTCCTCCTTCCCTCCCCAACCCTTCCCCGCCCCCAATCCCCAGCCAGCTTTCTTCTACTTTAGCTGTTACTGAAAATATCACTCACAATAGCCTTGCTTGACCCTCCAGGACAAGTGAGCCTCTTCTTGTCATGACCTGCCTTATTTTTGCCACTTAGCACTTATTTTTATTTGGATACTTGTTCGACTTCTGACTTCCTCTTTAGACAGTCATTTCCATGAAGGCATGGCCTGTGTTTGCCTTGCACAATTCTGTGCTCCTGGTGTTCAGTATGGTGGCTTGCACACATAGTAGGTGTTCAAAGAATATGTGCCTAATAAATGGAATGTGGTCAAGGGCCTGGAGCATCTTCAGAGCTGTTGGGTGGGTCTGGAAGCAGCTGAGAGGCACATGATACTGCCTTTTTTCCAGGGATCTGCACTGAGTTCTTCAAAAAGAGCTGGGAAGAACCATAGCAGTCAGGGTAGGGGAAAACCTGGGAGCTAGGAAGCCAGGCCTTTTCCAAGAATGTTTTTTTGTTAAGTGGGTTTCAGAATAACAAAGGTTATCCCAAGAAAGAGAAACTGATTTCTCAGTAGGAGAAGTAGATATCCTTCTCACGCTTCTTTATACCATGATGGGGAGAGCTGGAAGGAAACTCAGAGATGTCTAGTTTTCACAGAGACTGAGCCTGAAACTCAGAGAGGGAAAGCACCTCGTTCAAGAGCGACCACAACCAGATCTCTTGGCTTTCAGGCCAATTCTTATTTCATTACAACGTAACTGCACTTTGGTTTGGGACCACTGTTGGAGGCGAAAAAGAAATCATTAGAAAATGAATGTTTCCTGAAATATCACCTGCCATTTATTGCACTCAGAATTTCACACTGATAAATAACCTCTCTCTCATTAACATGCAGGCTCCCTACAATTAGCACTCTCATTTGCACTATGTAAACAGCTTCTAACTGTGCCTTTTACCTCTTTGTTCAAACAAAGATTTCAGTTAGCAAAGAAACAAGAAGGAAATTAGTAGCAGGTGAGAGCTTATTTTTAATTATATTGAGATTGACTGTTGTTCTCCAAATCTTCTCTAATTCCCCCAAGATATTTATTTGCAGACCAAATAATCTATTTCCATCTATTAAAACAGCAGCCATTTCTGATCTTTATTTACTAAATGAAAACACAAATGGCAGCAGTGGATTTCTGGCACAGTGCCAAGAGAGGCAGCTTTGGGGGATGGTGCTGCAGGAAGCTTTGATCGGAGAAGTGCAGCCATCATAGTGAAGGAGTATGTACAGAAGATGTTGAAGAGCAGCACTCTGGGTGTGGGATGGGCTTGGCGTCCCGAAGTCAAGGCTTTCTCAGTGGTAACTCCCAATGTCTATGAACTGAAATCAAGTTCAGATTCTTTCTTTGCTTTTTTGTTGTTGTTGTTACTTTTTTTTTTTTCACAGAGTTTTGTTGTTTATTGCCACACATCAACCTGAATCAGCCATAGGTACACACATCCCCTCCCTCCTGAACCTCCCTCCTGTCTTCCTTCTCACTCCACTCCTCCAGGCCATCACAAAGCCCCTGTTTGAGTTCCCCTAATCTCACAGCATATTCCCATTAGTTATCTATTTTACATCTAGCAATCTGTTTTATCTATTTTACATCTAACTTACATCTAGTAAGGTAAGTTTTCATGTTACTTTTTTCATATATCTCGCCCATTCCCCCCCTCCCCCCAACGTCCATAAGTCTTTTCTCTATGTCTGTTTGTCCATTACTGCTCTGCATACACATTTATCAATACCATCTTTCTAGATTCCATATATATGTGTTAGTATACAATATTCATGTTTCTCTTTCTGACTTACTTCACTCAGTATAATAGATTTTAGGTTGATCCGCCTCATTAGAACTGACTCAAATGCATTTCTTTCTTTGGCCGAGTAATATTCCATTGTATATGTGTACCACAGCTTCTTTATCCATTCATTTGTTAATGGACATCTAGGTTGCTTCCATGTTCTAACTATCGTAAATAGTGCTGCAGTGAACAATGGGGTACATGTATGTTTCCTTTTCAATTTTGATTTCCTCAGGTAGTTTAGGTTCTTTAGCAGAAGAATTTAGTCTGACTCTAAGGATGAGAAACTTTGTGTCTGCCAGTGATGAAGGGACTGGCTTAGAGCATCTTATGGTCAGAACATTTCAAAGAATATCTGTTGCAATTTCTCAGTAAAGGCAAGAGTCCCTTTTGAAATCTATTTCCATCTATTAAAACAGCAGCCATTTCTGATCTTTATTTACTAAATGAAAACACAAATGGCAGCAGTGGATTTCTGGCACAGTGCCAAGAGAGGCAGCTTTGGGGGATGGTGCTGCAGGAAGCTTTGATCGGAGAAGTGCAGCCATCATAGTGAAGGAGTATGTACAGAAGATGTTGAAGAGCAGCACTCTGGGTGTGGGATGGGCTTGGCGTCCCGAAGTCAAGGCTTTCTCAGTGGTAACTCCCAATGTCTATGAACTGAAATCAAGTTCAGATTCTTTCTTTGCTTTTTTGTTGTTGTTGTTACTGTTTTTTTCACAGAGTTTTGTTGTTTATTGCCACACATCAACCTGAATCAGCCATAGGTACACACATCCCCTCCCTCCTGAACCTCCCTCCTGTCTTCCTTCTCACTCCACTCCTCCAGGCCATCACAAAGCCCCTGTTTGAGTTCCCCTAATCTCACAGCATATTCCCATTAGTTATCTATTTTACATCTAGCAATCTGTTTTATCTATTTTACATCTAACTTACATCTAGTAAGGTAAGTTTTCATGTTACTTTTTTCATATATCTCGCCCATTCCCCCCCTCCCCCCAACGTCCATAAGTCTTTTCTCTATGTCTGTTTGTCCATTACTGCTCTGCATACACATTTATCAATACCATCTTTCTAGATTCCATATATATGTGTTAGTATACAATATTCATGTTTCTCTTTCTGACTTACTTCACTCAGTATAATAGATTTTAGGTTGATCCGCCTCATTAGAACTGACTCAAATGCATTTCTTTCTTTGGCCGAGTAATATTCCATTGTATATGTGTACCACAGCTTCTTTATCCATTCATTTGTTAATGGACATCTAGGTTGCTTCCATGTTCTAACTATCGTAAATAGTGCTGCAGTGAACAATGGGGTACATGTATGTTTCCTTTTCAATTTTGATTTCCTCAGGTAGTTTAGGTTCTTTAGCAGAAGAATTTAGTCTGACTCTAAGGATGAGAAACTTTGTGTCTGCCAGTGATGAAGGGACTGGCTTAGAGCATCTTATGGTCAGAACATTTCAAAGAATATCTGTTGCAATTTCTCAGTAAAGGCAAGAGTCCCTTTTGAAATACCTGACAATTGATGTTACAGGAGCTCAGCATTTCACTTGATAACATACTCTGCTCTGAAATTTGTCTTCCCCTAATTGACATCTTGTCTCCAGCAACTCTCACACATTGGAGAATCCACACTGAAAGAAATGAACTTCTCTTTTACGTGACAATTCTCTGTCACCATATACATCTGGCGACAGGGCCTGTGCCCTGAACTTGCTTCAGTCTGTGTTTACCAAGTTCCTTTAACCGTTTTTAATGGGACATTGTTTCCAGGCCCTTTATACTCTAGTTGGTTTCATTTGGACATGCTGAAGTCGGTGAAGGCCTCCTACAGTGAGATGTCAAGGACTTAAAAAGTACTTCAAGCTTCATCTGATCAGTGTAAGCATTATCTGTCAGTGGAAACCTGAACCCCTGACAGTCAAAGGTCCTGCTCCTCACTGGAACCTCACACTGCACACTGTTCTCTTGCAAGTTTTCATTTGTTTGGGGGAGCATATTAGAATGCTCTAGATTTCTCTTTTAAGATCAACCATTCCTTCCTAGAAATGGGAAACCTGTCTTCAATGAAGAATCAGTTATCACATTTGAGTATATTTTATTCAGCATTCCTGAGCTATTCTCATTAGTTGTTAAATAATTCATGTTTTATGAAACATTGTATTTTACAGAGAATTTTCTCAATAACCCCGAGAGACAGGCAAGGTCAAGGTTGTTACCCCCATTTCACAAATGAGGAAGCTAGACCCACAGAGGAAATGACGTGTGAAATGCTTTACAGAGTTGAGACCCCAACCCCAGTTCTCTGCCTGTAGGTTCACATCTTGTCACTACATCACAGCTGGTGCTCTTTAACAGATAACTGGGGTGAGAGGGAACAAGCGAGCTCATAAAGCAACCAAGTATGGCCCTGGTTCCTCCATTCTGTCAAGTCTAGCAATCCTTCTGGGCCCTTTATCCTCTGTCATTTGTCCAATTAGTAGGTTGATGGGGGCCCCATCACTGGTACAAAGTTGTAAAATGAAAGATCCACTCACATTTATATGCTGAATAGAGAAGGTGACTTCCTGAAATCTGAGGTAAACTTGAACTGGAATTATTTATATCGCATGAATTTGTAATTTATGCTTTGACTGTTGCTATGTGATTTAATTCAAAGTAATTTTTGAAAAGAATACTTCAAAGACCTAATAATAGAAAGGGAGACAATTGTACCTAGACATCTAAACTAGGAAGAGTTACTACCAGCTTTCAGTTTCCTGGTGTCCAAGGCAAGAGTAGAAACATAATAGGTTACCATACTCTCCTTTTCTTGTAAAAGGAAACAAAGAAATAGACAGAAGTGACACCTACACCAACTGGAATCTCTGTCTTTCATTGTTATATAAACAATTCTGAATAGCAGAATGATCCATGATTGCAATTGCAATTTACAAACTGTTGGAGATTCCATTCTGGAGGGAGGCGAGGCTAGGGAGTGTTTTGAGAATCTAGTTTTTGACCCAAATGCTACTGGTAATCAACCACATTAGGGAACTACTTAGAGATCTTGTTAGAAATGCATGTTTCTGGCTCTTCCCAGAGATCCATGTGCCCTGGATTCTTACCTCTCTGCTAGGCTTTTGATTAGAACAGTAGCTTGCAAAGCTAATAATTGAGGCTCTTTAGAGGGGTATAGAAGGCAGGGTGTTCTTTAGAGCAGCAAGGAAGCAGAACCAATGACCTTTTCATCTGATAGTTACAGATATGGGATTTATAACCTCACCAAGACAGAGGATCACTCCTTTGCATGAATGAGTCAGGATGACCTACAAGCATGGCCTAGACTTCTCTTACATAGGCAACAGTTTCAGTTCTGATCAGTTGCTCAAGGCTTTTACATCTGAAGGGTTTTACACCACAAGGCACAAGAGAAGCATTTCCATCCAGGAGGATTTTGGAAGAGGGTCTTGTCAATCATCTGGCTGTCAACAGAAGAAACTTGTCATGACTCCTATGGAATGTTTGATACCGTGTAATACTGTATTTATATAGCCCCTGTGTATAGCTCAGTGCAACTCTGCATAACTTGATGACTTCTTAAGTAGCTTTAGAGCTACTTAATATTGTGCATCTGAATGCTGAAGAATGTGTGCACATTAGAATTAACGTCATCCTTGGACATGATAAATATGATTCTAGTGGCTCCTCTGAGAAGCTTCACTAGGGTACTGTTTTATTGTCTGCTGTCTCAAGGGCTTAAATCTCTTTTTCTGCCTTCAGTTCATAGGATAAAAACATGTGAAATCACTGGGATTTATATAGGCAGATTTGGCAGCTCTTTCATTTTTTACTTGGACTGTCAGATATAAATCAACGTTACAGCACTCTTTCCAAGAATGTGTTAGAATGTGCATGTGTTTGGGGAGCAGACATGGTATTTCTATTATAATTTTGTTTGTTAGGTGTGATCTGAATTGTTTGGCTTTGTTTTATAACATTCACAATTTGTGGTTATTTAATTGGTTCTCCTCTGTTTATCCCTACCCAGTGACTGTCGAGTTTTTTTTTTTGTATCCCTCTGTGTCTTCATTCCTGCCCCCAAAGGCTCACCCTTCCTGCCCATGCATTAAGACTTAAGTCTGGTACCACTTTCTTGATAAAGGCTTTTCTGATAATCTCTATCCTATATTGATCTTTCCTTAAACTTCACAATTTTTTGCCAAGGCCATGTAATTATCATTTTATTGTACATTTTCTAGTTATTAATCATCAATCCAGCACTTTATTTTAAACTGCTCTGTTGGCTAAGTTTCACATGTGTGTATTATTTCCTCAATTAGATTTTGATCTCACTGTGAATAGAATTCGTATTTTATGTTTCGTTTTTATACCGCTCCCTCCCCAGTGGTATATGCCCATGAATATATGACTTAGTTCGGGCTGTTGGGAAAAAATACCATGCACTGCATAGCTTAAACAACAGAAATGTATTTTTCAGTTCTGGAAACTGGAAAATCCAAGATCAAGGTGCTGGCTGATTTGGTTCCTCATGAGGGTCTGCTTTCTGACTTTTTATTGTATCCTCATATGTTGGAAAGCATAGCAAGGATGCAAGCCCTCTCATGTCTCTTCTTACATAGGTACCAATCCCATAACAAGGTCTCCACTCTTTTGATTACCTTCCAAAGGCCTCATCTCCAAATACTGTCACATTGGGGGCTAGAGTTCCAATGTATGAATTCTGAAGACATATACACCTTCAGTCTGTAATAAGATGTTTAGCAAGCTGATTGATAGTTTTACTCCTCACCAATACAGTTTATGAGGGTTTCTATTTTGAAAATCAGTTGAAGGAGCAACAAAGACCATTTGATTATGAACTCCACAAAGGGAAGAACCATGCATGCCCTCACAGCAGCCCCAGTGTACCTCTTCAACAAGTTAAACAACAGTTGCTGAATTTATTTGTTGAACGCGTGTGTGCATGCTAAGTGGCTTCAGTCATGTCCAACTCTTTGAAACCCTGTGGACTGTAGCCCGCCAGGCTCCTCTGTTCATGGGGACTCTCCAGGCAAGAATATTTGAATGGGTTTCCCTGCTCTTCTCCAGGGGATCGTCCCGATGCAGGGATCGAAACTGCATCTCTTATGTCTCCTGCATTGACAGGTGGGTTCTCTACTACTAGTGCCACCTGGGAAGCCCAATTTGTTGAGTAACTCCTGTCTAAATCTGCATTAAGACTTAAGTCTGGTACCACTTTCTTGATAAAGGCTTTTCTGATAATCTCTATCCTATATTGATCTTTCCTTAAACTTCACAATTTTTTGCCAAGGCCATGTAATTATCATTTTATTGTACATTTTCTAGTTATTAATCATCAATCCAGCACTTTATTTTAAACTGCTCTGTTGGCTAAGTTTCACATGTGTGTATTATTTCCTCAATTAGATTTTGATCTCACTGTGAATAGAATTCGTATTTTATGTTTCGTTTTTATACCGCTCCCTCCCCAGTGGTATATGCCCATGAATATATGACTTAGTTCGGGCTGTTGGGAAAAAATACCATGCACTGCATAGCTTAAACAACAGAAATGTATTTTTCAGTTCTGGAAACTGGAAAATCCAAGATCAAGGTGCTGGCTGATTTGGTTCCTCATGAGGGTCTGCTTTCTGACTTTTTATTGTATCCTCATATGTTGGAAAGCATAGCAAGGATGCAAGCCCTCTCATGTCTCTTCTTACATAGGTACCAATCCCATAACAAGGTCTCCACTCTTTTGATTACCTTCCAAAGGCCTCATCTCCAAATACTGTCACATTGGGGGCTAGAGTTCCAATGTATGAATTCTGAAGACATATACACCTTCAGTCTGTAATAAGATGTTTAGCAAGCTGATTGATAGTTTTACTCCCTCACCAATACAGTTTATGAGGGTTTCTATTTTGAAAATCAGTTGAAGGAGCAACAAAGACCATTTGATTATGAACTCCACAAAGGGAAGAACCATGCATGCCCTCACAGCAGCCCCAGTGTACCTCTTCAACAAGTTAAACAACAGTTGCTGAATTTATTTGTTGAACGCGTGTGTGCATGCTAAGTGGCTTCAGTCATGTCCAACTCTTTGAAACCCTGTGGACTGTAGCCCGCCAGGCTCCTCTGTTCATGGGGACTCTCCAGGCAAGAATATTTGAATGGGTTTCCCTGCTCTTCTCCAGGGGATCGTCCCGATGCAGGGATCGAAACTGCATCTCTTATGTCTCCTGCATTGACAGGTGGGTTCTCTACTACTAGTGCCACCTGGGAAGCCCAATTTGTTGAGTAACTCCTGTCTAAATCTGATCTCACACTTCACATGAATCTTATGTACAGAAATGGGAAGCGAGGTTTTCTTTCTGTCAAGGTAGAAGCATCTGGAGTTTGAGATGAGCTGGGACTTATTCTTTTCTTGCCACTTTCTAAACTCATCTCTCTTTCACATCTGCAAATGTACAAAAGAAGCAAAGGGTCTTTCATTCTACCCCATTATCTTGTTCCTTGAAGAAGCCTCCAATAAAGTCATCTAAAAAATCTCTAAACATTTGGACTTTTCTGTAGCCCATAGATTTTCAATATATTTTTAAAATATCCTCCCAATATCTAGGGTATAACATGAAAAGGCCCAATCTACATAGACTTCATTTCCAAGAAAAGGGTTAATCAAATGTTTGATAAGGTGTCCTAAGTATGGAAGAAGGATTCTAAAGTAAGAAGAACAAAGAAAAGTCATTATGTAAACATCTTGCCCTTCAACTTTCTGGGAGAAAAGCAGGAACAGACTTTCAAGCCTTCCACTCTTGAGTTTTCATATTAGACATGCAGGTTTATTATAGAGATATATGGGAATGTCCCTGTGTCAACCACTCAGTCACCCAGGCTTCCATTTATTCAGTACTCATTTCCCATCCAGTCTCAGTAAACAATTCAAGAGAACTGCCAAGGTCTAGTAGCCCTCCTCTCTTTATCTGCCTTGTTTTGGTTCCCAATGAAGAGGATTTGATTGGGTCTGCTTGCCAAGACTCGCTGGGTTCATGAGTAATTGATCCTTACGGGCCTGCTTATGTGAGATCCCCAGCATGGGCACTACTCTTTACTGCAGTTGACTGAGAGGAGGAGAGAAGTATTGGTTTCACTTCTGTAATAAGTATATTGGGAGGGGCATAGCAAGAAAAAGAGAAAAATTGGTCGATTTGTTGCTTCCCTGGGAAAAAGTTTAGCAGATGCTTGAGGCTTCGTGGATTGTCTATTCAGACCTGCAGTCCAAGACCCTGTGGAGGTTTGGGGGCAAAAGGAATAGGACTGAGGATAGCAGATGGCAGGAGGAACCATAAGCAGCATACAGGGAAGAGGCCTAGAAAGGCTTTAGGCAAAGCTTCTTGAAATAGATCTAGGAGTTATTCAGGGAAGCTATTCAGACAAGAGAACTAGAAACTGGGAGGGACTCTTCTTCTCTCAGTAAATAATCCCATTTCCACTTGGGGACACACATTTAGGGGTCAAAATGGGACTTATTCTTTTCTTGCCACTTTCTAAACTCATCTCTCTTCACATCTGCAAATGTACAAAAGAAGCAAAGGGTCTTTCATTCTACCCCATTATCTTGTTCCTTGAAGAAGCCTCCAATAAAGTCATCTAAAAAATCTCTAAACATTTGGACTTTTCTGTAGCCCATAGATTTTCAATATATTTTTAAAATATCCTCCCAATATCTAGGGTATAACATGAAAAGGCCCAATCTACATAGACTTCATTTCCAAGAAAAGGGTTAATCAAATGTTTGATAAGGTGTCCTAAGTATGGAAGAAGGATTCTAAAGTAAGAAGAACAAAGAAAAGTCATTATGTAAACATCTTGCCCTTCAACTTTCTGGGAGAAAAGCAGGAACAGACTTTCAAGCCTTCCACTCTTGAGTTTTCATATTAGACATGCAGGTTTATTATAGAGATATATGGGAATGTCCCTGTGTCAACCACTCAGTCACCCAGGCTTCCATTTATTCAGTACTCATTTCCCATCCAGTCTCAGTAAACAATTCAAGAGAACTGCCAAGGTCTAGTAGCCCTCCTCTCTTTATCTGCCTTGTTTTGGTTCCCAATGAAGAGGATTTGATTGGGTCTGCTTGCCAAGACTCGCTGGGTTCATGAGTAATTGATCCTTACGGGCCTGCTTATGTGAGATCCCCAGCATGGGCACTACTCTTTACTGCAGTTGACTGAGAGGAGGAGAGAAGTATTGGTTTCACTTCTGTAATAAGTATATTGGGAGGGGCATAGCAAGAAAAAGAGAAAAATTGGTCGATTTGTTGCTTCCCTGGGAAAAAGTTTAGCAGATGCTTGAGGCTTCGTGGATTGTCTATTCAGACCTGCAGTCCAAGACCCTGTGGAGGTTTGGGGGCAAAAGGAATAGGACTGAGGATAGCAGATGGCAGGAGGAACCATAAGCAGCATACAGGGAAGAGGCCTAGAAAGGCTTTAGGCAAAGCTTCTTGAAATAGATCTAGGAGTTATTCAGGGAAGCTATTCAGACAAGAGAACTAGAAACTGGGAGGGACTCTTCTTCTCTCAGTAAATAATCCCATACCACTTGTACCACACATTTAGGGGTGATGCACAGATAATTTTCTTCCAGGTCAAGGGACCAGGGCTCACTTACTAGAGTGTTTTATTTCTGTCTGTTGATGTGTCACTGACTTTATGAGGATTTAAGGCAGTTGATGATAGTGACAAGGATGAACAGGAGCTCAGAACCATGACCTATGAGATACTGTTGAAAGTCTCCTTGGTCTTTAGATATCTTAAGGCTACCACGGGGATGAGGTGTTAGATGGATTCCATGATGTTCAAGAAGGCACCCTGAGAATGGGGAAGATACGGGGAGGCAGATTTGGGTAAAAGGAATTACCTGCAATTGATTCTGTCTAGAAATGGCCTCACTGTCTCAGGGGACCATGAGTTCCCCATTCCTAGAAGTGTTTGACTAAGTCTACTGACCAGTCACTAGGGATGCTGGAGAAGAAATATTTTTTTTAAATAGCAGTATGACAGACTGAAGTATTCAACTGTGTCTTTGGTTTCTATGGCAAAGGCTTAAGAAATGGTGCCAAGAGTGGGGGTAGACCTTTTCCCTTTTAGAGCCTCAGTTTCCTTCCTTTCAAAATGGGCCACAGACCCTTGAAGTTTCAGGTAGGCTCTCCATTCTGTGCTAATGCTAACAATCCAGGCAATTTGCTATTCAGTTTTGAGTTCACATTGCTAAGAGCACATACAGGTGGTATGTCAGGTTCTTAGAGTATCTTAATTCTTGACCTCTGGGAGAGGTGAGGGAGAAAGTTCAGCCATGTTCCCGTGATGTCACACGTCATGTATCAAAGGCCTTGGAGATTTTCTTGACAGTCTATTTTCTTGGCCGTTTTCACCTCCCAGCCTTGTCTATGTGCACCAGGGCCTCCGTGAAGCTTCAGGAGACATTGTTGCCCAACACAAAGGAGCTAAATGCTTCTGTGAAACTATTGAGAACTGGCTCTGTTTTAACGGTGCTGGGATTTCAGCTCTGATCATTTGACATGCTCTTAAATTGGAGTTTATAGGAACTCTTTTCCCAAGTCCTAGGATCAAGAGGTAGAAGTGGATGAAAGAGAAGGCCCACTCTCTTATCTTAAAATCTCAGCTCTGGCTGATAACTTAAGCATACCTCTGCTTATTAAACTTCTTTTTTAAAAATCCTCAAACAACCAATCACAGAAATGCAGGATGTGAGACATCTACAGTCCTCATTCATTCATTCATTCATTTCACTAATACCTGAGTGTTTACCATATGCCAGCTGCTGAGATAAACATTTGCCAGGGCTATCATAGCAAAATACCACAGGCTGGATGGTTTAAACAACAGAAACTTGTTTTCTCACAGTTTTAGAGGCAGGTGTCAGCTGGGTTGGTGTCTCCTGAGGCCTCTCTGCTAGGCTAACTGATGGTCATCTTCTTGTCCTCACATGATTATCCCTTAATCTTTCCTTCTTATAAAGATACCAGTCACATTGGATCAGGGTCCACCTATGTGACCTGATTTTCCCTTAATTGCTACTTTAAAAGCTTTTAGAAGTAAAAAAAAATTACACTGTGAGGTACTAGGGATTAGTACTTCAACATGCAAATTTGGTGGATGGATACAGTTCAGCCCAAAATTGTGACTTAGTGGAAAATATAATAATAATGAAAATAAGACTTCGTAAGCTGACAGGGAAGTCAGTCTGATTTAACTGACTGCCTAATGTTATGGCAATCTCAAGCTGTGTGCCCAGATATATGACATGGTATATGTTCTCTTAATCAGTTTCCACTTAATCGATTTATTGGAATGATATAGTCCTTTGATTACTTCAGTAGTTGTGCCAACCAAGGCCCATAGCATGCTGCATGTGGTGGCTGGGGGAATCTTTTCCAGTGTGTTCAGGCTCTTGTGCTGCCTGCAGATGGGCCCATGCTCACCAAGAATCACTTGTGTTTATTCACAAATTGGGAAACGCCAGTTATACTTCTTATTGTAATTATAGAATTTAATTGTATATTATGTTAATTAATGAAATGTAAGTACAAAAGAGAGTTGTTTCTATGAGAACTTACAGTGTTTTAGAAACACTTAATAATGTTAAGCCACTAAAAGAATTGGTGTCGGGGAGGGTGTGAAACAGACCTGGGTTAAGTCCTGGCTTTGCCCCTGTCTAGCTGGTAATTCTGGGCATTTTACTTTACCCTTGCAGGATGGTAATGTGATGTTGGGAGCAAGGACTTAGTCAAGTCTAAAAGACTATAAGAATTTTGTACTCAGAGTCTGTACACTTGTTTCCTAAGTGTCTTTAAGTTCTTAGCGTGGCTTAGTCCCCAGGTTGTACACTGTGTGACAGGATCAAATAGGTCAGTTCTCCCCCCATACATAATGAATAGCACAATTCCTGGCATATGACAGGTGCTCAATAAATGAACATTACCTGGGAATTCTAACTCTTTACTGTGACATTCAGGGCATTTTACTGCAACCTATATTTCCACTCTCTTTTTTTTGGAGTGAAATTTTTAAAATAATTTTTTTAAGGGCCATTGGTTTTTTTTACATAAAGGCAGATATGGAGTGAGTCCTGGCTTTGACCCTTTCTAGGTGGTAACTTTGACCATGGTACTTAGCCTCTACAGGGCAGTAACTTGAGGCTGAGAGCAAGGACTCAGGAGACCCTCCACCTGACTCTACCACTTAGTGGTGGGAAACCTTGGGCAAACGAATCAGACACTCTGGAACTTGGTTCGTGGTCTCTGAGACGGACCTTGCTTCTGTACCCTTGAATTGTTGTGAAGATTAAATGAATTAATGCATGTATAGTTTTTAGAATAGCATCTAATACCTGATAAGTACAAGATAGGTGTTTCCTATTATCAGGTGAGACCTAGTTTCCACATCTGTAAAATGGGGATAGTATTACCCATGTATCCCAGAGTATTTTATAATTAAATAAAATGATATGAGATCATCTATGTGAACACACTTAGAGCAACCTGTGGTAGCTATTCAATTCTTTCCCTTGTCCAAACTTGAATTTAGAACTCAGTTCTGCTTCTCGGGGTCTGCTATAACCCTTTGTAAATAGCATTAATATAACACCAGTCACTCTATAATTATATGACTTTATATTGGGACATTTAGTTAAGGCAAAAGAGAGTTGTTTCTATGAGAACTTACAGTGTTTTAGAAACACTTAATAATGTTAAGCCACTAAAAGAATTGGTGTCGGGGAGGGTGTGAAACAGACCTGGGTTAAGTCCTGGCTTTGCCCCTGTCTAGCTGGTAATTCTGGGCATTTTACTTTACCCTTGCAGGATGGTAATGTGATGTTGGGAGCAAGGACTTAGTCAAGTCTAAAAGACTATAAGAATTTTGTACTCAGAGTCTGTACACTTGTTTCCTAAGTGTCTTTAAGTTCTTAGCGTGGCTTAGTCCCCAGGTTGTACACTGTGTGACAGGATCAAATAGGTCAGTTCTCCCCCCATACATAATGAATAGCACAATTCCTGGCATATGACAGGTGCTCAATAAATGAACATTACCTGGGACTTCTAACTCTTTACTGTGACATTCAGGGCATTTTACTGCAACCTATATTTCCACTCTCTTTTTTTTGGAGTGAAATTTTTAAAATAATTTTTTTAAGGGCCATTGGTTTTTTTTACATAAAGGCAGATATGGAGTGAGTCCTGGCTTTGACCCTTTCTAGGTGGTAACTTTGACCATGGTACTTAGCCTCTACAGGGCAGTAACTTGAGGCTGAGAGCAAGGACTCAGGAGACCCTCCACCTGACTCTACCACTTAGTGGTGGGAAACCTTGGGCAAACGAATCAGACACTCTGGAACTTGGTTCGTGGTCTCTGAGACGGACCTTGCTTCTGTACCCTTGAATTGTTGTGAAGATTAAATGAATTAATGCATGTATAGTTTTTAGAATAGCATCTAATACCTGATAAGTACAAGATAGGTGTTTCCTATTATCAGGTGAGACCTAGTTTCCACATCTGTAAAATGGGGATAGTATTACCCATGTATCCCAGAGTATTTTATAATTAAATAAAATGATATGAGATCATCTATGTGAACACACTTAGAGCAACCTGTGGTAGCTATTCAATTCTTTCCCTTGTCCAAACTTGAATTTAGAACTCAGTTCTGCTTCTCGGGGTCTGCTATAACCCTTTGTAAATAGCATTAATATAACACCAGTCACTCTATAATTATATGACTTTATATTGGGACATACCTCAGAGATATTGCAGCTTTGGTTCTAGACCACCATGATACAGTGAATATTGCAATACAGTAAATCACAAGATTTTTATGGTTTCCCAGTGCAGATGAAAGTGTTCATACTCAGCTATAATCTGTTAAGTGTGCAATATCATTATGTCTTAAAAAATACATATCTTAGTTAAAATATATGAAACAGGAAGCAATTATAATAGTACATCAAAATCACTGATTGAGGAGTGCACAAAGTAATTGAACATAAAGCACAGTGACCTGATCATAACAAGAGCTCAGTAAGTGCCATCTGGTCATAATAATTTATAGATATTTGTTAATTTTAGGATTATCTTAGGAATGTATAGGCATAGATACTCTAATTTTTTAACACAATTTTTTTTTAAGTTTATTTATTTATTTATTTTGGGGGATGGGGTTTGGGGAGGGAGCGGGGTTGGTGGACCTCTTCTATTGGTCTTTTGTTTATCTATTTTCATCCATCTTTGTTCTTCGGTCCGTTAACACAATTTTTAAAATTGTTTTATGTTATGCTATTGGATAGATGTGATCTGTGGATTTACCATTTAAATTTCAGTTACCAGCGTTTACCTCTTTCAGAATGTTGAGCCAAAGAGGTAGGTGCTGAAATGGGAGGCTCTGTAGTAAAGGGCACAGTGAGGAGAACCTTCTCTATTTTGCTTAATAAACAACAAAGAGAGGCCACCCATGTGATCAAGGAAAAGCCTTTCCTATCATTTGTTTGATGAAATTGAAGAAACGAAATAAGCACTGACGGAGAAGGGTGACATCACCTTGTCATCTGCCATTCCTGAAATACCACTTCCTCTTCTTGGGGGCATGAAGATCTAACACAGAAACACAGCTCAGTCACTCATGGTGGGCTGAGGGGAGGGAATCAGCTCTTCAGATGTTCCCCTTTAATGGAAGGGCGTTGCTGCCAAACACCTGGCCACCTGCCATTGTGGGAGAAACAGACTTATGATTAAGAAACACATGATACCAGCTGGTTGCACCAGCATGGTTACTTTTCAGACAAATTATCCAAAAGGCCTGATACATTATGTGCTTCCTCCATCACAACCACACACAGTATGCTTTAATTCAATTCTACAAAATAAATTCTATGTGCCACATCGGTGCTAAGAATCATTGCAGGTACTAGAGGAAGTCTTGCTGGATCAAATGCAAAGATTTCTCTGATAGAGTGAAAGGTACACAAAAAGCCATGGACACTGAGACAGGAGGAATCTCCCAGGCAAGGGGAATTAACACATGTTCAGCAGCTATTGTTCATCACATACTGTGCTAGGAATTTTACATATCTTATTTCTTTCACGGGAAAAATCAAATGAGGTCAGTAGCATCAACCCTCTTACAACCGGCTGAGTTAAATCTCAACGAGGTTAAGTAACACATCCACATCATACAGTGAACATCAGTCAGGGGAGCAGCAGAGTCAGGTTGTTTGCTGCCAGAGCTTTGGCACTCCCTGTCTGCTACAGAGAACAAGAGATGAAGTTTGACTGATGCTTTAACAAATTTCAGTGGGTGAGGAAAAGTAGAGGAGACAGAAGAAGAAGAGAAGGCTTTCACTTAAGGAAAGGATAACTTGTCATGAGAGAATTTAATAACCATGTTAGACCTCTACCTGTTTCACCTGCCCCATCCTAAGCATCCATTCCATTAAAGAATGCACATTTTCTATGAGACAGGCCCAAAGTACTAGTACCAAGATATACAGATGCATAACACAAACCCCATGGCCTCACTCATGTGTCATGAGTCAAAATACACCCTTTGAAATGTGCAAGCAATACATAGTGTGGTCATGTCAGTGTAACACTAGGGTGTTATTGCTCGTGATTATTTTATCTAAAAAGAAGGATGGAGACTGAGAAGTATCATGGAAAGGGCCTGGACTGGGATTTGGAGCATCTGAGGTCTGGTCTAAACTCTGCTGCTTCCTGACTTGGTCACTTTGGACAAGTCACATCTGTTCCCTGAGTCTTTTCATGGAAGGAGTAAAGGTTTAGTTTCAGTAATTTTGAATGTCTTCCTTCCAGCTCAAAGGAGCTTTGCTGAGGAGCTTTTCTAAATTAACTTTGCTCTAGCAAGTTCTTTCTTTTATTTTTTTGGCCACTTCTATTAGTCTTTCATTTTTATTTCCATGTTTGTTCTTTGGCCTGTATGAGCATTCCATTGCTCTCTTGTCTCAGAACACTTGGCTCCGGGTGCATGCACTCTAGAGTGCTGGCTTGGTAGTAGGACACATCCGTCCAGCCACTCTGTGGCATGTAGGATCCTCCCAGGCCAGGGATTGAACTGGCGCTCCTTGCACTGCAGGGCAGTGTCCTTACCCACTGGACCACCAGAGGAGCCCTAGAAAGTTCTTTCTTGTCTTATAAGTTTTCTCCTCCATGTCTTCCTTAACATGGCAAATGTTCCAGTCATTGTAACCTCTCAGAGTGAGGGAACAGAAGATGAGAAGTGAGAGAGGGCCAAGCATGAACTCTGTCTCTGAGAGGGAAGGTGGAGTTGGACACTGGCTCAGGCAGGTCAGCTGACTGTGGCTGGGAAACCCCAGGCTGGAAAACCTCCACAACCTCTTCAGCTCTGACCATCTGTGTCTCTGTGTATGAAAGTGACTCTGTGGGCCTGCATTATTCACCCAGCCACTAACCATACTGACAAAACATAACTGGTGAATTCTGCATAGTTGGCCACTCCTGGGTAAGATAGAAAAGCCACCATGTCAGTGTGCTGAATTCAGCCCAGTGGAGATGACTAAGGTGGAAAATAGATTCATTTGAAGATAAATTTAATCATTTAAGTAATTTATTATCACTGAGTCTCCAGTTCTTCCTTTCTGTATTTATCATAAATGTCAGCTTATTCTTAGACTGCTAAATATACAAACAAAATGATCTCTTTTCAGGTACTCTGCTGGAAGGCTGGTTCCCCAGGAACGCTTGTGTGTTCATTGAGCCTTCCAGTCTTACCTTGGGCACTAACTTTCTGTGTCTTCTTAGACAAGCTTGGAGCCTCATTGTGTCTGAGTTTTCTCATTGGTAAGATGAGGAATTTGGTTTCATTTATTAGCTGTGATTACCTCTTTTTCTTACCATTTACCTCACATTTTAAAACATTCTCACTCAAAATTTACACCAGTAACACTGTTTTCCTGGTGTTTTCACTTATCAGAGATGTGTGCCATTTCTAGCAGAACTTCTGATCACTTCATTCTTTGCTTGGCCTGATGGGCATTCCATTGCTCTCTTGTCTCAGAACACTTGGCTCCGGGTGCATGCACTCTAGAGTGCTGGCTTGGTAGTAGGACACATCCGTCCAGCCACTCTGTGGCATGTAGGATCCTCCCAGGCCAGGGATTGAACTGGCGCTCCTTGCACTGCAGGGCAGTGTCCTTACCCACTGGACCACCAGAGGAGCCCTAGAAAGTTCTTTCTTGTCTTATAAGTTTTCTCCTCCATGTCTTCCTTAACATGGCAAATGTTCCAGTCATTGTAACCTCTCAGAGTGAGGGAACAGAAGATGAGAAGTGAGAGAGGGCCAAGCATGAACTCTGTCTCTGAGAGGGAAGGTGGAGTTGGACACTGGCTCAGGCAGGTCAGCTGACTGTGGCTGGGAAACCCCAGGCTGGAAAACCTCCACAACCTCTTCAGCTCTGACCATCTGTGTCTCTGTGTATGAAAGTGACTCTGTGGGCCTGCATTATTCACCCAGCCACTAACCATACTGACAAAACATAACTGGTGAATTCTGCATAGTTGGCCACTCCTGGGTAAGATAGAAAAGCCACCATGTCAGTGTGCTGAATTCAGCCCAGTGGAGATGACTAAGGTGGAAAATAGATTCATTTGAAGATAAATTTAATCATTTAAGTAATTTATTATCACTGAGTCTCCAGTTCTTCCTTTCTGTATTTATCATAAATGTCAGCTTATTCTTAGACTGCTAAATATACAAACAAAATGATCTCTTTTCAGGTACTCTGCTGGAAGGCTGGTTCCCCAGGAACGCTTGTGTGTTCATTGAGCCTTCCAGTCTTACCTTGGGCACTAACTTTCTGTGTCTTCTTAGACAAGCTTGGAGCCTCATTGTGTCTGAGTTTTCTCATTGGTAAGATGAGGAATTTGGTTTCATTTATTAGCTGTGATTACCTCTTTTTCTTACCATTTACCTCACATTTTAAAACATTCTCACTCAAAAATTTACACCAGTAACACTGTTTTCCTGGTGTTTTCACTTATCAGAGATGTGTGCCATTTCTAGCAGAACTTCTGATCACAATGAAGTACCAAGGGTGACCACACTGAGAAAATGATTCCAGATGTCAGAGAAGAAACTTGACTTTTGACCATACCTGGGAAGCCTTACCTTAGGAACGCTGGTGACTTCTGGAAGGATGCTGAAAGGTTGAAAAGAGCTAGAGGAACCAAATTGCCAAAATCATAACCAGAGCTGGGTTTATTTTTATTTTTGTATATTAAATCTATTTTCCCTTTATAGAGTTTTGTTGTTTACTGCTACACATAAACCTGAGACAGTCATTCATATACACTTGACACCTCCCACTTGAACCTCCCTCCCTACTCCCTCCTCATCCCACCCCTCCAGGTTGTTGCATAGCCCCTGTGCAAGTTCCCTTAGTCTTACAGCATATTCACATTTGTTGTCTCTTTTACATATGGTAATGTAAGTTTCCATGTTACTCTTTCCACACATCTCGCCCATTCATCCCTCCCACCAATGTCCACAAGTCTGTTCTCTATGTTAGAGCTAGGTTTAGATCCTCATTTTATACTTTGTTAGCAAGTGACTTTGGGAAAATTACTTAACCTCTCTGAACCTCATTATTCTCATTTATAAAATGGAGATAATCATAGAATTGTGTCCATCCTGCCTAACTCACAAGCTTTTCCTCCTAGGAACTTAATAATATACTTGCAAATTTATTCAAAATTGTAAAACATGATACAAATATAAGTTATTCCTAGTATTATAAATCTTAGAATTCAACTATTGTTAGACCATTTTAATGCAACAGGCAGCTTATTCTTAGACTGCTAAATATACAAACAAAATGATCTCTTTTCAGGTACTCTGCTGGAAGGCTGGTTCCCCAGGAACGCTTGTGTGTTCATTGAGCCTTCCAGTCTTACCTTGGGCACTAACTTTCTGTGTCTTCTTAGACAAGCTTGGAGCCTCATTGTGTCTGAGTTTTCTCATTGGTAAGATGAGGAATTTGGTTTCATTTATTAGCTGTGATTACCTCTTTTTCTTACCATTTACCTCACATTTTAAAACATTCTCACTCAAAATTTACACCAGTAACACTGTTTTCCTGGTGTTTTCACTTATCAGAGATGTGTGCCATTTCTAGCAGAACTTCTGATCACAATGAAGTACCAAGGGTGACCACACTGAGAAAATGATTCCAGATGTCAGAGAAGAAACTTGACTTTTGACCATACCTGGGAAGCCTTACCTTAGGAACGCTGGTGACTTCTGGAAGGATGCTGAAAGGTTGAAAAGAGCTAGAGGAACCAAATTGCCAAAATCATAACCAGAGCTGGGTTTATTTTTATTTTTGTATATTAAATCTATTTTCCCTTTATAGAGTTTTGTTGTTTACTGCTACACATAAACCTGAGACAGTCATTCATATACACTTGACACCTCCCACTTGAACCTCCCTCCCTACTCCCTCCTCATCCCACCCCTCCAGGTTGTTGCATAGCCCCTGTGCAAGTTCCCTTAGTCTTACAGCATATTCACATTTGTTGTCTCTTTTACATATGGTAATGTAAGTTTCCATGTTACTCTTTCCACACATCTCGCCCATTCATCCCTCCCACCAATGTCCACAAGTCTGTTCTCTATGTTAGAGCTAGGTTTAGATCCTCATTTTATACTTTGTTAGCAAGTGACTTTGGGAAAATTACTTAACCTCTCTGAACCTCATTATTCTCATTTATAAAATGGAGATAATCATAGAATTGTGTCCATCCTGCCTAACTCACAAGCTTTTCCTCCTAGGAACTTAATAATATACTTGCAAATTTATTCAAAATTGTAAAACATGATACAAATATAAGTTATTCCTAGTATTATAAATCTTAGAATTCAACTATTGTTAGACCATTTTAATGCAACAGACAGCTTCTCAGACTTAAATTCCACCATCCATCCTGTTGGATATATGAGAGGATTTGCCTCACCTTTACCATCTCTCTTTCCCTTATTCACAAAGTGGTTCTTCTTTTAAAAATTGTGATGTACATATAACATAAATTTACCATTTTAACCATTTTAAAGTGTATAGTTCGGGGGGCACTTAGTATAATCATAATGTTGTAAAGCTATCAACAGTAGTTCCAGAGCATTGTCCTCACTCCAAGAGAAAACCTCTCTATCCATTAAGCAGTCTCTCCCCTACCCGCTCCATCCCCTGGCAATTACTAAGCTGCTGTCTGTCTGTGGAGGTTTGCCTATTCTGGACATTTCATATAAATGGCACCATACAACAAGTGGTGTTTTGTGGCTGGCTTCTTTTCACTTCACGCTGCTTCCAAGTTCATCCATGTTGCAGTGTGTAACAGTACTTCATTTCTTTTTCTGACTAAATAATATCCTATTGTATGGATGGGTGCTGTTCTGTGCTTTGGTGCTCAGTCATGTCTGGCTCCTTGTGACCCCATGGACTGCAGGCCTTCAGGCTCCTCTATCCATGGGGATCCTCCAGGCAAGGATACTGGAGTGGGTTGCCATGCCCTCAGCCAGGGGATCTTCCCAACCCAGGGATTGAACCCAGGTCTCTCGCATTGCAGGTGGGTTCTTTACTGTTTGAGCCACCAAGGAAACCCAAGGTGTGGATGCGTATATTGCACAAAGTGGTTGTTAACATTTGAGTTGCCTTATTTGAGATGCTGACCATATGCATAAACATTTCTTCCCTTTCAATTTTAAGGCATTAACGGACACTCCTGGGCCTAATAGTGTATCTGAGGTTGATAACTTGAGTAAGTAGGTAAAATGAAGGGAGTTAGAAGTACAAACTTCCAGTCATAGAATACACAAGGCACGAGGAAGTTATATATGGCATGGTGAACACAATCAACAGTATTGTGCCGCATATTGAAAGTTGCTAAGGGAGTATGTCTTAAAAGTTCTTATCCAAAGAAAAAAATTTTGTAACTCTATATGGTGATGGATGGGTAACTAGACTTATTGTGGTGGTCATTTTGCAAGGCACAAATATTGAATCATTATGTTGTCACCTGAAACTAATATAATATATTAATTATACCTCAATTTAAAAGAAGATTTACCATCTCTCTTTCCCTTATTCACAAAGTGGTTCTTCTTTTAAAATTGTGATGTACATATAACATAAATTTACCATTTTAACCATTTTAAAGTGTATAGTTCGGGGGGCACTTAGTATAATCATAATGTTGTAAAGCTATCAACAGTAGTTCCAGAGCATTGTCCTCACTCCAAGAGAAAACCTCTCTATCCATTAAGCAGTCTCTCCCCTACCCGCTCCATCCCCTGGCAATTACTAAGCTGCTGTCTGTCTGTGGAGGTTTGCCTATTCTGGACATTTCATATAAATGGCACCATACAACAAGTGGTGTTTTGTGGCTGGCTTCTTTTCACTTCACGCTGCTTCCAAGTTCATCCATGTTGCAGTGTGTAACAGTACTTCATTTCTTTTTCTGACTAAATAATATCCTATTGTATGGATGGGTGCTGTTCTGTGCTTTGGTGCTCAGTCATGTCTGGCTCCTTGTGACCCCATGGACTGCAGGCCTTCAGGCTCCTCTATCCATGGGGATCCTCCAGGCAAGGATACTGGAGTGGGTTGCCATGCCCTCAGCCAGGGGATCTTCCCAACCCAGGGATTGAACCCAGGTCTCTCGCATTGCAGGTGGGTTCTTTACTGTTTGAGCCACCAAGGAAACCCAAGGTGTGGATGCGTATATTGCACAAAGTGGTTGTTAACATTTGAGTTGCCTTATTTGAGATGCTGACCATATGCATAAACATTTCTTCCCTTTCAATTTTAAGGCATTAACGGACACTCCTGGGCCTAATAGTGTATCTGAGGTTGATAACTTGAGTAAGTAGGTAAAATGAAGGGAGTTAGAAGTACAAACTTCCAGTCATAGAATACACAAGGCACGAGGAAGTTATATATGGCATGGTGAACACAATCAACAGTATTGTGCCGCATATTGAAAGTTGCTAAGGGAGTATGTCTTAAAAGTTCTTATCCAAAGAAAAAAATTTTGTAACTCTATATGGTGATGGATGGGTAACTAGACTTATTGTGGTGGTCATTTTGCAAGGCACAAATATTGAATCATTATGTTGTCACCTGAAACTAATATATTAATTATACCTCAATTTAAAAGAAGAACTCTTAAGTAAGAGACTATTCTCTGAATCCTTCCATTCATTCATTTATTTATTTTGATCATTCATAATTACTAATTAAGTATAAGACACTTTTCTATGCTCTGGGAGAAATGAAAGTAATTAACAAAGCAGACAAGAATTTCCTCTATCATGGTGCTTACTTTCTAGTGGTGGGTGACACACAGAACAAATAAATCACATGGTTTATAAGAAGGTCATAAATGCTACAGGGAGAGACAAAGCCAAAGGAAATGAGTAGGAAGTGCTGAAGAGCAGGCATTGCAGCTTTAAAATAGGATAATCTGAGAAGGTGATCTTTGGATGAATATGATGGTGGGAGAAAGTAGCCATGAATTCACTCTTACCTATAGGAAGACCTAATTATCATTGCAGAAGACGTCTTTGCCAAGAGGCCCAAGTAATGTACCTTTTTTCTGTTACAAGGGCAAATCCATACTCATTCATTTATTTTTTAACTTTTTAAAAAATTTTGGCCTCTTTTATTGGTTTTTTATTTATTTATTTTCATCCATCTTTATTCTTTGGCCTGTGTGGGCCTCCCATTGCTGTGGCCTCCCCTGTTGTAAAGCACTGGCTCTGGGCTTATGTACTCCAGAGTGCTGGCTCGTAATTGGACACACCAGTCCAGCTGCTCCGTAGCACATGAGATCTTCCTGGGCCAGGGATCGAACCAGTGCCCCTTGCACTGTAAGGTGGACTCTTTACCCATTGCACCAGCAGGGAAGCCCTCCATATTTAAATTATCAAGGAAGAAGTCATATGAATAAGGATTTCCATAGTTTTCCTCCTCCAAAGTCTAGAGTTTACTGTCTCATGGTAGTTTAGAGTGCAGGCTTAAGAGCGAGGCCCTTTCCTTCCCTTTCCAACAAATGAGGAAAGTATAAAACCAAGGCACGAGGAAGTTATATGGCATGGTGAACACAATCAACAGTATTGTCCCCATATTGAAAGTTGCTAAGGGAGTATGTCTTAAAAGTTCTTATCCAAAGAAAAAAATTTTGTAACTCTATATGGTGATGGATGGGTAACTAGACTTATTGTGGTGGTCATTTTGCAAGGCACAAATATTGAATCATTATGTTGTCACCTGAAACTAATATATTAATTATACCTCAATTTAAAAGAAGAACTCTTAAGTAAGAGACTATTCTCTGAATCCTTCCATTCATTCATTTATTTATTTTGATCATTCATAATTACTAATTAAGTATAAGACACTTTTCTATGCTCTGGGAGAAATGAAAGTAATTAACAAAGCAGACAAGAATTTCCTCTATCATGGTGCTTACTTTCTAGTGGTGGGTGACACACAGAACAAATAAATCACATGGTTTATAAGAAGGTCATAAATGCTACAGGGAGAGACAAAGCCAAAGGAAATGAGTAGGAAGTGCTGAAGAGCAGGCATTGCAGCTTTAAAATAGGATAATCTGAGAAGGTGATCTTTGGATGAATATGATGGTGGGAGAAAGTAGCCATGAATTCACTCTTACCTATAGGAAGACCTAATTATCATTGCAGAAGACGTCTTTGCCAAGAGGCCCAAGTAATGTACCTTTTTTCTGTTACAAGGGCAAATCCATACTCATTCATTTATTTTTTAACTTTTTAAAAAATTTTGGCCTCTTTTATTGGTTTTTTATTTATTTATTTTCATCCATCTTTATTCTTTGGCCTGTGTGGGCCTCCCATTGCTGTGGCCTCCCCTGTTGTAAAGCACTGGCTCTGGGCTTATGTACTCCAGAGTGCTGGCTCGTAATTGGACACACCAGTCCAGCTGCTCCGTAGCACATGAGATCTTCCTGGGCCAGGGATCGAACCAGTGCCCCTTGCACTGTAAGGTGGACTCTTTACCCATTGCACCAGCAGGGAAGCCCTCCATATTTAAATTATCAAGGAAGAAGTCATATGAATAAGGATTTCCATAGTTTTCCTCCTCCAAAGTCTAGAGTTTACTGTCTCATGGTAGTTTAGAGTGCAGGCTTAAGAGCGAGGCTCCTTCTTTTCCACAAAAAATCTATGCCCTTTTCCAGAAAGTCAGATACTCTCTTTATAGCCTCTACAGTTGTGTGTGGGGGGTGGGGTGGGGGGGATGGTCGGAAGGCAATACTAATCCTCTAACCTTTTTACAACAATCCTAAAACACCTCAGATACTTCTGAGAGTATACAGTTGGCTCA
The DNA here is from genome assembly GCA_022376925.1 of Tragulus kanchil. Taxonomy (NCBI): domain Eukaryota; kingdom Metazoa; phylum Chordata; class Mammalia; order Artiodactyla; family Tragulidae; genus Tragulus; species Tragulus kanchil. Next base: position 42,788,053 of record JAIOJX010000023.1, read on the forward strand.
GTAAATGGTATATAATCTTGTTTGTTTACAGAACACTTGTTGATTGCCCTTCTCCCCTTGTTGCTTGACAGTGGGGGGAGAAAGGGAAGTGTTTTGATGCATGTGTTGTTTCAGTCAGAAAAAGAAGGAAGTGGAATGGTGTCTTACTGGGCTTAAAGAGAAAGTACCCAACCATTCAGCCTCACAGATTCAAACTGTTGATGTGTCCTCTCTCTGTCTCTGTTTTAGGAATCCTTATGGATTTTATTGGAATTTGAGATCCTTGTGTCTTGTTTTGGCCCCAAAGGCAAGATCTGCCTCATCCTGCTCTCTCTCACAATCATTCCAGGTCTCTCATTCAGAGACTCCTTCCCTGGACTTACTTTTCACCTCTTCCTCTCCAGTTCAATTGCTCACCACCCTTTACCTTCTTTTTTTTTTTTTTTTTTCCTTCATAGCATTCAATACAAAAAAAAAAAAAAAATTCTTAGTACATAGAATAGAACATAGCATCAGCAGGCACTCAAGAAAATATTTATTGAATAGAAAAGTTTATTGAAAATCTCAGAAGTCATGAATTTTGTTCTTGCTGCCCATTTGATGTTATGTGTGACTGAATGACCAGTGACAACAACTGACAAGCTTGACTAGAAGCTTAATGAGCCAGTACATGCCCTATTAGTTTCTCTTTCCTTCTGTCAGGCAACAGGCAATGTTTGAGAGAGTGGCTGCCTTGGCATCCTGGATCCAAGAGTGAATACAATGAATGGTGCCCCTCCTGATTGGCATGAAATAAGAGCAAGAAACAAACCTTTGTTGTTTTAAGCCACAGAGCCTTGGGAGTTGTGTGTTACTGCAGCATAACTCAGACTATCCTGACTAATAAAACTACCAACCTTGTAATTTAGTCTTATTATTCTCTCTCCCAAGAGTGGGATCTGGCATCATTTACCTTCAAATGAAAGATGCATGATTAGAAAAAAAATGGATGCGGCATTACAATATCATATTGAGTCACATCTGACTTATTTAGAGATGCCTACAGGACAACCCTTGGTCAGCTTCTATTTCACAAGCACTTGAAATGGCACTGGAGAATGAGATTGTATTTCAGAAGTCGTTTCCTTCAGGGAACACCTAGCTCCAGGCACTATGCTGCTTGTTCTTTTTCTGTTTCTGCTGTACTGACCAAGTGTGTGCTGCCTGTGATCACTTTACCTCTTATGTTAATAGGATAAACCATTCAGCCTCACAGATTCAAACTGTTATGTGTCCTCTCTCTGTCTCTGTTTTAGGAATCCTTATGGATTTTATTGGAATTTGAGATCCTTGTGTCTTGTTTTGGCCCCAAAGGCAAGATCTGCCTCATCCTGCTCTCTCTCACAATCATTCCAGGTCTCTCATTCAGAGACTCCTTCCCTGGACTTACTTTTCACCTCTTCCTCTCCAGTTCAATTGCTCACCACCCTTTACCTTCTTTTTTTTTTTTTTTTTTTCCTTCATAGCATTCAATACAAAAAAAAAAAAAAAATTCTTAGTACATAGAATAGAACATAGCATCAGCAGGCACTCAAGAAAATATTTATTGAATAGAAAAGTTTATTGAAAATCTCAGAAGTCATGAATTTTGTTCTTGCTGCCCATTTGATGTTATGTGTGACTGAATGACCAGTGACAACAACTGACAAGCTTGACTAGAAGCTTAATGAGCCAGTACATGCCCTATTAGTTTCTCTTTCCTTCTGTCAGGCAACAGGCAATGTTTGAGAGAGTGGCTGCCTTGGCATCCTGGATCCAAGAGTGAATACAATGAATGGTGCCCTCCTGATTGGCATGAAATAAGAGCAAGAAACAAACCTTTGTTGTTTTAAGCCACAGAGCCTTGGGAGTTGTGTGTTACTGCAGCATAACTCAGACTATCCTGACTAATAAAACTACCAACCTTGTAATTTAGTCTTATTATTCTCTCTCCCAAGAGTGGGATCTGGCATCATTTACCTTCAAATGAAAGATGCATGATTAGAAAAAAAATGGATGCGGCATTACAATATCATATTGAGTCACATCTGACTTATTTAGAGATGCCTACAGGACAACCCTTGGTCAGCTTCTATTTCACAAGCACTTGAAATGGCACTGGAGAATGAGATTGTATTTCAGAAGTCGTTTCCTTCAGGGAACACCTAGCTCCAGGCACTATGCTGCTTGTTCTTTTTCTGTTTCTGCTGTACTGACCAAGTGTGTGCTGCCTGTGATCACTTTACCTCTTATGTTAATAGGATAAACAATTATCTAAATACTCAAGCTTAGATTAACTGAAGTGTTAGTGTAGTGGGGAAAATAAAACCCAATGGATATGTCATCAGAGAATTATGGGTATGTATCTACTTACTAGCATTATGATACTGGCTAAATTGCTTAGCTTTTATTGGGATGACAATGTGAGTCCATGATCTTTCCAAGCAAAATTCTTGGGGCAGGATATATTTTGGAATTCTGAATTTTTCAGAATTTTTAGAAAGGGAATATGTCGTGTATGCTATGTAGATCAGCACAAATCCAGCATGACCTTAACCATGTTCCCAAAGCAATCCTATTAATAGTTATTATGTAGCAAAATATCTCAATACCTAAGGAAATAGCATAAAGACAATGAATAGCCTCATTTTAGCTGAAATCAGACTTACTGTCACAAGAGTTTCCTTAAATGTTTGGTTTTGAAAGTTTTTTTTTAAAATGTGGATACTATATTGTGGACTTGTACCTATTTTTCTTGTTGTTTTAAGAAATAAAGTTTTTAAAATGCATAAAAGGATGTTATGTACAATATCACCATAAAATGAGAATTGTTACATCCTTGAAGCACAGAACTGGTAGTTCATTCAACAATATCCAACATAGGGCTTCCCTGGTGGTCCAGTGGGTAAGGACACCGCCTTGCAGTGCAAGGGGTGCCGGTTCGATCCCTGGCCTGGGAAGATCCCACGTGCCGCAGAGCAGCTGGACCCATGTGTCCAATTACTGAGCCAGAGCTCTGGAGCGCACGTGCCCAGAGCCGGTGCTCTGCGACAACAGAGGCCACTGCGATGGGAGGCTCACACCGACCAGAGAACAAAGATGGATGAAAATAGATAAATGAAAAACCAGTAGCAGTGGCCCACCTGCCCCCCTCCCTCCCCAACCCACTTCCCCCCCAACAAAAATGTTAAAAAACAACATCCAACATAACATCCAACAATAAAAGTAATATAGAGTGAGCACCTACTGTGTGCTCTGCATTGTCCCAGGTGCTGTTATTAATGTCATTAATAGATCAAGGATCATTTCTTCCATTCAGTCTTTCCCAGAGGATGCATGTGTTTCCATATAATTCTTTCTCAAACATGTGGGCACCCAGAATCAGTCCTTTGATAGTTTCTTAGCTTATTAGAATACTTCATTATTTTGGGGCTTTAAAAATATGTCAGATAAATTAAACTTTCTACTTTCCACACAGCCCTAGAAAGTCTTCTGGTGAGTCACGTTCTGAGCGGGGAAATCTGGCATTGAGGCATAATTAACATTCTGGGTTGCCCCCAGTTTCTATGGAGATGAGTGTAGCCCCTGGGGGGAGGAGTGATGGATGTGTAACCTCCAAGATAAGTAACTGACAGGTAAGAAATTTTCCTTTCTCAAATGCATTAATTATTCACACTCATTATTCATCAAACACTGTGAGTTTCCATTTAGAAACTGGACCAAATAGTTAGAGAAATTCCCCCTTCCCATCCGCTATAATCAGATCCTTCCAGGGACCACTGAGCCTCTGAGTAGGTCTGCTCTTTGGTTTAGTTTAACCGCAAGTGTTTGTCAAATGTCATTGGGACACTGAAGATTAAACCTTGTTGACTGGAGTAGCAAAGACTTTTGGGGCTTTCAACTTTCACAGTCTCTGATATTTTCTTATAACCATTTCCTCATCCTAGAATGTAAGATCAGTAAACCCTTCGACCTTGTCTGTATTGTTCACTACTGTGTGCTTAGTCTCTCAGACAGCACATGGTCACTTGGTAAGTATTTATTAAATGAGAGAATGAGTGAGCGATTTGGGTCTGGGGATGTCAGAACCTGTCAGCGTAACCACAGGTGAGCTATAATATGAGTGATCTAGCCATAGTTCTTTGAGAAGGATCACTGTCCATATCCTCTTCTCTGTGGTTAAATGGTAACCTACAATGAGACATGGAGAGAAAGCAGTTGAGGCAATCCTCTCAGCCCATCCTTTAAATTCTTTCTTATCGAGAATACTGCCTTTTAATCAATTTACTTGAACCTAGACATGCACTGCTTTGCCTGAGGTGTATCCCAGAACCATGGTCAGTCAAGAACTATGGATTCCCTTCCCAGACCAGGCTGTGAAACCCTGCACGGTGCTGAGTCCTACTGTCCAGACTTGCCTCTAGATCAATTCTTTAAGAATTAGTTCACAAAAAATAATTTGCCAAAGGTTAATTTTTCGGGGTACCCATTTTAGAAAACATGTTTTCTATGATCAGCTTATAAAGTGGTTAGCCATTGGTGCTCACTGAGGTGGTTTCAAAGCCCTTGAGTTTTCAATGGTGTCTTTTGCTCTAAATTACTGTTAGTTTCATCAGAGCCATTTATCTATGGGGAGTCAAGGTTTCTTCTTAGATTTTCTGTTCTTTGGATCTGTGGCTTTTGGGTATATTTCCTTGTAATTAGTTCATCGGTCCCCAGGAACCGGGAGTGATGGATGTGTAACCTCAAGATAAGTAACTGACAGGTAAGAAATTTTCCTTTCTCAAATGCATTAATTATTCACACTCATTATTCATCAAACACTGTGAGTTTCCATTTAGAAACTGGACCAAATAGTTAGAGAAATTCCCCCTTCCCATCCGCTATAATCAGATCCTTCCAGGGACCACTGAGCCTCTGAGTAGGTCTGCTCTTTGGTTTAGTTTAACCGCAAGTGTTTGTCAAATGTCATTGGGACACTGAAGATTAAACCTTGTTGACTGGAGTAGCAAAGACTTTTGGGGCTTTCAACTTTCACAGTCTCTGATATTTTCTTATAACCATTTCCTCATCCTAGAATGTAAGATCAGTAAACCCTTCGACCTTGTCTGTATTGTTCACTACTGTGTGCTTAGTCTCTCAGACAGCACATGGTCACTTGGTAAGTATTTATTAAATGAGAGAATGAGTGAGCGATTTGGGTCTGGGGATGTCAGAACCTGTCAGCGTAACCACAGGTGAGCTATAATATGAGTGATCTAGCCATAGTTCTTTGAGAAGGATCACTGTCCATATCCTCTTCTCTGTGGTTAAATGGTAACCTACAATGAGACATGGAGAGAAAGCAGTTGAGGCAATCCTCTCAGCCCATCCTTTAAATTCTTTCTTATCGAGAATACTGCCTTTTAATCAATTTACTTGAACCTAGACATGCACTGCTTTGCCTGAGGTGTATCCCAGAACCATGGTCAGTCAAGAACTATGGATTCCCTTCCCAGACCAGGCTGTGAAACCCTGCACGGTGCTGAGTCCTACTGTCCAGACTTGCCTCTAGATCAATTCTTTAAGAATTAGTTCACAAAAAATAATTTGCCAAAGGTTAATTTTTCGGGGTACCCATTTTAGAAAACATGTTTTCTATGATCAGCTTATAAAGTGGTTAGCCATTGGTGCTCACTGAGGTGGTTTCAAAGCCCTTGAGTTTTTCAATGGTGTCTTTTTGCTCTAAATTACTGTTAGTTTCATCAGAGCCATTTATCTATGGGGAGTCAAGGTTTCTTGCTTTGTAGATTTTCTGTTCTTTGGATCTGTGGCTTTTGGGTATATTTCAAATCAGGCATTGTACATGTCTCAAATGTTAAAGATAGTGTAGAACATAGAGCAGGTGTGTGCTGTTTAAATCCAGTTTACTGCCTAAATACTTGTTGGTTCAAACAAAGGAATATTTTGTTTGGGTTTTGAACATTAGAGACATGTCTCAGGATCTAAACACCTGAGAAACTGATCAGTTCTTGTGAACTTGAAGGGGCAAGTGACCAAGGAGAAACCAAGGAGAAACAGTTGCAGGAAACTAAAAATGAATTGTGCTTTATAATAGCATCTCCTTTCATTCATTCATTGATTCAGCATGTATTGAGTCCTTTTTTAGTCCCAGGCTTTATTCTAGACAGTTGGAGTAAGAGAAAAAAATAGGACATGGTTCCTAATTTAGAGTCCGTTCTGCTATTTTGGAATCTCTTTGTGAGACATAGGGCTCATTGTGCTGAATTTATTTGACATTAAAAAATATTTTTTTGTGATCATTCTTTTAGTCCATGCTACTGAGTCACATACAACTGAAACGACTGAGCACTCCTGCATATACCTTTTGCTTCAACAAGTATAGCCGAAGTGTCTTAACCACACTGATTAGATCTTCATGGCCTATCTTAATTCTCATGAAATATCTTCCCCATTTTACAGGTGCTGGCTTGTTAGAGACTTCAGTTTATCCCTCAGCCTTTTGCCTTCCTTCTCCATACCCGAAAGTTTATTAGCCCTTCCCCATTGTAAGGTGTATCCCAGAACCATGGTCAGTCAAGAACTATGGATTCCTTCCCAGACCAGGCTGTGAAACCCTGCACGGTGCTGAGTCCTACTGTCCAGACTTGCCTCTAGATCAATTCTTTAAGAATTAGTTCACAAAAAATAATTTGCCAAAGGTTAATTTTTCGGGGTACCCATTTTAGAAAACATGTTTTCTATGATCAGCTTATAAAGTGGTTAGCCATTGGTGCTCACTGAGGTGGTTTCAAAGCCCTTGAGTTTTCAATGGTGTCTTTTTGCTCTAAATTACTGTTAGTTTCATCAGAGCCATTTATCTATGGGGAGTCAAGGTTTCTTGCTTTGTAGATTTTCTGTTCTTTGGATCTGTGGCTTTTGGGTATATTTCAAATCAGGCATTGTACATGTCTCAAATGTTAAAGATAGTGTAGAACATAGAGCAGGTGTGTGCTGTTTAAATCCAGTTTACTGCCTAAATACTTGTTGGTTCAAACAAAGGAATATTTTGTTTGGGTTTTGAACATTAGAGACATGTCTCAGGATCTAAACACCTGAGAAACTGATCAGTTCTTGTGAACTTAAAGGGGGCAAGTGACCAAGGAGAAACCAAGGAGAAACAGTTGCAGGAAACTAAAAATGAATTGTGCTTTATAATAGCATCTCCTTTCATTCATTCATTGATTCAGCATGTATTGAGTCCTTTTTTAGTCCCAGGCTTTATTCTAGACAGTTGGAGTAAGAGAAAAAAATAGGACATGGTTCCTAATTTAGAGTCCGTTCTGCTATTTTGGAATCTCTTTGTGAGACATAGGGCTCATTGTGCTGAATTTATTTGACATTAAAAAATATTTTTTTGTGATCATTCTTTTAGTCCATGCTACTGAGTCACATACAACTGAAACGACTGAGCACTCCTGCATATACCTTTTGCTTCAACAAGTATAGCCGAAGTGTCTTAACCACACTGATTAGATCTTCATGGCCTATCTTAATTCTCATGAAATATCTTCCCCATTTTACAGGTGCTGGCTTGTTAGAGACTTCAGTTTATCCCCTCAGCCTTTTTGCCTTCCTTCTCCCTGATAGCTCTGTCCTGGTAGAGGCCTCATGATCTGAAGCCCAGTGTTGAAGTCCTGCTCTTTCACTGAATTTAGCAATGTATTTGACTTCGGGAAGCTCGGACTTTGCATCTGTTAAGTGGACTAATTGAGCTTCACAGTTATTGCAAATATAATGGAATTAAGAGACCTTTGTAAGCAATGCAGTGTTAATGTGAGAGACTGAAATAGATTAGTGCAAGTCAGGTTCTAATGCATTAAATAAGGAAAACACCACAGGGACACAGAGGAGAAAGCAATTAGGGAGATCAACAAGGTTTTACAAAGCAGGTATGGTGGGCTTGGCCTGAGATTAGGGGTTCTCTAGGTGAAGAAAATTATTCCAGGCAGAAGAAACAAGCTCTCAGAGGCAGCGAAAGGTTCCTGTGTTTTTGGCAAATAATAAACAAGAGTAATTGAAGATTAGGTGGGATATTATAGGGTTTTGATAATTAGGTCCAGACCAGTTCTGTGCACCATATTGAGGAGTTGAGCTTTCTTTACAGAACCACTGAAAAATTTGATTCTGCAATAATTTCTTGTGTGAGCTAGTATGTGCCAAGCACTGTAGTAAGCACTTGTGAAACATCAGAAGAATAAAAAAAGAACATTCTTGCACCCAATTTAAGAACTAGCTTAAAAAAATGATCAATCCTGGGGCTTCCCTGGTGGTCCAGTGGGTAGGGACACTGCCTTTCAGTGCAGGGGATGCCAGTTGGATCACTGGCCTGGGAGGATCCCACGTGCGGAGGAGCGGCTGGACAGATGTGTCCAACTACCGATGTGTCCAACTACTGAGCCGGAGCTCTGGAGCACGTGTGCCCGGAGCTGGTGCTCTGCGACAACAGAGGCCACTGAGATGGGAGGCCCACACAGGCCAAAGAACAAAGATGAATAAATGAAAGATCAATAGAAGTGACCAAAAAAAAAAAAAAAAAACAAGAAAAAGATCAATCCTTATGAAACCCTCTGGGTTCCCCTCCTCTACAGAATTTACCTGATTCCTTAGGAGTAACTCAAACTCTCAATTTTGTGTTTGTCCTCTCGTCATTCTTCATTATGGTTGCATTCACATGTGAGGAAATGCTCAATAAGTATTTACTGCATAGATGAATGAAAATACATCTCCCTGTGTGGGTGGTCGCACGTGTTCTTTCTCACAGATATGGCATCTATTTCTGACATCTTTATTATTCCAGTGCTCTTAACCAGTCAGGTTTATTCTTCAGGTTTCTTGATTTACATAATGTGTGTGTCTTTATCAAATAGTTGTATTTTCTATCAAAACAACTTTATACAAAATACGCTCAGAACCTTTTTTCCTGTCACATAGCCACTACTTACAATTCCTCTCTCTTTCCCCATCTTTATCTGTATGTAAGTGGAGTTATTATAATGGTAAACATTATGGGTTTTGCTTGAGCTTTTTATTCTGTGTTATTTTATAGATTATGTATTCCTAGATAGTCTCTGTATTAATTATTTTTATAACCTCCCAATATTCCATCAAACAAATATATTATAATTTGCTTTATCATAATTAAATTGCTGGATATTCAGGTGGCTTCCAATTTGCAACTATTATAAGTAACATTGCTATGAAAGCCTTTTTACTTATAAGATTCTTTTCTTCTTTTGAATTACTTCCTTGGGATACATTTTCATGAATGAGAATACTCAGTCAAAAGCATAATTAATGTTGTGGTTCTCGTTACCTGAGGGACTTGCTTTATATGAGAAAATTGCTTGTTTTCCTGATTATAAAAGTTATTCATGCTTGTTATAGAACAAATCTGGGAGATTTGAAAATGTATAAATAGAAAACCAAAAGCTTCCCCTAATCTTATTCCACAAAGATTGCTATCATTAATATTAACACATTTTTAAAATCCATTATTTAACATTTGCTTCAGCTTTCATGAAACTAATATCATATATTGTTTTGTATCATTCTTTTAAAACTTGATCATCAGCTTTTCTCCTGTCACTGAATATTTTTCAAAAAAGGAATAATTTTAATGGCCGCATATTACTGTTTTGTGTGGATAGCTATCAATTCTGTCTTACTCGACTTTTTACTGGCATAAATAATGCTGTGAACGAACATCCTGATATAAACCTTCATGAGAATTCTGCTTGTTTTTGTAGGACAGATGTTTGGAGGTAAAGTGCTAGATGAAGAAAAAATACAACCTTCATGCAGAGATTCTGTACATTGTAAATACCACACGTTCAATAGGCATTTTTTATTTTTTTGACATCTTTATTATTCCAGTGCTCTTAACCAGTCAGGTTTATTCTTCAGGTTTCTTGATTTACATAATGTGTGTGTCTTTATCAAATAGTTGTATTTTCTATCAAAACAACTTTATACAAAATACGCTCAGAACCTTTTTTCCTGTCACATAGCCACTACTTACAATTCCTCTCTCTTTCCCCATCTTTATCTGTATGTAAGTGGAGTTATTATAATGGTAAACATTATGGGTTTTGCTTGAGCTTTTTATTCTGTGTTATTTTATAGATTATGTATTCCTAGATAGTCTCTGTATTAATTATTTTTATAACCTCCCAATATTCCATCAAACAAATATATTATAATTTGCTTTATCATAATTAAATTGCTGGATATTCAGGTGGCTTCCAATTTGCAACTATTATAAGTAACATTGCTATGAAAGCCTTTTTACTTATAAGATTCTTTTCTTCTTTTGAATTACTTCCTTGGGATACATTTTCATGAATGAGAATACTCAGTCAAAAGCATAATTAATGTTGTGGTTCTCGTTACCTGAGGGACTTGCTTTATATGAGAAAATTGCTTGTTTTCCTGATTATAAAAGTTATTCATGCTTGTTATAGAACAAATCTGGGAGATTTGAAAATGTATAAATAGAAAACCAAAAGCTTCCCCTAATCTTATTCCACAAAGATTGCTATCATTAATATTAACACATTTTTAAAATCCATTATTTAACATTTGCTTCAGCTTTCATGAAACTAATATCATATATTGTTTTGTATCATTCTTTTAAAACTTGATCATCAGCTTTTCTCCTGTCACTGAATATTTTTCAAAAAAGGAATAATTTTAATGGCCGCATATTACTGTTTTGTGTGGATAGCTATCAATTCTGTCTTACTCGACTTTTTACTGGCATAAATAATGCTGTGAACGAACATCCTGATATAAACCTTCATGAGAATTCTGCTTGTTTTTGTAGGACAGATGTTTGGAGGTAAAGTGCTAGATGAAGAATACAAATAGTGTCAATTTTCAATCCATGCAAAAAATCGTGCATCTTGACTTACAGTATTCCTTTGATACTCTGTATTACCATTGTAACAAATTACCACACGTTAGTGGCTTTAGAGAAATACAAATTTATGATCTTACAGTTCTGGGAGTCAGAAGTCCACAATGGGTTCCACTGGGCTAAACTCAAAAAGTGTCTATCTGAGGTTCCAGGAAGGATCATATCCTCGCCTTTTCTTGTTCCTAGACGTTACTGGGATTCTTTGGTTTATGACCCCCTTATTCGATTTTCCGAAGGCAAATTCTTTGATTTGATGTTTGACCAAATCCTTACCCTAGCATATCTTTGACTCTCTTGGTTCTACCTCCCTTTTCAACTCTTAAGGACCTGTGTGATTGCTTTGGGCCCACCTGGACAGTCCAGGATAATCTTCCTATTTTAGAGTCAGCTTACTGGCAACCTTAATGCTCTCTACAACTGTAATCCCCCCCTCTGTCATGTATCCTAATATATTTACAGTTCTGAGGATGAGGGCATGAACATCTTTGGCTGTGGGGCATCGTTCTGCCTACCACTCATTTCTTCCTTTGGGTGTTGTCATTCTATTTCCCATTGCTTTGTTTTAGTCAGGAGTCAGTTCAACCAGGAATTAACAGGAAGTCAAAAAGTTTTTTGTTCCTTGTGTAAAACACTTATCAGATACAAAGTCCTAAAGAAGTTTTTCTCAGTTGGAGGAAACAATTACTCACGCAAGGACCTTAGCTCAAGGCAGGTACAACTAGTGACAGAAGAGTGGTTCCATGTAGTTTGAAGGAACACAGAGGACAGCCACTCATGCTTACTCAGGAAAGCTTCCAAGAGGAAGTGGCATTTGGATGGAAAATTTAACAACATCTAGAATTCTTCTAGATAGAGATGGGGAATGGCATTTTAGACAGAAGGATCAGAATGACTAAAGGCACAGAAGTGAGGAATCAAAGAATGTGTTTAGAGATCAGTGGTTAGTCTAGAATGGGGCTGTCTGATAGAATGTTCCATGATGATGGATATGTTCTGTATCTGTACTGTTTGAGATGGTAGCCACTAGCCCCATGTGGCCATTGGGCACTTTAAATGTGGTCAGTGCAACTAAGGAATTGGATATTTAATTTTAATCAACTTAATGAGAAAAAAATCACTTGTGGCTAGAGGCTTCCATACTGGACAACACAGATCTAGAGTGAATGGAGCAAGGGATCTTGGGGGATAGGATTTTTGGAAGATTTACTGAGGCCACATAACAGAGAGCCTTGAAATACATGCATTAGGTAATGGGGACTGATATATGAGTGCTATTAAGTTCTATTTCCTAGTCAGTGCTAACATTTTAGGGTGATTTTTTTTTATGTCCATACTCTGGGCATTGTATACATACCAAGGATACATAGTTGCCTCTCCTATGGGGATTCTCAGCACTATTGGATACTTCCTATATCTTATATGTAAAACTCTATTATGATCAGATTTAGAATTTCCTGGCTTTTCCTTTTCTTTTAAAATGTAACTTACAGCAAGTGTTTGTTTGGGCTATAAGGGCATAGTCCATCTTATTCACTAGTATGTCTCTAGCTCCTTGAAGGATGCTTGACACAGCTTAACTGCTCCATAATTACTATGTGAGTTAATGTTGTATCAGGTTGATGAAGAATGCTTGACATCAGTTTCTCATTTCTTCCTTTGGGTGTTGTCATTCTATTTCCCATTGCTTTGTTTTAGTACAAAGGAATCGGTCAAAAGTTTTTGTTCCTTGTGTAAAACACTTATCAGATACAAAGTCCTAAAGAAGTTTTCTCAGTTGGAGGAAACAATTACTCACGCAAGGACCTTAGCTCAAGGCAGGTACAACTAGTGACAGAAGAGTGGTTCCATGTAGTTTGAAGGAACACAGAGGACAGCCACTCATGCTTACTCAGGAAAGCTTCCAAGAGGAAGTGGCATTTGGATGGAAAATTTAACAACATCTAGAATTCTTCTAGATAGAGATGGGGAATGGCATTTTAGACAGAAGGATCAGAATGACTAAAGGCACAGAAGTGAGGAATCAAAGAATGTGTTTAGAGATCAGTGGTTAGTCTAGAATGGGGCTGTCTGATAGAATGTTCCATGATGATGGATATGTTCTGTATCTGTACTGTTTGAGATGGTAGCCACTAGCCCCATGTGGCCATTGGGCACTTTAAATGTGGTCAGTGCAACTAAGGAATTGGATATTTAATTTTAATCAACTTAATGAGAAAAAAATCACTTGTGGCTAGAGGCTTCCATACTGGACAACACAGATCTAGAGTGAATGGAGCAAGGGATCTTGGGGGATAGGATTTTTGGAAGATTTACTGAGGCCACATAACAGAGAGCCTTGAAATACATGCATTAGGTAATGGGGACTGATATATGAGTGCTATTAAGTTCTATTTCCTAGTCAGTGCTAACATTTTAGGGTGATTTTTTTTTATGTCCATACTCTGGGCATTGTATACATACCAAGGATACATAGTTGCCTCTCCTATGGGGATTCTCAGCACTATTGGATACTTCCTATATCTTATATGTAAAACTCTATTATGATCAGATTTAGAATTTCCTGGCTTTTCCTTTTCTTTTAAAATGTAACTTACAGCAAGTGTTTGTTTGGGCTATAAGGGCATAGTCCATCTTATTCACTAGTATGTCTCTAGCTCCTTGAAGGATGCTTGACACAGCTTAACTGCTCCATAATTACTATGTGAGTTAATGTTGTATCAGGTTGATGAAGAATCTTGTGTTTCTAATAGGATTTCCCTATACATTTCCAAAAGCTTGTTATCAATCACATTCCTGAACACCTAACTCTTCTCCCCCCTTTTGTATCTAAATTTCCAACTCCTATAGTTGCCTGTCTTTCAAGGTTATACCTTTTAACTGGAAGATGTGGGTCCTCTAGTCTTTCAGTTGACAATGGAGAAATCCATGGTCTTTTAGACACTTTGTGGATCTATAGACGAATATAGTAGTCAGTGAGTCTAGGAAACCTGGTCACATTTTTGGCATCTTGTGACTGGGTATTCCTCATATCCTGTCCATTCAGAGCACCTCTATACCCCTTACCAGAGATAAGTCCATCTTGGTAATAGAGTGCTTCCTCTAGGCAGCTGTAATTGATTTCTTTGCACTACTAGTGCTTCAGTTCAGTTCAGTCGCTCAGTCATCATGTCTGACTCTTTGCAACCCCATGGACTGCAGCATGCCAGACAGGCTTCCCTGTCCTTCACCATTTCCTGGAACTTGCTCAAACTTGATTCAGGGATACCATCCAACCATCTTGTGCTCTGTTCTTCCCATCACCTTCTGCCTTCTACTTTTCCCAACACAGAATCTTTTTCATCTCTTCACATCATATGGCCAAAGTATTGAGGCTTCAGCTTTAGCACCATTCCTTCCAATGAATATTCAGGATTGATTTCCTTTAGGATTGACTGGTTTGATCTCCTGGCAGTCCAAGAGTCTTCTCCAGCACCACAGTTCAAAGGCATCAATTCTTTGGCACTCAAACTTCTTTATGGTCCAATTCTCACACCCTTATATGACTCTTGGAAAACCATAGTTTTCACTATATAGAGTTTTTCGGCAAAATGGTATCTCTGCTTTTGGATACATAGTTGCCTCTCCTATGGGGATTCTCAGCACTAGACTTCCTATATCTTATATGTAAAACTCTATTATGATCAGATTTAGAATTTCCTGGCTTTTCCTTTTCTTTTAAAATGTAACTTACAGCAAGTGTTTGTTTGGGCTATAAGGGCATAGTCCATCTTATTCACTAGTATGTCTCTAGCTCCTTGAAGGATGCTTGACACAGCTTAACTGCTCCATAATTACTATGTGAGTTAATGTTGTATCAGGTTGATGAAGAATCTTGTGTTTCTAATAGGATTTCCCTATACATTTCCAAAAGCTTGTTATCAATCACATTCCTGAACACCTAACTCTTCTCCCCCCTTTTGTATCTAAATTTCCAACTCCTATAGTTGCCTGTCTTTCAAGGTTATACCTTTTAACTGGAAGATGTGGGTCCTCTAGTCTTTCAGTTGACAATGGAGAAATCCATGGTCTTTTAGACACTTTGTGGATCTATAGACGAATATAGTAGTCAGTGAGTCTAGGAAACCTGGTCACATTTTGGCATCTTGTGACTGGGTATTCCTCATATCCTGTCCATTCAGAGCACCTCTATACCCCTTACCAGAGATAAGTCCATCTTGGTAATAGAGTGCTTCCTCTAGGCAGCTGTAATTGATTTCTTTGCACTACTAGTGCTTCAGTTCAGTTCAGTCGCTCAGTCATCATGTCTGACTCTTTGCAACCCCATGGACTGCAGCATGCCAGACAGGCTTCCCTGTCCTTCACCATTTCCTGGAACTTGCTCAAACTTGATTCAGGGATACCATCCAACCATCTTGTGCTCTGTTCTTCCCATCACCTTCTGCCTTCTACTTTTCCCAACACAGAATCTTTTTCATCTCTTCACATCATATGGCCAAAGTATTGGAGGCTTCAGCTTTAGCACCATTCCTTCCAATGAATATTCAGGATTGATTTCCTTTAGGATTGACTGGTTTGATCTCCTGGCAGTCCAAGAGTCTTCTCCAGCACCACAGTTCAAAGGCATCAATTCTTTGGCACTCAAACTTCTTTATGGTCCAATTCTCACACCCTTATATGACTCTTGGAAAACCATAGTTTTCACTATATAGAGTTTTTCGGCAAAATGGTATCTCTGCTTTTTAATATGCTGTGTAGGTTTGTCATGGCTTCACTTCCAAGGAGTGTCTTTTGATTTTATAACTGCATTCACCATCCACAGTTATTTTGGCGCCTAAGAAAATAAAGTATGCCACTGTTTCTATTGTTTGTCCATCTATTTGCCATAAAGTGATGGGATTAGATGCCTCAATCTTCATTTTTTAAATGTTGAGTTTTGTAAGACTCCTTATTTTATCAAGCAATTGACCACTCATTTTGGCAGTGTTTTATGCTATTGTTTTATTGTATCCTCTGTATATATATCTTGTTCTTTTTTCTCTTTTCATTGTAGTATAATTTCCTTAAACACAGATGTACAAATAAATGCCACACAAATGAAAATAAGAAAAGCCATTTATTCAGAGTTTGCAGTAGCAAGAGAATCAGCCACCATGACAGGTTTGGCAGAGAGTTAAAGGCAGGCAGGGAGTGGAAAAGCTTCATCACGGAAAAAAGGGAAGGCTGGGAGTGTGTCCTACTTGGAGGCTGTTGGCACAGGAAGGCTAGTGATGGTCTAACTAGGGACGGGCAGCCTGTGGAATTGACTATTAGTACATATTTGACTTTTATGATTGGTCTTAATATGTAAATCAGAACAAAACTTGGGGGAAAGCTGTCCATTATCAATCAGTTCCTGCCATTTGGCGTTGATGGTGACAGGGGTTGTTGTTTGACTTCCTAGACTGATGGCTGTAAATTGTGGGTCAAAGTTCGTATGATTGGTTTTTACGACTTGTGCTCTGTTCTTCCCATCACCTTCTGCCTTCTACTTTTCCCAACACAGAATCTTTTCATCTCTTCACATCATATGGCCAAAGTATTGAGGCTTCAGCTTTAGCACCATTCCTTCCAATGAATATTCAGGATTGATTTCCTTTAGGATTGACTGGTTTGATCTCCTGGCAGTCCAAGAGTCTTCTCCAGCACCACAGTTCAAAGGCATCAATTCTTTGGCACTCAAACTTCTTTATGGTCCAATTCTCACACCCTTATATGACTCTTGGAAAACCATAGTTTTCACTATATAGAGTTTTTCGGCAAAATGGTATCTCTGCTTTTTAATATGCTGTGTAGGTTTGTCATGGCTTCACTTCCAAGGAGTGTCTTTTGATTTTATAACTGCATTCACCATCCACAGTTATTTTGGCGCCTAAGAAAATAAAGTATGCCACTGTTTCTATTGTTTGTCCATCTATTTGCCATAAAGTGATGGGATTAGATGCCTCAATCTTCATTTTTTAAATGTTGAGTTTTGTAAGACTCCTTATTTTATCAAGCAATTGACCACTCATTTTGGCAGTGTTTTATGCTATTGTTTTATTGTATCCTCTGTATATATATCTTGTTCTTTTTTCTCTTTTCATTGTAGTATAATTTCCTTAAACACAGATGTACAAATAAATGCCACACAAATGAAAATAAGAAAAGCCATTTATTCAGAGTTTGCAGTAGCAAGAGAATCAGCCACCATGACAGGTTTGGCAGAGAGTTAAAGGCAGGCAGGGAGTGGAAAAGCTTCATCACGGAAAAAAGGGAAGGCTGGGAGTGTGTCCTACTTGGAGGCTGTTGGCACAGGAAGGCTAGTGATGGTCTAACTAGGGACGGGCAGCCTGTGGAATTGACTATTAGTACATATTTGACTTTTTATGATTGGTCTTAATATGTAAATCAGAACAAAACTTGGGGGAAAGCTGTCCATTATCAATCAGTTCCTGCCATTTGGCGTTGATGGTGACAGGGGTTGTTGTTTGACTTCCTAGACTGATGGCTGTAAATTGTGGGTCAAAGTTCTATCTGTATGCATGGTCTGGCCATTGTCCATTTGTATATTCAAGGACCATGTCTTATGCTTCTTTTATACTTGGCCTTCTCCCATGCTCTTCTGATCCTCCAGTGTTTGTCACATGCCCAGGCTCAAAACAGGTGCATGGTAAACATTTGGTTGAATGATGTGGCAGCACATCAGGTAATGCGTGCCGAGTTGTAAGTTCTATTGTTACTTTCTGGCTTGGGTGAGTCACTCAGTTACTTTCCAGTGTATTTCATTCCATTCACATTTTCAGTGTCCTTGTGGTATGTCAGGCCCAAGGAAACATGCTGATGGCACAGAAAAAAGTGATGCAAGATTCTTGCTCTCAAATACTCTTCAAAATATACCTCTGGTGGTTCAGATGGTAAAGAATCTGCCTGCAGTGTGGGAGACCCAGGTTAGATCCCCAGGGTAGGAAAAAGAAAAGGATATGGGCTACCCACTTGAGTATTCTTGCCTGGAAAAAACTATGAACAAAGGAGCCTGGTGGACGGCAGTCCATGGGGTTGCATAGAGTCGGACATGACTGAGTAACTAATGTGTTTAAATGTAAGGTTTTCATCTATAAAATGGCAACAATAGTCATGGAGTTGTGAGGTTAAGATCAGATAAAGTACATGAAAGCATGCAGTAAATTATTAAAGAGCTATAAAATATGAGGAATTTTTTCTATTTTAAATGTTTAACAATTATTTTTCTGAAAAGGCAAAGTAATTCCAAAAGATGATGCATCTTGATAAATTTTTCCTTTATCTTCTTTAAGTATAATTTATGATATAACCACACCATTTACAGAAAACTTCTGCATTTCTTCTTCTAGATGTTTACTGAGGAATCTAGGGTGTAATTATGCCTCTGTCTTTTTAGGGGGTGATACACTTTCAAAAGCCTTTTTGAAGGATTTCTAGTTGCCAAGCTGTCCTGTGAACTGGCCAATACAGTTTCTTGAATCATCGCCCAGTGTGGACCCAGTTTATATTTGGAATTTCATGCCATCTTGAAGGAACATCATCCAGTGCCAGGGTCCTCTCTGAGCTAATTGGGCTTTGGCAGTGATGTCATTCCATAGTGGGCGTTTGTCAAGACTATGCAGTGATAACTCCAATCTCGTTTTCAGCAGCATGTGCCCATGTCTGTTCCTCCCTTACATGCAATTACTCCTCCTGCTGAAGTTTCACTTCTGGTCCCTTTATGAAGATGGGAGATCAGTAGGCTATTTATACTACCTGGCAAGAAGCATTCCTCCCCTGCTATTCTGTGCACAGCTGTTTTCTCCGGTTATTAATATGGTTTAAGATAAAATTAGGGAGAGCAGTAACCAAACTTATCAAACTTTTGATAGGCAAGCAAGTCATCAAACCATGGAGGGAAGTGTCTCATAAGATTAAAAATTATAAGCACTGGAATCAAGCAGATGTATTTTGAATGACTGCTCGGCTACTTTTAGATGTGTGTGTTGGACCAGTTTGTTAAACTGTAAAAGACTTGGTTTCCTCATCTGTAAGATAAGGTAATACATTCTGCCTCATAGGGTTATAGATTAAATGTAACCAGATTTATGACTATTCCTCTATATCTTCTGACTTTCTGACCTCAGATTGTCTTTCTGTTCTGTCAAATAATCCTCATGTTCCAAGAGCACTAGGAAATAGGGAAGAATTTTTTGCAGATTTTCCAAGAAAGATGGGAAATCCCAACAATTCCCAAGATCCCTCCAGAACAGTGTCTTCAGCCTCTCCACTGTTATTTCCGAACAATTCAGTTTTGCCCCAGACTTGCACATCATTCCACAGTCCAGAGACGTCTTGCTACTTGCAGTTCAAAAGCCCCACCTTTAAGTGAACATCCGAGTCTTACCATAAAAAGGTCTAGACTCATCTGTTTTTACTTCAGTAAGTCTTTTGCAATCTCATTCCTGACTCAAATGGTCTATCAAAATACTGCCTAGAATTCAAGTTTTCTCCCTGAGAGGTAGTCCAAGGCAGGATATAAAAACAACTTTCCTCAGGATTAAGAGTTTGAGATTCATTCAGTCATGTCTGACTCTTTGCGACCCATGGACTACAGCATGCCAGGCTTCCCTGTCCTTCACTATTTCCTGAAACTTGCTCAAATTTGTGTCCACTCAAAGACAGCCTCTTCAACAAATGGTGCTGGGAAAATTGGACAGCTACATGCAAAAAAAATGAAATTGGAACATTCCCTGCCACTATACACAAAGATCAACTCAAAATGGATTAAAGACCTAAATGTAAGACCAGAAACCGTCAAACTCTTAGAGAAGAATATAGGCAAAACACTCAAGGACATAAATCAAAGCAAGATCTTCTCTGACCCACCTACTAGAATAGGGGAACTCAAAAGACGAATGAACATGTGGGACCTAATGAAACTTAAAAGCTTTTGTACAGCAAAAGAAATTACAAAAAAGCTCAACAGACAACCCACAGAATGGGAGAAAATCATAGCAAATGAAACAACAGACAAAGAATTAATCTACAAAATCTACAAGCAACTCAGACAACTCAGCACAGGAAAAACGAACAACCCAATCAAAATATGGGAAAAGGACCTAAACAGACATCTCTCCAACGACGACATACAGATGGTCCAAAAGCACATGAAACGATGCTCAACTTCACTTATAATTAGAGAAATGCAAATCAAAACTACAATGAGATATCACCTCATACCCGTCAGAATGGCCATCATCCACAAATTGACAGACAATAAATGCTGGAGAGAGTGCAGAGAAAAGGGAAAGCTCCTGCACTGCTGGTGGGAATGTAAATTGATACAGCCTCTGTGGAAGACAGTCTGGAGATTTCTTAAAAAACTAAAAATAGAAGCACCATATGACCCAGCAATCCCACTCTTAGGCTTATATCCTGATGAAATCAAAACTGAAAGAAGCACCTGTACCCCAGTGTTCATTGCACCTCTCTATACAATAGCCAGAACATGGAAGCAACCTAGATGCCCATCGACGAATGACTGGATCCAAAAGCTCTGGTACATATATACAATGGAATACTACACAGCTGTCAAGAGAAATGCAGAAGAACCAGCCCTAATGAGGCGGCTGGATCTAGAACGTATCATCCAAAGTGAAGTCAGTCAGAAAGGGAAGGACAAGTACAATATATTAACACATATATATGGAATCTAGTAGGATGGTGATGATGGCACACACAGTGAGTCGATGGAATGACAGACATGGACAGTGGACATATGGACATTGTGGGGAAGGAACAGAGGGTGGGAGACATAAAGGAAGTAGCATGAAGGCCTGTACTATCATAAGTGAAGAAAATAGCTCTAGTCATTGCTCTGTGAGAAAAGGAGATCCTTCAGGGGTGCTGTGTGATGGTCGTGAGGGGTGGGAAATGAGGGGGATATATATATGACTAATCTGGGATCATACATATCTGTAAACAACAAAACTCTGTAAAAGTTAAAAGTAAAATAAAAGTTTTAAAAAAAAAACTCGTGTCCACTGACTCAGTGATGCCATCCAATCATCTTGTCTTCTGTCGTCCCCTTCTCCTTTTGCCTTCTATTTATCCCAACATCAGGCTCTTTTCCAGTGAATTGTCTTTTTGCATCAGGTGGCCAAAGTACTGGAGCTTTAGCTTCATCACCATTCCTTCCGATGAATAATCAGGGTTGATTTCCTTTAGGATCGACTGGTTTGATCTCCTTGCATTTCAAGGGACTCACAAGGACCTTTGCCAATACCACCCTTCAAAGACATCCATTCTTCGTCACTCAGCCTTCTTTATGGCCCAGCTCTCACATCCATACATGACTACTAGGAAAACCATAGCTTTGACTATATTAACAGATGCAAACTAGGATATATAGGATGGATAAACAACAAGGTACTACTGTGTAGCACAGAAAACTATATTCAATATCTTATGATAAACCATAATAGGGAAAGATATGAAAAAATATACATGTATAGTTGAATCTCTTTGCTGCGTAGCAGAAGCTAATACAACGTTGTAAATCAACTATGCTAAAATTAAAGAACAAAACAACTTCCCCCATTTCACTGCATTCGTTTTATATAATATCCATAAAACACTTAGCACAATGCCTGCACAGAATAGTACTCAACAAACAAAAATCCGTTTTTTAATAAAAGTGAAAACACTGTAGTGAGATACATAGCTTTGATATATGTGAAACAACCTTGCTCAACTTAAGAATTTATGTCTGTATTTGTCTCTTAATTGTTAACATTAGGAAACGTATTAGCAAGCTTAAGTCAGAGATGTCCAAGGTATGAAAGGCATCAAGGCTGTGTCACTTCAGGCTGCAACGCCAATCTGGAGACCCAGGCCCGTCCCCACACAGATGGCTCAGTAAGTTGCTGTCTTCTTTGCCTCCTTATATGGGGAGGCTAAGTGATATTCTTGGCCTGTTTAGTTAACACAATCTCTTCTTCCTGGTCACAGTAAGTCTGTTTGAACTTCTTCCTACCCCAGCATGGTTTGTTAGCTAATCTGCTGGCCTGGTGGCCTTTTACCCATTTAGCTACAGAGAACGTTGCTCTGGGCCAGACACTCAAAGGCTGGGGAAAGAGAGGAGAAGGCTCAGTTCTCAGATGAACCCAACTGTAAGTCACAAGGAGTGGTCAACCCTGTAACACCCAGTGCACTGAGTGTGGGGCAAGATGGGAGGGATTCATGGAGCAGGGAGCCAGATAAGGTGTCAAGAGCTCTGAAACTTGACGTGGGCCTTAAGGAATGTAAGTAGGGATTTTGCTCGGCCACAAAGCAAAATCTGGCAACCTTTCTAGACTTTTTGAGTGTGTCAGCTAGAATCAAAGTGAGAACACCAGAGGGAAAGGAAACTCAAGGGGCAGAATTAAGGCTTTTATTGTATTCTCTCTTCCCATGTAGAGACCCAGCCCAAGTCCTGGAGGGCTTTTTACTTCTTTTTAATAGGGAAGACCATTCCCTTATAAATGAGAGCTCTTTTCCTTGAAGCTTAAATGACTTGTCTGTAAAAAAGTAGCTCTGTATACTTAGTAACAAATAGAGCCTAAATCCAATGGCTGTCCAAGGCCTAGCCCCTAGTTGGTGGTCAATAATAAATATTTATTGCATGAATAATGAATGAATAAATGAATGAACCTAGTTCTCCTGATTCCCCACAAAGTGTAATTTATGCTACTTGGCACTTGTTTTTGCTGTTGTTTGGTCACACTGCTAGCTGACTGTTATCACCATCCACAGAGGAATCACTTGGGATATGCTCTGAGGCCTTTGTGAATCCTAAGATTCACGAAAGCACCTATAACATGTGTGAGAATTTGACACAGGGCAGAGAGTCTACCACACAGTTTTAAAAATTGCTTTGTATTCCTTTTGCCTCTAGTCTCAATACTTATCTCTCCTGCTCCTAGCCATCAGGAGCTTGGCCTAATCATACCTTGAACCACACCCCTTGCATGCTTGCCATGTCACCTTTTTATGGTTTCTAGGCCAAAGTTGCTCCCCAGCCTAGGGATAGAGGCTCCAACCTGCCTTCTCATCCTTATCTTTCATTTCAATTTATTCTTGCTTTTGTATAGCAAATATTTATTGAGTACTTCTGAAGAATCAGACCCTGTGCTAGGAACTGAAGATATAGAAGTAAAGAGGAAAGACTCATGGATTTGCTTCATGGAGCTATCAAGTGGAGGAAACAGTAATAAATGAAAGTTCTATTATGTAATGGTTTATATTATGTAATGTAGTTTTGATAAGTGCCACAAAAGGGAAGTTTTGGACATCAAGATTGTTCAGCAGGAATCTAACCTATTTGGAAGGGTCAATACCACCTTCCCTGAGAGACTGCATTTGAGGGATAGGAAATGGCTCAGCAAAGAAACAAATTAAACCACCTTCCCTGAGGTAGGTAGAACTTAGTGAGAACACCAGAGGGAAAGGAAACTCAAGGGGCAGAATTAAGGCTTTTATTGTATTCTCTCTTCCCATGTAGAGACCCAGCCCAAGTCCTGGAGGGCTTTTTACTTCTTTTTAATAGGGAAGACCATTCCCTTATAAATGAGAGCTCTTTTCCTTGAAGCTTAAATGACTTGTCTGTAAAAAAGTAGCTCTGTATACTTAGTAACAAATAGAGCCTAAATCCAATGGCTGTCCAAGGCCTAGCCCCTAGTTGGTGGTCAATAATAAATATTTATTGCATGAATAATGAATGAATAAATGAATGAACCTAGTTCTCCTGATTCCCCACAAAGTGTAATTTATGCTACTTGGCACTTGTTTTTGCTGTTGTTTGGTCACACTGCTAGCTGACTGTTATCACCATCCACAGAGGAATCACTTGGGATATGCTCTGAGGCCTTTGTGAATCCTAAGATTCACGAAAGCACCTATAACATGTGTGAGAATTTGACACAGGGCAGAGAGTCTACCACACAGTTTTAAAAATTGCTTTGTATTCCTTTTGCCTCTAGTCTCAATACTTATCTCTCCTGCTCCTAGCCATCAGGAGCTTGGCCTAATCATACCTTGAACCACACCCCTTGCATGCTTGCCATGTCACCTTTTTATGGTTTCTAGGCCAAAGTTGCTCCCCAGCCTAGGGATAGAGGCTCCAACCTGCCTTCTCATCCTTATCTTTCATTTCAATTTATTCTTGCTTTTGTATAGCAAATATTTATTGAGTACTTCTGAAGAATCAGACCCTGTGCTAGGAACTGAAGATATAGAAGTAAAGAGGAAAGACTCATGGATTTGCTTCATGGAGCTATCAAGTGGAGGAAACAGTAATAAATGAAAGTTCTATTATGTAATGGTTTATATTATGTAATGTAGTTTTGATAAGTGCCACAAAAGGGAAGTTTTGGACATCAAGATTGTTCAGCAGGGAATCTAACCTATTTGGAAGGGTCAATACCACCTTCCCTGAGAGACTGCATTTGAGGGATAGGAAATGGCTCAGCAAAGAAACTGGAGAAGACATTCCTAGCAGAAGGCACAGCCTGGGTAGAGGCCCTGAGGTAGGTAGAACTTGGCTTTGCATGGAGATTTAGAAAGATCCATGTGGCTGTCATCGCTTGGCCCACAGCAGCCTGCAGGGCTTCCTTTTGTATCAAGAGCAAAATCCAAAGTCCTTATTCTAGTGAGCAAGATCCCACATGGTCTTGTTCCAGGGTCCCACTGGAGTTCAGGTCTCATTTCCTCCCACTGTCTGTCTCCCTCTCCCACCAACCTCATTTTGCTCTTCAAAAATGGCAAACATAGTTCATTTTCTGGACACCTGCATTTTTTTCTCCCTTCTATCTATGATACCCTTATACCAGATGTCTTCATAGCTCATTCCTTCATTCCATGTGAATTTGGGCTAAATGGTATCTTATTGAAGAGGCCTTCTCTGATCACTTTTCCTATAAAAGTGACCCTCCACTACTCTCAGCCCTATTACTCTGCATATTATTCTTTATCACGTTTAACCACCACTTGGCATATCATCTGTATTTGTTAATGATCTGTATCTTTCCGTTACCTTGTAAGGGTCATGAATGAAGCTGTCTTCTTGACTCCTGTATCTTCAGCACCTAGAACATCACTGGACTCATAGTTGGGACTTAATAAATATGTTCTCATAACAGTTGGATGGAAAGAGTAATCCAAGACCAGACTGCAGAGAGAGCCAAGAGCCAGACCCTACTGGACACATACCAGGTTACTTTTATGACCAGAGCAGCCTTGTTCATGCTTGTACCTCCCCCCACTATGCTCATCTCCACCCCCTGCCATCACCATCTCCACCAGTGGAGGTCCTGTTGACGTAGACCATTCCTGGAACTTCCACATAGCATCTATTCCTTTTTGGATTCTGTTGAGTCGGATGTATGTTTGACTCCTGTCTCCTGTGAATAACACAGCTTGACCCAGGAAAGTCTGTGTCAAGTACACACTTAGAAAAATCCTTGCTTAATTGGGTGACAGGAGGGCAGTAATCCAGAAGAGCTAATAATCCAGACTAGGGTTTACCGTAAGGGTGGAGTTGAGACAAAGCTGTGATTGGATTTGAAGGAACGGGTTTCCCAGGTGGTGCTGGTGGTAAAGAACTCATCTGCCAGTGCAGGAGACATATGAGACACAGGTTCGATCCCTGGGTCAGAAGGATCCCCCGGAGGAGGCCATGGCAACCCACACCAGTATTCTTGCCTAGAGGATCCCGTGTAAAGAGGAACCTGGCAGCCTGCAGTCCGTAGGGCTGCAAAGAGTCAGACACAACTGAAGTGACTTAGCATGCACACATGCATAGTTAAGAGCATGAACCCAGAGTTTAATTGCTGTTTCCTCGTAACTGATCAGTGGACTCCAATAACTGGCATCCCAGATGGTGACTTATTATTTATTTTCTTATTTATTTATTTCTTGCTTCTCAGAGTAGTTGAGGTAGTTTATAGGAATCAACAGAAGGTAAACTATGGATTAGAAATAGTATTAGGTCTAGGAAAGGTGTACATTAAAATAAGAGGCCAAAATGGTGAAAGGTAGGATAGGAGAGACCACTGATCACAAACAAACATGGTCATTATTTTCATGTGCAAATTAGGTTCATAACAGCCAAGGTGAAAAGAGATGCATGATTACTTATATAAAAAAGAAAACCAAAGTGTTTTTCTAGTTCTTATCCTTAAAAGAAGTTTCTCATTTGTGCCAGACTCTTATTTACTTATTTATTTTAATTGAAGGACAATTGCTTTACACTGTTGTGTTGGTTTCTGCCATACATCAGCATGAATCAGCCATAGGTAGACATATGTGCCCTCCCCCTTGAACCTCCCTCCCACCTCCCATCCCATTCCACCCCTCTAGGTTGTCACAGAACCAGACTCTAGGATGACACTGAAAGCTAACATTTCCATTTGTATGACCTTGGGTTATCTTGACCCATGAGTTGTCCAGAATTTCTTCTTTAAGGTGTTTATAACTTCTGAATTAGCTTGAAATATCTTAGATCCTCATTCTGACTCTGCTGTGATTACGGGCTTCCCCTAACCAGTCAAGACCTACATTTGTGATTCAACCTCTTAGAATTTCATAGTTCCTAAGGACCTTAAAGGTCATCAAGTCTAATTTAACATCCTCATCCCACTCACCTTCTGATGTTTGAATCTCCTCTGCAACAACTCCATCAAGTGGCCATCCAGCCGATTCTTGAATGCCTCCAGTGACAGAGAGCTCATTACCTTCAGTGACATCTCATCCGTCTGTTTATGAAATTTCCTGTTCTATTGAGCTGACATCTAAATCCTGGCCATCCTTATTGAAAGGGACATTTCATCACTGAGGAAAGAAATCAAGTCAAATTGGCTAGCAGCAAGCAGCTTTGGGAATCCTAAGCTTCATTAGAAGTAGACTTTTTGTTCAAATAAAGTGTTAAAATTAAGGCAGTATATATCTGAGTGGGGCCAATTGGCATAAACTCATCCTAGCATATGGTGTGCTTCCTTTTATATGCATGTTTAGCAGCTAGTGGATACCAAATCTCACACTGCTCCCAATTGCTAGCACTAATGAAGGATCTGTTTGCTTTGGGGGATAAAGATGGGATCACTGATTCACAGTTGTTTTTCCAGGAGTGACGAACAGATTTCACTTCCTTGTCGACACTCTTTTGCTCGGTCTTTCTCGGCCCCACTACCGCTGCCCTACTTCAGACCTCATTGTCTCTTGCCGGGACTGTTCACTTGTCTCTAGCTGGCCTCCCTGCCTCAAGCCTGGTCCTCTCTGGTCTAATCACACCACCAGAGAGGTCTTTACCGGGTGCAGATTTGCCGTATCACTTCCAGCTTGAAATCTTTAGTGAGCTCCAGTTTCTCGGCATGTAAAATGGGCAGGGCCAGGTCAGGGGTGGCTTGTGGCCACGAAGTGTCAGTCATTCAGGGACGGTTGAGCCCCCAAAGTAGTGTCAGGCCTTTGGGAATAGCTCAAGTTCATGTAGCGTTACATCACAGTTTATTAGCTGGCAAAAATTAATTTCATCTCTAGTTAACAGAAGAAGAAACAGAGGTTCTCTCAGTACTACTCCTACTAGTGCTACTACTACTGATAACAACAGCGAACGGTTTTGCAGCACATTCTGTCTGCCAGGTTCTGTTTTTAAGCACTTTATTTCACCGAATTATCATAACGAGGTAATTGATGACTCTGAGAGTGAGCACCTCCTTAAGTTTATGGCTCGCTGCTCAGGCATACCCAACCCCAGGCCTGGCAGGACGTGTGTGAATGACACATGGAGTGGGATTTGGGGGCACCTGCTGTGAGGGAGATCTGAGACAGGTCTGGTCCTAGCAGAGGTCCAGCCTTACTGCTGGCATTGGGATCAAAAGGACCAGCCTGGAGTTTTGCAGTCAGAGTGGGAGAGCCAGGAGGCCTTTCCTAGAGCGAGCAGTGTGGTGGAGAAGACCGCACGGCTGAGAGCCAGGTTCCTCCGCGTGTGTGCTGCTGGTGGGAGCCGTGTACTGTGATACCTCTCTGGAGCTCAGTTACCCGCTCTGCACAGTCAGAGTGTTAAGATCCCCGTTTCCTTCCCAGCTTCTGTGTGACGAGGGCAGTGAGTATGTCTGATGCACAGTGAAGTGTCGATGCAGTATGGGCTGGGAGAGGACAGCCGAGTGGGTATGAGGAGCCTCAAGCTTATCTGCACCTGACTCCCCCCTTTCATATCTCATTAAGATGAATGACACTCAGTTTGAGGAAAGCAGCTAGGCTTCCTACTCTCTATTAGGAGAACAGCCCCACTCCTACCATCCCCTCCCACAGGCAGTCTGCCGCCAGGCAGCCTGAAAACCCCGGGTCTGCCGCCAAGCCTATTTTCTCAGGAGCGTCCTCTCTGGTCTAATCACACCACCAGAGAGGTCTTTACCGGGTGCAGATTTGCCGTATCACTTCCAGCTTGAAATCTTTAGTGAGCTCCAGTTTCTCGGCATGTAAAATGGGCAGGGCCAGGTCAGGGGTGGCTTGTGGCCACGAAGTGTCAGTCATTCAGGGACGGTTGAGCCCCCAAAGTAGTGTCAGGCCTTTGGGAATAGCTCAAGTTCATGTAGCGTTACATCACAGTTTATTAGCTGGCAAAAATTAATTTCATCTCTAGTTAACAGAAGAAGAAACAGAGGTTCTCTCAGTACTACTCCTACTAGTGCTACTACTACTGATAACAACAGCGAACGGTTTTGCAGCACATTCTGTCTGCCAGGTTCTGTTTTTAAGCACTTTATTTCACCGAATTATCATAACGAGGTAATTGATGACTCTGAGAGTGAGCACCTCCTTAAGTTTATGGCTCGCTGCTCAGGCATACCCAACCCCAGGCCTGGCAGGACGTGTGTGAATGACACATGGAGTGGGATTTGGGGGCACCTGCTGTGAGGGAGATCTGAGACAGGTCTGGTCCTAGCAGAGGTCCAGCCTTACTGCTGGCATTGGGATCAAAAGGACCAGCCTGGAGTTTTGCAGTCAGAGTGGGAGAGCCAGGAGGCCTTTCCTAGAGCGAGCAGTGTGGTGGAGAAGACCGCACGGCTGAGAGCCAGGTTCCTCCGCGTGTGTGCTGCTGGTGGGAGCCGTGTACTGTGATACCTCTCTGGAGCTCAGTTACCCGCTCTGCACAGTCAGAGTGTTAAGATCCCCGTTTCCTTCCCAGCTTCTGTGTGACGAGGGCAGTGAGTATGTCTGATGCACAGTGAAGTGTCGATGCAGTATGGGCTGGGAGAGGACAGCCGAGTGGGTATGAGGAGCCTCAAGCTTATCTGCACCTGACTCCCCCCTTTCATATCTCATTAAGATGAATGACACTCAGTTTGAGGAAAGCAGCTAGGCTTCCTACTCTCTATTAGGAGAACAGCCCCACTCCTACCATCCCCTCCCACAGGCAGTCTGCCGCCAGGGGCAGCCTGGCCTTCAAATCTCAGCCCCAGCCCTGCCCTTGTGACAAACACCTCTTCCAGCTCAGTCACAATGAAGTGTCTCCTTTCTTATAAACCCAGGGCTCTGTCCCCGCCAGCCTCCCCCGTCACCCGCACTTCCCCTGGGTCTTAAAATGTGCCACTTCCTCCAGACCTGGAGGCCCACCCAAGGAAGTGCGAGATCCATGTTGATAACTAGCTAGGAGGCTAATTGAAAATATTTTGGAGTTTGCTGTTAGCTCTGTCAAATCAAGTAAAAAATCATTCTTATCTACCACAACCAGCAGTTATGCAAATCTGCCCATGGCATTAATTAAAGGACTTCCTTACTCCTCAGAGCGTTTATCATAAATGAGGAACAGGAACACTCAGGGGCCTATTTCATTCTCTCCCGCAGTGGTAGCCCCGTCTGAATTAATGCTGCTGTTTGCGGAGAGTCTGCCCTGGAGGGCGGGGGAATTGAATTCCTGGAGACAGATGTTTGAGTTCCACCTTTGTGCAGCTCTGTTTACCAGGTGTCAGCTTAGACGGGACAGGCCATCCCCCACGTGAGGCTTCACACTCCTCACGCCAGCACCTGAGAATTCCAACCTAGTCTTGACCCCATGTGGTGGGCAGGTGAATGCATTTACAGAACAGTTTTACATCCAGAGTATCCTTCTGATCCTGATTAGTTGTTCTTCTCCTGATTATTATTATTATCTCTCATTTCTCAGATGAGAAAATGGACCAAAACTTTTGTAGAGGAGCAGATAGCAAATATTCTAGGCTTTTCAGGCCTTGAGGTCTCTGTCGTGATTCTCAGCTCTGCCACTGCAGCATGAAAACAGAGATACACACTGAATAAACAGTCAAGGTTGTGTCCCAGGAAAACTTTATTTTAGAAACAGGTGGTAGACCTTGGTTTCCTTCCCTCTGCTATAGAGCATTTGAGATTGTAGCTGGGAAAAGATATCCTTGGTAAATAGAAAACCTTAATGAGGGGGGTTGCTGATTATAATCTCAGTCAACATTGCTGAACATCCACTATTATATGTCTAGCACATAAATCATAGAGAAGTCAAGGAGGCTATGGTATGGCAGGGTAAAGACCTATACAAAATCACATCACTGTCAGGTTAAGTCCCAGATCTTAGGACTATTAGAGGAGGCTATCGGACTCAGACTTCAGAACATCTGGAACAAAAAGAAGCTTTCTGGGATACTTTGTATGTAAACTGGGCTTTGAGGAAAAAATAGGATGAAACATGAAGCCTTGTCCATAGAGCTTCCTTGGTGGAGGGTCAGTGTGATCATGTTTCCCCTCTGCTTTCTGTTCTGACCACCAGTAGACACCAGATATGTTCAGAGTCAGTGCCAGGCGAGGGCCCTTGTAGGACAGGCGTGGTGGTGAAAGGGGACCTGGGCTCAGGACGGTGCTCAAGGCCCCATGTATATGGAGAAAATAGGTTCAGATTAGGCCATGCAGGAGCCAGCTGGAGTGAGACAGGTAGTAACGGGCAGCAGAGAAAGAGAAGTTGGGGTGAAAGGTGTCTCGTGGCACTGAGTCACAGGGAGGGGGCTGCGGCTGCATGGAGCCTTAGGTTACAAGTCATGATGCTGTGGCTACAACCCCTGACTCCCCGTTTCAGGCCATGGGGTTCCCCACACCAGTGACACTACGGATGACCTCACTCTGGGCTAGTGCCTGTGTTGCTTTGAGACCACAGGGCACCTTCACGGCCGTTATCTATTTAGCTTCACAGCAAATCCTAGGAGGCTACTCCTATCACCCCCATTTTACAGATAGAGAAGTCGAGTCTCAGAATAAGGCACGGTTGTTCCTAAAGCATTTGAAGCTAGAGCTGTGTGACCTGGAAGCTGGTGCTTTTCTCACTGTTCTATGGGGCCCCATAGTACGTGTGCCTGGAGTTAGAGATAGAAGAGTTAAGAGGATAAGAAAATATAGGTCAGAATCCTAATCAAGAAAGACCAGTCTAGTGGACTTAAGGCTCAAAAGAGTGCTATGGAAAGACAGATTCCCATCTGATCAGCTCTGGGTGCCCGTGAAATACACTTTTCTTCTTGCCTCACTGACTGGCGTGAACTAAGTGGTTCAGCTCCAGGCTGTCTCCTTAAACTCTCAGAGCATGTCACCACCCATGTGGCTGCCAGCTGGTGGGCTGGGGATGCTTCTGGGCTCTGCCCCGTTTGCTTCTCACTTTTACTCTCAGCCTGATCTCTCTGGCTTCAAGCTCTTTCCAGCCAGCCCCTTTGAATTAATTATTTCTTTGAGCGGTTTTTCAGGAATTGACATCCACACACAGGCCTCAGTGTCTCCCCAGAGGACTGCATGTCTAGGTCTCACATACGTGTGAAGCCCCCGGTGTGTGTTTTTAACCCCATCCCTAACCGAGGTTGTACACACAGTCTCAGCGAGGCACTGCCAAGCCTGGGAGAATACTTTCATCATGCGACTGAAGATTGCATCTCTTTGTGAGATCAGAGCCCTGATGGTGTCATAAATAAATTGATAATCCCTATGATTGCCTTGTAAGAGTAAACAAACATACAGTACATTGTACATGTGCTTTAAAAGCCATAATTTTTTAAAAAAGCATATACTTCAGAGGTACCACAGTTTATTTGGCTGTGGTTTTGCACTTGTTTCTGTTTTATTCAAAGCTCCAAAAGCCTTAAGGGTGAAAATGCCCAGGATTGCTCTTGACCCCTGAGGAGACCTGAGGAGCTCTGGTGTTCTGACACCCCAGTGTTCTGGGAGCAGCGTTGGACTGGAGAATCCTGCTGCTCACCTTCTGTCCAGATCCCGGTTAACAGAACAGCTCCCAGCTCAGATCCCAAGTTAGAACCCCTCTTCAGTGAGTGCTTCTGCCCACACTGCCACTGCCTTCGTCTGGTGGTCTTCATCTCTCTCTTGGACTGTTATTTCAACATTCTGGAACGTGATCTTTCTGTTACCAGCTTCTTCCCATGCACTCCATTTTCCATGCTGCTCTTAAGAGTGATCTCTATAAAAAGCAAATCTAATCATGACTGGAAAACCTCAGTTCTTGCTTTTACTCTCAGCTTAGTTGGGGTGGGGCTTCTCGGCTGCTGCCATCACCTACGATGACTTCTCTCACACAGGAGCTCGGGCTGGGGCTTAGGGAGGGGAGGTGCAAGACACAGCAGCCCTCCAGTCCCAGGGAACAGGGGCACCAGGGGCTGATCCCTGCCTGAGGTTCCCCTCCCCAGCCTGCCCCACCAAGCCTTCACCAGACCTGTCAGCCGGACAGTGGACAATGGTGTAATTCTGAGAGATTCTTCCCTAGATTTGAGAAAGGACGTACGGCATCAAGGAACAGAATCCGGAGCCTGGGTCCTTGTTCTTTTATGCCGCACAGGGAGTCTCCAGAACCGTGTCTGCCTTCTGTCAATGAGTCCCCATCTCTGTGGAGTCCCTATCCCTACACCTTCCTCTGCAGTGTGGTGTCCTCGCCGTGTGCCCCTACCCAAGAGGCGTGCTTACTCTCTTTGAGCTCACAAGCTTGAGTGACACCTCAGGCTTCCCTGGGTCCCTGAGCAAGAGGTGAGGGTGGCTCTGGTCCCCTGGGTGACTGTGGGTCCACAAGTCCAGCTCAGATGACCTCTGCTGAGAGCAGTGGCTGATTTCTGTGTATGGTCGCCTACCAGGCAGATAGGGCTCACCCAGGCAGCAGTGGGGTTTTGGTCTGTTTTCAGAATAAATCCACCCCATTTGAAGTCCTAGAGAGGAAACATTTTTTCCTCCCATTAGTATATATTGGCCTTGCCTCTTTTAAAAGCCCAGGTATCCTTACTATTATGTCTGATTTTGACTAACAACTTGGCTCTCTTTGTAAACAAGCCAGGCTTAGCTGTAAGTGGCTGTTTTCTTTGCTACCCAGCAAGGAGAGCGTGGCCCAGATGCACATCTGATAGAAAAGGGTAACAGAGGGGGGCCCAGAAAAACATCCTGAACTCCTGCCACAATGAACTTCAGTCCTTCTGTATTAGGTTCCAAGGGCTGCTGAGACACAAACTTGGTGGCTTAAACCAACAGAAATATCCTCTCTCATACTTGAAGAAGCTAAGAGTCTGAAGCCAAGGTTGGAAGGCCCATGATTCCTCTGAAGGCTCTAGGAGAGTCCTTCCCTCCTCTTCCGGCTTCCATGGCCCTGGCGTGGCTTCATTCTCCCATCTCTGCCTCCAGCCTCATGTGGCCTCTCCTTGTGCATCTTTCCCCTCTCACCTGTCTCAAATCTCCCTCTGTCTTTCTCTCGGAAGGATCTTTGTCATAACAATCTGGGATGATCCAGGATGAACTCATCTCAAGATCGATCCTTAACTTAATCACATCAGCGAAGATCCTTTTTACAAATGAGTTCCCATTCACAGGTTCCAGTGGTAAGCACATGTTGTTTGGGGGCCACTGTTCACCCACTGTGGCATCCCAAGGCACACCCAGGCCTTTCACATGGTGCCTTCCCAGAGGTGGTCTCCCTTCTGCCTGTGGTGTCCTTCATCCTCTTCCGACGTGTCCCCCGTCCCCCATGCTGTCCTCGCTCTGCAGACTCATCTGCATCTTAAAGCAAGAGTTCAAACATCCCTTGTGCATAAATCCGTCCCCTCCAGGAAGTACTATCCTGTGTCCTTTCCTCAGGACCCAGTGGCATGTGCTTACTAGTCTGGAAGGCATCTGCCAGCCCCAGTCTGGGCTGTGAGGGCCAAGCCAGGCAGGAGTAAGTCATCGCACTGAAACCTCCTCTCCAGGTCACCAGGGATTTCTACTTTGCTAAATCCATGGGTCACTGCTCTTCCTTTTCTTTTTTCCTACTAAACTGCTCAGCAACACTTGACAGTCCCTCCTTCCAGATCACTTTCTTCTCCTGGCACTTTAATACAGACTCCCTGTTTTCTTTCCACCTCACTGGCCTGCCTCTCTTACTCCTCCGCCCTCCCCTGCTGAACCTCCAGATATTGGAGTGCCCTAGGACTCCGCTCTTCCCTCCTTTGATCCTTTCTCCCCAGGGTTTCACAGCTACAAAGAACAATGACACCTACCTTTAGGTTTAGCCCAGACTCTCTGTTTACCTCTGGATTCTGTATCCAGCTATTGACCTGACATTTTCACTTGAATGTCTCATGGATATTTTACATGGAGCATATTCAAAGCAAAACACATGTATTTTTTTTTCCTCCCAGCTTTGTTCCCTTCTTGCCCCCACTCAAAACAGCACCGCCGTTCATTCAAGCCGAAAACCCAGAATCGTTGTTGATTATTTTCTTCCTGCGTCCTATGTTAAATCAATCTCAAAGTGCTATGAGATCTACATCCAAGTTATGTTTTGAGCCTATCTATTTTTTCCCCCCTACTATCCCAGCCTCACTTCTCTTGCCTCAACTCCCTCTACTTACCCTTCCCTGGAATCTTCCAGCCTCCTGGGTCTTCTTTGTGTTCTGCTGATGAACATGCTCATTTCTACCTTGTGGATTCCCTCCTTTCTTCATCTAGAATGCTGTTATCATCAATCTTGGCATAGTTTCCTTCTTGTCTCTGAAGCCTTGGTTCAGAGATGACTCACTACCAAAGTAACCATCCACCCATATCATTTTTGATCCCAAGACCCATTTTGATTTCTTTCTACTACTACTAAGTTATCACTGCGGATGGTGACTGCAGCCATGAAATTAAAAGATGCTTGCTCCTTGGAAGCAAAGCTATAAAAAGCAGAGACGTCCTTTTGCCGACAAAGGTCCATATAGTCAGAACTATGTTTTTTTTTTTTTTTCCAGTAGTCATGTATGGATGTATGGATGTAAGAATTAGACCATAAAGAAAGTTGAGTGCCAAAGAATTGATGCTTTCAAACTGTAGTGCTGGAGAAGATTCTTGAGAATCCTTGGACTGCAAAATCAAACCAGTCAATCCTAAAAGAACTCAACCCTGAATATTAATTGGAAGGACTGATGGTGAAGCTGAAGCTCCAATACTCTGGCCACCTGTTGTGAAGAGCCGAGTCATTGGAAAAGACCCTGATGCTGGGAGGGATTGCAGGCAAAACAGGGGGCAAAAGAAGATTAGATGGTTAGATAACATGACTGACTCAGTGGACATGAATTTGAGCAAATTCTGGGAGATGGTGAAGGAAAGGCGTGCCTAGTGTGCTACAGTCCACTAGGTCACAATCTGATTAAGTTATTTGTTAATCTGTTTATTTGTTTATGTGATTAATGTTGTCTTCTCTCTCTTGACAAGCATAGGTACTTAGCTGCCTTGATCATTCACCATACCTAGATAAGTTGTTATCACCTAATAGCAACTGAATATATACTTGTCGAATAAATGAGTATATGTTTCAGAAAAACCACTCTGGAGACAATTTGGAAAATAGATTTGAAGGGAAGAAATCTGTGCTTTAGAAAATTCTCTCTGACTAGAATATGCAGTGTGGACTGGACTTAGAGACCCCACAGTCATTTCAAACACTAAACCTTGTAGGATTTTTGGTGAGGTGAATTCAGTATGATTACAGCTTAGAAATGAATTAGAAGATTTCTTCATTGGTTCTGACAAGTGGGCTTTTCCCTCTGCTCTGTTGCCTTTGTGTAGTGAAAATACAGCCAAGATAGACTTCCGTATTTGGGTTGATGACCGCACAAGTATGTGAAAGTGGAATTAGATACTTTTCCCGCAGCAGCTCCTGACCCCAAAAGCCTGGACAATTGCTGTGAGGACAGAGTTCTCTGAGAGTATCATCTGGTGGCGAAGATGGGAAGGGAATGAACCAGTAGTGGGTACGCTTTGCTTCTTGAGTCAGAGGTCCTTTTGGCTGGCCTAGTGGTGGATAATGTGGACAATTCTTTTCTTCCC
Source organism: Tragulus kanchil (assembly GCA_022376925.1). Classification (NCBI taxonomy): domain Eukaryota; kingdom Metazoa; phylum Chordata; class Mammalia; order Artiodactyla; family Tragulidae; genus Tragulus; species Tragulus kanchil. Next base: position 42,824,384 of record JAIOJX010000023.1, read on the forward strand.
ATCTCTTCATTACTGCACAAAGAAGCACACAGAGCGTCACAGAAAAGGGGTTAGCCAGGCCCTGTAACTCTAGGATTCTTCTTTCTCTCTTTATCCCAGAGCCTGAGTCCTCTCTCACTCTTTTCAAAGCTCAGTGGAAACAGAAAGGATACTTAGAAAAGTGGATAGAAAGAAAACAGAATAGAAATCTCCTAAACCTGCTAAATTCTTCCCCTGAATCTCATGCAGAATTTGTATTCAGTAAAAATATATTTTTTCCAGGACAGATAATACGCCATCCCAATAGCAATTCTTCCCTCTTCCCCCACCCCATTTTTTGTAGATTTTATGGACTGATTTGAATTCATGGGGCCTCTTTTTCATTGTGCAGACTGAGAAATTGTAAACCTCGTAAGGTCACAATCTGATTAAGTTATTTGTTAATCTGTTTATTTGTTTATGTGATTAATGTTGTCTTCTCTCTCTTGACAAGCATAGGTACTTAGCTGCCTTGATCATTCACCATACCTAGATAAGTTGTTATCACCTAATAGCAACTGAATATATACTTGTCGAATAAATGAGTATATGTTTCAGAAAAACCACTCTGGAGACAATTTGGAAAATAGATTTGAAGGGAAGAAATCTGTGCTTTAGAAAATTCTCTCTGACTAGAATATGCAGTGTGGACTGGACTTAGAGACCCCACAGTCATTTCAAACACTAAACCTTGTAGGATTTTTGGTGAGGTGAATTCAGTATGATTACAGCTTAGAAATGAATTAGAAGATTTCTTCATTGGTTCTGACAAGTGGGCTTTTCCCTCTGCTCTGTTGCCTTTGTGTAGTGAAAATACAGCCAAGATAGACTTCCGTATTTGGGTTGATGACCGCACAAGTATGTGAAAGTGGAATTAGATACTTTTCCCGCAGCAGCTCCTGACCCCAAAAGCCTGGACAATTGCTGTGAGGACAGAGTTCTCTGAGAGTATCATCTGGTGGCGAAGATGGGAAGGGAATGAACCAGTAGTGGGTACGCTTTGCTTCTTGAGTCAGAGGTCCTTTTGGCTGGCCTAGTGGTGGATAATGTGGACAATTCTTTTCTTCCCATCTCTTCATTACTGCACAAAGAAGCACACAGAGCGTCACAGAAAAGGGGTTAGCCAGGCCCTGTAACTCTAGGATTCTTCTTTCTCTCTTTATCCCAGAGCCTGAGTCCTCTCTCACTCTTTTCAAAGCTCAGTGGAAACAGAAAGGATACTTAGAAAAGTGGATAGAAAGAAAACAGAATAGAAATCTCCTAAACCTGCTAAATTCTTCCCCTGAATCTCATGCAGAATTTGTATTCAGTAAAAATATATTTTTTCCAGGACAGATAATACGCCATCCCAATAGCAATTCTTCCCTCTTCCCCCACCCCATTTTTTGTAGATTTTATGGACTGATTTGAATTCATGGGGCCTCTTTTTCATTGTGCAGACTGAGAAATTGTAAACCTCGTAATCGAGAGGGCTGGGTGAGCTGAGTGGGTAAAGCAGATTCGAGGAGCTGGCACAGTCCCCGTGGATCTGCATGGAAGCTGGGCTTTGCCAGTCTGCATGGGCAGTCCCCTTGCTAAAAGGCATATGATGTTCTATTTGGCAGCACAAGATAGCAGACAAATGTGGAATTAGAAGGAGGAAATCTGGACTATCGTCCTCACTACTTGGATGACCTTGGGCAAGCTCTATAAGTTTTCTGAGGCTAGGCTTTCATGTCAGGAAATGGAAGTACTTCTATGTTCTTCCCTTTGTACAATAGCATTCTGAGAACTAAATATATATGTGAATATGCTTTGAGAACTACAAAGACCTCTGTGTATCTTAGTCATTATTTTCTAGTTTGTCAAATCAGAGTCTTAATCTAGAATGGATAAATCTATTCACAGTTGAATGTTCATTCATTAGACAGACTGATTGATGATGAGTTGGGATTCTGGATTCAGACCAGAAGACAGAAATAAACCTACTCTTGATGATATTTTAGAGCCTCTCCAATTCAATATGATTTAATTTGCACATTTAGTATAGAGCTTGAGTATTAGATAGGGCTAAAAATGAGATTTAGTGAGAAAACATGGTTTTATCCATTCAACTGGCACTCAATAAATATTTTGGGGTGCAGATAAAATGTTTATAACAGCGCTTGGCACATGTCAAATGCTCAATAAACTCCCACTGTTATTATTGTTATTGCTCTTGTTGCTGTTTGCCAGGCCCTCGGCTGGGCTTTGAGTTTGTGAATATGCAAAGCCATGGTCTCTGCCCTCTAGCAGCTCTGGGTCTACTGTGGGAGAGAGATTTGTGAGTTGACAGTTACAGGAAAGTGAAGTAAAGTAGAGGCAATCATAGACTGATTCAAGTCAGCCTATCTGTATTTGAAATTCTGTTTCATTATTTCTTAGCAAGGTGAACTTGGGCAAGTGATTTAATCTTTCAGGCTTTATTTCCTTCATCTGTAAAAAGAGAGAATAATAGGACTGATTTTAAAGGCTTCCAAATGAGTGAGATTAAGTAATTAATCATTCATTTATTTATAAAATATTTGCTGAGTGTTGGGTTGACCAAATATTCACCCACACCCAGCCGAGGTATCCCTGTCTTCATCCCCAGAACCTGTGAATATGTTAGGTTGCATGGCAGAAGGGAAGGAAAATTGCAGATGGAATTAGAATGCTAATCAGCTGACCTTGAAATAGGAAGGGCACCCCCTATCCTGGATTAATGGGATGGGCCCAATGTCATCATGGAAGTCTTCAGAAGTGGAAGAGGGAGGTGGGGGGAGTCCCCGAGTCAGAGATAGATTTGAAGATGCTTTACTGCTAACTTTGAAGATGGAACCAAGGAACGCAGGCAGCCTCTAGAAACTGGAAAAAGTCAGAAAACATATTTTCCCCAAAGCCCCCAGAAGGAATGCAACCCTGACAACACCTTGATTTTAGCCCAATGAGATCCATTTCAAACTTCTGACTGCCAGAGCTGCACAATAATAAATTTCTTTAAGCCTCCAGATTTGTGGTAACTTATTACAGCCACAAGAGGAAATTGATACAAATGCCTCCATGTGTCATCAGACTCTTTTCTAAGGGCCAGGGCTAAGCAGTCACCCATGCGCACACAGACACATGTACCCCCTGCTATTTGGAGCTTAAATTCTAGAACAATAAATAAATAGACAAATATGTGTCAAAAGCTGATACATGCTAAGAAGAAAAATTAAAGCAAAGTCAGGAAACTGGAGAATAAAGGGAATAATATTTTGCACTTAGGTGATCAGAGGGTCTCCATAATGAGATGGCATTTGAACAGACATCTGGCTTCCTGTGGCTCAAATGGTAAAGAATCTGCTTGCAATTCAGGAGACCCAGGTTTGATCCCCGAGTGGAAAAAATACCCTAGAGAAAGTAATGGCTACCCACTCTAGTATTTTTGGCAGGAGAATCCCATGGACGTAGGAACCTGGTAGACTACAGTCTCCGGAGTCACAAAGAGTCAGACACGACTGAATGACTAACACTTTCACTACTGGTTTACATGAGAACTTGCCCCTGTTGTTATCAGGGAGAAGAGCAAACTTGGGTGAAGCAGCTCGTTTGCTTCCAAATGTAAAAAGAGAGAATAATAGGACTGATTTTAAAGGCTTCCAAATGAGTGAGATTAAGTAATTAATCATTCATTTATTTATAAAATATTTGCTGAGTGTTGGGTTGACCAAATATTCACCCACACCCAGCCGAGGTATCCCTGTCTTCATCCCCAGAACCTGTGAATATGTTAGGTTGCATGGCAGAAGGGAAGGAAAATTGCAGATGGAATTAGAATGCTAATCAGCTGACCTTGAAATAGGAAGGGCACCCCCTATCCTGGATTAATGGGATGGGCCCAATGTCATCATGGAAGTCTTCAGAAGTGGAAGAGGGAGGTGGGGGGAGTCCCCGAGTCAGAGATAGATTTGAAGATGCTTTACTGCTAACTTTGAAGATGGAACCAAGGAACGCAGGCAGCCTCTAGAAACTGGAAAAAGTCAGAAAACATATTTTCCCCAAAGCCCCCAGAAGGAATGCAACCCTGACAACACCTTGATTTTAGCCCAATGAGATCCATTTCAAACTTCTGACTGCCAGAGCTGCACAATAATAAATTTCTTTAAGCCTCCAGATTTGTGGTAACTTATTACAGCCACAAGAGGAAATTGATACAAATGCCTCCATGTGTCATCAGACTCTTTTCTAAGGGCCAGGGCTAAGCAGTCACCCATGCGCACACAGACACATGTACCCCCTGCTATTTGGAGCTTAAATTCTAGAACAATAAATAAATAGACAAATATGTGTCAAAAGCTGATACATGCTAAGAAGAAAAATTAAAGCAAAGTCAGGAAACTGGAGAATAAAGGGAATAATATTTTGCACTTAGGTGATCAGAGGGTCTCCATAATGAGATGGCATTTGAACAGACATCTGGCTTCCCTGATGGCTCAGACGGTAAAGAATCTGCTTGCAATTCAGGAGACCCAGGTTTGATCCCCGAGTGGAAAAAATACCCTAGAGAAAGTAATGGCTACCCACTCTAGTATTTTTGGCAGGAGAATCCCATGGACGTAGGAACCTGGTAGACTACAGTCTCCGGAGTCACAAAGAGTCAGACACGACTGAATGACTAACACTTTCACTACTGGTTTACATGAGAACTTGCCCCTGTTGTTATCAGGGGAGAAGAGCAAACTTGGGTGAAGCAGCTCGTTTCTGAGGGCCATTCCCAAAGAAGGAGGTGATGCTGAGATTTCAGAGGCTAGAACCCCCAACAACCCAGGGGGACAAAGGCCTCTGTCCTGAAGGAGGGCCCGATGCATGTGTCACAGAACCCAGGACACAAGCCTGTCACTCTAGTCTGGCCAAGAGATGATGATAATTTATAGGGGGAGAATTGGAGAGAAGGTGAGAAATTATCTTTTTTCTCATTGAATTGTATTGACATACAGTATTATTTTCAAATGTTCAACATAGTGGTGCAATATTTTTATGTTATGGAATAATCATGATGCTAAGTCTAATTACATTGTCATCATACAAAGTTATGACAGTATTATTGACTATATTTCCTATTAGTACATTGTATTCCCTGTGGTTTATTTCATAACTGAAAGTTCATACCTTTTAATCCCCTTCATCTATTTAGCCTGTCTCCCAATCCCTTCCATTAGGTAGCCACCAGTTTGTTCTCTGTATCTACAAGTCTATTTCCGTTTTGTTTTGTTTGTTCATTTGCTGGTTTTTTTAGATTTCGTGTATACATGAAATTATACATTATTTGTCTTTCTCTGATTCCCTTATTTCATTTAGCATAATACTATGAAGATCCATCCATGTTGTTGCAAATGACAAGATTTATTTTGTATGGCTAAGGAATGTATTCTTTATCCGTTCATCTATAAAGTGAATAAAAATGTTTGCAAAAGGTTAAAGCAAAGTCAGGAAACTGGAGAATAAAGGGAATAATATTTTGCACTTAGGTGATCAGAGGGTCTCCATAATGAGATGGCATTTGAACAGACATCTGGCTTCCCTGATGGCTCAGACGGTAAAGAATCTGCTTGCAATTCAGGAGACCCAGGTTTGATCCCCGAGTGGAAAAAATACCCTAGAGAAAGTAATGGCTACCCACTCTAGTATTTTTGGCAGGAGAATCCCATGGACGTAGGAACCTGGTAGACTACAGTCTCCGGAGTCACAAAGAGTCAGACACGACTGAATGACTAACACTTTCACTACTGGTTTACATGAGAACTTGCCCCTGTTGTTATCAGGGGAGAAGAGCAAACTTGGGTGAAGCAGCTCGTTTCTGAGGGCCATTCCCAAAGAAGGAGGTGATGCTGAGATTTCAGAGGCTAGAACCCCCAACAACCCAGGGGGACAAAGGCCTCTGTCCTGAAGGAGGGCCCGATGCATGTGTCACAGAACCCAGGACACAAGCCTGTCACTCTAGTCTGGCCAAGAGATGATGATAATTTATAGGGGGAGAATTGGAGAGAAGGTGAGAAATTATCTTTTTTCTCATTGAATTGTATTGACATACAGTATTATTTTCAAATGTTCAACATAGTGGTGCAATATTTTTATGTTATGGAATAATCATGATGCTAAGTCTAATTACATTGTCATCATACAAAGTTATGACAGTATTATTGACTATATTTCCTATTAGTACATTGTATTCCCTGTGGTTTATTTCATAACTGAAAGTTCATACCTTTTAATCCCCTTCATCTATTTAGCCTGTCTCCCAATCCCCTTCCATTAGGTAGCCACCAGTTTGTTCTCTGTATCTACAAGTCTATTTCCGTTTTGTTTTGTTTGTTCATTTGCTGGTTTTTTTAGATTTCGTGTATACATGAAATTATACATTATTTGTCTTTCTCTGATTCCCTTATTTCATTTAGCATAATACTATGAAGATCCATCCATGTTGTTGCAAATGACAAGATTTATTTTGTATGGCTAAGGAATGTATTCTTTATCCGTTCATCTATCAATGTATACTTAGTTTGCTTCCATATTATCTTGGCAACTGTACATAAAGCTCCAATGAACACAAGGGTGTATGCATATTTTTAAATTAACGTTCCCATTTTCTTCAGAAAAATACCCAGAATTAGAATTGAGAAATAATCCTTTAATGCAGAGCTCACAGGATTTGCGAATGGATTTCCTATAATGGAAAGAGAGACTAAAGGATGACTCTAAGAAAGTGAAATAAAGTTACTAAAATAGGAAAAACTAAACTAGGGGCAAATTTGGGGGACAGCAAGAAAGAGTTTGTTGTTGTTGTTTAGTTGCTAAGTTGTGTCTGACTCTTTTGCAGTCCCATGGACTATAGCTCATCAAGTTCATCTATCCACGGGATTTCCAAGGCAAGGGATCAGACCATGTCTTCTGTAATGGCAGACGAATTCTTTACCATTGAGCCACCAGAGAAGCAATAAAGATCTTCATTTTAGATATATTAAATCTGAGAATATCTTCAAGTAAGGAAACACTGAGTTCAGAAGAGAGATTGGGACTGGAGATACAACTGTGAAAAGACCGGGGAGCTGAACTCACTTTAGAGAGTAGACGTAGGCAAAGAACTGGTCCAAGATTGAGTCTAGGACACTCCATCAGTGAGAGACTGGACCGACAAGAGGAGGCTTCTGGAAAAGCAGAAGGCCGGGCACTTGTGAGTGCCTAGTATAAGGTGCCTGGCTGCTGTGGTCTGAATTGTGTCCCTCAAAATCCACATGCTGAAGCCCTAGCCACCCCTCTCCTATGTGACTGTGTTTTTAGACCTTTAGGAGGTAGTTAAGGCTTCAATCTCTATTAGTACATTGTATTCCTGTGGTTTATTTCATAACTGAAAGTTCATACCTTTTAATCCCTTCATCTATTTAGCCTGTCTCCCAATCCCTTCCATTAGGTAGCCACCAGTTTGTTCTCTGTATCTACAAGTCTATTTCCGTTTTGTTTTGTTTGTTCATTTGCTGGTTTTTTTAGATTTCGTGTATACATGAAATTATACATTATTTGTCTTTCTCTGATTCCCTTATTTCATTTAGCATAATACTATGAAGATCCATCCATGTTGTTGCAAATGACAAGATTTATTTTGTATGGCTAAGGAATGTATTCTTTATCCGTTCATCTATCAATGTATACTTAGTTTGCTTCCATATTATCTTGGCAACTGTACATAAAGCTCCAATGAACACAAGGGTGTATGCATATTTTTAAATTAACGTTCCCATTTTCTTCAGAAAAATACCCAGAATTAGAATTGAGAAATAATCCTTTAATGCAGAGCTCACAGGATTTGCGAATGGATTTCCTATAATGGAAAGAGAGACTAAAGGATGACTCTAAGAAAGTGAAATAAAGTTACTAAAATAGGAAAAACTAAACTAGGGGCAAGTTTGGGGGACAGCAAGAAAGAGTTTGTTGTTGTTGTTTAGTTGCTAAGTTGTGTCTGACTCTTTTGCAGTCCCATGGACTATAGCTCATCAAGTTCATCTATCCACGGGATTTCCAAGGCAAGGGATCAGACCATGTCTTCTGTAATGGCAGACGAATTCTTTACCATTGAGCCACCAGAGAAGCAATAAAGATCTTCATTTTAGATATATTAAATCTGAGAATATCTTCAAGTAAGGAAACACTGAGTTCAGAAGAGAGATTGGGACTGGAGATACAACTGTGAAAAGACCGGGGAGCTGAACTCACTTTAGAGAGTAGACGTAGGCAAAGAACTGGTCCAAGATTGAGTCTAGGACACTCCATCAGTGAGAGACTGGACCGACAAGAGGAGGCTTCTGGAAAAGCAGAAGGCCGGGCACTTGTGAGTGCCTAGTATAAGGTGCCTGGCTGCTGTGGTCTGAATTGTGTCCCTCAAAATCCACATGCTGAAGCCCTAGCCACCCCTCTCCTATGTGACTGTGTTTTTAGATGAGGCCTTTAGGAGGTAGTTAAGGCTAAATAAAGTCATAGGAGTGGGGCTCTGAGCTGATAAGATTGGTGGCCTGATAAAAAGAGGAGAGAGAGCTATCTCTGTCTTTCTGCCATGTGAGTTCACAGCTAGAAGGACAGCCATCAGCAAGCCAGGGGGAGGATTCTCAACCAGGAACGGAACTGGGCAGCACATTGGTCTTGGACTTTCAGCCTCCAGAACTGTGAGAAAAGACACTTCTGTTGTTTAAGCCCCTCAGTCTGTGGTATTGTGTTATGGCAGCCCAAGTGTCTGTCTGAGACAATAGTCGTAGAGGTTTGGGAAGAGACAGAGGGGACCAGGGCCAGGAAATACTAGGAGGGCTGGCAGGACATGTTCTCTCCTCACCACCTGACTGACCCACATTCATCCGTGTTCCTCTTTGGGCCTCAGTCTCCTTTTCTATAAACTAAGGGCTTCTTTCAGCTCCAACATTCTACATACTATGATTTAGAAACAGAATTATTAGAAAACATGTTGTTGTTGTTTAGTCACTGAGTTGTGTACAGCTCTTTACAACCCCATAGACTGCAGCACTCCAGGCTTCCCTGTCCTTCACTATCTTCCTGAGTTTACTCAAACTCATGCCCATTGAATCGGGATGCCCACTGGTTGGATGGCTCCAGCCATCTCGTCCTCTGTCATCCCCTTCTTATGATACAGAAACAGAATTATTAGAGAACATGTATTGCTTCATTTATGTTGATTTTTTAAAATATTTTTTAACTTTGTCTTTTTGTTGTGGTAATATATACATAACATAAAATTTACCATTTTAACCATTGTCCGTCTCCAGGACTTCCTCCTATTCCCATGTGAAACTCTGTACCCCTTAAACAATCGTGGCTCTCCTCCTCCTCCTCCCAGTCTCTGCCAGCCGCCATGTTACTTTTTGTCTCTTTGAATTTGACTGCTCGAGGTAACTCACATAAGTGGGGTAATACAGTATTTTTGTCTCTTTAAAAGTCTAGCTTATTGTAAAACAAATATACTCCAATTAAAAAAAAAGTCTAGCTTATTTCCCATAGTAGAATGTTTTCAAGGTTCATCCATGTTGTAACCTGCATCTGAATTTCCTTCCTTTTAAGCCAAATCATCTTAGTCATGTGGCTTTTCAGTCATAAGCCCTGTGCCCCAATTCCAACTCTTCTATTTATGAGTTCATGTGACCTTGAGTGTACCCTCTTCTTCTCATTTCCTCATCCTTAAATAGTGAAAATAGTACCTACCCCACAGACATGTTGGGTGGAGAATTTGATATAATGAATGTGAAACCTCTTTAGAAAGATTATGATGCTATGGCTATTTTTGGCTGCAAGAAGTCACTAGGTTGGCTGCCAGGGGTGATTTTTTTTTCTCTCTTGCTCAACCTAGTGACATCTTTCCAAGCAATTCCTTGGCCCAGATGATCCAGCTCACTTATCATGGCAGTCAAATAAATGGACTTGGTTGTTTTCCTGTCAGCTTCTTGAATGTGTCACATCAGCACAGCCAAAGATAAGGAGTCTCTTTCTCGGACCCAGACGCTTTGGACCTGGGTGCTTCCATTGGGTGCCAGAGAGAGTACAACCCTGACAGCTGGAGAGAACCCTCTTCCCCTTGGCTTTTTGTTACATTTTACAACAACATTAGGCTCCTTGTTTCTGGGCCTGATTCCATGAGGTCATTCCACCCTGGAGAGGGTGGGAGGATGGATTAGAGGGAAGAGAGATGAGGCAGCACAGCCTGGGAGTTTGGGGGCTGAGGCCAGTCCAGGTCTCCTATGGACTAACTATAGGACCATGTGTAAATGCACTTTCCCTTTTGGGGTTGTTACCTGCCTCTGTGTGATAAGGGGTGGGACTAGATGACCTCCAAGATTATTTCCAGCTTTGGCCTTCCATGAATTATGAATGATACATAAATTACCATTCCACTTTCTGTCAACAACTCTAGATCTTTCCTTCACCCCCATTCTTCATGGACTTGACTGGGCCCCAAGAGTTACTCACTTCAGGTTCAGACCTAAACTTGATCCTAACTCCTAGCACTGAGCCTATCTCTTCCCTCCTCCCTCTTCACTTTGATTCCTCTCTGGTTCAATTTTCTGCTGTCTAGAGAAGCTGGCTTCAGAAACATCTGCTTTTCTAATGCATGCTGAAAGATTAATGGCAGATTATGACTGAGGAATAATACTTCAGCCTCAAAAGAAGGGCCCTCTCACAATAGAATCCAAACAGAGAATGGGGAGATAGGCTCAAAAAGTAAGCAAGTGGCCAGATTATATAGGCTTCCAGAGAGAAGAGAAGAAGTTTGGACTTTATCCAATGGCAATGAGGGTTTTTCAGCTGTAGCTAAGTTATTTATGTCTTCAAGTGATCATTCAGTCAGCTTTTTGAAGACTGAATTGAAGTGGGAAAAGAACAGAGTCAGGCAAGAGAGTGAATTACAGATCCTGGTGAGAAGGATCAAGAAGAGTGGTAGTAGAGATGGAAAGGAAGAGGCCTACCTGAGAGGTTTTAGAGGAATCACTTGGAGTGGGGCCCAAGTGAATCTGGGAGTGAGAGAGAATGAGTTTAGAATGACATTGGCATTTCTAGCTTGCAAGTATGATGCCCAGTTTTGTCTATGGCTAATACGAAAATGTTCTGTCACATCAGCACAGCCAAAGATAAGGAGTCTCTTTCTCGGACCCAGACGCTTTGGACCTGGGTGCTTCCATTGGGTGCCAGAGAGAGTACAACCCTGACAGCTGGAGAGAACCCTCTTCCCCTTGGCTTTTTGTTACATTTTACAACAACATTAGGCTCCTTGTTTCTGGGCCTGATTCCATGAGGTCATTCCACCCTGGAGAGGGTGGGAGGATGGATTAGAGGGAAGAGAGATGAGGCAGCACAGCCTGGGAGTTGGGGGGCTGAGGCCAGTCCAGGTCTCCTATGGACTAACTATAGGACCATGTGTAAATGCACTTTCCCTTTTGGGGTTGTTACCTGCCTCTGTGTGATAAGGGGTGGGACTAGATGACCTCCAAGATTATTTCCAGCTTTGGCCTTCCATGAATTATGAATGATACATAAATTACCATTCCACTTTCTGTCAACAACTCTAGATCTTTCCTTCACCCCCATTCTTCATGGACTTGACTGGGCCCCAAGAGTTACTCACTTCAGGTTCAGACCTAAACTTGATCCTAACTCCTAGCACTGAGCCTATCTCTTCCCTCCTCCCTCTTCACTTTGATTCCTCTCTGGTTCAATTTTCTGCTGTCTAGAGAAGCTGGCTTCAGAAACATCTGCTTTTCTAATGCATGCTGAAAGATTAATGGCAGATTATGACTGAGGAATAATACTTCAGCCTCAAAAGAAGGGCCCTCTCACAATAGAATCCAAACAGAGAATGGGGAGATAGGCTCAAAAAGTAAGCAAGTGGCCAGATTATATAGGCTTCCAGAGAGAAGAGAAGAAGTTTGGACTTTATCCAATGGCAATGAGGGTTTTTCAGCTGTAGCTAAGTTATTTATGTCTTCAAGTGATCATTCAGTCAGCTTTTTGAAGACTGAATTGAAGTGGGAAAAGAACAGAGTCAGGCAAGAGAGTGAATTACAGATCCTGGTGAGAAGGATCAAGAAGAGTGGTAGTAGAGATGGAAAGGAAGAGGCCTACCTGAGAGGTTTTAGAGGAATCACTTGGAGTGGGGCCCAAGTGAATCTGGGAGTGAGAGAGAATGAGTTTAGAATGACATTGGCATTTCTAGCTTGCAAGTATGATGCCCAGTTTTGTCTATGGCTAATACAGAAAAAAATGTTCTGCCATTCTCCCCCAGATCACTATGCTATCCAAATCTACTCCCACCTCAGGGCCTTTGCACTTGTGGATATCTGTCCCCAATTTTAAACCAAATGTCCCCTCTTTCAAGGGGTTTCTTTGCTGGCCAGTCTAAGGTAATCTCTTTGCCCTATTTGTCTCCCACCTCAGTCCTTCATTGCCTTACTTTTTATCCCTAACTAAAATGAGTTCCTTCATCTATTTGCTTAGTTCCGCTATGTAAGTTCTATGTGAGTAGGAGTCTCATGTGCCTCCTTCATGAGTGTAATCCTGGTACCTGGGAGAGGGCTTGGCTCATAGCAGGTGCTTATTAATTAAAAGTTTAATGAACAAAAAGGAAGGAAAGAAGGAAGAAGGCTGGAATCACACATGGCAAATTATTTCCAAAGATGGCTGAAAAATCATCCATCTTGCATGCCTTTTGCAGTGAGACTTGTTGCTTCTCTCATCAGGTGGAGCCAGTTTCCTCTCTTTTGGATCTGGGCTGGCGCCATGACTTCCTCTACCGTACAGAATGCAGTTGAAGTGGCACTGTGTGACTTCAGAGTCCAGGCTTTCAGAGGTGGTGTGGCTTTCATTTTCACTCTAGCCATGCTTCTTCTGGCTGTTGAGACTCATCAGAAAGCCCAAGTCCCTCTAGGGGGAAATGAAGCCCGCTAGCCTTCAGCACCTGCTGAGCCCAGCCCGTAGCAGGTCCACCAACTGAGAGCTGCCACATGAATGATCCCAGACATTTAGAGCCATCCAGACAGGCCACAGAGTTGTGAGAAACCGTACATTGTTTTAGCCACTAACTTTCATTCTCCACTTTGGGCTTTGAGTTTAAGGAACTGGTGAACATCCAGGTAGAGATGTACAGCAGGACTGGAGTATAAGGAATTATAATATATAACTGTATATATTATAATTATATATTTGTATATGTATGCATATATACATTTATGTGTATATCTGTGCATATAAATATGTGTTTGTATATAAGTATGTATGTGTAATATAGGTATGTATTTCTGGTATAAACAGCTTTGATAACCTTTGAATTATGTGTACAAACTTTTAACATGATTATTGTTTCCTGACTAGATTCTGAAGAAAATTGTAACAACTGTGAATTTTCTTAAGCTTATTCTGAAATTTTTTCAAATGGATGAATGAGGTCAGGTGTAGGCAGGTAAAGGAAGGATTCCCATTAGAGTCATTTGAGAAGCATTCAGAATACTGCCTCCCCAAAGTTTCTGCCCCACTGCACTCTGCTCACTCCTTTGGCCAAGAGTTAGACAGTGGATGCAGAAGTATCAGTTCTAGCCTACCTTAGTATAGACAAATATGCCTCTGGTGTTTTCCATCTTACAAAGCAGTTTTCCCATCATCATTTCATTTGATCCTCATAGCAACTCTGTGACATAGGTGCTTTTTTTTCTTTTAATGGAAAACAGGATCTAACTTAAAGTTACAGAAAGCATAGGTAGCGGAGTGAGGACAGATCCAGAGGACCCTCTAAACTTCGAGGTCTGCCTGATTTCAGCACCCTGTCTCTCATTCCAATAGAAGAGACAATGAACTTCTTGGAAACTATTTACATAATAAAGAAAATGACATTGGTCTTGAAAGCCATTCATTGTCTGTCACAGGAGACTGGGAGATACCATCTTTGGGCAAGGTCTTCACCCATCTTGTAATTTAAGTAAAACTTTCATGCTAATTGCGTCTCCCTCCTAGAGTCAGCCCTGGCTCCTGGGAAGCAGAGGAAGTGCTTCCACACTTCATAGACAGCCTTGGCTTCAAGCACATCATTTGCTCCATTTTTTTTTCTCCTATGAAATATGAAAAAAGCAGATGTAAAGGCTTCTCTGTTTCTCTTTAAAGGAAGGAGATAATAGTTGTTTTGCACATTTTAATTTAACATATTTAAAAGGATTGAGTTTTTTTTTAATTGGAAAATTTATTCTGGGTAAAAAATTAATGTAGGATGAGTTAAGAATACTTTTTATTTATTTATTTATTTTTGTATTAGGAGACAAGAGGAAGGCCCTGGAAATATGTTTGCAAACCTTCATGATCTCCCTGAAACCAGGCAGATATTACCTGAGACACTGGCCCAGTCTGGGCCACAGTTAGAATATTTGCTTGGGACTGGGATGGGGGAGGGTTTCCCTTGTGTCTCAGTGGGAAAGAATCCACCTGCAATTCAGGAAAAAGGAGTCTGATCCCTGGGTGGGGAGGATCCCCTGGAGGAGGGCATGGAAACCCATTCCAGTATTCTGGCCTGGAGAATCCCACAGACAAAGTAGCCTGGTGGTTTAGGTGTCCATAGGGCCGCAAAGGGCCAGATGCAACTTAAGCTCACACACCTGGTGAGGGAATATCTTCTAACCAGCTTCTCATCTCTAGAGTTCTCTGTCACAGAATGAAAGCGCTCCCTGACTCCTGGACGCTCCTTTTCTTCTGTTGGTGTCCTACTTATTTCTTGAATGATCTCATCTTTTTTTTCACCACTGAGTCGTTCTTCTCACCTCTGTGCCCCAGGTTCCTGCTTCATGGTGGACTGCTCACCATCCACCTCCCTCCTGTGCTGAGAGCTGGACTGCCCTCTGTGGACTTCTGCAGGGGAACCTACTCGTTCGTCCATTTCTCACACCCCACGATGCTGAGAAGGGGGTTGAAATACTCCTGGATAGTTTTCTTGTGTGTATAGACTTTACACTTTCACCCTAGTGAAAACCGCAATTTGAGTTTCATTTTATTTGGCTGCATAATCCACTGTTGTTACCGGCCCTTTCCAGCCTGGTCCCAGTAAGACTGGGAGATACCATCTTTGGGCAAGGTCTTCACCCATCTTGTAATTTAAGTAAAACTTTCATGCTAATTGCGTCTCCCTCCTAGAGTCAGCCCTGGCTCCTGGGAAGCAGAGGAAGTGCTTCCACACTTCATAGACAGCCTTGGCTTCAAGCACATCATTTGCTCCATTTTTTTTTCTCCTATGAAATATGAAAAAAGCAGATGTAAAGGCTTCTCTGTTTCTCTTTAAAGGAAGGAGATAATAGTTGTTTTGCACATTTTAATTTAACATATTTAAAAGGATTGAGTTTTTTTTTAATTGGAAAATTTATTCTGGGTAAAAAATTAATGTAGGATGAGTTAAGAATACTTTTTATTTATTTATTTATTTTTGTATTAGGAGACAAGAGGAAG
This sequence comes from Tragulus kanchil, assembly GCA_022376925.1. Classification (NCBI taxonomy): domain Eukaryota; kingdom Metazoa; phylum Chordata; class Mammalia; order Artiodactyla; family Tragulidae; genus Tragulus; species Tragulus kanchil. The sequence continues at coordinate 42,839,909 of JAIOJX010000023.1, forward strand.
GCCCTGGAAATATGTTTGCAAACCTTCATGATCTCCCTGAAACCAGGCAGATATTACCTGAGACACTGGCCCAGTCTGGGCCACAGTTAGAATATTTGCTTGGGACTGGGATGGGGGAGGGTTTCCCTTGTGTCTCAGTGGGAAAGAATCCACCTGCAATTCGGGAAAAAATGAGTCTGATCCCTGGGTGGGGAGGATCCCCTGGAGGAGGGCATGGAAACCCACTCCAGTATTCTGGCCTGGAGAATCCCACAGACAAAGTAGCCTGGTGGTTTAGGTGTCCATAGGGCCGCAAAGGGCCAGATGCAACTTAAGCTCACACACCTGGTGAGGGAATATCTTCTAACCAGCTTCTCATCTCTAGAGTTCTCTGTCACAGAATGAAAGCGCTCCCTGACTCCTGGACGCTCCTTTTCTTCTGTTGGTGTCCTACTTATTTCTTGAATGATCTCATCTTTTTTTTCACCACTGAGTCGTTCTTCTCACCTCTGTGCCCCAGGTTCCTGCTTCATGGTGGACTGCTCACCATCCACCTCCCTCCTGTGCTGAGAGCTGGACTGCCCTCTGTGGACTTCTGCAGGGGAACCTACTCGTTCGTCCATTTCTCACACCCCACGATGCTGAGAAGGGGGTTGAAATACTCCTGGATAGTTTTCTTGTGTGTATAGACTTTACACTTTCACCCTAGTGAAAACCGCAATTTGAGTTTCATTTTATTTGGCTGCATAATCCACTGTTGTTACCGGCCCTTTCCAGCCTGGTCCCAGTAAGAGTCCTCCTCCCTGGTGTCACTCAAGCCAATAGGAGACCAGGTTTAGTTAAGACGCAAAGGAACATTTTATCCTTTGATGAAGAAATGTTGAGGTGTGAGCTGGTGCTCTCAAGCAGAAGTCCGCAACCTTTTTGGCACCAGGGAGCTATCCTATAGAAGACAAGTTTTCCACGAACTGGGAAGGTGGGGGAGGTTTTGGGATGATTCAAGTGTGTTACACTCATTATGCACTTTATTTCTATTATTATTACATTAGCTCCATCCCCAATAATCAGGTGTTACATCCCGGAGGCTGGGGCCTCTGGCTCTGGAGTATAATCGCTCCCTGACCGACTGTCAACAGGTGTGCTTTATCAAGTCAGCGGGAAGGCGCCGCTGTGCTGCTCAAGCTCCGGAGCTCAGTGCCTGGCGCAGCGTCTCTGCCCATGGCCCGCCTCCACCATCTTAAATTAAGTGCCGGGCGCAAAGTTTCTGCTCACAGCCGGAGCTGAGGTGTTGGGAGGTCCTTCCGCACAAGGAACTCTAGTCTGAAGTGCTGGTGGTAGGCCACGGCGCGGAGCAGCCCTCTGAGCAAGTGAAATTGGACTAAGCACAAAGGAAAAAAAAAGGTTAGGCTTTATTTTCTTACCCAGGTTCTATTTTTATTTCCCGGGAATTGTTCTCGAGCTTTGCCAGTAAAATGGTCTCTTCTGTATCACTGTCCTTAGCTAGCATTACAGGCACTGTGGTTCACTTAATGAAGACTTTTGGCACCAGATTCCTGATCTTTCTCACCATCTCAACTCCTGCTGTCACCATCTTGGGAGATTCCAGTGACCAGAACTGCACCATTCCATACCCTAGTCTCGTAATTCTGGAACTCCCATTTCTAGAGACGGTCATTTGCCTCGGGTTCAGTTACAGGCTTCAGGGTCCCTTTGAGGTCTTCATCTCCCTTCGGGTAGCCTCAGAGCTTCACCTCCTCTAGGCTGTCTGTCCCTCCATTTTCTCTCAACATTTGGCTCCCTCCCAGATTTTATTTCTGCTTTTTCCTCTTTGGAGTCCACGATTCCTCACCCTTCCTTCTCAGTAACTCTCTGAACACACACAGCTCTCCTTGAGTTCCAGACACAGTGCCCCACACACCACATTTCTAGCAGAATCTCATGTCTCTTAGGTCACTGAGAAAACGAGCCGTTTGATAGGATCTCTCTCGCCTTTCAGTAGCTTGCCATTCACTGCCCTTTTCTTTCCTCAGCCTCAGAGGAGATATATCCTTAACGCTCCTTTCTCCTGTCTCATTTTTCTACGATTCGTCACCTCGATTCCTTCTGTGAAATCTTCTTTAGAATATAAAAGTAGTCAAGTTCTTCCCATTCTAAACAAAACAAAGCAAAAAAGTCACCAAAGCATAAATGCCTTTACCCCATGTTTATCTAGGTAGCATTTTATCTAAATATCTCAAAAGGGCTACCTACCCTCACTGCCTCCAGTTTCCCACTTCTCATTCACTCATCAACCTGCTGGAGCCTGCCTTCTTGCCCACCTCTTCCCCTGAAACAGCCATCACTAAAATCAAGGATAACTTCCTAATTGCAAAATTCCATTAGGTATTTTTATTGGAATTTTGCCATTACGACATTATTACACTCACTGAACCTCTTTCTAATATTTAGTATTGTTAATCATTTTTTTCCTTCTTGCAACTCTGAACTTCCTTGCATCATTCTTTTGATTTTCATAGTGTTTGGCAATTTTGTCTCTGGTTCTTCATAGGTTTATCTTCCTTTCACTGGCTTCCCTGATGGCTCAGATGGTAAAGAATCTTCCTGCAATGTGGGAAATGCACTGACTCCCTGCATGACTGCTATTAATATCGATAAGTCTCCCTCAACTTCTCTTTCTTCTTTGGCAGCCACATGGTATCAGTGGTCAAATCCTATTAAATTAAGTCAGGCTTCCTCTGTCTCCCAGACTGCTGCAATGACCTTCATACAAGGCTTCCTGCTTTCATTTCTGTTTGCTCTCAACATATTCTCATACCTGCTTTCCTGATGGTTCAGTGTTAAAGTAGTGCCTGCCACTGCAGGAGACATGGGTTCAATCCCTGGGTCAGGAAGATCCCTTGGAAGAGGAAAAAGAAATCCATTTCAATATTCTTGCCTGGGAAATCTCATGGAAAGAGGAGGCTGGTGGGCTACAGCCCATGAGGCCACAGAGATTCAGGGACCAAACAACAAATATCCTAATACCATAGTCAATATAATCTAATGAGATGTAAATCTGACCAGATCAACCCTATGCTTAAAGCATTTAAATAATTCCCCAGTATCTATAGAAACATATTCAGGTTTTTCTCATTCAGGGCTTCCATGAGCTAACATCTGCAGATGTCTTGGCATAACTAATCAGTTTTCTGCCCCATCCTTTCTCTTTCAGCACCAATTAACTTCAGAGTCTACACCTGACACCACTCCAGCCATATAAGTCTTGGTGACTTTGCTTGTGCTCTTCCCTCTCCTGGAATTCCTCATCATTTTTTGGCTTGGCTGAATCCTACTCATTCTTTAAGACTCAGCACATAAGTCCTCCACAAGCCTGATCTATGAACCTTTCCTCAGAGCTTCCATATATCCTGTGTGTATCTTCTCAGATTGCTTTACTGGCTTCTCTGTCTATCCTTCCAGTACACTGTAAGCTTCTTGAGGTCTTATTCAGCATTTTGTCCCTCTTGACCAGTCAAGTGGCAGTTTTCTGGAAGGCACTTAGAAAGAATTTGGAATTAAGAATCGTTTCTTTTTCAAATTGTTTCTTTTTCCATGTATTATCCCTGTTACATAGATAAGTCACATTTTCTTACCTATAATTATTCTATTTACCCTTGAAAGAAAAAATCAAGATCATATGAGATAAAGTAAATGTTCGTTGTAAACTTCAAAGTACTATGAAAATGTTTTACTTGATAAAATTTGCAAAAATACATAGAGAAAAAAGATCTAACACAACATTATGGATCCTGTATAAATTTTAATGGGACTTCATATTCATTCAAGAATCTACATTTTTAAGCCAGTGTGGTAATCTGCAAAGAGTAGTGAGAATTCTCTCTTTGTTGTAAAAGCCTGGTCAATTTACCTAGAAGTGCTAGAATTGGACTTACGGAAATAATCAGCTAATATTATTTAATAGATGTGACAAGAGCACTAATGTAGCTTCAACATTAGCAGGTCATGAATCTCCTGACTCTCTTAAGAACTTACAGCATTGCATCTTATTTACTCTGCACCTTCAGACTGGGCCTTCTGCCCAACTCTTCCAGCTCTATTTACATGCTTCTCAATTCTGTATGAAAACCAGGCCTTGGAAAAGGGACCATAGTAAATTTCAGAGATGTAAATCTGACCAGATCAACCCTATGCTTAAAGCATTTAAATAATTCCCCAGTATCTATAGAAACATATTCAGGTTTTTCTCATTCAGGGCTTCCATGAGCTAACATCTGCAGATGTCTTGGCATAACTAATCAGTTTTCTGCCCCATCCTTTCTCTTTCAGCACCAATTAACTTCAGAGTCTACACCTGACACCACTCCAGCCATATAAGTCTTGGTGACTTTGCTTGTGCTCTTCCCTCTCCTGGAATTCCTCATCATTTTTTGGCTTGGCTGAATCCTACTCATTCTTTAAGACTCAGCACATAAGTCCTCCACAAGCCTGATCTATGAACCTTTCCTCAGAGCTTCCATATATCCTGTGTGTATCTTCTCAGATTGCTTTACTGGCTTCTCTGTCTATCCTTCCAGTACACTGTAAGCTTCTTGAGGTCTTATTCAGCATTTTGTCCCTCTTGACCAGTCAAGTGGCAGTTTTCTGGAAGGCACTTAGAAAGAATTTGGAATTAAGAATCGTTTCTTTTTCAAATTGTTTCTTTTTCCATGTATTATCCCTGTTACATAGATAAGTCACATTTTCTTACCTATAATTATTCTATTTACCCTTGAAAGAAAAAATCAAGATCATATGAGATAAAGTAAATGTTCGTTGTAAACTTCAAAGTACTATGAAAATGTTTTACTTGATAAAATTTGCAAAAATACATAGAGAAAAAAGATCTAACACAACATTATGGATCCTGTATAAATTTTAATGGGACTTCATATTCATTCAAGAATCTACATTTTAAGCCAGTGTGGTAATCTGCAAAGAGTAGTGAGAATTCTCTCTTTGTTGTAAAAGCCTGGTCAATTTACCTAGAAGTGCTAGAATTGGACTTACGGAAATAATCAGCTAATATTATTTAATAGATGTGACAAGAGCACTAATGTAGCTTCAACATTAGCAGGTCATGAATCTCCTGACTCTCTTAAGAACTTACAGCATTGCATCTTATTTACTCTGCACCTTCAGACTGGGCCTTCTGCCCAACTCTTCCAGCTCTATTTACATGCTTCTCAATTCTGTATGAAAACCAGGCCTTGGAAAAGGGACGAGTCAGATGAGATTTCACACAACAACCTGATTTACCTTAAGTGAGGGCATGTTTTTTATCCAATTCTTTCTTTATTGCTAAGCAAAACAAAAGAAAAAATAGTTCTACTCTGCAAAAATAACTCCCAATACAGATAAAGTGGAATTAGAAATAAATGACAATCACTACAAGTGATATGTTCTAATGAGTGAAATCCTTGATAGAAAATTAGAGCTGAAAAACACTTAGTTTCAGGTTGTGCAACAACAACAAAAATAGCTTCAAGGAGTTAAAAGCTTCAAACAAGAGGAATATAGCCATCTTACCCTCATGAGGAAGAGGGGGTAGTGCAGGTGCTCCCAGAAAAGGAGAAGTCCTATGGGGAACAGGCAGAGCCCCAGACACAGACAGTGACCTGTCTCTGCCACCAACCACTCAGACAACATTTAGTAGGTCATTTTATCTATTCAGACTTCATCTTCCTCCTGTGTCCCATGGGCATCATCCCAAAGCATCTTGTAGAGGAGATGAAGGGGGCTGGGGAGACCCAATATTTATTATTCAATAGATAGTAGATATTACTTTAATTAAAGTTAAATTCATTTGAAGAAAAGGAAAAATACAGAGAAATAACAAAATATTGAAGAGGTATGTTGGGCCCAGATTATGCCATTCTTGAATTCCAGGTTACAAAGTTGAAATTTTGTGAAGAGATTTTGAAGGTTTGGAGGCGTGTGCTGTGACACAATGTATGATGTGCTTCTTGAAGATTGATCTGGAAGAACTGTATAGTGGGAGGTTAAAGGGAATTATCAGGAGGCAGAAGAACCAGCTAGGAAGCTATCAGTTTAATCCAGTGAGACCTGATGAAGTCGATCTAGGGCAGTGGTAATGGGGATGGGGAAGAAGGTTGTTGTTGGGATAGAACTGGCTAGAAAGAGTTGTTAAGGACAGCTCCTGTGTTTCACACTCTTGTGATTAGGAGGAGGATGGTAGTGCTCTTCATTTCTAGGCAGGGGAGTGGGTTTGGGAGAGCCTGTAATTTAGTGTAACTTGGACTGGATTTTTTAGATTCTGGTAAGCTATCAAGGAAGAAAGAGTTAACAGGCATTTGGGTATAATAATTCTCTAGCACCCTATGATCAATAGGTATACTTCATTGGGCTATTGGTTCCTATTTCAAAGGAATCCCTATTTGATTTTTTTTTTTTAATGCAACCAGTAGGAATGTAGGACTCACCAACAGAAACACCCACTATATAAAACCTGGCTGGAAGTGTCTCCTTAGGACTTTCCAGCTCACTGCTGTGCTAGCCAGGTTAGTCACATTTGTTTGCTGCCAAAAAGATGTTTGAATCCAGGCAAGATCCCAAGCAAACTCTTCTGTCTCTTCTTCCTAGAGTGTCTGTGTTCTACTCCCCACCCAAACTGGCTGAAAACATGAGCAAATCTGATCCTCGTACAACCTTGTTAAACAGTCTTTTCCTTCGTTCTCCTTATCAAAGAACTCAACCTGGTTATAGAGGCCCAGGCTCCCCAGGGAAAGCCATGCTGAGACCCAGTGTCACATCCACCTTATCTGTGTTGTACTATTCTGTCTTTCTTTAACTCTTCATCTGTTGTCCTGATACCGAGGTGAGGCTTAATGGTTTGTAATCCCCAGGTTCCCAGTGGTGCCTCTGGGAAAGATTGAGCCCATATTAGCAACTTTCCAGTTTTGGGCAGCAGTGCCTTTTGTAACCCCATATCTCTGTTGACCATTTCACACTTCTATCCAATCCACTGGATAGAGTCTCACTGTCCTTGTTGGCCATATCCAGCTTCCAAGAAAATATATATATAACATATATATGTATATTTGTCCTTCAGAGAAGTTTAGTGTAGTAATTATTTTAAAGTGTGTATTTGGATTTGTTGTGTGCAAAGCATTGAATAGACAATGCCAGTGGCCTCCTCAAGATGAAGGAAGCATATTTTGGGCGCTTAAATGAGGTTAGGGTTCAGATTGACCTGTATACAAATGAGACAAGTGAGGTTGGTAGAGAGATGGGCATGAGGAGGAGGCCGCTGAAAAGCTAAGCAGGAGTTAAACGTGCACCTAACCAGCTTCAAGACTTAAATTTTATATTGAAGACAGAGTACTTATAGAGAAAGGCTGGTGGTTGAGTCCAAAAGGGTCTAGGGACAGGAGGAGGGCCCATTTCAATACCACCTCTGAGACTTATCAAGTATAGAGTATCCTTTTAGGCCACAAGAGTGGTCCAGAGTTCTGATCCAGGGAAGAATATTTTATATAAGTGGAAGCAGGGGGAAAAAGTAGCTTAAATACCATCTTTAATGATATACAAGGGAGATGAAGACAGTGCACTGCTTAAGTCATTGTATTTGGTTTAAATCTAAAGCTCAAGGTTTCTGATAATTTCTTTTGCTTTGTTTTCAAACAGGATCTCATTCATGTGTCCTCTAATGGAAGACACATTTTATGTAGTATTCCCTGTATGCAGAATATGTGTATATTTATTGCACATGCATTTTATCTTTTCTTTTGACCCTCATACCCACCTGTAAACAGGGCAGATCTTAGCTCAAAAAATTATGACACTTGTTTCAGTTTTTCCCTAAACAGAGGGTAATTATTTGAAAGTTAAGGACCAATTTTTGTCTCAAAGGGCCAGAAAAGGGCTGAACTGAGAAGTTTGAGACAGATGCTATAAAACCTCAAAAGCTTCCCTTAGTTCTGTGCACGTATTGAAAAACAGAATATTAGCCTGTGTTAGATAAACCAGGTCAGTTGGGACTACAACCAAAATAACATCTCTGTTGCTAAAGACATTTCTAGAACCCTGAGTTTCTGAGAGGAGGTTTCAGCATGGTCAGAAATCGATGAGTTCATGAAGAATAAAGACTCAGGTCCACAGGTACAAGGTTAGTGAGAGATGAAGCCAGACGTAGGGTCAATGGATTCATATCTAGGAGGCCACTGATATGTGTTCCTCCCTCAAAGAATGTCTTCAGCCTCAACTGCTTTTATCTTTAGATTTCTCTGATCCATCTCATTGTGCCTTAAGATAGGAAGCATATTTTGGGCGCTTAAATGAGGTTAGGGTTCAGATTGACCTGTATACAAATGAGACAAGTGAGGTTGGTAGAGAGATGGGCATGAGGAGGAGGCCGCTGAAAAGCTAAGCAGGAGTTAAACGTGCACCTAACCAGCTTCAAGACTTAAATTTTATATTGAAGACAGAGTACTTATAGAGAAAGGCTGGTGGTTGAGTCCAAAAGGGTCTAGGGACAGGAGGAGGGCCCATTTCAATACCACCTCTGAGACTTATCAAGTATAGAGTATCCTTTTAGGCCACAAGAGTGGTCCAGAGTTCTGATCCAGGGAAGAATATTTTATATAAGTGGAAGCAGGGGGAAAAAGTAGCTTAAATACCATCTTTAATGATATACAAGGGAGATGAAGACAGTGCACTGCTTAAGTCATTGTATTTGGTTTAAATCTAAAGCTCAAGGTTTCTGATAATTTCTTTTGCTTTGTTTTCAAACAGGATCTCATTCATGTGTCCTCTAATGGAAGACACATTTTATGTAGTATTCCCTGTATGCAGAATATGTGTATATTTATTGCACATGCATTTTATCTTTTCTCTTTTGACCCTCATACCCACCTGTAAACAGGGCAGATCTTAGCTCAAAAAATTATGACACTTGTTTCAGTTTTTCCCTAAACAGAGGGTAATTATTTGAAAGTTAAGGACCAATTTTTGTCTCAAAGGGCCAGAAAAGGGCTGAACTGAGAAGTTTGAGACAGATGCTATAAAACCTCAAAAGCTTCCCTTAGTTCTGTGCACGTATTGAAAAACAGAATATTAGCCTGTGTTAGATAAACCAGGTCAGTTGGGACTACAACCAAAATAACATCTCTGTTGCTAAAGACATTTCTAGAACCCTGAGTTTCTGAGAGGAGGTTTCAGCATGGTCAGAAATCGATGAGTTCATGAAGAATAAAGACTCAGGTCCACAGGTACAAGGTTAGTGAGAGATGAAGCCAGACGTAGGGTCAATGGATTCATATCTAGGAGGCCACTGATATGTGTTCCTCCCTCAAAGAATGTCTTCAGCCTCAACTGCTTTTATCTTTAGATTTCTCTGATCCATCTCATTGTCCTGAGCCTAAAGGCAGGGATTCAGAGACCTTATGAGAGTTTCAAGCAGTTAAAACACCTCTGAGTCCTTTAAGTAGGGACGTATCTTTATCAATGTTCATGCCTTCTGTTAAGCCAGGGCTGGGTCCTTTAGTGGCATTTGCATTTCAGTAATGGCGACAATACCCACAGCAACCCTGATATACTGTATTGCAAAGGTGACAGTGAAGGTTATGGCAGACATACCCTCTTGGGAAGAGTTTTCCTCTAGAAAGGGTAAAAAAATTGTCATCTCCAATTAATTAAGCTTAAGAATTCTAATTTAACTTAAGACATGCATATGTGCTAAATCGCTTCAATCATGTCTGACTCTGCAAACCTATGGACTGTAGCCCTCCAGGCTCATCTGTCCATGGAATTCTCCAGGCAAGATTACTGGAATGAGTTGCCATGCCCTCCTCCAGGGGATCTTCCCAACCCAGGGATTAAATCCACATCTGTTACTTCTAACCTGCATTGGCAGGCAGGCTCTTTACCACTAGTGCCACCTGGGAAGCCCTAACTTAAGATACTGATTCTCAAACCATGGAATGAGACAAAGCTTGGCCACAGTACATTAAGCCTGTGCTGATCATGGAGCAGTGAGAGCGTTGGCTGATATTTTGGCCTAGGACCCAGAGAAGCATAAATTTTGTCTTAGCGCAGTCTCTTCTTCTCCTTATGTGTTTGCGAAGATACATGTTTATAAAGAACAAAGGCAAACTCATATTTGATTGTTAGCTGGCATTGAGACCTAGTACAGCACAGAGTGCACTTTTCCTCAAGCCATGTAGAGCTCAGGAGCTTCAGCCAAGGGTCAGTTCAACATGCCTGTTAACACAAGGACCAAAATAAGCAGAGGGAAAGACTCATCTAGATGCCAAGCTAAACTGCCCGGGCAATAGCCTCAGGACTCTTGCTATTAAATTTATTAGTTGGTTTATTTTATGTTTGAAGCCTTTTGTGTGTTAGAAAAAAAAAAATCATTGCCTACTCCAGGTTGTCAAAGGTTTTTTCTTAGGTTTTCCTCTATGAGTTCTATAGCTTTAGTCTTACATTTTGTTCTGTGATCTATTTCAAGTTAATTTTTTGGTATAATGTGGGGTAATGGATGAGGTTTATTTTTTTTTCCTATAAAGATATTTAGTAATTCCTACAACATTTGTTGAACATTGTCCTTTCTCCCCATTAAATTACCTTGGCACATTTTTGAAAAAAAAAATATATGTATATATGAACTATATAATCTTATCCATTGATTTATTTTCTATACTTACACCGGTATTACACAATTTGAGTACAATAGTTTTATAGTAAGTCTTAAACTTAGGTAGAGCAGGTGTTTCAACTTTCTGCTTCTTTTTCAAAATTGTTTAAAATATTGTAGATCATTTGCAATTGCATATACATTTTAGAATCAGTGTGTCAGTTTCTTCAAAAAAATGACTGCTGGGGTTTTGACAGGGATAACATTGAATTTACAATCAATTTGGAGAAAACTGATATCTTAACAATATTGAGACTTGTAATTCATGAACATATGTATGTCTCTCATTTTATTTAGGTATCCTCAATTTACAACAGCAACATTTTGTAGTTTTCCATGTACAGGTCTGTGTATGTGTTAAATACATTCCTATTTCATTTTTAACTGTAATTGATACTGTTTCTTTGATTTTTATTTTCTAATTTTTCACTGATAGTCTATAAAATTACAGTTGATTTTAAATATTTTTCTTATAACCTGTCAGCTTGCTAGATTCACTTATTAGTCATAGAAGGTTTTTAAAATAGATTTCTTAGGATTTTCTGCATACATAATTACAGTTTATTTCACATGAATTACAAAAAAAAAAAAAAGGCGGTGATATTGCCTGCTTGAAAATGTGGCCCAATTCTTGTCTTGGGAACTGACAAATACAGTTACTATTTCCTCATCTTTGGGGAAAGTCATATAATGCCATGGATAAGGAAGACATGTTGGTTATACAGTGACTCAGTAACTAGCAGTCACTGGGAGTCTTAACAGATTTCCCTGGTTAGAGAGAATGTAAAGGAGCTTGGGGAATGCCTGTTGGTATTCCTCCTTAAGAAAGAGATAGACAGGGTAGGAGAATAAAGATCAAAGAGAAGGTTAAGGAGTAAAAGATTTTAAAGGACTGTGGGTTGTACCAGTCCTCAGTTCAAGAGAGGAATGACTTCCTGAAGCATGTGTCTGGGCTGTGACAGAGTCTGCTAAGATATCCCACTCTTAATGAATCATTTGCGTGGGCAGATGTTATTATCAGTATCTCCAAGGATCAGTATCTCTTTGGTGCTGAATAGGACACTGCAGAACTTATGGGTGCTGGTACAGCTCCCTTCTCTACTTCTTCAGGTCATTATTTGCAAGAATAACTCGGAAGAAATAGGGCTATCTGCTAAGTGAATGAGTGCCTAAGACACATGTCTAAGAATGGTATTATTTGGAGATCAAGTATTAGAAATCACAAACTCTTAGTCTGAGATAAAGTCATCATGGCATCTTGACAAGACTGAGGACTTTGGAGTAAGACAAACCAGGGTTCAAATCTCATTTCTGAGAATGTTCTCCATTTTCCTTCAGACCCACTTTCCACCTTTCACCTTGCTCTGAATGTTAGGAGGCTGACCCATGGATTCTCTTGTTTATTGTTGGTTTTAGCCAATGAGAGGTTCTGGAAGGTAATCTGAGGATGGGAAGTTAGCTTTAAGATATTTATTTCTCCAGCTCCCCCTCTACTCACCTGCAGTTTGGCCATGGCTGCTCCTGACAGGTATCCCTCTCCTTCAGCTCTCACTCCAGGTTCCAGTAACCACGTATCCTTCTTTCTTCTTCTTGCTTAAGGATAATGATTGCTTTCTGCCATTTCTACCCGTGGTTTGCTTTATCACCCCTCAAAGATTTTCTGTTTAACTCTGTTCACACCTTAAAACTGTTCCTCCATTAAACTTTATCTAATCATCTCATTTGAGGAAGTCACCTGGACCCTGTTATCCCACCCAACCTCCTTAACCCTGGAACTTTGAAGAAGTTATGTAGGCTCCTGAGTATGAGTTCTTTCATCTATAATGTGGAGATGAAAACACATATATGAGGGTCTTCCCTGGTAGTCCAGTGGCTAAAACTCCATGCTCCTAATGCAGGGGGTCTGGGTTTGATCCCCAGTCAGGGAACTAGATCCCACATGCTGCAGTGAAGATTGCAGATCCCATGTGCCACAATTAAGACCCAGTGCAGCAAATAAATATTTTAAAGTGAAAGTGAAGTTGCTCAGTCGTGTCTGACTCTTGGCAACCCATGGACAAGCCATGGAATTCTCCAGGAAAGAATACTGGAGTAGGTAGCTTTTCCCTTCTCCAGGGGATCTTCCCAGCCCAAGTCTCCAGCATTGCAGGCAAATTCTTTACCAGCTGAGCTACAAGGGAATCCCAAATATTTTTAAAAGAAAGAAAATACATACATGAAATAATACATGTAAAAGCACACAGTAAGGTACCTAGAAATAATATCGATCTGCTAAGTGAATGAGTGCCTAAGACACATGTCTAAGAATGGTATTATTTGGAGATCAAGTATTAGAAATCACAAACTCTTAGTCTGAGATAAAGTCATCATGGCATCTTGACAAGACTGAGGACTTTGGAGTAAGACAAACCAGGGTTCAAATCTCATTTCTGAGAATGTTCTCCATTTTCCTTCAGACCCACTTTCCACCTTTCACCTTGCTCTGAATGTTAGGAGGCTGACCCATGGATTCTCTTGTTTATTGTTGGTTTTAGCCAATGAGAGGTTCTGGAAGGTAATCTGAGGATGGGAAGTTAGCTTTAAGATATTTATTTCTCCAGCTCCCCCTCTACTCACCTGCAGTTTGGCCATGGCTGCTCCTGACAGGTATCCCTCTCCTTCAGCTCTCACTCCAGGTTCCAGTAACCACGTATCCTTCTTTCTTCTTCTTGCTTAAGGATAATGATTGCTTTCTGCCATTTCTACCCGTGGTTTGCTTTATCACCCCTCAAAGATTTTCTGTTTAACTCTGTTCACACCTTAAAACTGTTCCTCCATTAAACTTTATCTAATCATCTCATTTGAGGAAGTCACCTGGACCCTGTTATCCCACCCAACCTCCTTAACCCTGGAACTTTGAAGAAGTTATGTAGGCTCCTGAGTATGAGTTCTTTCATCTATAATGTGGAGATGAAAACACATATATGAGGGTCTTCCCTGGTAGTCCAGTGGCTAAAACTCCATGCTCCTAATGCAGGGGGTCTGGGTTTGATCCCCAGTCAGGGAACTAGATCCCACATGCTGCAGTGAAGATTGCAGATCCCATGTGCCACAATTAAGACCCAGTGCAGCAAATAAATATTTTAAAGTGAAAGTGAAGTTGCTCAGTCGTGTCTGACTCTTGGCAACCCATGGACAAGCCATGGAATTCTCCAGGAAAGAATACTGGAGTAGGTAGCTTTTCCCTTCTCCAGGGGATCTTCCCAGCCCAAGTCTCCAGCATTGCAGGCAAATTCTTTACCAGCTGAGCTACAAGGGAATCCCAAATATTTTTAAAAGAAAGAAAATACATACATGAAATAATACATGTAAAAGCACACAGTAAGGTACCTAGTAAGTGATACATGTTATCATCATTGGTAGTCATTGTTGTCACATGAGGATTGACAAGCTCATGATGTCCCTGTAACTATTCAGATAAAAGTGTAGAGCTGTTTATTATCCAGAAGCATGAGACTGAACAGAAGAATCTCAGGGGATCTAAGGTGAAGACTGGGAAAGGTCTTTTAAGCACTGCAAAACAGAATAATTTTTATATTTTAATACTACAAGGGTCTCAGAGACTTGATGGGAAGATCCTCATACTAAATATAGCGGTAGAGGTGTTCACTTTGAGCACCTCTTTAAAAAGGAGCAAATTTTTGGAAGAGGATGTGTGCTGCATATCACAAGACAGAGTTGAATAGAGATGTATTGAGCTGTGAGCCAAACCTTGAGAAAAGCAAAAAATAGAAAATAAGTTATTATTGACATGGAACATCCTGTAGATCTTCTGTTAAGATGGAAGAAATGAATACCTGACCCAGATTGCAGATCTGCTAAGGAAGCAGGTTGTGTGGGTATTGCATCTTGATGGTCCCCAGCTTGTTTACATATCATCACTTGATGCTCACTGCTACTCCAACTGGCTTTCCTTCCTCCATATCTCAATCTCTTAGAGGAGCCCACAACAAATTTTGGCAGAAAGCTCTTTGAGTTGACTCAATGTCTCCTTCTTTCCAGGCCATAAATGTCTGTCTGGATGGCGTGGTCAGAGTAGATTCAAGTAAAATCTCCCCATCTTGGTACCTGGAACCTCTTTCCTCATAGGCCATTCTGCTCCATCACAGAGTGACAAGTCAAACAAGGTTTCTCTTCTTTCGAAGTAAATTATCTCTAAGAGATTCTGCAAGTTCTCTTACAATTAAGTTTCAGTTGAGCGCCCCTACCTCCCCAGTTGTTCTTATGTGACCCAAATATCTGAGTTCTTTCCCCAGGAGGCTTCTCAATTCCAGTATAATTCAAAGGATAAAGTTAGAAACCAGAAGGTGTCTGAGTTAAGCATATATCAGATCCTGCCCAACTTCTAATAAATCCTTCCTTGCTGGATAATTTTTCCTCTCCAGGCAGGGAGATAAAGAGATGAGACCCTCTTCTGTATTTAATTGTGATCAGAAAAGGGAGAAAATTGAGAGAAAGAGTTTGTGTTAACCAAGGGGAACAATGAAATCTAGAGAAAAAGTTTTGGCTAGCTTGAAATTCTAAGGTGTTAGATGTCTCTTGTGAGTTGGGAAGGTCCCTGTGTGGCCATTTTGTCTATGAAATCGCACACAAGCCTGATGAAGAAGAAACAGCATGGTCCCTGAATAGAAAGAATCCTCTGGCTTCACAGCAGCTCTCTGTGTGAGTTCAGATCTTCAAAGGACATGACTGGAAACCAAGGATGACTACAAAAGTTGGTGAAGGTTTGTGCAGATGACGTCACCAAACCAGAAGCTCAGGATGAACTGTAACTTGTGAACAATGCTCAGGACGTCATCAAAGACACAAAATTCTGTTTGGAGCAAACTGAAGAGTTAAAGAAAAAAGGAAAAGTGAAGAAAAAAGGAAAAGCAAATGCCTTGAATAAAAGCTTTCAACACTGTTCAAAACCTCTTGGCCTCTGTTTGCTCTGCCAAGGAGAATGACATTATGAATAGAAAGGGTAGAACAAACAGGAGCATAAAAAAGATCATCGAAGGCCAAATTGGGTGAAGAGACTGGGTAAGCGTAAAGTTTCAAGCCTCCTGCCCAAGAACATTGTATTCTAGGGAACTGGAAGACCTTGCAAATGAGATTACTGGGCCACTTCTGGTTATCTCGGAGGAGCTGTGAAAAATGGGTGATGTGTGTCAAGAAAGTGGAATCAGTGACGCACAGTCATGATTCTCTGAAAGGGGAAAAGGTGGGTTACAAAGAGACTGAAAAATTAAATGTTTATGGAGACCAGAAAATAACCACAAAGAGCCAGGTAGGGCAGATGAAGAGTAGTGAGCAGGAAAGGGCAGGCTTCTTCTTAAAGGGGCCTGAGCTCCACGTAGCTGTTGCCATGTCCAGAAGTGCTAGAACTTCAACATTTTGATGTTAACCTTTATTATTTCTCAAATAGGAATAACTATTTAAATTTTAAAAGTATGCCATGTGGGCTAAAACTCAAAGCAATCTGAAGACAGATAGGGCCAACAGGCCCTACCAGTTCTTGAGCTTTGCCCTTAGATACGCTGTTTTGCAGCTAAGAAGCTAAGGCAGTATTAAAAGATCATCTGGTAAAACATTTTAAAGGAGTTGGTAGTCCTCAGAAACTGTGGGTTCACTAGGATTAACATGCCACACACTAACCTCTCTCACCTCTTAGATTGGCAAAGGACTGTGATAGTCTTGGGTATTCTGATTTCAGCAAAGCTCTGACAAGGAGAGCCATTTTATCAGTACTTCTATGTTCCTTTAGAGAAAAACCCAAGTAAATTTTTTGGCCAGCCAATCAGATTTTTAGCTGACTTGAAAAACTGTACTCAAAGTTAATGGACTAATCAACCACTACTGACCAATAGGAATGGCTTTTATCTTTGACCAATTAAACTTTTAGAGCCCAGAAATAAACTCAAGAATTGGCTTTATGGCTTGATGCCTACAGGATACTATGAGAATGTCAAGTACTTGATGGTGGCTAGGTACTTTGTAGCCCAGGAGGAGTCAGCAAACTGATCTAGTTTGTATAAATACAGTTTTTTAAAAATTGAAGTATAGTCAATCTATAATATTTTATGAATTTCAAGCATACAACATGGTGATTCAGTATTTTTATAGATTACATGCCATTTAAAATTATCACAAAATAATGATTATATTCCCTCATGGTGTACAATATATCCTTGTTGTTTATTTTATACATAGTAGTATGTATCTCTAATATCCTACTCCTTTTCATAAAAAAGAATGAAATTCTGCCATTTATAATTAAAGTTTCATTGGAACACAGTGACACTCTTTTTTTTTTTTTTTACATTCTTAAACACTGGTTTGTTCTGCAGACACTCATTTTTTTACACACAATTTCTGGCTGCTTTTGATGGACAACAATAGATGAGTGTGACAGAGACTGGATGGCCAGAAAAGTCTTATTATTACTTATATTTATTATCTGTCCTTTCACTAAAAACATTGCTGACTTTCTGATGTGGCTAAAACATCATATTTGTAATCTTAGTGACCTTCTTATACTTTTGAATGATGTTGATTAATATCGGATTTGTCAGTAATGGCCAATAAAAGCCGAAAGTCTATGTCATATGAATTGCTATCAAGCCACATCTTCTTGACTCTTAGATTAAAGCAATCAATATAACAAATCAAAGATCAAACTTTAAACTTATTCTTGAGAAAATTTGGCTTGCCATTTCATAATTTTTTGTGCAGTGTGTTGATAATGCCTTTGGTTTCATGCCCAGTGCATTCTACTTTTGAGATGGGCCAGGGTGAGCCCTTATGTGGGTAAAATTCAGAAGCTTCAGCTCAGGTGATAGTGTGGTCAGAAGTAGATCTAACCTGAGAACAAGTTCAACATGAGGACCCAGGAGAAGAATTAAGAATCAAGATCAAAGAAATCATGTGCATCATCATTGTGATGCACAAATGCAGAGCAAGAAGTCAGAGGATGAATTAATGCAGAAGCAGGATTGGAAGTGAGGTTAACGTAAGGGCAAAACAGGAGTGTTCTGGATTTTGTCTTGTTAAGGGGTCAAGGGTACCCAGAATGCTCTCTTCTTGGATGATTGCTATAGGAACTAATTAGATTTAGATGAGTTCCTGAGGATGGGGTCTCCATGATGGAATTAGTACCTTTATAGGAAGAGGAAGAGACCAGAGCTCACTCCCTCTGTCTGGTGAGGACACAGTAGGCACCATCTAAGTCAGATTTGAGATTGAGTCCTAAATATCCAAAACCTCATGGTGTACAATATATCCTTGTTGTTTATTTTATACATAGTAGTATGTATCTCTAATATCCTACTCCTTTTCATAAAAAAGAATGAAATTCTGCCATTTATAATTAAAGTTTCATTGGAACACAGTGACACTCTTTTTTTTTTTTTTTACATTCTTAAACACTGTTTTGTTTTGCAGACACTCATTTTTACACACAATTTCTGGCTGCTTTTGATGGACAACAATAGATGAGTGTGACAGAGACTGGATGGCCAGAAAAGTCTTATTATTACTTATATTTATTATCTGTCCTTTCACTAAAAACATTGCTGACTTTCTGATGTGGCTAAAACATCATATTTGTAATCTTAGTGACCTTCTTATACTTTTGAATGATGTTGATTAATATCGGATTTGTCAGTAATGGCCAATAAAAGCCGAAAGTCTATGTCATATGAATTGCTATCAAGCCACATCTTCTTGACTCTTAGATTAAAGCAATCAATATAACAAATCAAAGATCAAACTTTAAACTTATTCTTGAGAAAATTTGGCTTGCCATTTCATAATTTTTTGTGCAGTGTGTTGATAATGCCTTTGGTTTCATGCCCAGTGCATTCTACTTTTGAGATGGGCCAGGGTGAGCCCTTATGTGGGTAAAATTCAGAAGCTTCAGCTCAGGTGATAGTGTGGTCAGAAGTAGATCTAACCTGAGAACAAGTTCAACATGAGGACCCAGGAGAAGAATTAAGAATCAAGATCAAAGAAATCATGTGCATCATCATTGTGATGCACAAATGCAGAGCAAGAAGTCAGAGGATGAATTAATGCAGAAGCAGGATTGGAAGTGAGGTTAACGTAAGGGCAAAACAGGAGTGTTCTGGATTTTGTCTTGTTAAGGGGTCAAGGGTACCCAGAATGCTCTCTTCTTGGATGCTAGCTATAGGAATTAATTAGATTTAGATGAGTTCCTGAGGATGGGGTCTCCATGATGGAATTAGTACCTTTATAGGAAGAGGAAGAGACCAGAGCTCACTCCCTCTGTCTGGTGAGGACACAGTGTGAAGGCAGCCATCTGCAAGCCAGGAAGAGGGATCTCACCAGGAACAGAATCTGCTGGCACCTTGATCTTGGAACCCCTAGCCTCCAACACTACAAGAGATAAATGTCTATTGTGTAACCCACTTAGTCAGTAGTATGTTGTTATAGCAGCCTGAGTTTTGACAGATGTCATCAATTTTGCCTCTAAAAACAGAAGTGATAAAACCCACAAAACCTAAAATTTAGGCTTTTATCATAACCATTTTTAAGTGTACAGTTCAGTAGTAAGTTCATTCATACTGTTGTGCAACAGATGTCCAGATCTTTTCATCTTTCCAAACTGAAACTCTATACCAATTAAACAACTCCTCATTTCCTCTCCATTTTACTTTTTAAAACAAAAAATTATCAAAGCAACTAAAGAGAAACACCACCAGATATTTAAGAAACTGTACTTCAAAAGCAAAAAATAAAGTAGATGCAATTTGGCATATTTTCATTGCTTGCTAATTAGTGTCCTCTTTTCCACTCAAGTGTTTGAAGAGAAAAAATGTAATTCCTTCTCCCATTTACCTGTTTGTGCATTGAGAGCTTCAAGGACTGAGACCCAGAATTTTGACTCTTGGTAGAAGGGTCCTACTTACAGTCCTTCAAGGCTATGACTGGCATGTGGAATAAACCTCAAAGTAGGACGTGTCTCTTTTCTAGTGACATGCCTCAAAGGCTGTTTTTTAATGAACGGACTCCTAATGTCTTCCTTTTGCTACTGAAGAAATTCCCTAGGGTTTTAGAATTCCTTCTCTGCAGAAAAGGATTTTTAAATATTTTTTCATATTCTTTTTTATTCATACTTTTCTTTTTTTATATTTTGTCCATATGGCTTGACCAAAGCCCAGAGAGGAGATTACTATCACGTGCATTCTACATTTTCAAGCACTAAGCATGGTCAGTTTATTTTCTCTGATGAGAAAGGGCTCTCTAGTGCCTAAAAATTATTTGAAATTCTCCAGTTTATTTACTAAACAATTTTTACATAACTGCAGTTCTCCTGCAAATTTTAGTGTGTTTTTTAAAAATACATTGATTTCTATTTAAAAGTTCTAGGAATTATTCATCTTTACACAGTGCAAGTTTTTAAAATGAAAATAGTTTTATGTTTGCTGAAAGTATATGATTGGTGTAAAGAAATTCAGAGGTTAATAAAAGTCCTATTGCAATCATATTCTCAGAGATGATCCTTTATATCTTAGAAACTCAAACAACAAACATTTCCACAGAATTCAACAATAGTTTTTGTGTATCCATTCAATAGAATGGTCTTTCCCATACCCATGAGCTGCTGTAGAATGCAGCATTGTTGTTGAAGTTGTGTAGTTAAGTATCAAGATTCCAGAGTCAGAGAGATCTGGACTTGACTGCTGTCTCTACCACTTACTAGCTGTGTACCCTGGAGCAATTTACTTTATTTCTCTATGCCTCATTGTCCTCATCATTGATGTAAGAATAGTAACAATCTTCCATGTAGGGAAAATTACTCGTAAACTTGTGGGATGATGGTGTGATGCAGAACACCTGAAGTGCTTAGCATTCGTGCCTGTGATATAGCCGATACTCAATATTGGTGGTATCATACATAAATTATGTATCAGTTTTTAACTCTTTAATTGTGGTAAAATATGCCTATAATTTACCATCTTAACAATTTTTAAGTGCATGGTTCATTCATTAAGAACATTCACATTGTTATATAATCATCATCATGGCTTCAATGCCCTCTCCTGGAAAAAAAAAAAAAAAGATGAATTTACCTCTCCTGTGTGAGGCTGTGTCAGAATAGACTCCTTCTAGTCTTTCAAAATCTTCTGAAACATGGTTATATCTGTCTGTGGCTATATTTTGAAAACCCCTTCGTGTGAAGTGTTCAAGGCACCCGACCAATTCCAGTGTTATCTTGTGTTTGTAGCTGTAGAGGTGGGGGCTAAATAGACCTGTGCAGCTACTCTAGGGTAAAATTAATTCCCCAGTGCCCTCCCTGACACTTTGCAGTGTCTTACTCTGCAGACGTTTCTGACTGCTGCCGGCCTAGGCTCTGCTAATGGAGGTTTATAAAGGCCTTTGCGATTCCTATGGTAACCCAGGAGAAAGGCTGTTGCCATGGGGACTAGTCAACCCTATATAAACCTTCCATCTCCATCAGACAGATGAGAATGATGTAGAATGAATCCTTTACTAGTTCACCTTCTGAAATTGCTAACAATTAACTCTGTTTTAGGAAAAGGATTCATCATTTCTTTCAGGTAGAAACTCATTCACATTTTCAGCTTGAAAGAAGCATTGTTTAAAAGCTTTCTTGATCTTGGTGTCAATGAAAGTCACTCAGAGAATGAAATGGCTGGTGATGGAACCATTTCCAAATTTCTGCAGTATTACCAACCAGTAAATAACATTTATCACAAGTATGTGAGCTCCATATTTTTTTAAAACAATATGTTTTTTGAAGGATATGTTAACCCTAAGCGTATGTTTATTAATGCACTTTTACATTATTTGATAATTGAGTCTAGAAGAATCTGAGCTCCCCAAAGACATGGTCTGTGTTTTACTTACCTCTTTGTTTCCAGTATCTAATCCATTGTGTTGCAATATTAGGGATTCAGCAATGAATTATGAATTCATTGAATTCATTCATTGATACAATGAAAGAATCAATGTACACTCTCAGGTTGATGATGGCAGAAATATTCCAGTGTGTAATAGAAGCCATCTCTAAAACATTCACTCATTTATTAAAAGAGTTTGTTAATGTTTACCAGCCTCACTTATTCAACAATGGTGCTGTTCCTGCTTTTAATTTATGGAGTTTATCTTTAGGTATATAACAATGAACAGGACAAAGTCCCCATCTTCCCAGAACTCTTGGTCTGAAGGGAGAGACAACATATACCACTGTCAGAGTAAGATGAGATTGGTGATAGAGGAGAAGCATCACCACCAAACCCATATTTAACGCAGACTGGGGTTTAGGGAGAGAGAAGTTGCTGTTTGAAGTGGGCCTTGATGGATGAGTAGGAAGTTTAGAGGGAGATGAGGCTGGTGGAAGGTGGTTGTGTGAGAAGCATGAGATGAGCCATTTAAGGCAGCAGGAAGAGCATATGTTTAAGAACATAGTACATTGAAGGAATGGTGAATATTCTCAGATGACTGAAATAGAGATTTTATGAGGGTGGAGGCAGGAGGCTGACCTGTAGCCAGATTATTACAAGTCTAACATACTCTTCTTACCCACAGTCTACTCCTAGGCAAGTGGACTCTGAGAGCCTGGACTTGGTGTGGGGTTCTGGATGTCAGAGCTCTGTGAGAATCTACCCCCATGTATAGGGTGAGAAGGGTCCACAGAGTACTTCCAGGAAGTAAGACAGGATCAGGTTCAGAGTTTACAGCATGGGAAGTCCCCCATTCAAAGTCTCAAAGGGCCAGACCTGTCTTTGGCACAGACTAAATGAGCGGCACGGTTGGTAAAGGTAGCCAGGAGGTTGGGGCTGATGTCAGAACCAGTTCTCTTTTAGAGGGTACTTATACCCCTGCCCGAGGTAGAAAGCCTGACTTGGGACAACACTAAGGAATTTAAAGACTTTTTTCAGCAGAAGTAAAACATATTTACAAATTTCATTTCCGTGTTTTATAGGCATCCTTCTAATGCAAGCAGTAAATAGAATGGGAGAAGGGGAAACCTGGAGCCAGGGGCAGTTGTTCATGGAGAAATCAGTAAATAGCTCTAGCAGGGAGAAGGGAAATGAGTTATCTCCTTTTCTTTCAGGTATCAGTATTTACTGATGGCTTGTTACATGCTGTGGGTAGTTCTAGGTTCTAGGAATGCAGAGGCATATAAGAGTTGGGCCTGGCCAGTGGTTTTTCTAGAGTCTACTGAAATACATGCACAAGTAAAATACAACTCATTATGTAGGGTGGCATATCAGTAAGTGTATCAGATTCTGGCTTTTAAACCCTTATTGAGTTAATGAATTAAATAGAGTTGACAGCTGTTTAATGTTTGGTGTAGAAGGCAAGAGAGAAAGTGGTTGAACGTAATCTCATTTAGTTTCTGTAGCTGAGCATATTTTTAAGAACATAGTACATTGAAGGAATGGTGAATATTCTCAGATGACTGAAATAGAGATTTTATGAGGGTGGAGGCAGGAGGCTGACCTGTAGCCAGATTATTACAAGTCTAACATACTCTTCTTACCCACAGTCTACTCCTAGGCAAGTGGACTCTGAGAGCCTGGACTTGGTGTGGGGTTCTGGATGTCAGAGCTCTGTGAGAATCTACCCCCATGTATAGGGTGAGAAGGGTCCACAGAGTACTTCCAGGAAGTAAGACAGGATCAGGTTCAGAGTTTACAGCATGGGAAGTCCCCCATTCAAAGTCTCAAAGGGCCAGACCTGTCTTTGGCACAGACTAAATGAGCGGCACGGTTGGTAAAGGTAGCCAGGAGGTTGGGGCTGATGTCAGAACCAGTTCTCTTTTAGAGGGTACTTATACCCCTGCCCGAGGTAGAAAGCCTGACTTGGGACAACACTAAGGAATTTAAAGACTTTTTTCAGCAGAAGTAAAACATATTTACAAATTTCATTTCCGTGTTTTATAGGCATCCTTCTAATGCAAGCAGTAAATAGAATGGGAGAAGGGGAAACCTGGAGCCAGGGGCAGTTGTTCATGGAGAAATCAGTAAATAGCTCTAGCAGGGAGAAGGGAAATGAGTTATCTCCTTTTCTTTCAGGTATCAGTATTTACTGATGGCTTGTTACATGCTGTGGGTAGTTCTAGGTTCTAGGAATGCAGAGGCATATAAGAGTTGGGCCTGGCCAGTGGTTTTTCTAGAGTCTACTGAAATACATGCACAAGTAAAATACAACTCATTATGTAGGGTGGCATATCAGTAAGTGTATCAGATTCTGGCTTTTAAACCCTTATTGAGTTAATGAATTAAATAGAGTTGACAGCTGTTTAATGTTTGGTGTAGAAGGCAAGAGAGAAAGTGGTTGAACGTAATCTCATTTAGTTTCTGTAGCTGAGCATATGGTGATTTAAGAAGGCAGAACTATAGGAGGAGTATTAGGCAGCAAGGAAGACAGTGCTTTCCAATGTTACCATAATAAGGGAGCATATTTCAGACTGGTGGGAGAGATATTTTGTATGCTGAGGGTCCTTATGCGCTTACAATCTGATCTATAAGTAGCTTGGGTCTTGCCTACATGAAGGACACAGTTATTAGTCATGTCGTCAGCAAGAGATGATAGTTTTTCTTTACCCTCTCTCATTCTATTCCTCTTTAGCCTTCATCGTTCTAGATTGTTAACCCTGGATAGCCTTCACCTTTACCGTATACATTACTTTCATTACTTAGCCATTGAGGGCTGAGTGGTATTGTGGAAAGTGCATAAAATTAGAGGTCAAAGGCATTAAGTTCAAAACCCACCATATCATTCACTACTTGTAATGACAATCAGTTACTTTGGGCCAATATTTAATCCTTTCCAGCTTCAGCTTTCTTCCATGTAAAGTGGAAATAATAAGTGCCTTGCTTCCCTCCGAGGATTCTTCTACGAGAAATGAAACACAAAAGTGTTTTGTCAGGCATAAAGTGCAACACAGCCAAGAGTTGCCATCATCATTTGGGAAACCCTTTCCTTATTTTCTTTGATTCTACTGCATCTTTCTCAAGTAATGTGTAAAACGGACACCGTGAGCTTTTTCCTTACCTTAAGCTGATACAGTAAGAGTTAAGGGATTGCTGATGGTGTACATTTTAGAGACTGAATAAGAACGTCTGTGGTCTGTTTTCTGCATGTTACTTGACCCTCCTCTCCAAAAAGGGTAGAAATATGTTTTTACAACTCTGTTAAAGTATGCCAAATTTAAACAGCCTCATCCAAATGTCATACATTTAAGGTAGAAGCAGGACTTACGGAAGGAAGCTACCCAAAGGAAGATTTTATTCAATAACAATAAAAATGTCCTTACAATAGAACAGAAAGATGGGAGGGACTTCCTGGAGTGGCCCTGAGTGGTTTCTGGCATGCTATAGAGAGTTCTTAATAAATGATTAACTATCACATATCAATATAGTAAGAAAGTATCAAGGATGGTCTGCCCTTATCAAAATGATTTAGAAAGTGTTTGCTCTTTTGCTACACTCTGAAAGAAATTATGTAAAGTTGGTGTCATTTCTTTCTTAAATGTTTAGGATAATTTACACCTGGTGTAAGGTTTTCTTTGTGAGATTCTTTTTAATAGCATATCATTTATTTAATGGAAATAGAATTTTCACATTTAAAAACTTTCTTTTTGTGTCTGTTTTAGAAAGCCGTGCTCTAGGAATTTGTCTGTCTCATCTAAATTGTCAGATTTATTGGCACAAAGCTTTCCATAATATCTTCTTCCTATCTTTTTACTTCTCTAGGTTCTATAGTGATGTATGCTTCTTCATTCCAGACACCACAGATTTGTCCATATTTCTTTTTGCTTGATGAATCTTGGCAGGAATTTATCAATTTTTATCAGTCTTTTCAAGGAAACAACCTCTTTAGTCTGGAATAGTTGTTTATTCTTCCTTTATCTTTCATAACATAGACATTTTTAAAGAGTTTAGTCCCATAATTTTGTAGAATGTTTCTCAATTTGGATATATCTAATGTTTCCTAATGATTAGATTCAAGCTATGTATGTTTGTCAGGAAAACCATAAAAGTGATGACAGTGTTCTCCATACATCATATTGGGTGGCTTATAATGATGATTTGCCCCATTACTGGTGATGTTTAGTTTTGTCAACTGGTTAACATGGTATCTGCAAGGTTATCCACTCTGGGATTAATTAATAATGATTTTTTACTAAGCAATGAATAAGTATTTTATATTCACTGATTGAGAGATATTTTATGGGATGATATCTGTGGAAGTAAATATCCTATTTCCCATTAAATTATCACCCATGAATTTTAGCAACTATTGGTCATTTCGGCTAAATTATTACTGATAGTTACCAAATGACAGTTTTCTAATTTTTATTGTTACTTCTGTATTTATTAGCATTCTATTTTAAGGTACAGTTTTCCTTCTCCCCCATTTTTTAATTCATTTGTTTGTATCTATATAAATTCATTATTATAATTTTATTTAATGAGTTATAACCTATTATTGTCATTACATATTTTAATGGTCATATTTACGTGGATTCTAGGCCCTCTTGATGGAAGTAGCTAGGAAATGTATCCATGTATACATGTTCGCATACGCACATAAATTTTATTGATCTATATTAAAAGTCATGAATTCACATTGATACATCCACCAACCCAACACCCTTTTTGTATTTGAAGCTCTTTTTCTCTGACAGTAAGAACTCTGGGACCCATTATTCTCAATATATTTACTTATTTGCTCAGTAACCCTGTAAGTAAGCACTCCTAGCCCATATGATGTCTTTGTATAAGTAGAAAAAGTATCCCTTTCGAGTAAATTCCACCTGCCCCAGGATGCATGGCATCGAGTGAGGAGCTAAATCTGGGCCCCCAGTAGTCCCTCCAATGATCACCTTTGTGTGCTGAACAACATCTGTAACCTACAGCAGCCCTCTCAAGTTCAGTCTGTGCTCCTGAAGTCGCTCCTTAATTCTTCTCTTGGTATAATTAAAATCTATGTGCAACACTGACAGAAGTAGCAAAAATAAAAAGCAATTCAAGTCAAATAAGCTATTTCATTTTATTTTTGCTTAACTAAAGTCCTATGTGTGGTTTCTCCACATTTATTTGTATTCCTAGAAAGAGAGTGCTCAGGAAAATTTGGATGTGTGACTCCACCCTCCTAAGGCCTGGTGTCACTGCAGCTGGCACAGGGCATGCTTCTGTCCTCAGAAAGTTTAGAAAAGATAAAGTTAGAGTGAAAACTCTGATGGATAAACAAGATTGGGGAGATGTGACATTCAAGGCAGGGTGGAGGTATGGGGAGAGGGAGAGTGAGAGGAAAGAGGACTAAATATACCCAACTGAAGCTATATAGAAGGAAGTTGAAGGAACCCTGATTGGCCTGTAAAGAATTTTAAGGGGGTTATGCAAGTTTTTAATTTCTTCCTTTTCTAGTTTTCTGATAAGCACCCAAATAGAGAGGAAGAATTTTTTTTTTTAATAGTTATGTGTTTATTTTGTAGGGGGGGGGGGGTTGCGGTTTGGGGAGGAAGGGAGGCGGGTGGGCCACTTCTATTGGTCTTTTATTATCTATTTTCATCCATCTTTGTTCCTTGCCCGTGTGGGCCTCCCATCGTGGTGGCGTCTGTTGTCGCAGAGCGCCGGCTCTGGGCGCATGCGCTCCAGAGCTCCGACTCTGTAACTGGACACATCGGTCCAGCCGCTCTGCGGCACGTGGGATCTTCCCAGGCCAGGGATCGAACCGGCGCCCCCTGCACAGCAAGACAGTGTCCTTACCCACTGGACCACCAAGGAAGCCCGAGGAAGAAATTTTTAATTGTCACATGCCTTATACAATCAGAAAGCAAACTCAGGTAGCTTGTCCCTGGGGCTTAATCAGTGCACTGAGCCACCTCTGACAGTGTTAAGGGAGCTGAGGTCTCCCAATAGTCACCTTTCCTCCAGAAATCCGTTTGTCTAGAAGCAAAGTTAGTTTTCAGAGGCTGACCAAGTATGGGTGTTTGGGGGACTGGAGATAGGTAATGGGAGGGAGTTTGCACTGGTAGAACCAGGGCTAGGCTGAGACATATGGTCACCTTTGAAAAGGAGAATCTCTAAGTATTTAGTATTTTAGTAGGTTCAGGGAGAAACTGGTTTTCTAATAATAAAATGGTGTGCCTCTGTATGTTAAAAAGACTACTCAGTGAATCATAGCACTTTTATTTATTTAGAATTGTCTAGGAATTGTGACTGTTCAGAGCCAGATAGCTTTGGAGGAGGTATATTAATATGTTTCCATTTTAAATATTAAAGTGAATCACTCATTCCAGTGAATGGCACTGCACTGTGTACGACTTGACTTTAGCTAGCTGGTCTCAGAGTTAATGGTACACCCAGTAGCTGAACTACAAACTTTGCACATGTGAAAAACAGAAATACTTACCTTGGATTGGTTAATGCCAGCTGACACTTTTAAAATTTCTATTCCCGTATATTATGCTGTTTTTAGTAGGTCCAACTTATATTTTGCCAATTACTTGAAGGATTCATGTGGAAACCTGAGTTTTTAGGTGCTATATTACTATTTTTCTCATGTTTTATCATTCCTTGTGGATTGGTATTCCAAGCAACTAGAGTTAGAACAGGTTAGAGCAGGCTGTAAGAAGTCTCAATGTTAATCTTTTCTAATAAAATCATCCAAGTTCAAATCCTTTCCTTAGAAACAGTCAGTAAGCTGAGAAACCTTAGTTGGCTATGATGAGCAGTGAAGTGAAACACTGGGTAGGAGCTTGACCTTTTTGACGTGTTATGTCTCTTCTAAACACTAGAGTCTGTGAGTTTACAACTTTGTGTATTAATGACCCAAGTGGCGCTAGTTGTAACGAACCTGCCTGCCAATGCAGGAGACAAATATGGGGGTTTGATTCTTGGGCTGGGAAGATCATATGGAGGAGGGCATGTAAACCCACTACAGTATTTTTGCCTGGAGAATCCCATGGACAGAGGCACCTGGCAGGCTACTGTTCATAGGGTTGCAAGGAATCAGACGAAACTGAAGCGACTCATCACAACCCAGGACCAGGAAAAAGTGCCTCAGGAAAATGTCTAAGATTAGTTCAGTGTATGAAATCCAGTGATCATGTGATGAACATGTACAATTGAGACAGAGATGGGTTAGGTAGCTCCACATTCCTGGAAACTGAAATCTATTTGGTAAATACGTGGGTCTCATTTATCATAGGCAAAAATAGGAGAAAGAGTGACTTCGTGTAGTTGGTCTAGGAAGACTACTCAGTGAATCATAGCACTTTTATTTATTTAGAATTGTCTAGGAATTGTGACTGTTCAGAGCCAGATAGCTTTGGAGGAGGTATATTAATATGTTTCCATTTTAAATATTAAAGTGAATCACTCATTCCAGTGAATGGCACTGCACTGTGTACGACTTGACTTTAGCTAGCTGGTCTCAGAGTTAATGGTACACCCAGTAGCTGAACTACAAACTTTGCACATGTGAAAAACAGAAATACTTACCTTGGATTGGTTAATGCCAGCTGACACTTTTAAAATTTCTATTCCCGTATATTATGCTGTTTTTAGTAGGTCCAACTTATATTTTGCCAATTACTTGAAGGATTCATGTGGAAACCTGAGTTTTTAGGTGCTATATTACTATTTTTCTCATGTTTTATCATTCCTTGTGGATTGGTATTCCAAGCAACTAGAGTTAGAACAGGTTAGAGCAGGCTGTAAGAAGTCTCAATGTTAATCTTTTCTAATAAAATCATCCAAGTTCAAATCCTTTCCTTAGAAACAGTCAGTAAGCTGAGAAACCTTAGTTGGCTATGATGAGCAGTGAAGTGAAACACTGGGTAGGAGCTTGACCTTTTTGACGTGTTATGTCTCTTCTAAACACTAGAGTCTGTGAGTTTACAACTTTGTGTATTAATGACCCAAGTGGCGCTAGTTGTAACGAACCTGCCTGCCAATGCAGGAGACAAATATGGGGGTTTGATTCTTGGGCTGGGAAGATCATATGGAGGAGGGCATGTAAACCCACTACAGTATTTTTGCCTGGAGAATCCCATGGACAGAGGCACCTGGCAGGCTACTGTTCATAGGGTTGCAAGGAATCAGACGAAACTGAAGCGACTCATCACAACCCAGGACCAGGAAAAAGTGCCTCAGGAAAATGTCTAAGATTAGTTCAGTGTATGAAATCCAGTGATCATGTGATGAACATGTACAATTGAGACAGAGATGGGTTAGGTAGCTCCACATTCCTGGAAACTGAAATCTATTTGGTAAATACGTGGGTCTCATTTATCATAGGCAAAAATAGGAGAAAGAGTGACTTCCCGTGTAGTTGGTCTAGGAAGATTGTGGCCCATAATTCTTCCTGAGGCTTGTCTTCATTTAACCATCATCTCCACCTGCTCCATCACCACCACTACCACCATCGCTAGAACTGGCAGTTTTTGAGACTTCTAATATGCCATCTTCTCATAATTCTGCTTGTCATTTCTTTCTTTGATTCTTCAGTACCTGGGGATTTACATTTCTTTTGAGACCACACATGTATTTTAAAATGTTTATTTATATTGCCCAACATATATGTGTTGAAAGTGGGAGAAGACTCAGTTAATTCCCGCTCCGTCTGCCCTGTCTGCAGCAGTCTCCTACAAAAATTCATATCCCTTCAGGAAATATTTAGTAATTGACTACTATGTGGCAGGTATCTCTCTAGGAGTTAGGGATAAAAGAGACAAAAATCCTTGCCTTTGTGAAGCTTAGATTTCTATAGATATCTGCTCAGCACTTACTATGTGCCAGAAGACTATTCCAGGTTTTACATATATTAGTTCATTGAATCATCAGTCATCCTGTGAGAGAAGTGTCATTATTATATCCATTTTCCAGATAAGGAAACTGAGGGATACATACAAAAGTTAGGTCACTTGCCCAAGGTTATGCTGATAGTGAATATGAGAGCTTGCCCATGCAAGTGCCATGCCCATGACACAATCACTATACCATACAGCCTTTCTATATGTGAATCTATGCCTAGAATACAGTGATCTCTTGATAATTATTTAGTGAATGGTAGAATGAGAGAATGATCACACTGTATTGTGTCACCTGCTGTTAGTTTGTCTGTCTTCTAGCAGATTTTGTGTTCCTTAAGGATAAAATTTTTTACTTAGTGCCAAAGCCAGGGCCTGCATGGAATACCTACTCAGTAAAATATTGAATACTAGAATGAATGAACTTGTCCTGGGATCACAACCCAGGACCAGGAAAAAGTGCCTCAGGAAAATGTCTAAGATTAGTTCAGTGTATGAAATCCAGTGATCATGTGATGAACATGTACAATTGAGACAGAGATGGGTTAGGTAGCTCCACATTCCTGGAAACTGAAATCTATTTGGTAAATACGTGGGTCTCATTTATCATAGGCAAAAATAGGAGAAAGAGTGACTTCCCGTGTAGTTGGTCTAGGAAGATTGTGGCCCATAATTCTTCCTGAGGCTTGTCTTCATTTAACCATCATCTCCACCTGCTCCATCACCACCACTACCACCATCGCTAGAACTGGCAGTTTTTGAGACTTCTAATATGCCATCTTCTCATAATTCTGCTTGTCATTTCTTTCTTTGATTCTTCAGTACCTGGGGATTTACATTTCTTTTGAGACCACACATGTATTTTAAAATGTTTATTTATATTGCCCAACATATATGTGTTGAAAGTGGGGAGAAGAATCAGTTAATTCCAGCTCCGTTTGCCATGTCTGCAGCAGTCTCCTACAAAAATTCATATCCCTTCAGGAAATATTTAGTAATTGACTACTATGTGGCAGGTATCTCTCTAGGAGTTAGGGATAAAAGAGACAAAAATCCTTGCCTTTGTGAAGCTTAGATTTCTATAGATATCTGCTCAGCACTTACTATGTGCCAGAAGACTATTCCAGGTTTTACATATATTAGTTCATTGAATCATCAGTCATCCTGTGAGAGAAGTGTCATTATTATATCCATTTTCCAGATAAGGAAACTGAGGGATACATACAAAAGTTAGGTCACTTGCCCAAGGTTATGCTGATAGTGAATATGAGAGCTTGCCCATGCAAGTGCCATGCCCATGACACAATCACTATACCATACAGCCTTTCTATATGTGAATCTATGCCTAGAATACAGTGATCTCTTGATAATTATTTAGTGAATGGTAGAATGAGAGAATGATCACACTGTATTGTGTCACCTGCTGTTAGTTTGTCTGTCTTCTAGCAGATTTTGTGTTCCTTAAGGATAAGAACAATGTTTTCTTTGACTTAGTGCCAAAGCCAGGGCCTGCATGGAATACCTACTCAGTAAAATATTGAATACTAGAATGAATGAACTGCCTGAGTTACCTGGGATGACAATGATGCTCAATTTTAGCCTGTGTGAAATTCACCTGGGATTCTGGGACTATGGAAGCTTCAGGATTGCACCCTTATGTCTTAGAATCTTCATTTTTAATGGGCCCCAGAAGTGGTCTGTATACCACCTTCTGGTGTACAGGCTGTCAGTGAATAACTGGGAGCCACAGGGCACCATGGGTGACGGTAGGTCACCGAGGTCTTGACAGTTTGGAAGCTTTGAAGCCTCATTTTAGAGAAAATTCCTGAAAACTAGTAAGGAGTGATTTACTCCCCAGGGAACCCAGGGAAATTGCCTTCAATACATAGAGTTTCAGACCTGTGGAGTCTCAAGTCTCAGATTTGATGTTCTACAGATTGTCATAAAGAGATACTGCCATCTAACATTGCTGAGCAAAGCACCCACAGGCTTATCTGAATACATCTCAGTGCTTGTCATAAGGGATGGTTTGAACAGCAGCACTGATTTTTGGAAGTCTTAGTGTAGGCACCTTCAGAGACCAGAAGTTTAAAAAGTGGAAAGCTTTCATATAATAAAATGAACACTGAGTAAAGAATCCTTTCTCCTGACTGGTCCCCAGGGTTTTCATCTTTAAAATGATATGGTTGAATTAAATGATATCTGTCATTTATTGCATGCCTATTGTGTGTCAAGCACTATTTGGGGACTTTACCTTTATTGTTTCTAGTAGTTAATTCTCAGAATACTGTAACCATGTAGTCATTTTGCTCCAAGAAAAATGTGTTATTTTTTTAATCTAATGTCTATTGATAGCTTCCTGTATGCCAGGCAGTAGGCTTGACATGGAGTGTTTTGCCAGGCACCGAGGCTTAAGCTGCCCGATGTCTCAAAGCTAGGAAGTAGTCGGGTGGGAGTCAACCTCAGGTGTGTTCAACTGAAGTCCAAGCTCCATCTTGTTCCTCTAACACATTTCCTATAAGACTCCATGTCTGTGAAGTATGTGTGAGATCCCTGATGTTTTTCCGGATTCCTTTGCTTAGTGATTCCTGTGGTCACACAGGAGGATCTTCTAAGACTCAACTTCAAACCGATTAGACAGCTAGCTCTAGGAGAGGAAGTGGGTGGGGGCAGAAATCAAGGGCTTGTTTTAATAATTCTCCATGTAATTCAAACGTGTTTCCAGAATTGAAAGCCAAACACTGTAAATTCTAATTAAAAAACACATTTATTTCTAATGGAGGTAGACTACATGTCATAAAATTGACCATCTTAATCAAGTGTACAGTTTAGTAGTGTTAAGTACATTCACATTATTATGCTAACTAACCTCCAGAAGAACCTTCCTAAACAGTAACTCCTCGTTTCCCTGTCTAGCCCCTACCAATCACCGTTCTATTTCCTGTCTCGACGAATTGATCCATTCTAGACACCTAATGTAAGTAGAACCATACACTGTTTATTTAACGGTCCCAAGGTTCATCCATGTTGTAGCATATGTCAGAATTTCCTTCCTTTTTAAGACTGAATAATACTCCATTGTATGTATATTCCACATTTTGTTTAGCTATTCACCCACCAATGGACACCTTGAACTTTTGACTGTTGTGAACAAATGCTGCTGTGAACATGGATGTATAAACATCTTTTGAAATCCTGATTTTAATTCTTTTGAGTACATCCCCAGAAGTGAAACTTATGGATCATATGGTAATTCTATTTTTAATTTTTTGAGGAACTGCTGCACTGTTTTCCACATTGGCAGCACCATTCTACATTCCCAACAGAGCACAAATGTGTCACCTATTTGGGGACTTTACCTTTATTGTTTCTAGTAGTTAATTCTCAGAATACTGTAACCATGTAGTCATTTTGCTCCAAGAAAAATGTGTTATTTTTTTAATCTAATGTCTATTGATAGCTTCCTGTATGCCAGGCAGTAGGCTTGACATGGAGTGTTTTGCCAGGCACCGAGGCTTAAGCTGCCCGATGTCTCAAAGCTAGGAAGTAGTCGGGTGGGAGTCAACCTCAGGTGTGTTCAACTGAAGTCCAAGCTCCATCTTGTTCCTCTAACACATTTCCTATAAGACTCCATGTCTGTGAAGTATGTGTGAGATCCCTGATGTTTTTCCGGATTCCTTTGCTTAGTGATTCCTGTGGTCACACAGGAGGATCTTCTAAGACTCAACTTCAAACCGATTAGACAGCTAGCTCTAGGAGAGGAAGTGGGTGGGGGCAGAAATCAAGGGCTTGTTTTAATAATTCTCCATGTAATTCAAACGTGTTTCCAGAATTGAAAGCCAAACACTGTAAATTCTAATTAAAAAAAAAACACATTTATTTCTAATGGAGGTAGACTACATGTCATAAAATTGACCATCTTAATCAAGTGTACAGTTTAGTAGTGTTAAGTACATTCACATTATTATGCTAACTAACCTCCAGAAGAACCTTCCTAAACAGTAACTCCTCGTTTCCCTGTCTAGCCCCTACCAATCACCGTTCTATTTCCTGTCTCGACGAATTGATCCATTCTAGACACCTAATGTAAGTAGAACCATACACTGTTTATTTAACGGTCCCAAGGTTCATCCATGTTGTAGCATATGTCAGAATTTCCTTCCTTTTTAAGACTGAATAATACTCCATTGTATGTATATTCCACATTTTGTTTAGCTATTCACCCACCAATGGACACCTTGAACTTTTGACTGTTGTGAACAAATGCTGCTGTGAACATGGATGTATAAACATCTTTTGAAATCCTGATTTTAATTCTTTTGAGTACATCCCCAGAAGTGAAACTTATGGATCATATGGTAATTCTATTTTTAATTTTTTGAGGAACTGCTGCACTGTTTTCCACATTGGCAGCACCATTCTACATTCCCAACAGAGCACAAAGACTCCAATTTCTCCACATCCTCATCAACACTTGTAATTTTTCTATTTTTTGATGGTAACCATCCTAAAGGGTATGAGATTTTAGAATCTAGTTTTTAACTCCAATTATATTTATGTGGGGAAGTCTATCACATAGTTTTAGTTGTTTGTCTGTAAATCTTTAAATGATGTCACTTTCATTTTTCCTTAGTCTTCTTTCCACACATGGAGAACCTCTCCAGATTCAGTATTGATCAGTCTTTTCAGATCTATGGCGAAGGAATTGGTGCTGAGGAGGTGTTAGAACAGAATCTCTGCTTTGAAATTGCTTATAATCTCTGGCTGGGAGCTTACCTGTAGCTTTATTGGATTTTCATCCTAGTTCAAGTCATACCTGCTCCTATCTGGTGGATAATTTGCTCAAGTGTGTGTATTTAGCTATCAAATGTGTTTCCAGAATTGAAAGCCAAATAGTGTCAATTCTAATTTTTAAAGAAAAAGCATACATTTATTTCTAACTGATGTAGACTCCATGTCATCAAATTGGCCATCTTAATCAAGTGTACAGGTTAGTAGTGTTAAGTACATTCACTTGTAGCCAAGTGAAAAGTGAAGATATATTTCATGTAGAAAGATTAAGTAGAGTGAATAGTGGAGCTAGGAATGGGTATAGTATTTTGGAGAGAAGATTGGCTTGATTAGAACTAAAATTCACATTGATAAAAGGTAGAAGATAATGTCAGATCAGTTAAAGCCAGACCTGGAAGGATCTTGAAAAGGTTAGGGGAAGGGATGACAGTGAGCCTTGCAGATTTCCTTCCTTTTTAAGACTGAATAATACTCCATTGTATGTATATTCCACATTTTGTTTAGCTATTCACCCACCAATGGACACCTTGAACTTTTGACTGTTGTGAACAAATGCTGCTGTGAACATGGATGTATAAACATCTTTTGAAATCCTGATTTTAATTCTTTTGAGTACATCCCCAGAAGTGAAACTTATGGATCATATGGTAATTCTATTTTTAATTTTTTGAGGAACTGCTGCACTGTTTTCCACATTGGCAGCACCATTCTACATTCCCAACAGAGCACAAAGACTCCAATTTCTCCACATCCTCATCAACACTTGTAATTTTTCTATTTTTTGATGGTAACCATCCTAAAGGGTATGAGATTTTAGAATCTAGTTTTTAACTCCAATTATATTTATGTGGGGAAGTCTATCACATAGTTTTAGTTGTTTGTCTGTAAATCTTTAAATGATGTCACTTTCATTTTTCCTTAGTCTTCTTCCACACATGGAGAACCTCTCCAGATTCAGTATTGATCAGTCTTTTCAGATCTATGGCGAAGGAATTGGTGCTGAGGAGGTGTTAGAACAGAATCTCTGCTTTGAAATTGCTTATAATCTCTGGCTGGGAGCTTACCTGTAGCTTTATTGGATTTTCATCCTAGTTCAAGTCATACCTGCTCCTATCTGGTGGATAATTTGCTCAAGTGTGTGTATTTAGCTATCAAATGTGTTTCCAGAATTGAAAGCCAAATAGTGTCAATTCTAATTTTTAAAGAAAAAGCATACATTTATTTCTAACTGATGTAGACTCCATGTCATCAAATTGGCCATCTTAATCAAGTGTACAGGTTAGTAGTGTTAAGTACATTCACTTGTAGCCAAGTGAAAAGTGAAGATATATTTCATGTAGAAAGATTAAGTAGAGTGAATAGTGGAGCTAGGAATGGGTATAGTATTTTGGAGAGAAGATTGGCTTGATTAGAACTAAAATTCACATTGATAAAAGGTAGAAGATAATGTCAGATCAGTTAAAGCCAGACCTGGAAGGATCTTGAAAGTCAGATGGGGCATTTGGAATTGCTGGGGCAGGGTGCAGGGCTGTCGATGAGGGCAGTGGGCAGCAGGCCTTCAGCAGTGTCTGCATAGGTGTGTGGAGAGGAGGGGTTCTGTGCCAGGAGAGTGACCATGTGGACAGAAGCATCAGCAAGAATGTTTGACAAAGGCAAATCTAAAAGTTATCTTTAAAGGGGAAACCGTAAGCTTTGAAGGTAGGTTAAATATGGGAATTCTGAGAGTGAGAAGAAGCATCTTTTAAAATTATGAACATTCTGGGGATAAAGTAGTTATCTTTCCAAAGGAGAATGCTGTTGTGGGAAAAGAGCTCCAGTATTGGTTTTACGCTAATGTTTGATTGAAATTAAACAGAAACCCCTCAACTATCAATGACTTTAATAAGATGGAAATTTATATTTCTGTCACTAACGCAAAGTCCAGAAAGGAGTAGACCAGGTTTCAAATAACTGACCAGGGTTCCCATGGTCACATTCATACCCATGCTAACAAACCCAGACTCGCCTTCCTGCCTAGCTTTGCTCCTTCTCCTCCTTTGACTTTCATTGACTGTAACATCCAGGCTTTATTCCATTTGATCTCCCATAATCAGCCAGAAGTAAATGCCATTGCACATCTACCGTGTGTCTTTGGTCTGCCCTTTCACTCGGCCTCTCCTGCCCCAGCCCTGGCCTCAGCTTGTCTCCTTTGGAACTTTAGCACAACCTCCTCAAAATGGTGTTCCAGTCTCTTCTCCAATCCATCCTTCCCATGGCTGCTCAGTTAGCCTTCCCAGAACACCCATTATTCCTGACTCACAACCCTTTGATGATCTCTCCTATAACTTCTAGAATATTAGAACTTGACATGCAAGGCTCCTAGTCCATTAACTAAAGTTTGCCTCCTAAAACAATTGTTTAATTTCATTTTAATATCCTCATTTTAATCTCATCTGATTTTAAAAACACTTTAAGGGAGGTGACTTTTAGGTAAATTTCTCTTTAGGAGAATTAATGACAAGGAGAAACCACTTTAGTTGAAGTGTTTTTACATTCAAGGCCAAATAACAAGCTGACTGCATTCTGCATTTTCAAATGTAGTCCAATTTTGCCTTATTAGATCAAGTCTATGTTCCTAGTTTACCGAAGATCTGTGAGTTTTTGGCTTATCTTCCTTGCACATCAGAGTTAGGGAGTGTGAAAGTGTTAGTTGCTGATTCTTGTCCAACTCTTGACCGTAGCCCACCAGGCTCCTCTGTCCAGGGGATTCTCTGGGCAAGAATACTGGAGTGGGTTGTCATGCCCTTCTCCAGGGAATCTTTCCAACCCAGGGATGGAACCCGAGTGTCCTGCATTGCCGGCAGACTCTTTACCATCTGAGCCACCAGGGAAGAAGAGTTGACCTGATACCTAGAAACAGGTCTGACTGAGGGGTCAGAGGAGCCTGAGAGCACATGGTTTTTCAAGATCTGCCTTGCCTGGGATGATGCTGGGGAAGGGACAGGACCTTCCCCCTATGCTTGCAGAAGGGAGCAAAGGATGGTCAGTAGGAAGGCTATTCGTGTTTTAGGGGTAGAATCTCTCTGGCCTGAGTTAAAATGGATGTCTCAACCATGATGCTCACTCATAGGTGACCCCGGTATTTTATCTTACATCTCTGGCCTCAGGTGCCTGGTCCATAAAAAGGAGACTAATCACAGGAATCTCCCAGCTTTCTTCTCTTGCTGTTACCACATTCAAAGATGCTAGATTGGAAGCACTTTCTAAAATTTCCATACCCCTAAATGGCTCCTTCTGCCCCTTTTGAAGCCATTCCTATCCTTACTACACAGGTTAAAGATACACAAAGGTGCCTTCTCAATTGTTTGTTAAGTATGAGTTTAACTGGACGTGTAGTTGTTAGAGGCCCTAAAATATTTTTGCATGGGGGTCCTTGGTCCTTAGCACCCCTCACATTTTCAATTCATTATTTCAATGAGGTATCTTACCAGCATTCCCTCTGACTCTCTCCCTCAAAAAATAAACATGTTTTTCCCTCCTTAGAAGAGAATTTTAGACTCATTTCATGTCTGGGGAGATAAGAGTCTGGCCGATCAAAGCCCACATCTGCGGAGCTTAGACAGGGACAGGGATGGGGGACTCATGAAGGATGAAGGGTAAACAATGTAACAACAATAGCAATGGCAGTAATGCATTCATACACTCTACTTGCTATAGCAGTGCTGTGCTGAACCCTCAGCATGTGTTATCTTAGTTCTAACAACAGATAATAAAGGGATACACTATGTTGAATAGTACCCTCAGAATTCTTGCTCACTTGGAACCTCAGAATGCATTGGGAAATAGGGCCCTCATAGATGTAACTGGGTTTCCAAGAATACTGGAGTGGGTTGTCATGCCCTTCTCCAGGGAATCTTTCCAACCCAGGGATGGAACCCGAGTGTCCTGCATTGCCGGCAGACTCTTTACCATCTGAGCCACCAGGGAAGAAGAGTTGACCTGATACCTAGAAACAGGTCTGACTGAGGGGTCAGAGGAGCCTGAGAGCACATGGTTTTTCAAGATCTGCCTTGCCTGGGATGATGCTGGGGAAGGGACAGGACCTTCCCCCTATGCTTGCAGAAGGGAGCAAAGGATGGTCAGTAGGAAGGCTATTCGTGTTTTAGGGGTAGAATCTCTCTGGCCTGAGTTAAAATGGATGTCTCAACCATGATGCTCACTCATAGGTGACCCCGGTATTTTATCTTACATCTCTGGCCTCAGGTGCCTGGTCCATAAAAAGGAGACTAATCACAGGAATCTCCCAGCTTTCTTCTCTTGCTGTTACCACATTCAAAGATGCTAGATTGGAAGCACTTTCTAAAATTTCCATACCCCTAAATGGCTCCTTCTGCCCCTTTTGAAGCCATTCCTATCCTTACTACACAGGTTAAAGATACACAAAGGTGCCTTCTCAATTGTTTGTTAAGTATGAGTTTAACTGGACGTGTAGTTGTTAGAGGCCCTAAAATATTTTTGCATGGGGGTCCTTGGTCCTTAGCACCCCTCACATTTTCAATTCATTATTTCAATGAGGTATCTTACCAGCATTCCCTCTGACTCTCTCCCTCAAAAAATAAACATGTTTTTCCCTCCTTAGAAGAGAATTTTAGACTCATTTCATGTCTGGGGAGATAAGAGTCTGGCCGATCAAAGCCCACATCTGCGGAGCTTAGACAGGGACAGGGATGGGGGACTCATGAAGGATGAAGGGTAAACAATGTAACAACAATAGCAATGGCAGTAATGCATTCATACACTCTACTTGCTATAGCAGTGCTGTGCTGAACCCTCAGCATGTGTTATCTTAGTTCTAACAACAGATAATAAAGGGATACACTATGTTGAATAGTACCCTCAGAATTCTTGCTCACTTGGAACCTCAGAATGCATTGGGAAATAGGGCCCTCATAGATGTAACTGGGTTTCCCAGGTGCTGTTAGTGGTAAAGAACTGCCTCCCAACGCAAGAGACTTATGAGATGCAGGTTCGATCCCTGGATCGGGAAGATCCCCTGGAGGTGGTCATGACAACCCACTCCTGTATTCTTGCCTGGAGAATCCTATGGATAGAGGAGCCTGGTGGGCTACAGTCCACGGGGTCACAAAGAGTTGGACATGACTGAAGCGACTTAGCACACACACATAAATATGATCATGCTGTAAAAGAAGGTCATGCTGTAAAAGAAGAGAAAACAGAGACTCAGACACACAGGAAGAACAGCATATGACTATGGAGGCAGAGCTCGGAGTGATCCATCTATGAGCCAAGGAATGCCAAAGATTTCTGGCACCTACCAGAAGCTGGGAAGAGGCAAGGGGAAGCCACTTCCTGAGGGCCTTTGGAGAGTCAGGGCCTACTGACACCTTGATTTTGTACTGCTAGCCTCTGAAACTGAGAGAGAGTAAATTGCTGCTGTTTTAAGCCTTCTAATTTGTGGTAGTTTGCTACAGAAGCCATAGAAAAGGAACAGAGGAAGTATTAAAACTCCTGAAACCTAGATAAAGTTAGAAAGTGTTTCAAATCCAGCATCTTTGAATGTGATAACAGCAAGAAAGCTGGGAGATTCCTGTGATTAGTCTCCTTTTTATGGACCAGGCACCTGAGGCCAGAGATGTAAGATAAAATACCAGGGTCACCTATGAGTGAGCATCATGGTTGAGACATCCATTTTAACTCAGGCCAGAGAGATTCTACCCCTAAAACACGAATAGCCTTCCTACTGACCATCCTTTGCTCCCTTCTGCAAGCATAGGGGAAGGTCCTGTCCCTTCCCAGCATCATCCCAGGCAAGGCAGATCTTGAAAACCATGTGCTCTCAGGCTCCTCTGACCCCTCAGTCAGACCTGTTTCTAGGTATCAGGTCAACTCTTCTTCCCTGGTGAAAACATGTGTTATCTTAAGTTCTTTACCCCAGACAGATAATAAAGGGATACACTATGTTGAATAGTACCTCAGAATTCTTGCTCACTTGGAACCTCAGAATGCATTGGGAAATAGGGCCCTCATAGATGTAACTGGGTTTCCCAGGTGCTGTTAGTGGTAAAGAACTGCCTCCCAACGCAAGAGACTTATGAGATGCAGGTTCGATCCCTGGATCGGAAGATCCCCTGGAGGTGGTCATGACAACCCACTCCTGTATTCTTGCCTGGAGAATCCTATGGATAGAGGAGCCTGGTGGGCTACAGTCCACGGGGTCACAAAGAGTTGGACATGACTGAAGCGACTTAGCACACACACATAAATATGATCATGCTGTAAAAGAAGGTCATGCTGTAAAAGAAGAGAAAACAGAGACTCAGACACACAGGAAGAACAGCATATGACTATGGAGGCAGAGCTCGGAGTGATCCATCTATGAGCCAAGGAATGCCAAAGATTTCTGGCACCTACCAGAAGCTGGGAAGAGGCAAGGGGAAGCCACTTCCTGAGGGCCTTTGGAGAGTCAGGGCCTACTGACACCTTGATTTTGTACTGCTAGCCTCTGAAACTGAGAGAGAGTAAATTGCTGCTGTTTTAAGCCTTCTAATTTGTGGTAGTTTGCTACAGAAGCCATAGAAAAGGAACAGAGGAAGTATTAAAACTCCTGAAACCTAGATAAAGTTAGAAAGTGTTTCAAATCCAGCATCTTTGAATGTGATAACAGCAAGAAAGCTGGGAGATTCCTGTGATTAGTCTCCTTTTTATGGACCAGGCACCTGAGGCCAGAGATGTAAGATAAAATACCGGGGTCACCTATGAGTGAGCATCATGGTTGAGACATCCATTTTAACTCAGGCCAGAGAGATTCTACCCCTAAAACACGAATAGCCTTCCTACTGACCATCCTTTGCTCCCTTCTGCAAGCATAGGGGGAAGGTCCTGTCCCTTCCCCAGCATCATCCCAGGCAAGGCAGATCTTGAAAAACCATGTGCTCTCAGGCTCCTCTGACCCCTCAGTCAGACCTGTTTCTAGGTATCAGGTCAACTCTTCTTCCCTGGTGGCTCAGATGGTAAAGAGTCTGCCGGCAATGCAGGACACTCGGGTTTGATCCCTGGAGTATGGAAGGTGACTCAAGGAGACATGGGAAGGAGGCAGCCCAGGGTGGATAGGTGGACAGGACACCAGATGCCTGGATTCTACTCCTGGTTCTGCTTCTGACGCCATGTGAGACTTGGGGCAGGTCCCTTTCAAAGTCTGGGTGCCAGTTTCCTCATCTGTAAAATAAAGGAATTAGGCCATGATAGCTCTTGATAGCTCATAATAGCACACATTTGTGAGGGGCTTAGAGAGGAGGACGTGATAGAGAGCCACAGGAGAGCTCTGCTGTAGGATTTAGGAAAAGTCATCCACTTCTCATGCCACTCATAAAAGCCATGCTGCACGAGATAGAAACTCTCTTATTGTTTATGCATATGATCCTCAGAACAACTCTGTGAGATAACTATGTGAGGTGTTTGTATTTCTATTTTACAGGTGGAGAAACTGAAGTTCAAAGCAGGCGGTCTGGACTGCAAATGCCATATTGTTTCCAAGATGCCACAATGGTGGCTGCCTCTTGGCTCAGTGCCAGCTCACTCCAGGAGTAAAGATGAGTTTCTAGGCTCCACATCACTCAACACGATGCCTCATGTCGTGTGTGCTCTGCGACTAGCTCTTGGCGGTAAGTGACTCAGACCTTGGAGAGGAAAGAGAAACTAGTGAGGGCATGGGTCTGCGAACACCTACTGCCATGTGGTGGGCACTGCCCTTGGCTCTGTGGGCTTAGGAGTGAACAGAACAGACACAGTCACTGTCTTCAGGAAGCTCAGAGTCTCCCAGGAGGACAGACGCTTAACCAAAAAGTACCCAAATTTAATGGAACAAGTACAAGCACATGATATGCTGTAGAGGAAAGGTTTCTGGTGCTTTCAGTGGGGAAAGGGTTTCAGAGGTCCCCTGA
This sequence comes from Tragulus kanchil, assembly GCA_022376925.1. NCBI lineage: Eukaryota > Metazoa > Chordata > Mammalia > Artiodactyla > Tragulidae > Tragulus > Tragulus kanchil. The sequence continues at coordinate 42,883,146 of JAIOJX010000023.1, forward strand.
CTCTGGAGACAGGCAGGGAAGGTTTCCCTGAGGAGATGAGGCTGCAGCTAAGACTTGTCAGAAGAAAGGAGGTGGGGCGGTTGCTGGCACTGAGGGTGGGGCTCGAGGGTTACAGGAAAACTAAAGAAGACCAAAGCAAAGGTTCTGTTTTACTTCCTTTGTTGTAACTCCAACTTCCCTAAAGGACACCTTGAAAAAAAAAGAGAAAATGGTTTCAGGAGCTGTTATTTTTTGCCACCTCACACTCAAAACTGGGCTCAGTGGAGGAAGTTTAATGTGAAACTTTTAATGCAGTATGCATTGATCAGTTAGTTAGTCCACAGTACATTAAATGTAAAGTGCACTTAATGTAGGACTCCAGGCCTTTGTTTTACTTGTGTGGCATGTCCAGGGGCGTTGGTCCTCAGAGATTTAGGGACTGGTCTTTTCCTCACATTAGAAGCCAGAGCGCACGTGATAGGAAAAGTCTGCTGTAGGATTTAGGAAAAGTCATCCACTTCTCATGCCACTCATAAAAGCCATGCTGCACGAGATAGAAACTCTCTTATTGTTTATGCATATGATCCTCAGAACAACTCTGTGAGATAACTATGTGAGGTGTTTGTATTTCTATTTTACAGGTGGAGAAACTGAAGTTCAAAGCAGGCGGTCTGGACTGCAAATGCCATATTGTTTCCAAGATGCCACAATGGTGGCTGCCTCTTGGCTCAGTGCCAGCTCACTCCAGGAGTAAAGATGAGTTTCTAGGCTCCACATCACTCAACACGATGCCTCATGTCGTGTGTGCTCTGCGACTAGCTCTTGGCGGTAAGTGACTCAGACCTTGGAGAGGAAAGAGAAACTAGTGAGGGCATGGGTCTGCGAACACCTACTGCCATGTGGTGGGCACTGCCCTTGGCTCTGTGGGCTTAGGAGTGAACAGAACAGACACAGTCACTGTCTTCAGGAAGCTCAGAGTCTCCCAGGAGGACAGACGCTTAACCAAAAAGTACCCAAATTTAATGGAACAAGTACAAGCACATGATATGCTGTAGAGGAAAGGTTTCTGGTGCTTTCAGTGGGAAGGTTACAGAGGTCCCCTGACTCTGGAGACAGGCAGGGAAGGTTTCCCTGAGGAGATGAGGCTGCAGCTAAGACTTGTCAGAAGAAAGGAGGTGGGGCGGTTGCTGGCACTGAGGGTGGGGCTCGAGGGTTACAGGAAAACTAAAGAAGACCAAAGCAAAGGTTCTGTTTTACTTCCTTTGTTGTAACTCCAACTTCCCTAAAGGACACCTTGAAAAAAAAAGAGAAAATGGTTTCAGGAGCTGTTATTTTTTGCCACCTCACACTCAAAACTGGGCTCAGTGGAGGAAGTTTAATGTGAAACTTTTAATGCAGTATGCATTGATCAGTTAGTTAGTCCACAGTACATTAAATGTAAAGTGCACTTAATGTAGGACTCCAGGCCTTTGTTTTACTTGTGTGGCATGTCCAGGGGCGTTGGTCCTCAGAGATTTAGGGACTGGTCTTTTCCTCACATTAGAAGCCAGAGCGTACCTCTGAGGGGCAAGAGCAGGAGTGACCTTGAGTGTTGGGTGGATAAGCAGCAGCTTCACGGTCATTCCTTCCCCTCTCTGCCAGCACCCCTTCCTGGTCACTCGTTTTCCTTTTTGATCAAGGCCCGTGCCAGCTCAGGAAATCATGGTGTGGGCAGACACTAGGAACATCATCTGAAAAAGTCTTATATTGCCTCAGTTCTTTTCCTTATTAATTAGATGGTCAGTTTCCTCACCTGTAACAAGTAGATGATAATGCCTACTTCATAAGATTAGTCCTTTAAATTTTCTGGGGTTTTGCATTCTATAGATGTAGCAACAGTCCTAAGAAAATTAGGTGATTTATGCAAAGTTCTGCAGCTACCTGCAACCATCAGGAATACAGCTCAGGTCTCCTATCTCTAAATCTAGTGTTCTCTCCACTAGTAAAGCTTCTACCGTGACTCCCTGATGTGTCATAAATGGGTGGTCTTTGTTATGCTAAGATATCAGTCCCCTGGAGTGACAAGGTAAGGCCTGGGCTGGAATGGAAAAAAATCAGAAGCCTTACAAATAGGATACTATCGTAAAAAAAAAGCAGAAACAAAAAACTTTCCAATATGCTCATTTTGCTGTAATGGGGCATCATTGGTCATAGTTGTAATTTTGAAATTTTTGTGCCATTTCATTGGTTGGAAGCAGAATTCTCTATGGGAACATTGCCCCAGGAATGTCATGCACTGTGCATGGCTGATGACATGTACCAGGTCTGTTGCATGCTCAGACCTCCACTTCCCTTTGTGCTGGGCAGCTGAACATTATGTGTCCAGGATCTCAACCCTCAACTCGTGAAGTCAGCTTACAGTCATGCTGGGCATCCTAGTGTCAGGGTCAGATTGTGACATGGTCTCAAGGAGTCACTGCCATCTCTTTTACTTTCATGACCTCAATTCCAGATTTATCAGGAACAACCCCTTGGCTTCTGATGTCCTCGCATGAACTCTATTAGATTCCATGGGATTTTAATCCATACTCCTTTTAGTCAGAAAACAAGGATGAGTCGATGCATTTTTCTATTTTCTCTCTTCAGTGTTAATTCAGAAAACAGGGATGAGTGAGCCAATATATTCTTTTTATTTTCTCTTTTCAGTGTTAATTCCCTTTAAAAAATGAAAGAATAGAAGAATGTTAAGCATTTTGAAAGAGACAGCTAATCAATACACATTATTCTCCAAACATTCTAGGAAATTCAAGGAAATTATAAAGTACCTTCTAAAGGCTCTTCAGTTATCTCTATGGCTGCCCTTCAGATAGAAAGTTTCCTCTTGGCACATAAAGAAGTCAAATTAGGCCCAGAAGAGACTATCCTTGTTGGAGCGTGAATGTCAAAGAAACAATCTTCAGTAAAATAGCTTTCTCTCTCAGCATGCTCTGGAGAGAATAACTTTGGTTATTGGTAACACTATGCAAAGCACAGTTGAGAGCGTTTTGGAGATCATAAGGGCTGATATTTGTATGAGATCAAAATGTCTTGATGAGAATTTTCACTTTTTCTGTCTCTGGTGAAGACAAGTCACTTCAGAGTGCACTAGTATTTGGGAGATACAGAAGGGACAGGACCCAGCCTCTCACAAGACAGGGGAGAAGTACCTTATCAAGGCTGAGTGGTGCCTGCTTGAAAATGTCTCCTTCCTTAGATATGTGAATAAACATTGACCTATCTCCTCTGCCAACTTAGGAGGATTTGGTAAGACTCTAGAGTCAGGGCTTTATCTCCACCCCAAGGGACAGTCCCCTCAGAGGGATATTTACATACATGTTCCTGGTGACCACCTTTCATAGCTGAGAGATTTCAAAAGAATTAGAGGAAAGAAGCAGTCCCTAGGAACAGAAACCCAAACAGTTTCACAATCATTAATCAAGTTCAAGTTCACCTTTTCTCCGGGTGAATTCCATGATACCAGTTCAGGCTGGACCAATAGGGCCTGAGAGGAGGCTGTACCTCTCACAGCTTCCTGGATGGTAGAGATAGCAGCCACCAGAGGTCCCTGGAGTGGTCATCAAGGTCCCGGCTCCATATCTCTGCTTATCCACTCTAGAAATTCTGTAGTGTCCTTTCATACTGCAGGAACAAAGGCAGAGGTGCAGTTCACCCATGTCCGGGGGCTACTGCAAGAATATTCAATTCAATTTAAATGCAATAGGGAGGCAGCATTGTTTACAGTATTGTTCCATAGGAGAGAAAAATTTTTTCCTTTATCCTCTTAGTTTCTATGACTAAACCTGAAAATTAAGCTATCATGAAACAGGTTAACAGGAGAAAAGCATACACATTTTATTTAATATTTTTGTGTGTATATGCAGGCTTTCATAAGAAAGAGCCCTAGGAAGCTCTTAAGAGGAGAAGGGAGCAACAGAGGGTGAGATGGTTAGATAGCATCATTGACTCAGTGGAAATGAGTTTGAGCCAACTCAAGGAGATAGTGAAGGACAGGGAAGCCTGGCATGCTGCAGTCCATGCAGTCGCAAAGAGTCAGATAGGAGTTAGCAACTGAACAACAAGAAGAAGCTCTTAGGACCAAGAGCTCATACTCTTTTATACAATGAATAATAAATTTGTGGTAAAGTGACAAGACAAAGGAAAAGGAAAAGGCACTTAAGCTTGTAGGGACAGTGAGTTGTGGAAAAGTGAGTAGGAAATATATTGGGGAAATTAATGGCATATAGGAATAATTTTAATGGATTTGTTTGTATAGATTCATTTTGACATCAACTTCCCTGGTGATAAGAATGTTCTCTTCCTGGTACAGGGAGGTCACCTGTGGGAACTTTTATAATCTGTTTTCAGATCAAAAGGGAGAGGTCATAGAACCCCTCTTTCATGTGCCTTTAGCCCAAAATAATCAGTATGCGAAAGTGGCATATTTTGGGGTGGGATGTTCTGAATCCCTTTGGTTCAGATCTCAGTTCTTCTATTGAATATATTCTATCTGTAACTTAGGGCAAGTAACTTTTGTGATGTTGTGCTTTTTATCGCTCCTCCTCATTCCTCAGCTCCAGGCAGAATACGTTTAGGTTGATACATGGTTCTCTCTAAATGCTTTGATTTGATTATCCTGTCAGCCAAGCTGGATTAAGTATTTCCCCAGCCAAAAGGCAGTTCTGGTCTCCTGGTAGGTTCAAGGATGTGTCACATGGCCACTGAAAGCATCTACAATGTGCAGATTTAATCTAAATGCTGGAGATATGGCAACAAATGAAAAAAGATCAAGAGCCTGCCCCTGCGGAGCCTATATTTCAATAGGGAGACAAAACAGTAAACAATAATATAATACAATATGGTGTTACATAATAAAATATGGTATAATATAACATAATGTGAGTCAGTGCTAAGACTAACAGAAAGCATCAAAAGCCATCAGGAAATCAGGAGATTTTTTTCTCTGAGGAAATGATGTTTATTGCAGAATCTTGGATAAAGTGGAAAGAAGTGAAATGTGAATGTTTCCAATAAAAATGATCCACGCAAAGGGAATGACAAGCACAGATTTTTTCCTAAGCAAGAGGGTAATTTGTGGGCTGGAGCACCAGAGTGGTGGGATTAAGTGAGTAGATGGAAGGAAATAAAGTTGAGAGGTAGTGGGAAGACAGATCAACTCAGGTGGAGTCTTGTAGGCTGTAGTTAAGACTCCAGGCCATTTTCTGAATGAGATTGGAAACTACTGAAGGTCTCTGTTGGCCTAACTTATTATCTTTAGAGGGTTGCTCTGGTTGCTGTAAGCATATAGACTGTAAAGCGGGAAGAGCGGGAAGACAGGAACATTGGCAGACAAGGGATGTTTGTGGGTTGGAGTGGGGTGGCGCTGGTGGGGGAGGCAAGAAGAGGTTGTATTCATGATATATTTCAAGATAGAAGTAACAGTATGGGGGTGGATTGGGCACTGATAGGGAGCAGGCAGAAGAACTGAACTGAGCAACTGGTTGAGTGGAGTTGCTATTCACAGAGATAAAAGACAATGGTGAAGGCATAGGGTGGAGAGCCTAGAAATCAAGAGTCAAGCTCAAGATAGCCGTCAGACATCTGAATATAGTCTGCATGTGGCCTTTTGTGTAACTGTACTTAGAAGACTGATTGAAGGCCTTGCTTTCCCCAATCAGAGATGTAGCATTCTCAGCCTGTGACCACAGAAGCTGAAGCCTTAGGAAGCAGCCACAGAAGGCACTCTGAATACCTTCACAGAACGGGCAAAAAATTGAGTGCTGGATTAAGTAATTTTCCCCAGCCAAAAGGCAGTTCTGGTCTCCTGGTAGGTTCAAGGATGTGTCACATGGCCACTGAAAGCATCTACAATGTGCAGATTTAATCTAAATGCTGGAGATATGGCAACAAATGAAAAAAGATCAAGAGCCTGCCCCTGCGGAGCCTATATTTCAATAGGGAGACAAAACAGTAAACAATAATATAATACAATATGGTGTTACATAATAAAATATGGTATAATATAACATAATGTGAGTCAGTGCTAAGACTAACAGAAAGCATCAAAAGCCATCAGGAAATCAGGAGATTTTTTTCTCTGAGGAAATGATGTTTATTGCAGAATCTTGGATAAAGTGGAAAGAAGTGAAATGTGAATGTTTCCAATAAAAATGATCCACGCAAAGGGAATGACAAGCACAGATTTTTTCCTAAGCAAGAGGGTAATTTGTGGGCTGGAGCACCAGAGTGGTGGGATTAAGTGAGTAGATGGAAGGAAATAAAGTTGAGAGGTAGTGGGAAGACAGATCAACTCAGGTGGAGTCTTGTAGGCTGTAGTTAAGACTCCAGGCCATTTTCTGAATGAGATTGGAAACTACTGAAGGTCTCTGTTGGCCTAACTTATTATCTTTAGAGGGTTGCTCTGGTTGCTGTAAGCATATAGACTGTAAAGCGGGAAGAGCGGGAAGACAGGAACATTGGCAGACAAGGGATGTTTGTGGGTTGGAGTGGGGTGGCGCTGGTGGGGGAGGCAAGAAGAGGTTGTATTCATGATATATTTCAAGATAGAAGTAACAGTATGGGGGTGGATTGGGCACTGATAGGGAGCAGGCAGAAGAACTGAACTGAGCAACTGGTTGAGTGGAGTTGCTATTCACAGAGATAAAAGACAATGGTGAAGGCATAGGGTGGAGAGCCTAGAAATCAAGAGTCAAGCTCAAGATAGCCGTCAGACATCTGAATATAGTCTGCATGTGGCCTTTTGTGTAACTGTACTTAGAAGACTGATTGAAGGCCTTGCTTTCCCCAATCAGAGATGTAGCATTCTCAGCCTGTGACCACAGAAGCTGAAGCCTTAGGAAGCAGCCACAGAAGGCACTCTGAATACCTTCACAGAACATAGGAAAGATGCAGAGAAATTAAGACCAAGGCTGGGGCAGCTGGAAGTCAGGTGCATTAGTGAAGAAAAATGTTTGAGCATAGAAAGATATTCACTGAATTTGGACTTGAACTTTTTTGTAAATAGAAAAGGAACACTTGGATTCATATACTATTTTTTAATTTAGTAAGTGCTTTCAAATCCATCATATTTATCCTATGAGGTAGGATTGATTGTCTTCATTTTGGAGATGAGGAAATGGAATTTCAAAGAAGTTTAAAGATTTGCCCAAAGTCACACATCTTAACAGGTGAGGAAATTCTCAAATCTAGGTTTTTCTGACCACCCAAATCATTTCCATTTTATTGTGCCATTTCCATTTCATCCCAGTTATTTTGGAGTAATCACAGATGGACTCTACCTGTATGTACATATTCAAAAAAAATCGATTGTACCTAATAAGCGTGTAAAAATGTCTTCTTTACCCCTTATTGACTGCAAATGACCTGTGTGCTCAGCCCCCACACACCCACACCCCGCCCTACCCCATGTTCATCTCCAGTCCAGTCTCTACTGGCAGTTTTGCTTCCCTGACAACCAAGTGGCTAATGAGCTTCACCCTAACTCCTGTCTCTCTTAACAAATTCCTTTTTATCAATGGCTCGTTTGCATTGAAAGAGGTTTTCATGCCAAGCAATATTTGGGGGAACATATTACAACTCCTGTTGCTTAAATTCAGAGAGAAACTGCTTCAAAAATGTCCAAACTCTTTCCCTATGGATCATTTCAAAATGCAGTGAGAGGAGAATTGTTTTCAATGGGCATTTCAGTAATTCCTGCAAAAGTGTCACTGAGTCATGATTGAGACCACGGGTATGTCTACATGATGCTAAACATCAGGATTAAAAATGAAAATGGAATGCATTGGGATGTTAATCCTGGTTCAAAAGGCGATTTTGATGTCCTCAGACACTGAATGGTTGCTCTTGGGTCATACAAACTCCTTTTGGGTCTCATCTCAATTATGCCAGTGTGTGAAGGAGTGGGCAGAGCATTGTACTTAAAGAAAGAATGCTGGGGTACCAGTCTGGACTTTGGTACTTCCTGGTATGTGACCTCACCCAGTCTCAGCTTCCACATCTGTGAAGTGGACATGCTCATGCCTGCACAGCTTCCTAAGATGATTGTAAAGAATAAATAAAGCAAATTTTAAAAAAAATACTATTTTTTAATTTAGTAAGTGCTTTCAAATCCATCATATTTATCCTATGAGGTAGGATTGATTGTCTTCATTTTGGAGATGAGGAAATGGAATTTCAAAGAAGTTTAAAGATTTGCCCAAAGTCACACATCTTAACAGGTGAGGAAATTCTCAAATCTAGGTTTTTCTGACCACCCAAATCATTTCCATTTTATTGTGCCATTTCCATTTCATCCCAGTTATTTTGGAGTAATCACAGATGGACTCTACCTGTATGTACATATTCAAAAAAAATCGATTGTACCTAATAAGCGTGTAAAAATGTCTTCTTTACCCCTTATTGACTGCAAATGACCTGTGTGCTCAGCCCCCACACACCCACACCCCGCCCTACCCCATGTTCATCTCCAGTCCAGTCTCTACTGGCAGTTTTGCTTCCCTGACAACCAAGTGGCTAATGAGCTTCACCCTAACTCCTGTCTCTCTTAACAAATTCCTTTTTATCAATGGCTCGTTTGCATTGAAAGAGGTTTTCATGCCAAGCAATATTTGGGGGAACATATTACAACTCCTGTTGCTTAAATTCAGAGAGAAACTGCTTCAAAAATGTCCAAACTCTTTCCCTATGGATCATTTCAAAATGCAGTGAGAGGAGAATTGTTTTCAATGGGCATTTCAGTAATTCCTGCAAAAGTGTCACTGAGTCATGATTGAGACCACGGGTATGTCTACATGATGCTAAACATCAGGATTAAAAATGAAAATGGAATGCATTGGGATGTTAATCCTGGTTCAAAAGGCGATTTTGATGTCCTCAGACACTGAATGGTTGCTCTTGGGTCATACAAACTCCTTTTGGGTCTCATCTCAATTATGCCAGTGTGTGAAGGAGTGGGCAGAGCATTGTACTTAAAGAAAGAATGCTGGGGTACCAGTCTGGACTTTGGTACTTCCTGGTATGTGACCTCACCCAGTCTCAGCTTCCACATCTGTGAAGTGGACATGCTCATGCCTGCACAGCTTCCTAAGATGATTGTAAAGAATAAATAAAGCAAATTTTAAACTAGGCAGAGGTCATACTGTATTTATCTTTGCATCTCCAGTGCTGAACACAGGCATGTGATAGAAACTGGATACATTTTAGTCTGAATAATTTATGAATGAGTGTAGTACAGGCAATTCTAGTGTGCTACCACCTATTATTTACATAGCCCTACTTACATTTACCAGTTCTCTCTGGTATTTAAGCAAATTTACAATCCCTAGAATATGTAGACATGTAGCCTGGGAAAGGTCTGTACTAAAATCATAAAATGTACTGTGCTAGGTAAATACTTTTTCCAGTTAATCCAAGTGGTGAGTAACCCCAGCTTTTGTTCTAGTTGGAGCACCTGTTTGTAATCCATGTCATAAATATTTTCATGACTATTGCTTTGTAGTCAATGAGTTTCTTTGTTGGCACAGAATTTAAGATATTTCCCTAATAAGGACACCCAGTGTTAAAGCAATGAATTTCTATAGCTATGCAGTTCAGAGAGTTACCTAGGAGATGAAAAGCTAATCTGTCTGGAATTTCTGCCCTTGAGACCAAAGATACTATAAATTTGCTCAGGAGGAAAATAATCATGGTAAGCATCTTAATTTCTTCCATCTCGTTTCCAAGCAGATGTCACCGTGTTTTAGCCTGGAATTCATCATCTCTCTGATACATCAACATTGACATATTACATCTTCATCTCTTATTATAGAAAATGGAAATGAAACTAGAATGTGAGCATGTTGAATGAATCGGACTCCCCAGAGATTTGGGGGAGAAGAAAACCTCCCACTTGCCTTTGACTTTTGGATTTCTTGTTTCCCTCATGTTTGGATTGCACTTTAAGAAGTCCATCTGGAAGTTCACTTTTTGTATTTTACAAATACAAGTAGAACTTATTATCAAAAGACAAACCCCTAAAGAAAAAAAATTAATCTGTGAGCAGGGGTTGGGGATGGGTCGGTCAGAGAATCACCTCAGAAATCCAGTGATGGTATTTAAGGTTAAATTCCAGAGATTAAACTCCATTTATTGCCAGGCTTGACTTTGCCAGTCTGCTAGTTTGGGTGAATGCATGGATATGTTTAGCTGCTTGCTTCTATCTATTAAGCTCTTCGTTTAGAAGATGAGTTTGGGTAGGTGTCAACACCTGCAAATGTCATCAAGCCCATAATACCTCTGTTGCACTGGTTATCAAAGTCCCACTGCCACAGTCTGGCTGAGGAACACAGGCATTGATAGAAACTGAACATTTACTGAAAATTTATGGCAGAGGTCATACTGTATTTATCTTTGCATCTCCAGTGCTGAACACAGGCATTATCTGGATACATTTTACTGTAATGAGTGTAGTACAGGCAATTCTAGTGTGCTACCACCTATTATTTACATAGCCCTACTTACATTTACCAGTTCTCTCTGGTATTTAAGCAAATTTACAATCCCTAGAATATGTAGACATGTAGCCTGGGAAAGGTCTGTACTAAAATCATAAAATGTACTGTGCTAGGTAAATACTTTTTCCAGTTAATCCAAGTGGTGAGTAACCCCAGCTTTTGTTCTAGTTGGAGCACCTGTTTGTAATCCATGTCATAAATATTTTCATGACTATTGCTTTGTAGTCAATGAGTTTCTTTGTTGGCACAGAATTTAAGATATTTCCCTAATAAGGACACCCAGTGTTAAAGCAATGAATTTCTATAGCTATGCAGTTCAGAGAGTTACCTAGGAGATGAAAAGCTAATCTGTCTGGAATTTCTGCCCTTGAGACCAAAGATACTATAAATTTGCTCAGGAGGAAAATAATCATGGTAAGCATCTTAATTTCTTCCATCTCGTTTCCAAGCAGATGTCACCGTGTTTTAGCCTGGAATTCATCATCTCTCTGATACATCAACATTGACATATTACATCTTCATCTCTTATTATAGAAAATGGAAATGAAACTAGAATGTGAGCATGTTGAATGAATCGGACTCCCCAGAGATTTGGGGGAGAAGAAAACCTCCCACTTGCCTTTGACTTTTGGATTTCTTGTTTCCCTCATGTTTGGATTGCACTTTAAGAAGTCCATCTGGAAGTTCACTTTTTGTATTTTACAAATACAAGTAGAACTTATTATCAAAAGACAAACCCCTAAAGAAAAAAAATTAATCTGTGAGCAGGGGTTGGGGATGGGTCGGTCAGAGAATCACCTCAGAAATCCAGTGATGGTATTTAAGGTTAAATTCCAGAGATTAAACTCCATTTATTGCCAGGCTTGACTTTGCCAGTCTGCTAGTTTGGGTGAATGCATGGATATGTTTAGCTGCTTGCTTCTATCTATTAAGCTCTTCGTTTAGAAGATGAGTTTGGGTAGGTGTCAACACCTGCAAATGTCATCAAGCCCATAATACCTCTGTTGCACTGAGTTATCAAAGTCCCACTGCCACAGTCTGGCTGAGGCTTCACCCCACAGTGGGCACCAGTACACTTCTTTCATTTTTCTGGCCTCAGTAAAACATTCTTAGGATTTCAGGATCCTATTATATGTTGAGCGAGTTGCGTTCTTCTTGAATTCCCTCCAAGTCACTCTGGTCCTTGGAGATTAGAAGTTTAAACTTTGAAGGCCATACCTCATCAACTTCTCTTCACTTTGGCTCTCCAACCATTTCTTTTGCAGCCAGACTTAATCCTCTTCAGACATATCAAGTCAACCATCAGTCAAGGTGGTCTTTATTCCCTCACACATGCTACAGAGATTAAGGCTGCCTGATTTCCTCATATATTCCCTGGCACTCCAACCAGATTCAGCTGCTGTCTGAGATTGATGTAAATAATGTTTACAACTTGGCCCAAGCTTGCTGGCCATTTAAAGGAGGAATCCCTCTTATTCTAGAGTCACAAAGGCTAATGCCATCTTGGTCATAACAGGATAGGCAGATAGAGCATTAGCATCCTAGAATCTCTTTGTGAATTTCCAGACCTGGGAAGATCAAGACCATTTGCTTCAGTAGATCTGAGTAAAACTGTCAGCCTTATGCAGAGAGGCCCATGAAAATAGCATTGGATTTAGGGTTGGCTCTCGAGTTAGAGGTAACTGTGCCACCTTTTAGCTGTGTGGTCTTGGTCTCTCTAGAGCCGTGTTCTTATCAGGAAGATGAAAATTCTACCCTGAGCCCTGCACATACCCCTGGATGATTGGAATAGGAATATGAGAGTACCCTGAAAACAGTGAAACTTGTTTGAGAGCAGTGATCCACATTGTGACATACGGCACACCGTAGGTTGTCAGATGACTATTTATTGTATGTTTTATGACTGACCATCCTGAAACGCATCAAGATGGTTTTTTTTATCTGAGTCTCTAAGCCTCAGTTTTGTTATTGTAAAATGATATGAAAATGATGCTGCATAGCTGACAGATTTGGTGAGATAATGAGTGTGAGTGGGCCTGGAGCGCACAGGATGGTGGTCTTCTTTCTCTCTTGGCACTGATCTGAAGCCTGGTAGAGCAGCTGTGCATTGTGTAGTTTTGAACTCAGGTCTCCCACCAACAACTTCTTGGAAGCTTTCTGGTGTTAGGGTCAATGGCCTTTCTGCTCTACCACTGAAGGCATCTGAGAATTTAGCAAACACCAAAGCAGGAGAATGCCTGCCTTGTCTTCCTGCTCCAAGGTGTATATTGTCCCCCCAACTCCCAGGCCTGTCTTAGCTGAGAGATTCTGTGCCTTCTGTTTCAAGAGGAACATTAAAGAGGGTCTTGACAGAGAATGGAGACCAAGGTAGGGAAGAGACTAGAAACAAAGACAAATGAGGAGTATTAAAGAATCGTGGGGTGGTGAATCTGGAGAACAGAAGACATAGGGGTCCATAACACAGCCCTAACCTTGAAGGAATTGATGTTCCCTGATTTCCTCATATATTCCCTGGCACTCCAACCAGATTCAGCTGCTGTCTGAGATTGATGTAAATAATGTTTACAACTTGGCCCAAGCTTGCTGGCCATTTAAAGGAGGAATCCCTCTTATTCTAGAGTCACAAAGGCTAATGCCATCTTGGTCATAACAGGATAGGCAGATAGAGCATTAGCATCCTAGAATCTCTTTGTGAATTTCCAGACCTGGGAAGATCAAGACCATTTGCTTCAGTAGATCTGAGTAAAACTGTCAGCCTTATGCAGAGAGGCCCATGAAAATAGCATTGGATTTAGGGTTGGCTCTCGAGTTAGAGGTAACTGTGCCACCTTTTAGCTGTGTGGTCTTGGTCTCTCTAGAGCCGTGTTCTTATCAGGAAGATGAAAATTCTACCCTGAGCCCTGCACATACCCCTGGATGATTGGAATAGGAATATGAGAGTACCCTGAAAACAGTGAAACTTGTTTGAGAGCAGTGATCCACATTGTGACATACGGCACACCGTAGGTTGTCAGATGACTATTTATTGTATGTTTTATGACTGACCATCCTGAAACGCATCAAGATGGTTTTTTTTATCTGAGTCTCTAAGCCTCAGTTTTGTTATTGTAAAATGATATGAAAATGATGCTGCATAGCTGACAGATTTGGTGAGATAATGAGTGTGAGTGGGCCTGGAGCGCACAGGATGGTGGTCTTCTTTCTCTCTTGGCACTGATCTGAAGCCTGGTAGAGCAGCTGTGCATTGTGTAGTTTTGAACTCAGGTCTCCCACCAACAACTTCTTGGAAGCTTTCTGGTGTTAGGGTCAATGGCCTTTCTGCTCTACCACTGAAGGCATCTGAGAATTTAGCAAACACCAAAGCAGGAGAATGCCTGCCTTGTCTTCCTGCTCCAAGGTGTATATTGTCCCCCCAACTCCCAGGCCTGTCTTAGCTGAGAGATTCTGTGCCTTCTGTTTCAAGAGGAACATTAAAGAGGGTCTTGACAGAGAATGGAGACCAAGGTAGGGAAGAGACTAGAAACAAAGACAAATGAGGAGTATTAAAGAATCGTGGGGTGGTGAATCTGGAGAACAGAAGACATAGGGGTCCATAACACAGCCCTCTTAACCCAGTTGAAGGAATTGATGTCTTCCAGATTTTTCAGTGGCAAGGCATGGTAAGAAAGACATTTTATTTCAAACCTGGCACACACTTACATAAATCCATAAACAGCTGAAACACCTTGAAAAACAAAACCTGTCTCTCATGTGCTATAATTCTAATATATTCTATTCTTCTATTATCCTATCCTATCCTATTCAATTGCATTGACTATAATACTGGATGTAATCCCCAAATTTATTTTATAACCCATTAATTAAAAATACTGCTGTGGAAGACATGGATTATCTCAGAAGATAGAATTACAACTTTGAGGTGAAAATCAGAGCAAATTCAGCTTAAAATGAGGAAGAAACAACTAATAATTAGGCCCAAGTCAATATAAAATGAATCTCTCAAGGTAGTAGGACTCTTGTCATTGGATATTTTCAAAATTAAACCTAATTTGTACACTGTGTCTATAGATTAGGGACTTTCCAACTGCAAAGATTCCAAGAGCCCACAATTCACACTAAGCTAAAAGAAAAAAAATATAGAACATAAAGGGAAGATTTCAGTTCAATAAAGCTAAAAATAAAGAGGCAGGGATGGTGGGTGGGGGAGTTTGGGGAATTGTCTTTCCTTAGCTTCTGCCCAGTTAGAGAGAAAACATTCTCTATTACCCTTCTGCTCCCTACTGAGTGATCTCCTTTCCTTAGAATAGCTTTCCTTGCTGTTGACAGTAGCAGATTTTGAAGCTGTTGCTGCTAAGCTGCTGGGATATTCCTTTTTCAAGTTTTTGGTCACTTTAAGCCTTCATCACATTTTAGGTAGTTGTCTTTTGAATGATCTTACAGTCTATGTGTCTCTGTACCCTGGGCTTAGGCGTGTCAAATGCAGAATCAGTACAAATGACTGCTTATTGCATAAATGAACACATGAGTGCATGCATGTATGGATGAAGATTCCATTAGTTTCCTTAAGAAGGAGGAGGTTGAGTCACTGATACATATCTTGATTGGGAATGTTGTATGTTTAAGAATAAGTAAGACTGGTAAAAATTGGTGAAGTGTTGACATCCTATCATTTGTCACTTCAAATCCATATACTTTGGATTTGTGCTGGTGCCAGGAGAATTCATAATAAATTCAGTCTCCCATTCTTTCAGGAAATCAAGTAAGGCTTGCGGGAAAAAAGTCTGGAAACACCACCTTGGAGCATCTATAGATGATGAGCACCACATTTCAAATTGGGCTGAGAAAGTCAGGGCTCAAGTTAGTGTTTGGAGCTGTACAAATCCAATAATAATACTGTTAACTAAAGTTTGTATAGCACTCAATAGTTTACAAAGCATACACTATTTTTTTTTAATTTTGGCCTCTTTTATTGGTTTCTTATTTATTTATTTTCATCCATCTTTATTCTTTGACCTGTGTGGGCCTCCCATTGCAGTGGTATATATGTGTGTGTGTATATATAATGCTTATTATATAATTTATTAAAATATAAATTTATATATAAAATATATTTACATATAAGTGATATTAATATATAAATATAAAATTTTAAATTCGATATTCAACAAAAAGCTTTGCTAGACCCCAGTCATGCTCATTAATAGACTATCATTGTCTCCACTATTTTCACAATACAACAGCACAGTTGAGTAGTTGTAACAAAGACCATATGGTCTGTAAGCTTAAAATAGTTACTGGATAGCCCTCTACAGAAAAAGTTGTCTGATGCTGCTTTTACAAGGCTCATAGTCCTCACATAACACTGTGGGGCAAGCAGATAAGTGGTGTTATTCTTTTCTACACAGGAGAAAAGAGAGACTCTGAGATAAAGAGTGAATCAATTAATACCACACCCTTCAAAAAAACCACAAAAAAACAGACCTTATACTGGAGCCCAAACTGCAAGTGACATTGTCTTAATCCCTACCCAAGTTTGTAGACTTTGGTTAAACAATACACAAATATTGAATAGAGTAGTGTCAGGGAGATTAGTTCTGTTCAGCTACTCAGATGCACACATGTTCAATGGATGAAGATTCCATTAGTTTCCTTAAGAAGGAGGAGGTTGAGTCACTGATACATATCTTGATTGGGAATGTTGTATCTTTAAGAATAAGTAAGACTGGTAAAAATTGGTGAAGTGTTGACATCCTATCATTTGTCACTTCAAATCCATATACTTTGGATTTGTGCTGGTGCCAGGAGAATTCATAATAAATTCAGTCTCCCATTCTTTCAGGAAATCAAGTAAGGCTTGCGGGAAAAAAGTCTGGAAACACCACCTTGGAGCATCTATAGATGATGAGCACCACATTTCAAATTGGGCTGAGAAAGTCAGGGCTCAAGTTAGTGTTTGGAGCTGTACAAATCCAATAATAATACTGTTAACTAAAGTTTGTATAGCACTCAATAGTTTACAAAGCATACACTATTTTTTTTTCTTTTTTTTTTTTTAAAGTTTTGGCCTCCTTTATTGGTTTCTTATTTATTTATTTTCATCCATCTTTATTCTTTGACCTGTGTGGGCCTCCCATTGCAGTGGTATATATGTGTGTGTGTATATATAATGCTTATTATATAATTTATTAAAATATAAATTTATATATAAAATATATTTACATATAAGTGATATTAATATATAAATATAAAATTTTAAATTCGATATTCAACAAAAAGCTTTGCTAGACCCCAGTCATGCTCATTAATAGACTATCATTGTCTCCACTATTTTCACAATACAACAGCACAGTTGAGTAGTTGTAACAAAGACCATATGGTCTGTAAGCTTAAAATAGTTACTGGATAGCCCTCTACAGAAAAAGTTGTCTGATGCTGCTTTTACAAGGCTCATAGTCCTCACATAACACTGTGGGGCAAGCAGATAAGTGGTGTTATTCTTTTCTACACAGGAGAAAAGAGAGACTCTGAGATAAAGAGTGAATCAATTAATACCACACCCTTCAAAAAAAAAAACCACAAAAAAACAGACCTTATACTGGAGCCCAAACTGCAAGTGACATTGTCTTAATCCCTACCCAAGTTTGTAGACTTTGGTTAAACAATACACAAATATTGAATAGAGTAGTGTCAGGGAGATTAGTTCTGTTCAGCTACTCAGTCATGTCAGATGTTTTGCGACCCCATGGACTATAGCATACCAGGCTTCCCTGTCCTTCACTATCTCCCAGAGCTTAAACTCATGTCCATTGACTCAGTGATGTCATCCAACCATCTTATCCTCTGTCGTCCCCTTCTCTTTCTGCCTTCTATTTTTCCCTATATAGAATGAGTCGTCTCTCCATATCAGGTGACCAAAGTACCGGGGCTTCAGCTTCAGCATCAGCATCAGTCCTTCCAATGAATATTCAGGGTGGATTTCCTTTAGGATTGAGTGGTTTGATCTCCTTGCTGTCCGATGGACTCTCAAGAGTTTTCTACAACACCACAAAGGCATCCATTCTTCAGCGCTCAGCCTTCTTTATGATCTCCTTTAGGGAGATTAGTAAATAGGTTATGAAGCCAAAGCCCGGGAGAACAGTTTATAAATGCAAGAACCCAAACATCTGAACCACTAAAGCAAAAATGCTTGTGCTGTCAAAATATACAAGAGGTGACGTGGTTAGTAACAAACATGAAGGAAACCTTCCAACTCACCAGTGAGTCAAGAAGTACAAGGAAATTTTAATGAGGTACTACTATACATTCTAGATTAGTAAAAACGTTAGCTAATCATGATGCCTGATGAAGGTAGCGTTAAAACATGTTGCTTATAGTGATGTGAAGTCATTACAAATACCCCATTAACTTTAAATACTAACTCTGGAGCCCCGAGTGCCACCATCTCGGGGAGCCAACCGGCCCAATGGGAGGCCACGCTGTCGGGGACGCAGGGCAACACACGCAGGCAGAGCACGCACGCACGCACGCAAGGCACACACGCACGCAGGGCTTCACTCAGCTCCCTCTCCGCTCCCTCTCAGCTATGGAGATTCGCACAACCCTCCTGCTGCCGTTGATGCTGCTCTTTGCGGCTTGGGCCCCCTTAGGAGAAGCGGCGCCGTTGGTCAACAAAGAGGTGAGGCGCACGGTGGACCTGAGCAGCCACCTGGCCAAGGTGACAGCCGAGGTAGTCCTGGCGCACTCAGGCAGTGACTCCTCTCCCCGCGCTTCCTCCTTCCTGCTAGTGGTGGAGCCCGAGCTGGAGGCCCAGCTGGCGCACCTCAGCGTGCAGGTGCTGAGAGAGGATGGGGAAGTGAACAGACTAGAAGTACAAGAAACCAAAGTTAACGGTCAAAGCAGGAGAGTCTTCACAGTCCAGCTGCCAGTTGCTCTTGTTCCTGGGGCTGAGGTTTCAGTCATTGTGGAAGCTGTTTATACCCACGTGATTCAGCCGTATCCAATCCAGATCACCCAGTCTGAGAAACAGTTGGTGGTGTTTGAGGGGAACCATTATTTCTACTCTCCCTATCCGACCAAGACGCAAACCATGCGTGTGAAGCTTGCCACCGGAAACGTGGAGAGCTATACCAAATTGGGCAAGCCCACGCGGCACAACCACCTTCTGGATTATGGCCCTTTCCACGACGTCCCTGCCTTTAGTCAGGACAGTTTTATAGTGCATTCTGAGAACAACAGTCCTTTCCTGACCATCACCAACATGACTCGAGTCATTGAGATCTCCCACTGGGGCAATATTGCTGTGGAAGAAAGCGTGAACCTGAAGCACACAGGGGCTATGCTGAAGGGGCCTTTTTCACGCTTTGATTACGACAGACTCAGAGACAGTGGAATATCCTCCATCCGTTCTTTTAAGACCATCCTTCCTGCGGCTGCCCAGGATGTTTATTACCGGGATGAGATTGGAAGTATTTACAGCAGCCGGCTCCTTATTCTGGATGACTCAGTGGAGATGGAAGTGCACCCTCGTTTCCCTCTCTTTGGTGGGTGGAAGACCCATTACATCATTGGCTACAACCTCCAAAGCTATGAGTACCTCTATACTTTAGGAGACCAGTATATGCTGAAGATGAGACTTGTGGACCATGTGTTTGATGAGCAAGTGATAGATTCTCTGACTGTGAAGATCATCCTGCCTGAAGGGGCCAACGACATCCAGGTGGGCAGTCCCTATGAGATCAGCCGAGCCCCAGATGAGCTGCACTACACCTTCTTGGACACGGTTGCCCGCCGCGTGATCGTGGTCCACAAGAAAAACCTAGTGGAACAGCACATTCAAGATGTTGTGGTGCGCTACACCTTTAACAAGGTGTTCATGCTGCAGAAGCCGCTGCTCTTGGTGGCCGCCTTCTACATCCTGTTCTTCACCATCGTTGTCTACGTCAGGGTGGACTTCTCCATCACAAAGGATCCGGCTGCAGAAGCCAGAATGAAGGTGGCTTGCATCACAGCGCAGGTCTTGACCCTGGTCAGCAAGAGACTGGGTCTCTACCATCACTTTGATGAGACTGTCAGTAGATACAAACAGTCCCGGGATCTGTCCATCCTTAATAGCACCAAGAAGAGCCTGGAGATGGAACACAAGGCTTTGACCAGTGAGGTAGCAGTGCTGCAGTCCAGGCTGAAGACAGAGGGCTCCAACCTGTGCGACAGAGTGAGTGAAATGCAGAAACTGGATGGGCAGGTCAAGGAACTGGTCCTGAAATCAGCAGTGGAGACTGAACGGCTGATGGCTGGCAAGCTCAAGAAAGACGTGTACATCGAGAATGAGAAGCTCATCTCAGGAAAGCGACAGGAGCTAGTCAGCAAGATTGACCACATCCTGAATGCCCTGTAGGTCTCCAGAGGTCAGGATGGGGGTTGAGGGGGTGAACATCGAGGCCAACAGACTATGGCTTCTGTATTTTACAAAAGCCCGTCAAAGAAGAGAGAAGCCAGGCTCTTGCCCCAGACAACGCACGAAGCTTAGGTTTTGTCTCTAAAATGTTCTTTTAAAAAAAAACAAAAAAACTTAAATGTCACTTAAAATATCTTTGTATTTGAACAGAGAAGTTTTTGAGTTGGTTTTGTTTGTTCTGAAGCCTAGGATATCCTTTCCACCTATTAGCCCCTTGTTTTATGACCTTCTGATTCCTGATATTTGCAACTTTACAAGCATGTGTATATTTTTTAAAGCATGTGTGATCAAATGAAAATAAAGCTGAGGCTGTTATAAAAATACTCTATACTGAGCCTTTGAAAGCTCTTATTCTTTGATTCATTGATTCCATTTCTGAAAATCTATGCTTGAAAATAATTCTAAATTCAGAGAAGAGGTAATTTATAACAATATTGTTTAGCATCAGTTTGGAAGTAACTAAGTAAATGTGTGGCATATCAATCTGATGGAATATTATGCAGCCACTAGACCACTAGAAACTAGATAACAAGGCAGAAATAAATTTTTGTAATATGAAGCCCCAAAAGAGCACAATAAAATTTATATTTTTCTATGGTTTTTGCTATGCAAAAGGTGTATCTGTACTAGTACAAGGATAAATAGAAACAGGTGATTTTTAAGGTCCTGTCACTGCAAACCATTGTTGTTACAGCATTGACTAGATGGTAAAACAATTGGAGGTCTTATCTTCCAGAGATTAGATCTGAATTGTCTCAGTCTCCATGGTGGCTTAGACCCAGGTCTTGAGCTCCTCTTTACCTCAGGCCAGGATAGGGTCTGGAACTAGGCTCCAGACTGAGCCCATAGGTAGGACTGAGGAAGCATTCTTGCCATAATTAGACAGGTAAGAGAAGAAGGGGCCAGGAGCTGGGTAGGTCTCTGTCAGCAAATATTCATGGAGGTCTCTCAGCTAGTTTGGCGGTTTCATTGTCTTGAAAAGATTCTGTACTTGGAATCAAAAGTCTGCAACTCAAGGACCAACCCTGTGGCCCACTCAGCTGTGAGAAAGTATGGTTCATCACCCAGTTACAAATGAAGGAGCCTGGGCACCAAAAAGACAGGCAGGAAGCAAACTCGGTCTTGTCCTTGCGGCACCTCAGGAGGGAACAGCCACAGTACTTGGGATACTGCAGGGAAAGGAGTATTCAACTCACTGAAATGCCCAGAGGAGGAGAACCCTCTAGAACAGTTTGAACATCTCTGCTCTTTTGAGACTCTCCAGTTAGCTTAATTGAAGATAATTTCTGCACTGATTGAACAATTATGTTTACCCTGTGTTCACATCTACCTTCTCATTATTTATGGATTTTAATGATGGCCTTATAGAACATTGTATATGGAAAGCACGGTGAGGCTGTTTTGCATTTTTCCGAGGGAAAAGTCCCTGTGGCTCTTTTCTCATTTGGTGTCTTACACTAGGCTGCATTTATCCATCATGAAAATCCTATCTGAACATCGGGTACCTCTTGGGTTCACATTTTCCCAGGCCAGTAATTTATGTTTCTACTTCCTGTGTGGATCATTGGTACCATCTTCTCTGCCTCCTCTTCCCCTATAGCCCCAATCTCAACTTTCCCAAAAAAGGGTTAGCAGGGGTTTTGCTCTTCAGGAAATATCAGGACAGAGAAGAAGGGAAAACATGTTACCCACGAATTCTAGGGTAAGCAGAGCATGTGAGACTTGGAAGATGGGCAGGAATATAAGAGGCTTATTTGGAGAACTATGAGTGGTTCAGATTGGAATTAATCCAGGAGTTATATTTGTATCATTTCCATTTTCTGGCAATATGGAGCATGGTATGAGAAATGGGACTTATCCTGGCAGATGTCCTGGAGAAAAACAGGTCATCCAGGCGGATGCTGACTGTTTTCTCTCCTTGGGCCTATGAATGGCACAGTGGCTCCCAGAAACCTCAGGACTTAGTTAACAAGTTGTTAGGAAGTATGAACAATTCCAGTAAAAGTGGCAGTAAAGCTAGATGCTCCTTAAACAGATTCCTCACATTTCTGTAATATAATCATCATTGTAAGAATTACTATCTATTGTGTGCCTATGTGAGATATTGTTGTCTCTGTTTTGTCAGATGAAAGAACTGAGGCTTCCAGAGTTAAGAGACTTGCCCAGGATCACACACCTAGTAAGGGTTGTTGGTAGAACTGGAACCCAGGCCCATCATACCGCAAAGCCTGTGCCCTTTCAGCACCATTCTTTTGCCTCTAGACATGTGTAAACTGGCAACCTGGTAAGGATGGCTCAGATTAACCACTTACCAGGTGCTTTTCTCCAGGGATGGAGAAGGAATGAGATGTGCCACGGGAACATTTTAAGAAATTATCTATGTGGCAGACCACTAGCAAGCTAAGACCTTCCGCTGCAGTGTATGAAGGTCCAGCTGCACCTTGTACAAAACTAAAACTGGGATCACTGGGCCAGGTATCCCAGGAATAAGTTATCAAAAGAAGAGATGAGAACATTGGGTCCTGTGGGTAGAAGAATGATACAGCTGCTAACAGCTGCAGAGATGTTGCTAGGAGAATAACAATTTATTTCTGGACAGTTCTTTGTAGTCTGTGAGCTCCTCCCCTTTCATTATTTCATCATCATCGTATTCCAACCCTGGCTAATTGGGGTGATGATCTCTTTTCTACAAACCAGCAAATAGAGGCTCAGAGATGCTATGTAGTTTTCTTTAGGTATCACAGCTTGTCATGGCTGTTAAAGTGATTGATGGGAGAACCCAAAATAATGCTTGTCAAAAAGGAGGAAAATTGGGGTATAACAAGAGAGAATGAGGACTAATTAGCAGGGTTTTGCTCTTCAGGAAATATCAGGACAGAGAAGAAGGGAAAACATGTTACCCACGAATTCTAGGGTAAGCAGAGCATGTGAGACTTGGAAGATGGGCAGGAATATAAGAGGCTTATTTGGAGAACTATGAGTGGTTCAGATTGGAATTAATCCAGGAGTTATATTTGTATCATTTCCATTTTCTGGCAATATGGAGCATGGTATGAGAAATGGGACTTATCCTGGCAGATGTCCTGGAGAAAAACAGGTCATCCAGGCGGATGCTGACTGTTTTCTCTCCTTGGGCCTATGAATGGCACAGTGGCTCCCAGAAACCTCAGGACTTAGTTAACAAGTTGTTAGGAAGTATGAACAATTCCAGTAAAAGTGGCAGTAAAGCTAGATGCTCCTTAAACAGATTCCTCACATTTCTGTAATATAATCATCATTGTAAGAATTACTATCTATTGTGTGCCTATGTGAGATATTGTTGTCTCTGTTTTGTCAGATGAAAGAACTGAGGCTTCCAGAGTTAAGAGACTTGCCCAGGATCACACACCTAGTAAGGGTTGTTGGTAGAACTGGAACCCAGGCCCATCATACCGCAAAGCCTGTGCCCTTTCAGCACCATTCTTTTGCCTCTAGACATGTGTAAACTGGCAACCTGGTAAGGATGGCTCAGATTAACCACTTACCAGGTGCTTTTCTCCAGGGATGGAGAAGGAATGAGATGTGCCACGGGAACATTTTAAGAAATTATCTATGTGGCAGACCACTAGCAAGCTAAGACCTTCCGCTGCAGTGTATGAAGGTCCAGCTGCACCTTGTACAAAACTAAAACTGGGATCACTGGGCCAGGTATCCCAGGAATAAGTTATCAAAAGAAGAGATGAGAACATTGGGTCCTGTGGGTAGAAGAATGATACAGCTGCTAACAGCTGCAGAGATGTTGCTAGGAGAATAACAATTTATTTCTGGACAGTTCTTTGTAGTCTGTGAGCTCCTCCCCTTTCATTATTTCATCATCATCGTATTCCAACCCTGGCTAATTGGGGTGATGATCTCTTTTCTACAAACCAGCAAATAGAGGCTCAGAGATGCTATGTAGTTTTCTTTAGGTATCACAGCTTGTCATGGCTGTTAAAGTGATTGATGGGAGAACCCAAAATAATGCTTGTCAGGAGGAGTTGGGGGTAGTAAAAAGAATGAGATGAAATGAGGAAACAAAATAAGACTAAATACCAGATTCAGCAAGGAAACAGCATGATCAAAGGAGTTCTTACTGAGGACAGGCTGCCAGAATGGGCTTAGGTGTGTCAGCTGCAAATGAGGTTCATAGAGAAAACAAAGAGGTGGGAGGGAGCTATGTGGAGAAAGGAGTAGACAGCTCATCTAGAGAATAGGGTAGCAAGTCTACTTCAGGTGGAGCCCACTTTAGCGGGACCAAGGAAGGAAGTGTCAGGTTTAACAGGGCAGGGGGATAAAAGGAGGAGCTGCCAGGAGATGAGGAACTCTTGTTCATTTGTGTGGAAAATAGAGGTTTGCAATGAGTTTTGAAAGACTGAAATTATTACAAACAAATGAGTGAAGCTCAGCTGTGATAGGGATCACATTAAAAACAGAAAGTATGGAAGTATTCTTAGATAAGACCTAAGAGTGTCAAAACTGGATGTACTCTTATTACAGTTAAGCTACACATTTTTTTTAAAGGGCCCTATTGGGAATGAAAAATTGAATTTCAGTCACCATCTTTGGATGCTGTGGTAAAGAATCCACCTGCCAATGCAGGAGACGCAAGAGACATGAGTTCAATCCCTGGTTTGGGAAGATCCCTGAAGGAGGAAATGGCAACCCACTCCATTCTTCTTGCCTAGAGAATCCCATGGAGAGAGGAGCCTGGCGGGCTACAGTCACTGAGTCACAAAAGAGTTGAACAGGACTGAGCATACACACTCTCAGAGATATGCAGACAGAATGGATTTACTCCCATGTCCCCTTGAGTCCTATTCTACTCCTTGCTTGGACTGTTGAGGCCACAAACCAGACTGCCAGGGATGGCTATTTCTGGATATCAACCAGGTATTGTTCCCTTAGCTGTGCCTTGGTTGAATTCCACAAACTGCGATGAGTAATATTCATGAATCCTATTCTAAAGATGCTAATTATTCTTTAAGAGTGCCATTATTGGATATCAGAAACCTTTTTATAGAAATAGCCATGTAACACTCACAATCAGTCCCCAAAGTCCCATAACCTGGAAGAGGATGTTTTAAAAGTAAATTTGCTTTTCATACTCCATGAGAAGTTTTACTTGATTCATCATCAAATTTGTTCTTTAAGGCATCCCAAAATAAGTGTATTACAACTAGTGAATGTAATCATTTAAGGAACTCTAATCCATAATGATAGTTGGAAAGAGGTTGGTAACTTGATATAGGTGTTTTATTATTTTTTTACATGTATTTTTAATTGGAGGATAACTGCTTTATCATGTTGTGTTGGTTTCTGCTGTACAACAACATGAATCCGTCATAAGGG
Organism: Tragulus kanchil; assembly: GCA_022376925.1. Classification (NCBI taxonomy): domain Eukaryota; kingdom Metazoa; phylum Chordata; class Mammalia; order Artiodactyla; family Tragulidae; genus Tragulus; species Tragulus kanchil. The sequence continues at coordinate 42,908,472 of JAIOJX010000023.1, forward strand.
TACATATATCCCCTCTTCTTGAGCCTCCCTCCCATACTACCACCACTCCCAAACACACCCCTCAGCCTGGCACTCTGTGATGATATTTTTAAAAATTCAGCTTAATCAATGACTTTTACTAAGGGCCCACTTTTACTCAGTGGGGGTTCTATGTATTGTGGACTTTATCAGATAAATGGATGACATTAAAGAGTCTTGTCTGAGACTGAGTTTACTACAAACTGTAAGTATTAAGAAATCTGGGAAGGAGTAAGGTCAGACTGTAATAAGCATGTTGAACACTGTCCAGATCTGTTTGGGAGGCCAGCCCAGGAGAACTTAGGTTGGGTGTCAGCTTGGGAGTTGTAGTCATGGGAAGATCCCTGAAGGAGGAAATGGCAACCCACTCCATTCTTCTTGCCTAGAGAATCCCATGGAGAGAGGAGCCTGGCGGGCTACAGTCACTGAGTCACAAAAGAGTTGAACAGGACTGAGCATACACACTCTCAGAGATATGCAGACAGAATGGATTTACTCCCATGTCCCCTTGAGTCCTATTCTACTCCTTGCTTGGACTGTTGAGGCCACAAACCAGACTGCCAGGGATGGCTATTTCTGGATATCAACCAGGTATTGTTCCCTTAGCTGTGCCTTGGTTGAATTCCACAAACTGCGATGAGTAATATTCATGAATCCTATTCTAAAGATGCTAATTATTCTTTAAGAGTGCCATTATTGGATATCAGAAACCTTTTTATAGAAATAGCCATGTAACACTCACAATCAGTCCCCAAAGTCCCATAACCTGGAAGAGGATGTTTTAAAAGTAAATTTGCTTTTCATACTCCATGAGAAGTTTTACTTGATTCATCATCAAATTTGTTCTTTAAGGCATCCCAAAATAAGTGTATTACAACTAGTGAATGTAATCATTTAAGGAACTCTAATCCATAATGATAGTTGGAAAGAGGTTGGTAACTTGATATAGGTGTTTTATTATTTTTTTACATGTATTTTTAATTGGAGGATAACTGCTTTATCATGTTGTGTTGGTTTCTGCTGTACAACAACATGAATCCGTCATAAGGGTACATATATCCCCTCTTCTTGAGCCTCCCTCCCATACTACCACCACTCCCAAACACACCCCTCAGCCTGGCACTCTGTGATGATATTTTTAAAAATTCAGCTTAATCAATGACTTTTACTAAGGGCCCACTTTTACTCAGTGGGGGTTCTATGTATTGTGGACTTTATCAGATAAATGGATGACATTAAAGAGTCTTGTCTGAGACTGAGTTTACTACAAACTGTAAGTATTAAGAAATCTGGGAAGGAGTAAGGTCAGACTGTAATAAGCATGTTGAACACTGTCCAGATCTGTTTGGGAGGCCAGCCCAGGAGAACTTAGGTTGGGTGTCAGCTTGGGAGTTGTAGTCATGGGACTAAGCCAGCCTCAAAGTGGAAAGGACCATTGGGGAGAGAAGACGCAGGAGAGAGGGCAGGAAAATGCCTTGTATGATGGGGAGCTAGCCAGATTTCTATAGCTTCATGGCCTCCTTGGAAGGATTCCCACCCCTAGGAGTCTTTGACTGAAATAATTTGGACCCAGACCTTGGTGTTTACATGTGACCAGGAACTGATATCTATCGGTATGTAGAAAGCCTTGGAATAGAGTTTCACCATGTTTAGGGGCCCATGGAAAAGGGTCTAGAAAACAAGTTTAAATACAGGCAGTCATTCGACATTTCTCTGTGTTAATCTCACATGTTTTTGGTTGTGTTTTATAGACGTCATAATAAAAAAAACAATTTTAGAACAAAATATTTAGCAGGTGTATGTCAGCATGCTGTGGTACAGAGAAGGTGGGACAGTCTGGGTTCCAACTCCAAAATCATTGTTTGCCAGCTGTGGATGGGGACAGGCACTCAATCTCTGTAAGGCTCAATCTCTTCTTCACCCACATTTGGGGGATGAGAGAATTCACAGAGTAATGACAGTGATAATCAATGAGCTGTGAAGGTCCTGTATGTATGAGGAAGGGATACTGGTGATAAATGACAGTCTGGGATTAAAAATCCTGGCCTTAAAATTACCAGGTCTGTAACCTTTGGCAAGTCAACTAGCATTTGTGAGACTCAGTTTTCTCAGCTGTTAAGTGGAAATAATAATCAAACATTGAACTTCTAGGGTTTTTGCAAGGGTTAAGTGAAGTAAATATTTGACCCATAAAATGTGCTTGGTAAATGTGACTATAATTATATGCATATTAAAAAACACTATATTGAGGTAGGGTTGACAAGTAAATACCTGTACTCAGGAAACCATCAAGGCTGAAAACATACTCATCCTCTTCCAAAGTTTCCTCCCACCCAGTTTTTATTATTATTATTATTTCATGGTAAGAATACAATATAAAATCTACCCCCTTAGCAAAAATTTATTTTTAAAGATTTTATTTGTTTATTTATTTTGGTGGGGGTGGGGAGGAGGGAGAGCAGGCAGGCCACTTCTATTGGTCTTTCATTTGTCCATTTTCATCCATCTTTTTTCTTTGGCCTGTGTGGGCCTCCCATCGCGGTGGCCTCTGTTGTCGCAGAGCACCAGCTCTGGGCGCATGCGCTCCAGAGCTCTGGCTCGGTAACTGGACACATCTGTCCAGCTGCTCCTCGGCACGTGGGATCTTCCCAGGCCAGGGCTGGAACCGGCGCCCCTTGCACTGCAAGGCGGTGTCCTTACCCACTGGACCACCAGGGAAGCCCCAGCAAAATTTAAGTACACAGGAGAGTGTTGTTAACTAAGTCACAATGCTGTATAATAAATCTCCAGATGTACTGAAACTTTACACCCTTTAGCCTTCACATCCTCATTTCCTTCTCTTCCCAGCCCTGGCAACTACCATTCTACTCAGCTTCTATGACTGACTATTTTAGGTTACACATATAGGTGGTATCATACAGTATTTGTCTTTCTATGTCTGGCTTATTTCACTTATGATAATGTCCTCCAGATCTACCCATGGTTTTGCAAATGGTAAAATGGCAAAGTACCATCTTTTTATTCTTTGGCATGTGTGGGCCTCCCATTGCAGTGGCGTCTCTCACTGCAGAGTGCCAGCTCTGGGTGCATGAGCTCCAGAGCACTGGCTCGTAATTGGACACAGCAGTCTAGCTGCTCCACAGCACATGGGGTCTTCCCCGGCCAGAGATTGACCCAGTGCCCCTTGCACTGCAAGGGGGACTCTTTACCCACTGGACCACCAGGGAAGTCCTGGATTGCTTTTTAAAGGCTAAATAATATTCCTGTGTGTGTGTGTGTGTGTGTGTGTGTATACATACACACATTTTCTTTACATATTCATTCACCAGTAGACACTTATGTTATTTCCATATCTTGGCTACTATAAATAAGGCTGTGATGAATGTGGAAGTTTAGGTATTTCTCCAAGATCTTAATTTCAGTTCCTTTGGGTAAATACCCAAAAATAAAATTGCTGGATCATATGGTAGCCCTATATTTTAAACTTTTTTGAGAAAACTTCACTCCATTTTCTATCATGGCTATACCAATTTACATTCACACCAATAGTGTACCAGGATTCTTTTTTCTCCACATCCTTGCCAGCATTTGTTATCTTTTTTTTTAAATACTCATTCTCAGGTTTTCCTGGTAGTCCAGTGGGTAAAGAGTCTGCCTTGCAGTGCAAGGGGCACCAGTTTGACCCCTGGCCTGGGAAGATCCCACATGCCATGGAGTGGCTGGACCAGTGTGTCCAGTTATAAGACAGTGCTCTGGAGCACATGCACACAAAGCCAGTGCTCTGCAATGAGAGAGGCCACTGTGATGGGAGGCCCACACAGGTCGAAGAATAAAGATGGATGAAAAATAAATAATTAAAATCCAATAAAAAGAGGCCAAAATTTAAAAAAAAAAACTCATTCTTATAGGTGTGAGGCGGTATCTCATTGTGGTTTTCATTTCCATTTCTCTAATTAGTGGTGTTGAACATGTTTTTATGAGCCTGTTGGTGATTTATATGTCTTCTTTGGAAATATGTCTATTTTAAGCTTTGTTTTTTTTTTTTTTTTTGGCCTCTTTTATTGGTCTTCCATTTATTTATTTTCATCCATCCTTGTTCTTTGACCTGTGTGGGCCTCCTATTGCAGTGGCCTCTCCTGTTGCAGAGCACCAGAAGCCCTAAGCTTTGCTTATCTTTAAATCAAGTTATTTGACATACATTGTGAAATGATTATCACATCAAACTACTGAACACATCCATTCCCTATCTTAGTTACCTTTTTCCTTTTTATTCTGGTGAGAACACTTAAGATTTACTTTCTTAGAAAATTTCAAATGTACAATACAGAATTGTTAAGTATAAACACCATTCTATACCTTAGATTCCCAGAATTCGTTCTTCTTCTAACTGAAAGTTTATATCCTTTGACCAGCATCTCCCCATTTCCCCCAGTTCCCAGCCTTTGACAACTACTGTTATACTCCCTGTTTCTATGAGTTTGACTTTTTTAGATTCCACGTGTAAGTGTGATCATATATTATTTGTCTTTCTGTGTCTGGTTTATTTCACTTAGTATAATGTCATCTAGACTCATCCATGTTGTCACAAATGACAGGATTTCTTTCTTTTCTATGTCAGCATAATATTCCATATATATATATATATATATAGTTTACAGTGTATACATTTTTTACCTCCTTGTTAAGTTTATTCCTAAGTTGTTGTTGTTGTTTTGTGCTATTATAGATAGGTTTGTTTTCTTTATTTATTTTTTGGATAATTTGTTATAGAAATGCAACTGGTTTTTGTATATTGATTTTGAATCCTGAAACTTTACTGAATTAATTCATTAATCCTAACAGTTTTTGAACTTCTTAGGATATTCTGTATATGGTATCATGTCATCTGCAAACACAGACAATTTTAGTTCTTCCTTTCTGGTTTGGATGACTTTTATTTCTTTTTCTTGCCTAGTTGCTCTGTCTAGGATTTCTAAGACTAGGTTGAATAAAAGTGGCAAGAATGGACATCCTCATCTTGTTCCTGATCTTAGAGGAAAAACTTTAAGCTTTTCACCATTGAGTCTGACATTAGCTGTGGGCTTGTCATATATGACCTTTACTATGTTGAGATATGTTTCTGCTGTACCTACATTCTTGGGAATTTTTATTATGAAATATTGAATGTTCTCTAATGCTTTTTCTATATCTATAGAGATGACTGTATGATCTTTATCTTTCATTTGATTAATGTGGCATATTACTCTTATAGATTTGCATATATTTAACTACTCTTTATTTTAGGATTAAACCCCACTAGTTCATAATGTATGATCCTTTTGATGTGTTATTGAATGGATGTATCTTGTTGAAGATTTTTGCAACAGTGTTCACCAGGGATATTGGCCTGTAATTTTCTTTTCTTGTAAATTTTTTTTTCTGGCTTTGGTATAATGCTGGCATTGTAAAATGAGTTTGGAAGTGTTCACTTCTCTTCAAATTTTTGGAAGAGTTTGAGAAAGATTGGCGTTAATTCCTTAAATGTTCAGTAGAATTCATCAGTGAAGTTGTCTGGTCTTAGATTTTTCTTACTTGGGAGGTTTTTGATTACTGATTTAACCTCCTTGCCTGTTTAGATTTTCTATTTCTCTATGATTCAATTTTAGTATTCCTCCATGTGTCTCAAAATTTACCCATTTCTTTGAGACTACACAATTTGTTGGTGTGTAATTGTTCATAGTAGTCTCACGATCCTTTGTATTTCTGTAGAATCAGTTTTAATGTCTCACCTTTCACTTAAAATTTTAATTATTTGAGTCCTTTTTCTTAGTCTAACTAAAGGTTTGTCAATTTTATCTTTTCACAAAACCAACACTAGTTTTGTTGATCTATTCTAGGGCTCTTGTTGAAGACTACAAGCATAGTAGTCTCACGATCCTTGTATTTCTGTATATGGTATCATGTCATCTGCAAACACAGACAATTTTAGTTCTTCCTTTCTGGTTTGGATGACTTTTATTTCTTTTTCTTGCCTAGTTGCTCTGTCTAGGATTTCTAAGACTAGGTTGAATAAAAGTGGCAAGAATGGACATCCTCATCTTGTTCCTGATCTTAGAGGAAAAACTTTAAGCTTTTCACCATTGAGTCTGACATTAGCTGTGGGCTTGTCATATATGACCTTTACTATGTTGAGATATGTTTCTGCTGTACCTACATTCTTGGGAATTTTTATTATGAAATATTGAATGTTCTCTAATGCTTTTTCTATATCTATAGAGATGACTGTATGATCTTTATCTTTCATTTGATTAATGTGGCATATTACTCTTATAGATTTGCATATATTTAACTACTCTTTATTTTAGGATTAAACCCCACTAGTTCATAATGTATGATCCTTTTGATGTGTTATTGAATGGATGTATCTTGTTGAAGATTTTTGCAACAGTGTTCACCAGGGATATTGGCCTGTAATTTTCTTTTCTTGTAAATTTTTTTTTCTGGCTTTGGTATAATGCTGGCATTGTAAAATGAGTTTGGAAGTGTTCACTTCTCTTCAAATTTTTGGAAGAGTTTGAGAAAGATTGGCGTTAATTCCTTAAATGTTCAGTAGAATTCATCAGTGAAGTTGTCTGGTCTTAGATTTTTCTTACTTGGGAGGTTTTTGATTACTGATTTAACCTCCTTGCCTGTTTAGATTTTCTATTTCTCTATGATTCAATTTTAGTATTCCTCCATGTGTCTCAAAATTTACCCATTTCTTTGAGACTACACAATTTGTTGGTGTGTAATTGTTCATAGTAGTCTCACGATCCTTTGTATTTCTGTAGAATCAGTTTTAATGTCTCACCTTTCACTTAAAATTTTAATTATTTGAGTCCTTTTTCTTTTTTTTTTTTTAGTCTAGCTAAAGGTTTGTCAATTTTATCTTTTCACAAGACTGACTTTTAGTTTTGTTGATCTATTCTAGGGCTCTTATTGGAGACTACAAGCAAGTTAGTAGAATCTGGGTTGTTGTCACGATGGGCATGCTGGTTGCTCTGAGTCCCACCCTTCTTCTCTGCTCCTAGTTGTTCCCAGATGATTTGACTGTCCCCATCCCCTCAGTATTCCTGGTGGGGGCATCCCAGGCAGTGTCCTACAAGGCTGGGGAAGATGGATACTCACTTTCCTTTCACTTTCCCTTGCGGGAAAAGCCATAGGCCATGGGGATCTCTCTTGACCCTCAACTGTGCCACCTTGGGAAACAGTTGGCATAACTAAAGGGAAATGACCCTTCTGACACTCCTCAATGCACCATTATTGGATTTTATGTTCCACCCAGGTGCTGAAATCTCTTCTGTGCTCTTCGACTCTAATAAAGGTATTCTCATCCATGAGTGGTTGTTAAAATCAGTGTTTCTGTGGGAGTCATGAGAGTTAGAACTTCATAGTCTGCCATCTCACTGGCATACAATAATTATATTTTAAGGAAAATAAAAATGAGAGATTTCTTAAGATGGGGCTGTGTTCTGGCAGTTTTAGAAGGCTCTACACCTATGGCAAAGGGGTCTAAAGCAGTCCAAAGAGGTGAAGAGAAGATGTTTGAGAGGGTAAGCAGGCAAGCTGCCAAGTGACTCATGGGCTGATTCATAAATTACTTTAAGTCACAGTAGGCTGGTCCTGGGTAGCTGGAGAGCAAGGATGCTCAAGAGGGCACAATTACAACCAGTGGTAGGGCACTGCAGAGCCCAGAGTCCATAATTTCTGGGAGGTTTTTGATTACTGATTTAACCTCCTTGCCTGTTTAGATTTTCTATTTCTCTATGATTCAATTTTAGTATTCCTCCATGTGTCTCAAAATTTACCCATTTCTTTGAGACTACACAATTTGTTGGTGTGTAATTGTTCATAGTAGTCTCACGATCCTTTGTATTTCTGTAGAATCAGTTTTAATGTCTCACCTTTCACTTAAAATTTTAATTATTTGAGTCCTTTTTCTTTTTTTTTTTTTAGTCTAGCTAAAGGTTTGTCAATTTTATCTTTTCACAAGACTGACTTTTAGTTTTGTTGATCTATTCTAGGGCTCTTATTGGAGACTACAAGCAAGTTAGTAGAATCTGGGTTGTTGTCACGATGGGCATGCTGGTTGCTCTGAGTCCCACCCTTCTTCTCTGCTCCTAGTTGTTCCCAGATGATTTGACTGTCCCCATCCCCTCAGTATTCCTGGGGGGGGCATCCCAGGCAGTGTCCTACAAGGCTGGGGAAGATGGATACTCACTTTCCTTTCACTTTCCCTTGCGGGAAAAGCCATAGGCCATGGGGATCTCTCTTGACCCTCAACTGTGCCACCTTGGGAAACAGTTGGCATAACTAAAGGGAAATGACCCTTCTGACACTCCTCAATGCACCATTATTGGATTTTATGTTCCACCCAGGTGCTGAAATCTCTTCTGTGCTCTTCGACTCTAATAAAGGTATTCTCATCCATGAGTGGTTGTTAAAATCAGTGTTTCTGTGGGAGTCATGAGAGTTAGAACTTCATAGTCTGCCATCTCACTGGCATACAATAATTATATTTTAAGGAAAATAAAAATGAGAGATTTCTTAAGATGGGGCTGTGTTCTGGCAGTTTTAGAAGGCTCTACACCTATGGCAAAGGGGTCTAAAGCAGTCCAAAGAGGTGAAGAGAAGATGTTTGAGAGGGTAAGCAGGCAAGCTGCCAAGTGACTCATGGGCTGATTCATAAATTACTTTAAGTCACAGTAGGCTGGTCCTGGGTAGCTGGAGAGCAAGGATGCTCAAGAGGGCACAATTACAACCAGTGGTAGGGCACTGCAGAGCCCAGAGTCCTGCACTGAACAAGGAGACCTTTCATATCAGGGTTTCCCAAATAATGGAGGGCTCCTCAGAGAAACTAGTCCAGCCACTGAGGGTGATGGTGTGGAGACACAACATGAGGCCTGCCTCGAGAGGCTCTTCAAGGGCACAAAGGCAGTGATAGGCCTAATCCTCTGAGATGGCCCATGTCATTTGAATCAGTTAATCCCCTCTTGCAAACTCGCAGCCCTTTTTTCTTTTTCAGGCAGGTTCATAAATTCATAAACTTTTATCCTTTCTATGGCAGCAAATGATATTAGAAAGCTAATTAGCTACAGAGCTAATTTTCATGTCAGAGTGAAATTATAGGTTTCATCGTATAGAACAAAATTATCTTCCTGTCCCTCCTCATCCTCCACTGTCCCACCCACTCCGGTGTCTTCTTCCGGCATATGTGCACACTCCCCTCTTCTGCCTGGTCACAAATGTCAACAGAGAGGGGTGGCCACTCAGGAGTGCCTTTCTCTTTTGTGTCAGGCATATTTGCATTTGCAAACAGCTTTAATTGAGTGGAGTTTTCATCACTCTTTTTCCTGCTCCTGTTTTTAAATGCAAATGTTAATGTTTGGTTAGCATGGGTTCAGAATTAAGCCCCTGCTCCCTGTGGCTGCTCCTTCCCTGGGTTCTAAACAAGCACCAGTGGAGTATCACGACCTGCTGTGAGCTTGTGAGTCCTGGAAGACTGGAGTCCAGCTAATTGCCAGTCACGCTGAGAGGGCTGGGCAGAGCCTGGTCTCACTTACCACCTCTCATGGAGTCCTGCTTCCCACCAGCACCGAAGGAGAGAAAATCAGTGTGCTGGGAACCAAGAGGGAGGTGGAGGGAAAGGCTGCTCTTTGGAATTAGCATCTATACTCTCTTGGCATCAGAACTTTGCAGAATTGAGAAGGGCATTGGGTGCCATTAGGTCTGAGTCCCAAAAGTTGGAATCTCATAGACCATCGTGCTGTTAATGGCTTCTTAGGGAATCTCTGCTTGGACACTAACACTGGCAGAGGCTTCCTTCCTTCACAAGGCAGTCTTCTCCACTGATAGCCAGCTCTGTTTGTTAGGAAAGAGGCACTTAACATTGAGCCAAAGTCAGTTTATCTTCAGCCATTGGTTTTAGTTTTCACATTGAACATGGTTGAGCTTATTTTCAAATGACAACCTTTCAGATATTTGGAGACAGCTCTTAAAGGGCCTCACATGACTTCTTCCCTATAAGCTAAAGATTCCCAGTTTCTTCAGATCTGTGGTAAGGCCCACTGTTTATCCACCCTGCTCTTCTTACCATTGTGGACTCAGATTGTTTGTCTATGAATGGACTTGTCACGGGGAGTGTGGTAATCCACCTGTGGAACGTAGTCATTCCAAGTTTGAATGGGGCTCCCCACATCCCTCCCATTGATTTGACCTCTTCTTGTTCACAAGGCTGCCCGTGTTGCTGTAGATTTGCTGACAGCCATGTCACTGTCCACCCTTGCTGAGCCGACAGCCAGTCTCAACTCCAGGCTCTTCGCAACTGCACTTCTCATTTAGTGACAAAGAGAGTATATTCTTCCAAAGTGTCAGACTTAGTTCTGTTCCAATGGGAAAATCTCACAGGGGATTATCAACATGTTGCAGAGGATATGTGTACAGTGTGTCCAGTTTTCCCTTTCAGAAATCAGGGACCTGGATACTCAGAAGTCTTAGCAAAGGCAGTGTCCCAGGAACCTGGTGCCTCCCTTGCCTTAGGCCCGTAGTGCATTATTTGATAGAGGATAGAAGTCAGATCTAAAATCTATAGCTAATTCTAAGAAGTTAACAGTCCGAAAGGAACCAAACAGAGAAGGAGCATTTATAAGTGAGCTATTGGGTAGAAATGTGGGGAATGGCTCTAAGATATAAGGCTGTTGGCTGTTCAAGGCTGGCTTGACAGACCAGGATTAAGAAGGAGGCTGGCAAGAGAACAGAGAAGCCATAGCCTGTGGCAGAATTTCCTGTTTCTCTAGGTTCAATGTCACTCCATCCATGACACTGTTTCAAGGCTGGCCAGACCAATTAGAGGTGCAGATAGACCATCGTGCTGTTAATGGCTTCTTAGGGAATCTCTGCTTGGACACTAACACTGGCAGAGGCTTCCTTCCTTCACAAGGCAGTCTTCTCCACTGATAGCCAGCTCTGTTTGTTAGGAAAGAGGCACTTAACATTGAGCCAAAGTCAGTTTATCTTCAGCCATTGGTTTTAGTTTTCACATTGAACATGGTTGAGCTTATTTTCAAATGACAACCTTTCAGATATTTGGAGACAGCTCTTAAAGGGCCTCACATGACTTCTTCCCTATAAGCTAAAGATTCCCAGTTTCTTCAGATCTGTGGTAAGGCCCACTGTTTATCCACCCTGCTCTTCTTACCATTGTGGACTCAGATTGTTTGTCTATGAATGGACTTGTCACGGGGAGTGTGGTAATCCACCTGTGGAACGTAGTCATTCCAAGTTTGAATGGGGCTCCCCACATCCCTCCCATTGATTTGACCTCTTCTTGTTCACAAGGCTGCCCGTGTTGCTGTAGATTTGCTGACAGCCATGTCACTGTCCACCCTTGCTGAGCCGACAGCCAGTCTCAACTCCAGGCTCTTCGCAACTGCACTTCTCATTTAGTGACAAAGAGAGTATATTCTTCCAAAGTGTCAGACTTAGTTCTGTTCCAATGGGAAAATCTCACAGGGGATTATCAACATGTTGCAGAGGATATGTGTACAGTGTGTCCAGTTTTCCCTTTCAGAAATCAGGGACCTGGATACTCAGAAGTCTTAGCAAAGGCAGTGTCCCAGGAACCTGGTGCCTCCCTTGCCTTAGGCCCGTAGTGCATTATTTGATAGAGGATAGAAGTCAGATCTAAAATCTATAGCTAATTCTAAGAAGTTAACAGTCCGAAAGGAACCAAACAGAGAAGGAGCATTTATAAGTGAGCTATTGGGTAGAAATGTGGGGAATGGCTCTAAGATATAAGGCTGTTGGCTGTTCAAGGCTGGCTTGACAGACCAGGATTAAGAAGGAGGCTGGCAAGAGAACAGAGAAGCCATAGCCTGTGGCAGAATTTCCTGTTTCCCTCTAGGTTCAATGTCACTCCATCCATGACACATGATAATTATAAGAGAGACAGGAATAACAAGCTGTCACTGTGACCTTTGCCCCAATTCAGAGGTGTTTGTCTTTCAGGGTCTCACCCAATAATATTTTCTTCTGGACTCTGGGCACATTGCATTGTACAAGAGCCCTAAGAACTCTCCACAAAGATCTGGCCTTCCTGATATCTTGGCACCAAGGATATTTCTGTCAAACACATATACAAGCTTTCCCATATCTAGAATTGAGTGATAAGATAGACACACATTATGTATAAATTCTACATATCAAATGGTGAAAAGATGAAGGATCTATGCTGTATTCGTTATGAGCAGGCCCCACTCACGTGGCCATAGACAAGGAAACGTAGGATGCTGGTGTGCTGGCAGCATTGGGAACAAAAGGAGATGAGCACTGGATCTTTACTCGGGAGTTTCAGCGTAATTTTCACCAATTCCATTTGCATGTGCCCTTTTATTGTCACCACCTAGACATTCCTACTGAGAAACTTCTTAGTAGGAATTCATTCATTTGCTAAGATGAATCCCTCCAGGGCATATTGACTCTATAATAGTAGACTCCTGTTGTAGATGCTGGCCATGGCCCTAACCCTGATTCTTTTCAGTGACTCCATTTACAGTTTATAACATTTGAACTTAAGACTGCTGTTTGCTGTAGGCAAGAGCATCTTGTGCTACGGTGAATAGGAGTGTTGTGCAAAGGTCAGACACAGATGAAAAGAGACTAGAGAAATAGCAGTGCCTGTAAATAGAGAAGGAAAAGGCTAATATTCACACAAGCACAAAGCTACCATTTTTTGTTTTAACATGCCTGTAAAGCTCCTTTGGGTATACTACTTTGTGGAAGCCTTACAACCTGTGAAGTGCAACAACAACTATTTTGCAGTTGAAAAAAACCCTATTTTTGCAAAAGATGGCATGACTCATTCAATTAACAATGAATGAGCTTAGAGCTGTCTGTACCAAGGACTCCTCCCCATCAGTCCCACACTCCTTTTTCTACTTTCCCTCAATATGAAGGTCTAGGAGGCTTACTTAGTTCAGATGATCTATGGATAATAGCTGGAAGCTCTGATTTGGCTGCAAAAGAAACCTTGACTCAAACCCCAGAGTAAAGGTACCCTCAACGGTTGGATCTTGGATGGTCTTAATCAGAATTTCCTGAGTGCCTAGTGAATAAAAGTCACTAAAGAAATGGAGATGAATCAGACATTGTCCTTGCTTCGCCTGGAGACATTGGAAAGCCTTTCGCGGAGAAACATGGCAGATTCACATGAAAAATTTTATCACAGGCATGCATGTGTGCTCTGTCATATCTGACTCTTTACAACCCCACAGACTGTAGCCCACTAGGCTCCTTTGTCCATGGGATTTTCCCAGCAAGAATGCTGGAGTGGGTTGTCATTTCCTCCTCCAGGGGATCTTCCCAACCCAGGAATCAAACCCATGTCTCCTGCATTGGCAGGTGGATTCATTACCACTGAGTCACCTGAAAATTTTTATCACAACCTAAGGTATGTATGCAAAGAGCAAAAAATGTGGTACATGTACATAGACCATGAAGTAGGAGTTTTGAGGTACGTGAAACCAGAGAGAGCCAGGAAGATCAAGAAGGCTTCATGGAGGAGGTAGAACCATTGGGTATAGAGTTTGGAAAGGAGAATTCAAGAGACAAAGCAAACTGTGAGTAAGGATGCTGAGCTGGGAAGGTTCATGGTGTGCTTATGCTGAGGAAGGCATGCACTCAGAGCATGGCATACAATAAACAGATGAAAAGACACACCTTCAGTTCTCCTTGGATTTGTTTGATTCTAAACTCTTAACAATGACTTGCTCCTCTGTATCTTCTGCATGCCTGCATAACCAATGGGTATAAAGAACTAAGTGGAAAGAAAAATAGACTCGTGTATATTTTAATCACCACAAAATGATCTCCATAATCATGTCAAAAAAGAGCGATTTTCCCAAAATGCAAAGTGAATCATATTACTCTGTCCACAGTCCTTCAGTGGTTCACCAGTACCTTCAGGATAAGGTTCAAACATCTGAGACTGTCTTACGAGCTCCTCTGTTTACAACCCCCACCTCTCTGCCTATTTTAAGATCTAGTTTGCATTTTGGGAAAATCACTCTGACTGCTGCATGAACAGATCAGAGAGCAGGGAAGAATGGAGGCTATTAGAAGGCTGCTGTCCTAATCCAAGTGAGCAAAGTTAGTATTGATAGAATAACCAAGGTTATGGTTTTTGGAATCATCAGGACAGAAGTGGTAAACAAAGCCGTGGAAGCCAATGAAATCCTCAGGGATACAGCCAGCCAGAAAACAAGTGGTACGTGGGCAGAGCTAATATCGAAGGAGGGGGCAAAAGAAAAAGAAGCTACACACGAATGTGCACAAGGAACCCACAGGTAGTCAGAGACGTGTGTGTTGCCAAGACCAAGGGAAGGCGGTGGTGCTGATGACAGCAGCCAGACATGCTAAGTGTTGCAGGGAGGCCAATTAAACCAGGAGCAACTAAGCATGGTGTTCTGTGAGCTCAGCATTTGCTCAATACATGTTGGAGTGAATTGCTAATTGGTAAACTACTAAATTGATGCTGTTGTTCTTAACTTAATTATTTGCTCTGTTTTGGTTTTCATTAGAAACAGCACATCTAAATTGTGTTTGTTGAGACAAAGTGGTAAGCCCTGCTTATGTGAACTCTTGTTTCTTGGATTAAATAATGGACTAAAAACTTAAAAAAAAAAAAAAAAAACTCTGTTGTTTTGAGTGACTATAAAGGTACTGTCTATTCACTAAAGTAAATGTAGTAAATATAGACGAGAAGAAAGCAAAGGCCACACCAGGCAAGACAAGCAGAGACTGGTGGCTATTTATTTTAGTCATGGCCGTGGTTCATAGACACCATCCCCAAGGAATAGGACTTGGAAGAGAGTGATTCAGGTGTGAAAGTCAAAGTTGCAACTTAAAATAACTGTTCTTTCCCTTCCCATCCATGGGTTAGGGACGCTTCTGAGAATCAAGCATTGGACTGTCTACTCAGAAAAATACCTGGCATACTTATGCATACAGGTTTACATTCAGTTTCTATGGGACCCTGAAATGCAAGCTCTACAGGAATTGTTCCCACTGAGATCCATGTCCCTGTGCCAGGGATCATTCCCATGGGCCTCAAGAACCTGGGAGGGCCTCCATTTAGAGCAGTCAGGGGAGACTCTGGACTCACTCGGCATTGCAACGTTTACCCACCATCTATAGCCACTGGTCACCCAGATGGGATTCCTTTTCAGGTCAAAGAACCAGCTCTAAGAGGTTGGCTTTGGCCCTTTTCTTAGAGGGGACAAAGCGCTGGGCCTAGAGAAGGAAGATCAGGGTTGAAGTTTCATCTCCACTTCTTATTCACCATGTGACCTCAAGTAAGTCACTGCACAATTCTGAGCCCCCATTTCTTTGTTGAATAGGAATAGTAATTCTTGCCCTGTCTACCTCACAGAGTATAAATCCTAGGAGTTAACAGATGTGGAAGTGCTTCATAAAGTGAAAAACATGACACGAATATGAGGGGTGATAAATAACCATTAAAGCAACGAATATTCATTGAGGATTTACTACGTGCTGCCATTGCATCAAGCACTTTGTCTCCATCTCATTTCATTCCCCCAACTGTATGAGGTCATCACTCATTATTTTACCTTATTTTTTAAAAAAAGTGAGGCTCTGAGTAGGTAAGTACATAGGCTACACAGCTGCTAAGTGGTGAAGCCAGATTCACAAAGAATAAAGAAATTGCTGCACTAGAGTAGAAGGGTTTGGGGGTGGGGTTGATTTTTTTAATTTGACTACTCTGTATGGCATGTGGAATCTTAGTTCCCCAACCAAGGACTGAACCTGGGCCCGGCAGTGGAAGTACTGAGTCCTAACCACCAGACCACCAGACCACCACTTGCAGTTCCCAAGCAGTAGGGCTTTGTGAAACCTAAGGATAAGAGGTGCAGAGAGAAAGCTCATCCTTGTGAAGTGCCCACTAGTGCATCAGGTCCTTGAGCCAGTTGCCTTAGAAGAATCCTGAGAAGCAGGTTGCACATGTTACACCCACAGAGGACATGAAATGACAGTGTCTGACACGTAATACACCTTCAGTAATTATTAGCTACTGGGATGGTGTTATCATTGTAATACCCATTGTACAGTGAGAAAACCAGGCTCAGAGAAGTGAAGTTCTCTGGCCAAGGTTGTATAGTTAGTAAATAGCAGAGCGGGACTTAGTAGTCCAGTGTTTGGAGGCTCAACATCCATGTACTTTTGACAGACTGTCTTTGGCACAAGGAATGTTGGCATGCTTTTTCCCCAAATCCTCTGCCCTCCATCGTACTCCATGGCCTTGATGTTCCAAGATTTGGGGCCGACCAGACCTCTGGCATTTATTAATAATGCTGCCTATTACCTCTTTGGATTTACTGCACTGAATCAACAGATTCGAGAATTGATACCATTCTCAATTTTTTCCTAGAGAAGGAAGATCAGGGTTGAAGTTTCATCTCCACTTCTTATTCACCATGTGACCTCAAGTAAGTCACTGCACAATTCTGAGCCCCCATTTCTTTGTTGAATAGGAATAGTAATTCTTGCCCTGTCTACCTCACAGAGTATAAATCCTAGGAGTTAACAGATGTGGAAGTGCTTCATAAAGTGAAAAACATGACACGAATATGAGGGGTGATAAATAACCATTAAAGCAACGAATATTCATTGAGGATTTACTACGTGCTGCCATTGCATCAAGCACTTTGTCTCCATCTCATTTCATTCCCCCAACTGTATGAGGTCATCACTCATTATTTTACCTTATTTTTTAAAAAAAGTGAGGCTCTGAGTAGGTAAGTACATAGGCTACACAGCTGCTAAGTGGTGAAGCCAGATTCACAAAGAATAAAGAAATTGCTGCACTAGAGTAGAAGGGTTTGGGGGTGGGGTTGATTTTTTTAATTTGACTACTCTGTATGGCATGTGGAATCTTAGTTCCCCAACCAAGGACTGAACCTGGGCCCGGCAGTGGAAGTACTGAGTCCTAACCACCAGACCACCAGACCACCACTTGCAGTTCCCAAGCAGTAGGGCTTTGTGAAACCTAAGGATAAGAGGTGCAGAGAGAAAGCTCATCCTTGTGAAGTGCCCACTAGTGCATCAGGTCCTTGAGCCAGTTGCCTTAGAAGAATCCTGAGAAGCAGGTTGCACATGTTACACCCACAGAGGACATGAAATGACAGTGTCTGACACGTAATACACCTTCAGTAATTATTAGCTACTGGGATGGTGTTATCATTGTAATACCCATTGTACAGTGAGAAAACCAGGCTCAGAGAAGTGAAGTTCTCTGGCCAAGGTTGTATAGTTAGTAAATAGCAGAGCGGGACTTAGTAGTCCAGTGTTTGGAGGCTCAACATCCATGTACTTTTGACAGACTGTCTTTGGCACAAGGAATGTTGGCATGCTTTTTCCCCAAATCCTCTGCCCTCCATCGTACTCCATGGCCTTGATGTTCCAAGATTTGGGGCCGACCAGACCTCTGGCATTTATTAATAATGCTGCCTATTACCTCTTTGGATTTACTGCACTGAATCAACAGATTCGAGAATTGATACCATCTCAATTAGACATTTACTGGCCAGATTCTTTGTCTGTCAGTGTGCCAGCTGATAGGCCAACAGGCACAAGCCTCAGCCCTGGGGACTGTCTGGTTTGCACAGCAGGCCATCCTGTTAGTGGCTGGCTGGCCCCACAGCCAAGCCCGGAAGGCTGGAGGGGAGGGTTCAGGGAATCGCCAGATGACCGATAGGAGACAGCGAGTCTGCACAGAGCCTAGAGAGGCTTTCTCTTCAGCTCTGGTTTTATTTATGCATCATTTAGACCCCAACAATTTCCCAAAATAATTTGACAAGGCTAATGGCTTAGGTCAATCTGTTGTTTCTGTCTACAGAGCACCGCTAGTTAGTGATCTGAGCCATGGAAATATCTCTGGAGGTAGATGATATAATTGCCATTTTACAGATGAAGAACATCGAGGTACAGATAGGGAAAATAATCTACTCAAGGCCACATAAATGCCCATCAGTCAGGGCTGAGACTCAAATCCAGGGCTTCTGATTCTAAAGTTGCTGTCTTTCTACCCATGTATGCTGCTCCCTAGTTAAGTGTTCACTGGAGGTAGGGGAGGAGGGGGTGATGCTTAAAAGGAGGTGGAGAGACTGTGCTAAGCCTGGGGCCTGCATGGAGGGGGCAACGAGACTGAGAAATGTCTGTCTTGCCCTGGGGATTCTTTAATGCATTGCTCATGTACGGCTCCAAGGTCCTCTGACTGAAGGCCTTTCCTTGGGTTACACCCACAGAGGACATGAAATGACAGTGTCTGACACGTAATACACCTTCAGTAATTATTAGCTACTGGGATGGTGTTATCATTGTAATACCCATTGTACAGTGAGAAAACCAGGCTCAGAGAAGTGAAGTTCTCTGGCCAAGGTTGTATAGTTAGTAAATAGCAGAGCGGGACTTAGTAGTCCAGTGTTTGGAGGCTCAACATCCATGTACTTTTGACAGACTGTCTTTGGCACAAGGAATGTTGGCATGCTTTTTCCCCAAATCCTCTGCCCTCCATCGTACTCCATGGCCTTGATGTTCCAAGATTTGGGGCCGACCAGACCTCTGGCATTTATTAATAATGCTGCCTATTACCTCTTTGGATTTACTGCACTGAATCAACAGATTCGAGAATTGATACCATCTCAATTAGACATTTACTGGCCAGATTCTTTGTCTGTCAGTGTGCCAGCTGATAGGCCAACAGGCACAAGCCTCAGCCCTGGGGACTGTCTGGTTTGCACAGCAGGCCATCCTGTTAGTGGCTGGCTGGCCCCACAGCCAAGCCCGGAAGGCTGGAGGGGAGGGTTCAGGGAATCGCCAGATGACCGATAGGAGACAGCGAGTCTGCACAGAGCCTAGAGAGGCTTTCTCTTCAGCTCTGGTTTTATTTATGCATCATTTAGACCCCAACAATTTCCCAAAATAATTTGACAAGGCTAATGGCTTAGGTCAATCTGTTGTTTCTGTCTACAGAGCACCGCTAGTTAGTGATCTGAGCCATGGAAACATCTCTGGAGGTAGATGATATAATTGCCATTTTACAGATGAAGAACATCGAGGTACAGATAGGGAAAATAATCTACTCAAGGCCACATAAATGCCCATCAGTCAGGGCTGAGACTCAAATCCAGGGCTTCTGATTCTAAAGTTGCTGTCTTTCTACCCATGTATGCTGCTCCCTAGTTAAGTGTTCACTGGAGGTAGGGGAGGAGGGGGTGATGCTTAAAAGGAGGTGGAGAGACTGTGCTAAGCCTGGGGCCTGCATGGAGGGGGCAACGAGACTGAGAAATGTCTGTCTTGCCCTGGGGATTCTTTAATGCATTGCTCATGTACGGCTCCAAGGTCCTCTGACTGAAGGCCTTTCCTTGGGCAAATTTGTATCCTCTAAACAGATAACTTGTTAGCTGGCCTGGGAAATCTGCTTAGTTCAGGAGCCAGCTTCCCCTAGGCTTATTGGAGCAACAAGCTTCTGGAGCCCAGCAAGGATCCCTGCGGACTGTGCTTACCTTGGGCCCTTCTCTAACTCAGTGTGAAGTCTGGCTCACCATGAATTCTGAGCCGCCCTGCCCTCTGCTCCTGCCTGACCTTCTTTGTGACCAAGCCATTTTAACTACACCAAGGGTCAAGAAGGGAGTAGAAATCACTGGTTCTAATCCTCTGTCTTTGACAAGGAAATTGAAGATGAGAATGGTAACAGAGGCCACTCTTCTTCTCAGGTAGCATGTTCATGAATGGTGCTGCCAAGGCCCCCAAGCCACGTTCCCATGCCCTCAGCCTTGGCCTTGCCATTATTCACACCCTATCCAGACTTCTAGCAATCTGCCTGCATCACTAGCTCCAAGCAGACCCTTGTCTAGACTTGACTCGGGCACGTGTAACAACAAGGCTGGCAGCTCTCCTTGCAGACCCAGCCTGCCGCAGTCTCATTGGAAGCAAGGGTTCACCCAAGCCGTTGCCAAAATCCCAGCCTGGAACAGCCAGATGTCTTTGACCTATCCTGTTACCGGAGCCAGGGAATGAGATCAGCTTGATGAATACAGAATACAGGGATGGGAAATCCCTCTCTCCAGTCCCTTCAGATCCCTGAGTATTTGAACAGGACACAGTGGGTTTTATTATAAACACTAGTCTGAGATTCTTGCAGGAATGGATGTATCACAGTCCCTTCAAGAGAGTCTGTGTGGTCTACCCATATCTCTCCTTCACTTTCGGATGCAGGATAAGCCCCAGCTGAAGCCAAAAGCACTTGTCCTCTTAAGTAAAAGGGACTGCAGTGATTAGGAATTACTGCATAAAGGAGTGGCAAGCTTTCCCCTTAAAAAAGTAAATATGGCATTGTATCTTGCAAAACATGCTATAAGATGAGAAATGTCTGTCTTGCCCTGGGGATTCTTTAATGCATTGCTCATGTACGGCTCCAAGGTCCTCTGACTGAAGGCCTTTCCTTGGGCAAATTTGTATCCTCTAAACAGATAACTTGTTAGCTGGCCTGGGAAATCTGCTTAGTTCAGGAGCCAGCTTCCCCTAGGCTTATTGGAGCAACAAGCTTCTGGAGCCCAGCAAGGATCCCTGCGGACTGTGCTTACCTTGGGCCCTTCTCTAACTCAGTGTGAAGTCTGGCTCACCATGAATTCTGAGCCGCCCTGCCCTCTGCTCCTGCCTGACCTTCTTTGTGACCAAGCCATTTTAACTACACCAAGGGTCAAGAAGGGAGTAGAAATCACTGGTTCTAATCCTCTGTCTTTGACAAGGAAATTGAAGATGAGAATGGTAACAGAGGCCACTCTTCTTCTCAGGTAGCATGTTCATGAATGGTGCTGCCAAGGCCCCCAAGCCACGTTCCCATGCCCTCAGCCTTGGCCTTGCCATTATTCACACCCTATCCAGACTTCTAGCAATCTGCCTGCATCACTAGCTCCAAGCAGACCCTTGTCTAGACTTGACTCGGGCACGTGTAACAACAAGGCTGGCAGCTCTCCTTGCAGACCCAGCCTGCCGCAGTCTCATTGGAAGCAAGGGTTCACCCAAGCCGTTGCCAAAATCCCAGCCTGGAACAGCCAGATGTCTTTGACCTATCCTGTTACCGGAGCCAGGGAATGAGATCAGCTTGATGAATACAGAATACAGGGATGGGAAATCCCTCTCTCCAGTCCCTTCAGATCCCTGAGTATTTGAACAGGACACAGTGGGTTTTATTATAAACACTAGTCTGAGATTCTTGCAGGAATGGATGTATCACAGTCCCTTCAAGAGAGTCTGTGTGGTCTACCCATATCTCTCCCTTCACTTTCGGATGCAGGATAAGCCCCAGCTGAAGCCAAAAGCACTTGTCCTCTTAAGTAAAAGGGACTGCAGTGATTAGGAATTACTGCATAAAGGAGTGGCAAGCTTATTTACACCAGCGCTTGCAAGCGAGAGGAAAACTGACTAAAATGAGATATGGCATTGTATCTTGCAAAACATGCTATAAGATGGATTACTGCTGACTGTATCCTCTTAATAAATGGAGTTGTTCCCAAGTAGTAACAAAATGTTGGAAAAGGAAAAATGATTATATTGTTAGAGATTTTTGGGGGAGGTGGCGGGGGGTAGGGGGGGAATGCCCTCTTCTTCCAATACATAATTAGTGATTTAGTTTACCTAATCAGAAAAAAAATGAGTTGTTTAAAATTATTTAAAGTCTACAACTATTCTGAGTGCTGGATTATGTTCCCAGAACTGTGCAGAGTTCTAGGGATTCAGAAGCAAGCAACACCTGGTATCTACCCTCCAGGAGCTCAGTTTAATGGGACAGAAAGGGGGTGAGGGTACACTGATACACATTCACAGCCCAGCATCATGGGAGTGGGCCATAGGCACAAACATAATTTGTTGTCAGGAATCAAGGAAGACTTTCCTAAGAAGCAGATGGCTAAGCTGAGTTTCGAAGGCTGACAGGTTTTCAGGGTTGATGGAGGGAGACGGCAGAGCAAAGGCATTATCAGTGAAGAGTTTGTGAAAGGCACAGGAGCAAGAAACAACCTGGTGTATATAAGACTGGAAGTGTGAAGTGAGAGGAAAGAGCAATGACGGGGATGAAGCTGGGAGGCCGGGAGCAGAAGATGATATGATGCATATTTCCAATCAGATGTGTCAACTCTAACACTAAAGAAACCAGAGGAAATTTACCTTTTCAATGGTATGTTGTTGAAATTAAAAGCTAGCATTCATTTTTATATGTACTATTCTTATTATTCTCATCATTTACTAGTTTTTTTTAAAAGATTTATTTATTTATTTACTTTTGGGTGGGTGGGGTGGGGAGGGAGGGGAGCAGGCGGGCCACTTCTATTGGTCCTTCATTTGTCTATTTTCATCCATCTTTGTTCCTTGGCCCGTGTGGGCCTCCCATCGCGGCGGCCTCTGTTGTCGCAGAGCACTGGCTCTGGGTGCATGTGCTCCAGAGCTCCAGCTCGGTAATTGGACACATCGCTCCAGCTGCTCCGTGGCACGTGGGATCTTCCCAGGCCAGGGATCAAACCAGCACCCCTTGCACTGCAAGGCGGTATCCTTACCCACTGGACCACCAGGGAAGCCCATCATTTACTAATATTACTAAAGATATTAGGACCTCAAAATGACAAAGCAAAAGTTTTTTAAATTTATTTTTAAGTTTTCAGACCGTAAAAATCATACTTTTATTGTGTGTTGTTCCAAGGGTTTGGAAGTACATAGTATCCACCGTCACCATAACCCTTTTTCTCTATCTCTATAGTTTTACCTTTTTCAGAATATCACATAAATGGAATCATACAGTATATAGGTATGGAAACAGACAAGTTGCTAGCACAGAAAAGAAACAGCCTAATTCTTACCTTTTCCAGTTCAGAGATCAGACTGCTTTCACCAAATGGGAGGGGAAGGAAGATCAGTGTGGTAGGTGAAAAGCCTGTGAATATTGCAAACATGGCTTTCTAGTGTTCTTCTGAAGCATTGATAGATAGGTTGAGCAAGAAAAGCATTCCCCCTGCAAAACTTTTTTTTTTTTTTTTGCCTTTTTTTTTGTTTTTTCGCTTTTACAGAGTTTTGTTGTTTACAGATATGTATAATCCCAGATAAATCATATGTATATCCCATCTCCCCCCATCCCACCCCTCCAGGCCTGCAAAATTATTTTTTTAAATATCCCTCCTCAGGACTCCCCTGGTGATCCCCTGGTTAAGAGTCTGTGCTCATGGAGGGGACATAGGTTCTATCCCCAGTCAGGGAGCTAAGATTCAATGTGCTGCTCAATGTGGCCAAAAAAATAAAACATGGCCTTCATTGCCAACAAGAGAAAGTAAAGGCCCAAATTCTCAGCTCTTTTGTGGACACTTTTTTTGCCTCCCTACTGTTTACCCTCATCAGCAACCTATACCTTGTGGACATTTTTGTTATATCTGTAGTTCTGTCCTCTTCAATCCATTAGGTCCAAAACTGTGTTGTAGATACTTGGGGGAATGCCATGCTGTGGCCCACTGAGGGAACTCCCTGATTTGTATTTTCACCCAATAGGAGAATAACGGTGATTTGGTTGGACCTGCTGGAGCATCCATGTCAGCTCTGTGATCATAGCTTTCAGGGCCCTGATCCGAGAAAGGAAGTTCCACGCTCTGGCTCGAGGTATCACGGCCAGGCTGGTGGCTGATGTGGAATGAATCTGGGGGCTTCTGTGTAAAAGAGGCCAACAAAGCATGGGATTGAGGAATTCTACATGGTGTTAGCTTTCAGAGTTACACAGGCTGATGGCAAGGATGAGGAAGATAGATTTCGTCCAAGGCCTGAAGTCTTCAGGAAGGAAGAAAAAGAGAGATTGGTGAAGATCTCTTGGATATTTCTCTTAAGAGTTATTAATTTTTATGTAGTCAGGAGTTATTAATAAATTAAAATTTATGAGAAAAAAGTCAATTCCAGATGATTTTGTGGTTTTAAAAAATATTGAATTTTTGTGGTTTATAGAAAAGGTGCTAGAAGGAATCTATCCTCTTGGTAAAACTTTCACATCAAAAGGATGAAATACAAAAAAAAAAAATCTCTCATTCTCCTTCTCTTCCTATTAATGCTTCTCAGCAAATTATTTTCTTGAATATCCTTCTAGAAATTTTCTGCACATATACAAATATAGACATTTCCTGCTAAATCAGATGGGATGATATATATCACATCATGACTTATTCTTGTTTTTTTTTACTACAGAGAGTTTTAATGTATATTGGACACCATTCTATGTTATGATAGAACTTCTAGCTTAGTCTTCTGTTTTTAAACAGCTGCATGATATTCCTCAGTATTTTCACACCATAATTTATTCTAACAATTCTCCTGTGGAAGAAGATTTAGACTATTCCATTTCTTTCTGTTACAAATAGTGGTGCAGTGAGTAGCTGTGTACATATATCTCCATCAACTCTTTCCATTATGCCTCCAAGTATCAGCATGAAGGAAAACAGGTCCTCACATTCAGCTTACATCTATGTTCAAATGCTCTTGTCTTTTGTTTCCAAGATGCTTCTCTCTTAGGATCCAGCCGCCATTTAAAATTAATCTTTTAATAAATTCAACTTCTTTCTAGCCTTTCATCTTTGGAGAAGGACCTCAAGCAGCAGCATACGTTTCCCTCAAAGACCTCGTGTTTTTCTTCGTCATTAGTCTGGAGTCTTTTTAAAATTTAAATACACAGTTGTTTCATATATTCTAAATTTATAGAATCTAAAACCGGGGACTGTGTTTCTCTGATGTCTATCTGATCCCTCCTCTCAGAAGAGTGGATCCAAAGTGGTCTTTGAACTTGGTTGGGCAGTCGAATTTAGATACAAGAAAGAATAAAAGAGAAACAATTTTCACTTTTCTAGCGAGAGTGTTATGGAGCTTCAACTTCTCATCAGCTGGGGGAGGAGGAGAGGGAGGCTGGGAAGTCTGCCACAATATTTGGCATGGCTGGGCTTCCAGATTGTATCTATTTTTGTAGCTGCACAAGTTGGGAGGAGATTAGAAGGATAGTCAAATTTCCTGCTCCAGGTTGTAAATTGATCAAGAGGTGGAAGGAGCACTAGACTGGGAGTCAGAGGACCTGGTTATGGTCCCAGATTTGCCAGATATTAGTTATAGGACCTCGGAAGTGTCCCTTCCCTTCTCCATACCCTCTTTTCCTCAGCTCTGAACAAAGGAGGTTGGATTAATTGGCTCAAATATCTCTCCATCTCTAAAATTTTATTGTTCTGAAGTTCTAAGACTGTTTATCCTTTTTAAGAAACTTTGTGAACTGCGAAAATGTTTACCCATTTATTAAAAAGTTTAATTAGGAATGGCTTGTTAATAAATAAACGCAGAGGTGAATGGGGAGTCAAATCTTTGTCCCCGTGTCCTCGATTTCAAAGCCTTGATTCCAGCAATAAAGACTGGGCTGAGGTGATGTGCAGACCTAGGAAAGAAAGTCCTGGAGACACACAGGAGCGTCTAGATGAGACTGTCCAGATGCCCTCAGGATCAGAGACGTCTGTGTGGGCCCCAGAGAGAGGCTGTCAGAGGGGTGGGTCTCTGCAAAGCCGCACAGGCGTGTGGCCTATCTGCCTCTCTGAGGGTCCCTCTCAGAGCAGGGAACTGGAGAGGGCCACCGCCGGCACAGGGCCACATCATGTTCCTGGTGGGTCTCCTCATCTACACGTGTCTCAGGGCACCTCTAGGCCTGCCCCTGCCCAAGCACACGCATCCGTGTCTCTCCAGAGGGGGCAGTCACAGGGCCCCCTGATGCTTCCGCAGCCTTCTACATGAGGTGTTCCTTGTGTACTCGTTAAGAAGCATGCTTTCTTCAGTGGGTGTTTTAAGAAGACCTTGAATTCCTCCAAGAGTCTTTAACCTCAGGAAATTGCCAGGCCTGGCCTGCATAGAAAATTTCACCTTTTTGGTGGGGGAGTGTGCAGTCTATAAGGCAATTCATACCCATCAATTTTGACAACAGTTTTTAACACTGTACTATCTAAGCAAGAACATTATTTTTATTAATTTTTTATTCAATTATTCAGTTATTTTCCATTAAATAACAGGATCTTTTCTAAGGAAAAAATGGTATGGAAAAATAGGACCAAGTTCTAATCAATGAAAGATATAAATACGAGTAATCTTAATCTTATACTTCTAAAAAATTTAATTACAAACAGTCTGCTGAGTACCCCTATAGCATATGCTTGATAGAATGAAGGGCCTTGACTGTTATTTGCAGCATCTCCAGCTTTCTACCAGTATCTGATGTATGGTAGTTGCTATGACCCAGTTGGTATTATTACTGTCCCCATTTTACAGGTGAGGTAACTGAGGCTTAAGGGTTAAAGAAATGGCCTTACCTAAAATTACGATGCTAGTAAATGTCTGAGCTGCATACTCCAAAATGGTCAACATTATGCAAAGGGGAATAAGTCAGACAGAGAAAACAAGTACTGCATAATTTCACTTATATGTGGAATCTAAAACAAACAAACCTATATAGACAGAGAGTAGAATGGTGGTTGGCTGGAAGTTAGAAGGAAACAGAAGAGGTCTGTCAAAGGGTACAAGCTTCCACTTATAAGATGAGTAAGTTCTGGGCATCTAGTATTCAGCAGGGTGACTACAGGTAACAATACCATGTTATACATGTCCCCAAAAAAGGTACAAGTCATTTCTCTGCAAAGCCGCACAGGGTGTGGCCACTGCCTCTCTGAGGGTCCCTCTCAGAGCAGGGAACTGAGAGGGCCACCGCCGGCACAGGGCCACATCATGTTCCTGGTGGGTCTCCTCATCTACACGTGTCTCAGGGCACCTCTAGGCCTGCCCCTGCCCAAGCACACGCATCCGTGTCTCTCCAGAGGGGGCAGTCACAGGGCCCCCTGATGCTTCCGCAGCCTTCTACATGAGGTGTTCCTTGTGTACTCGTTAAGAAGCATGCTTTCTTCAGTGGGTGTTTTAAGAAGACCTTGAATTCCTCCAAGAGTCTTTAACCTCAGGAAATTGCCAGGCCTGGCCTGCATAGAAAATTTCACCTTTTTGGTGGGGGAGTGTGCAGTCTATAAGGCAATTCATACCCATCAATTTTGACAACAGTTTTTAACACTGTACTATCTAAGCAAGAACATTATTTTTATTAATTTTTTATTCAATTATTCAGTTATTTTCCATTAAATAACAGGATCTTTTCTAAGGAAAAAATGGTATGGAAAAATAGGACCAAGTTCTAATCAATGAAAGATATAAATACGAGTAATCTTAATCTTATACTTCTAAAAAATTTAATTACAAACAGTCTGCTGAGTACCCCTATAGCATATGCTTGATAGAATGAAGGGCCTTGACTGTTATTTGCAGCATCTCCAGCTTTCTACCAGTATCTGATGTATGGTAGTTGCTATGACCCAGTTGGTATTATTACTGTCCCCATTTTACAGGTGAGGTAACTGAGGCTTAAGGGTTAAAGAAATGGCCTTACCTAAAATTACGATGCTAGTAAATGTCTGAGCTGCATACTCCAAAATGGTCAACATTATGCAAAGGGGAATAAGTCAGACAGAGAAAACAAGTACTGCATAATTTCACTTATATGTGGAATCTAAAACAAACAAACCTATATAGACAGAGAGTAGAATGGTGGTTGGCTGGAAGTTAGAAGGAAACAGAAGAGGTCTGTCAAAGGGTACAAGCTTCCACTTATAAGATGAGTAAGTTCTGGGCATCTAGTATTCAGCAGGGTGACTACAGGTAACAATACCATGTTATACATGTAAACATTCTCACTACACACACAAAATTTGTGTGAGATAAAGGATGTGTTAACTAACCTTGTTATAGTCATCATTTCTCAAAATATATGTGAGTGCAAACATCACATTCAGGACCTTATATCTATAAAGTTCTATGTGTCAATTATATCTCAATAAAGGTAGAGAAAACAAATGGAAGATATCAAGCACTATAAAAATAATTTAAAATCTTACCCTAATTTCAGCAGAAAAATAAAAGCTGAATTGACAAGGAAAAAAAAAAAGGCTTCTATTAATTACTACCGCATGTCCTTCCATGTTTCTAGGTCATTTTAAACTGCTCAAGGTGAAAGGTCATATCTTGCTTTCTTATATGTATGGTAGATGATGGCTTATTGGTTTCACTGAGTAATCATCCTTTGTAAGTTCCCACCTTTGTAAAAATTCCATTGGTGAGAATAAGCTTTTTCTTTAGAAATCAACAACATCCCACATATGACCACTGTGGGGTATGTGAAATTGGAAAATAAGGAAGTAAAATTGACTGCTTTCTTCAGAAGTATTATTGTTACAATTTCTAAGAGAAAAATGCCGTTTGCCTAGGAGAGTTTTAGGATTACTAACTTTCTTGTGAAAATCCTATGAATCTTAGACATTAGAAATGTCTCTAAAAGCTGGTGTATGTTTTGGAGAGAGCCTTATTAGAAATCTCTTTCTCCGCCTCACTCCTAAAATGCTAATTTGATGTGCGCATTTACCCAGAAGATGACTGACTTGTTCGCCGCCTGATTGATATTTGGCATCCCCCCACACTGCTGCTGCTCACTGAAAACACAGGAACAATAATCAAATGTTAAGTTTCTCAAGAACCTTCTTTCCAAAGAAAATCAAACCACTTGCCCTTTGTTATCTCAATTATCTCCAGAGCACCTTGAAAAGAACTTGTTTTCACCTTTATTACAAGAGAGGGAAGAGAACCAGACTGAGGTTAGAAGACCTGATATTAGCCCTGCTCTGTTACGGTGAGGGTTCATGAAAATTACTTTACTACACCCTTCCAGTCTAATAGGATTCCCTGCTTTGTAGGGCTATTGTGATCATTGAATGACATGGCATATGTAAATAAAAAATGAATTAGTTTCCACAAGTTTAGCCTGTTGTAACATATTAACAAGCTTGATGGTGGATTAGTTGCTAAATCGTGTCCAAGGGTTGCTGTTTCCTTCTCCAGGGGATGTTCCCAACCCAGGAATCAAACCCTGGTCTCCTGCATTGCAGGCAGATTCTTTATGCACTGAGTTATGAGGGAACAAGCTTAACATGTTATAAATGTTGTAGTCTCTGGAGCCAGCCACCCAGGGCATATATCCCAGTTCTGTCGCTTATATACTGTGTGACCTTTGGCAAGTTCCCTAACCTCTCTGCGCTCCAATTTTCTTATCTAGGATAAGGAGATAATAATAATAATACATTTGCCCCATAGACTAGTTCTGATGAGTAAATGAAATAATGCACAGAAAGTTGCAATGGCCGTGCATAGCCCATAGTTAGTGTGCAGTAGAAAGGGTTATGATGAATGTTGGGTTTTTTGTGAGAAATAAATGATATGGTATATATGAAAATATGCATAGACTATAAAACACTGCACATTCTTTCAGTTAAGAATCATTGAGCTGAGGATATAAAGAAGCCGAGATAAAGGCACCCACCATCCCAATACCGCTGATCACAGCTGGAATTGAAAGAGAGAAGGTGTCTCCCCAGGCAGTGAATAAGAAGATGACAGAATTTAGCTTCTGGAGGGGGGATGGTCTAGCCTGGCCAAGCAGCCTTCCTTCTGGCTACAGTAATCTCATTTGTTTGTG
The DNA here is from genome assembly GCA_022376925.1 of Tragulus kanchil. NCBI lineage: Eukaryota > Metazoa > Chordata > Mammalia > Artiodactyla > Tragulidae > Tragulus > Tragulus kanchil. Next base: position 42,938,194 of record JAIOJX010000023.1, read on the forward strand.
ATGCACTTTCACAAACTGTCTTGGTGTTGCTCCTTACCTTAGCTCTGTAATGTGGCAGAGTTGAAGGCACAGGGGTTCGGAGACAAAGCGACTTTCATGGGGAGTCTCTGCTTAGAAATGATCGGTCCTGGGCTCCCTCTTCCTCCTCCTCCCCAAGCTGCGCCTGGTGACCATCTGTGTCCCAAAGCTAGAGCTTGTCAGTGTTCTAGGGTCTTGTTTTCCCTTGTTGTCTGCTGTTCAGTAGTGACTATTAGATCCACAAGTTCTGCTCAAGAAAAGCTGTGTGTGTGATGGGAGAAGAGGGAGCTGGCAGAATGGAGGTGGGAATTGGAACTCCATTGCTCTGAGAGGTGCCCAGGTGGAAGGGAAGCCACACAGAGAGGTCAGAGGTCTCTGGACTTACCTATGCAACCCTCCATTTCCTCTTCAGTGGAATGGACTAGTAAAGATCTCTTTACCACTCCAGTCTATCGTCAGGATTAAAAGAGATACACTGTAAAAGGAGCCTCATACTGGGGGAGGGGGGTTGCTAAAATGACTAAGTCCTTCTACCGTCTCATCTTTCACGGTATTCAGGACCCCCTGGGAATGTCCCTTCTATCCCCACCGTCACCACACGGGCTCCATTTACTAAGAGATGAGAGTGGAAAAGAGCATCTGTCTGGTCTTCCTGATCCCATGAGACACCCTCTTGAGTTTACGTCTGGGATTTGATGAAGAAAGAGGAACCGGACTCTACTTTTTTCTTTTTTTTTTTTTTTTATACTATTTTCTTGACCTCTGGTTCCTTCTTGCTCTCTGTACACGTTTCAGTACCATTATTTTTTTTTTTCAGTTTCGGTACCATTGTTTTTACATGGATTTCTTTGTTTAAAAACAGCACTAAGAAATTATTGAGGGAAATTATCAGGCAAACAGCTTCCCTCTACAGGAATTTGGAGTTATTGAGATAAGTTTTTGTGCTAAGTTCCAGCCCCACTCACAGCCTCTTCAGGAGGAAGCAGATAGGCCTGACCCCCATTTCTGTCTGCTGTGGTCCTGGGCACGTCCCCCTGCACTGGTGGCCACGCCACTGGGGTACTGCAGTCATAGCCGATGGGATTAGGGATCGGTACTTGACCCATAGACAGGCAGCCGGTCATTAGGCTGGCCAGTAAGAAATGAGGGAGGATGGTGAAGAATTGGAGCAATCAGATTTTCTTTCCTGGGGAGTTTAATGAAAGAGGTTAGCATAGGAGCCTTTGGTATTTGGAGTCAAGACAGAAAGACACATAGAGAAAATAAGAGACAGAGACAAAAGCTGGCTAAACAGGGAGGCTTAGGGTAAGAATCCTCTCTTCTGCTAGTGACTATATCGGTTCTGCTCTGGATCCTGAGCAACTTTCCATATCTCAACAGTTCTCATCCCATCTCTGTAATGCAATTCCTCGTCTGGCTGGGAGGTTTTCCCCTGCATTTCCTTGGAACTTGGTCAAGGGTGATAGTCTTGATTTCTTCATTTCTCCATGTATCTTTTCAATAAAATAATAGTTCGTCCCTTAAAGTGACCTGCTCGGTATTGCTCTGGGTTAGTTGCTCAGTTTTGTCTGACTCTTTGCAATCCCGTGGACTGTTACCTATCAGGCACCTCTGTTCATGGGACTCTCCAGGCAAGAATACTGGACTGGGTTGCCACTTCTTTCTCCAGGGGATCTTCCTAACCCAGGGATTGAACCCCAGTCTCCTTCATTACAGGCAGATTCTTTACCATCTCAGCCACAAAGGAAGCCCAAGTGACTTGCATGAGTCTTTATTCTTTGGAACAACAGGGTCAAATTCTCAAATGCCAGGGAGCTCCCTTTTTCTTTCTGGAGGGGACAAGGCCACAGAGAAGCTGAGCTGTGCTATCTTGTGTACACTGTCAGTTGACACCCTTCAGAGCAGCTTTCCCTGACCAACTGATTGAAAACAGTAGGGTGTCTCCTCACCCCAGCTATCACACTACCAGGCCCCCCTGCATTTTCTTCACAGAACTTATCATCAGCTAATATGGTCTTCATATTAGCTTCCTATTGCTACCATAACAAATTACTACAAACTTAGCAGTTTAAAACAACATACAGATCTTCCTCGACTTTCAGTCAGGTTTTGTCTGGATAAATCCACCATTAAGTTGAAAATATCCCAAGTCAAAAGGCATTTAATACACATAATCTATGGAACATCATAGCTTAGCTTAGCTGACCTTAAACATCCTGAGAATACTTACAGCTATCCTACAGTTGGGCAAAATCAGCTAACACAAAACCTATTGTGTAGGAAAAAAAGTGTTTGGTATCTTATGGAATTTATGAAATACTGTACTGAAAGTGGAAAGCAAAATGGTTGTCTGGGTATAGGATGGTTGTATCAACTGTTTGCCCTCACGACCACGTGGGCTGGCTAGGAGGTGGGGCTGCCACTGCCCAGAATCATGAGACTGTATCATAACACATATCGCTAGCTTGGGAAAAGATCAACATTCAAAATGTGAGGTATAGTTTCTACTGAGCTCACATCACTTTTGCGCCATTGGAAAGTCAAAAATTGTTAAGTCAAACCGTAAATTGGGGTTCTCCATGTATCTTTTCAATAAAATAATAGTTCGTCCCTTAAAGTGACCTGCTCGGTATTGCTCTGGGTTAGTTGCTCAGTTTTGTCTGACTCTTTGCAATCCCGTGGACTGTTACCTATCAGGCACCTCTGTTCATGGGACTCTCCAGGCAAGAATACTGGACTGGGTTGCCACTTCTTTCTCCAGGGGATCTTCCTAACCCAGGGATTGAACCCCAGTCTCCTTCATTACAGGCAGATTCTTTACCATCTCAGCCACAAAGGAAGCCCAAGTGACTTGCATGAGTCTTTATTCTTTGGAACAACAGGGTCAAATTCTCAAATGCCAGGGAGCTCCCTTTTTCTTTCTGGAGGGGACAAGGCCACAGAGAAGCTGAGCTGTGCTATCTTGTGTACACTGTCAGTTGACACCCTTCAGAGCAGCTTTCCCTGACCAACTGATTGAAAACAGTAGGGTGTCTCCTCACCCCAGCTATCACACTACCAGGCCCCCCTGCATTTTCTTCACAGAACTTATCATCAGCTAATATGGTCTTCATATTAGCTTCCTATTGCTACCATAACAAATTACTACAAACTTAGCAGTTTAAAACAACATACAGATCTTCCTCGACTTTCAGTCAGGTTTTGTCTGGATAAATCCACCATTAAGTTGAAAATATCCCAAGTCAAAAGGCATTTAATACACATAATCTATGGAACATCATAGCTTAGCTTAGCTGACCTTAAACATCCTGAGAATACTTACAGCTATCCTACAGTTGGGCAAAATCAGCTAACACAAAACCTATTGTGTAGGAAAAAAAGTGTTTGGTATCTTATGGAATTTATGAAATACTGTACTGAAAGTGGAAAGCAAAATGGTTGTCTGGGTATAGGATGGTTGTATCAACTGTTTGCCCTCACGACCACGTGGGCTGGCTAGGAGGTGGGGCTGCCACTGCCCAGAATCATGAGACTGTATCATAACACATATCGCTAGCTTGGGAAAAGATCAACATTCAAAAATGTGAGGTATAGTTTCTACTGAGCTCACATCACTTTTGCGCCATTGGAAAGTCAAAAAATTGTTAAGTCAAACCGTAAATTGGGGCCTGTCAGTACATTTACTCTCTCACGGTTCTAGAGAGCTGAAGTCTTAAATGAGTCTATGGGAAGTTGGCTGGGCTGGTGTATTGTCAAAGCTCTAGCGGAGAATCCGTTCTTTGTCTTTTCCAGAGGCTGCCTGCCTCCTTGGTTTGGGTCCCTGCATTGCATAGCCTTTTCTCTGTCTGCTTCTATTGTCACATCACCGTCTCCTGTCCGTCATTCCCAAACCCCTCTTATAATGAACCTTGTGTTTACGTTTACAGCCCAGCTAGAAAATCTCCCTAACTCAAAATCCTTAACCCTCAGTCACATCTGTAAAGATTCATTTGCCATGTAAGGTAAATTTGTAGGCTCCAGGGGTTAAGATGTGAACTTCCTTAGGGGCCATTATCCAAATTCATGTATCAAACACTTTCAGGTACCCTAGACTTTCTCATATTCCAGAGTTCATGGAGGCCTCATACCAGGAGAAAAGATACAAAATATGTGGAAAGTTGAATCTAACCAAGTTAAGGGTAACAACTGGCTGAGATATTTAATAGATTAGCATTGAATGTTAGAGACCTCATTTCGTTACCGGAGAGTACCAGCTTTTAGAGAAGACAGTGTGTAAAAACAGCCACAGTGTATTCCAAGGGCAGAGTCAATGAGTAAAGGAGATATAACGCCTTATCTCAGTTCCCTATTCACTGTCTATCCTCATTGTCAGGAAGCTTCTTTTTAATTTGTAAGCGAATTCCCTCTTGCTGCAATTTGAATCCTTCTCCTCTTGTTGTGCCCCAGGGGAGAGGAACCTGGTTTGTCTCAAGCCTCCCCTTTCTGTTTCACTCTGGCTAGAACAGACTCGTCTGAGTTTTAGTTCCCCTATTGCCTGCCTCCTTGCCTTGAATAGTTCAGTAGAGGAAGCCCTCCCCCTTTAGCTTTTGAGAATTGAAGTAATTGATATGAAAGTCATCCTTTTTAAAAAAATAAAAATAAAAAAGTTATTTACTACCACCCTAGTTCAGGTTGGAAGAATTCCAGTTAGTGACAGCGTATATGTTCAGGGTGACGCCAGGACATGGAGCAAGGCTGGAGGTCTTTTGCCTCCCAAAGCTGGATTCTGACTCATCTTGAACAAGGTCACATAGTCAACTCTCTGCTGGTGTGCAAGGTACACTTGGACCCGGCTAAGTGTGCCTGTTGCAGAGCCTGGAGGGGCTCGCCCCTTCCACCTCCAGGAGGCTTTGTTCCTGAAGGGAAGTCACCTGGCAACCCCTGATTTGGAATTTTCTCCTCTCCTCACATGGAATAATTTATGGCAAGCCCCAAAATAAGCTCCTTAAAATACCCAAACGTTGTTGTTGTGGGTTTTTCTTTTTTTTAATTTCCCCCCTAAGCGTTTTACATCCAGGCCTCCATCAGGCAAATTTCGGATAAAAGGTGATTAGTGTTTTGGCAGGATTTTCATGAGGCTTTCTCTTGTATTCCTGCCAAAGAGCTTGCCAGGCCCAGATTTGATTAAAATGGCAGTGGGCTCTGCTACTTGAATGTAATTAGAACCATTCATTAAAGCTTTTGCTGACAGTTTGGCAACCTGTGCATTTTTCAGAGTATGGCCAGCAGCCCATGGAAACAGCTCAGGGGAGGAGCAAGGGCCCAACAGCCCAGGCCGAGCTCGAGGAATGGGACATCCTCCATGACTGGGAGCTCTCTGCATGGCCAGGCTGGCATTCACGGCGGAGAGCTCCTTTAATTGGATTAAGGGGGATGGGAGGGCTGCCTTCTTATGGAAGCCAAAGCTAAGCGGGAGGTTTTGCCATGCATTTTACAGAGAATTCAGTGGGCTTAAGTTCTAATGACATGCACCCTTGAACAAGCCCGTGGCACCAGCATATAGCCGCACCAGGTGATGAACCAATTCTAACAAGGCGAATGTACTCTTTATCCTACCTCTGGTGCCTTATATAAGGTCTGCTGCTTGCTAGACACTCTGTAAATGTTAATGAATAAGAACAGAGGAGAATTAGAAAAAGAAAATTATTTATGTTGACATCAGTTTTCAGAAGTGGAGTCTCCCTTCCTCCAGCCTTGCTTTCTCCAATCCATTTGCCACAGTGACCTCAGATGCCCATCTGGCCATCCTTCTACTTAACCATTTCAATGGCTGTCACTATCCTTAGCAAGGCATATGGGGTCCTACATGGCCCTTGATTGCCTCTCTGGCTTTGACTCTCACCACCTCCCCTGTCTTCTGTGCTTTGGTCACTACAAATTCCAAGCAGTTCCTAACATAGTCTGTTAAGCTCTCACTTTTGCATGAGTTGCTGCCTCTGCCTGAACACTCTTGAGCCAGTCAAAAAGCCATCTGATTCTTTTCTGCATATCTCAAGTTCTTTGCTTGAATGCCACTCCTGCCAGGTAATCTTCCTGTGCTACTCAGAAGTATTCCGGAACAGTTTTTCTTGTCCCTGTGTTCATGATTGGTACTATCTACTGAAGTAGTTTTGTGAGCATCTGTCTCATTCCCACTAAGACAGGGACTGTGCCTTATTCAACTCTGAATCCTTAGAGCCTAGCTCTTAGAACTTCAATATGGTAAATGCTCAGTAAGAATTTTGAAATGAATGAATGTTGTTAAATACAGTGAATCTGATTTGATTTGCTCCAAGATTTGATTAAAGGCAGTGGGCTCTGCTACTTGAAGTTTAGGCCAACCTGTGCATTTTTCAGAGTATGGCCAGCAGCCCATGGAAACAGCTCAGGGGAGGAGCAAGGGCCCAACAGCCCAGGCCGAGCTCGAGGAATGGGACATCCTCCATGACTGGGAGCTCTCTGCATGGCCAGGCTGGCATTCACGGCGGAGAGCTCCTTTAATTGGATTAAGGGGGATGGGAGGGCTGCCTTCTTATGGAAGCCAAAGCTAAGCGGGAGGTTTTGCCATGCATTTTACAGAGAATTCAGTGGGCTTAAGTTCTAATGACATGCACCCTTGAACAAGCCCGTGGCACCAGCATATAGCCGCACCAGGTGATGAACCAATTCTAACAAGGCGAATGTACTCTTTATCCTACCTCTGGTGCCTTATATAAGGTCTGCTGCTTGCTAGACACTCTGTAAATGTTAATGAATAAGAACAGAGGAGAATTAGAAAAAGAAAATTATTTATGTTGACATCAGTTTTCAGAAGTGGAGTCTCCCTTCCTCCAGCCTTGCTTTCTCCAATCCATTTGCCACAGTGACCTCAGATGCCCATCTGGCCATCCTTCTACTTAACCATTTCAATGGCTCTCACTATCCTTAGCAAGGCATATGGGGTCCTACATGGCCCTTGATTGCCTCTCTGGCTTTGACTCTCACCACCTCCCCTGTCTTCTGTGCTTTGGTCACTACAAATTCCAAGCAGTTCCTAACATAGTCTGTTAAGCTCTCACTTTTGCATGAGTTGCTGCCTCTGCCTGAACACTCTTGAGCCAGTCAAAAAGCCATCTGATTCTTTTCTGCATATCTCAAGTTCTTTGCTTGAATGCCACTCCTGCCAGGTAATCTTCCTGTGCTACTCAGAAGTATTCCGGAACAGTTTTTCTTGTCCCTGTGTTCATGATTGGTACTATCTACTGAAGTAGTTTTGTGAGCATCTGTCTCATTCCCACTAAGACAGGGACTGTGCCTTATTCAACTCTGAATCCTTAGAGCCTAGCTCTTAGAACTTCAATATGGTAAATGCTCAGTAAGAATTTTGAAATGAATGAATGTTGTTAAATACAGTGAATCTGATTTGATTTCTAGGTCTCAACCATTGTGCAAAGTGACTGTGATATCATGTTTCAGCTTGCAGATGGTTGGTTCTACCCTTAGCAGGTGGTGTCTTTAAGACAGTTCACAGAATAATCAGGGAGGTATGTGCTTGGATCCACAAAGAGGCCTCATGCCAAGGAGTCACAGCCGAATAGGATGATTCAGTTGGCCAGTGCACATCCTCAAGCACCCATTCCCTACTTTGTCACTGCATTGACACTGACTCTTGCGCTCAGCCCCACCCTTGACATTGTCCATCCTGAATCCAGAAAATGCCTTTGATTTTACTTTGCCACTCTGATCTGACCTCTTAGGATGCTGTGTGTCCATTTCAGTCACACTATATCACTTTCACCTTCATATCAACTGCTGCAGTCCCGTCTCACAGGTTGTACGATCAAGTAACATAGAGGTTGAATGATAGCACTGAGAAGTTCCATGATAGGGCCAAAGTTTCAGATGCTATGTGATGGTACATGTACTATGGCCACAAGGAGAAAGGAGGAGGTGGTGGCCCAGTCGTTCTTAGGTGGAAAGACCTAAAAGATTTTAAAGAGGGATTCACAATGGAATTGCAGTGAAATTAAAGTGTTTGAAGTCACCTGCCTTTGGCAATAATCTTAATCATCTTTTGTGCCCCCGCACTATCCTTATTGGCAGCAGTTGGGTCAGTTGCCCTGCTTTGAAGGCATAATCCCACCCAGTTTCAATAGAAAGGTGGGATTGTTGATGGGACAATGTGGCATGCAGTACTCAGAAATTGTCATGCCAGCACAGCAGAACAAAATATCTAAATATACATAGATAGATAGATCTGTGTATCTGTATTAGTCACTCAGTCGTGTCTGATTCTTTGTGACCCTATAGGCTGTAGCCCGCCAGGCTCCTTTCTCCTTGGCATTCTCCAGGCAAGAATACTGAAGTGAGTAGCCATTTCCTTCTCTAGGGGATCTTCTCAACCCAAGGATTGAACCCAGGTCTCCTACTTTGCAAGCAGATTCTTTACTGTCTGAGCTACCAGGGAAGCCCCATCTAAATATATATATAAATACAGAAGTAGATAAGTATATAATTATATAAGTCAATAAGTAATATAAATATATAAATTATACAAATAGATATTTGTACATCTAGATACATGTCTAAATAGATATTAAAGAGATATTGTAAAAGCTTGGATCCACAAAGAGGCCTCATGCCAAGGAGTCACAGCCGAATAGGATGATTCGGGCCAGCATCCTAGCATGCCCTACTTTGTCACTGCATTGACACTGACTCTTGCGCTCAGCCCCACCCTTGACATTGTCCATCCTGAATCCAGAAAATGCCTTTGATTTTACTTTGCCACTCTGATCTGACCTCTTAGGATGCTGTGTGTCCATTTCAGTCACACTATATCACTTTCACCTTCATATCAACTGCTGCAGTCCCGTCTCACAGGTTGTACGATCAAGTAACATAGAGGTTGAATGATAGCACTGAGAAGTTCCATGATAGGGCCAAAGTTTCAGATGCTATGTGATGGTACATGTACTATGGCCACAAGGAGAAAGGAGGAGGTGGTGGCCCAGTCGTTCTTAGGTGGAAAGACCTAAAAGATTTTAAAGAGGATTCACAATGGAATTGCAGTGAAATTAAAGTGTTTGAAGTCACCTGCCTTTGGCAATAATCTTAATCATCTTTTGTGCCCCCGCACTATCCTTATTGGCAGCAGTTGGGTCAGTTGCCCTGCTTTGAAGGCATAATCCCACCCAGTTTCAATAGAAAGGTGGGATTGTTGATGGGACAATGTGGCATGCAGTACTCAGAAATTGTCATGCCAGCACAGCAGAACAAAATATCTAAATATACATAGATAGATAGATCTGTGTATCTGTATTAGTCACTCAGTCGTGTCTGATTCTTTGTGACCCTATAGGCTGTAGCCCGCCAGGCTCCTTTCTCCTTGGCATTCTCCAGGCAAGAATACTGAAGTGAGTAGCCATTTCCTTCTCTAGGGGATCTTCTCAACCCAAGGATTGAACCCAGGTCTCCTACTTTGCAAGCAGATTCTTTACTGTCTGAGCTACCAGGGAAGCCCCATCTAAATATATATATAAATACAGAAGTAGATAAGTATATAATTATATAAGTCAATAAGTAATATAAATATATAAATTATACAAATAGATATTTGTACATCTAGATACATGTCTAAATAGATATTAAAGAGATATTGTAAAAGCTTGGAAAAAATGCAGAATGGAGGACTCTCACGAAGGGGACACTTTCACTCATTTATATACATACTTCATTGAGAGAATTTGGAATGATATTTTGTTGTTTTTTCAACATTACTCTACCTTTGTTTAGCAATTTTGCTTCCAGTATTATATTCTGAGATGATACGTGAACAATGTATGTGGATTGTGTATACATGTAAGGGTGTTCATTGCAGTGGCATCTGTATACATAATAGCAAACACTGGAAATAATATAAACATTCAACAATGAGCAATGGTTAAATAAATCATGGTATTTCCTTAGAATGAAGTTTATGGAACCATTAAAAATAATCTTGTAGAAAAAGATTTATTGACATGAGAAGTCATTCATGATATATTGCTGAGTATAAAAAGATGAAGCAATATATATATAATATTATAATTTTTTTTTACTAAATGTATATACCTAGGCAGAGATGACGTCTAGAAGGGCTATAACAAAATGTTACCTGAAATTTATCTTTTGGAGATAGATTGAAAAGCATCTTAATTTTCTTTTTGCTATACGTATTTTCCAAATTTCTTACAATGGAAAGAAATCACAGTTATAATAATTTAAAAAGTTATAAATCAGAATTGTGCCGCCTGGAGTTTAGCACAAACATGGGGCTCCAACTGGGGCTTTGCCATTGCCAAGGGAAGCGGAGAAACCAACTGTTTGGTTTCACACATGATGTTGGCGAGACTGCAGCCAAGGGCAGCATTTGTGTATGAGTGTGACCATTGAGACCAGTGCCCGGGAACTTGATCATCACTCACGCCCACGTCCTTTCCATATTGTTCCCAGTCTGGTTAAGATGCTGCTCAGAAGATGCATATTTCTCTCAGGAGAGAAAAGTCTGAATCAAATGTGGTTGTTGTTTTTTTTTTTTTTGCTAGCTGCACCACGTATTTGCACCAATATTTATCCCATCTGTTCTGAGAGTCTGCTCCCCACTACTTACCAAAACTTTCATCAGCTCCCCATCATTTATAAAGTCTTTGGCCTGGCACATAGGGTCTTATGAGGTCTGACCCCAGCCTGCTTTCCCAGCTGTCTCTCCCTCAAGTTCCCTTCAGGTAACTTCTGCTCTAACCAAAATTACCTTTTCTAGATACATGTCTAAATAGATATTAAAGAGATATTGTAAAAGCTTGGAAAAAATGCAGAATGGAGGACTCTCACGAAGGGGACACTTTCACTCATTTATATACATACTTCATTGAGAGAATTTGGAATGATATTTTGTTGTTTTTTCAACATTACTCTACCTTTGTTTAGCAATTTTGCTTCCAGTATTATATTCTGAGATGATACGTGAACAATGTATGTGGATTGTGTATACATGTAAGGGTGTTCATTGCAGTGGCATCTGTATACATAATAGCAAACACTGGAAATAATATAAACATTCAACAATGAGCAATGGTTAAATAAATCATGGTATTTCCTTAGAATGAAGTTTATGGAACCATTAAAAATAATCTTGTAGAAAAAGATTTATTGACATGAGAAGTCATTCATGATATATTGCTGAGTATAAAAAAAGATGAAGCAATATATATATAATGTTATAATTTTTGTTTACTAAATGTATATACCTAGGCAGAGATGACGTCTAGAAGGGCTATAACAAAATGTTACCTGAAATTTATCTTTTGGAGATAGATTGAAAAGCATCTTAATTTTCTTTTTGCTATACGTATTTTCCAAATTTCTTACAATGGAAAGAAATCACAGTTATAATAATTTAAAAAGTTATAAATCAGAATTGTGCCGCCTGGAGTTTAGCACAAACATGGGGCTCCAACTGGGGCTTTGCCATTGCCAAGGGAAGCGGAGAAACCAACTGTTTGGTTTCACACATGATGTTGGCGAGACTGCAGCCAAGGGCAGCATTTGTGTATGAGTGTGACCATTGAGACCAGTGCCCGGGAACTTGATCATCACTCACGCCCACGTCCTTTCCATATTGTTCCCAGTCTGGTTAAGATGCTGCTCAGAAGATGCATATTTCTCTCAGGAGAGAAAAGTCTGAATCAAATGTGGTTGTTGTTTTTTTTTTTTTTTGCTAGCTGCACCACGTATTTGCACCAATATTTATCCCATCTGTTCTGAGAGTCTGCTCCCCACTACTTACCAAAACTTTCATCAGCTCCCCATCATTTATAAAGTCTTTGGCCTGGCACATAGGGTCTTATGAGGTCTGACCCCAGCCTGCTTTCCCAGCTGTCTCTCCCTCAAGTTCCCTTCAGGTAACTTCTGCTCTAACCAATCAGGACTGTTCACCATTTTCTAACGACTGAGAATGCTTTCAGCTGCCATGATCAGAAACCCAACCTGACTTCTAGAAGAAAGACGTGTATTCTCTCACGTAACAGGGATTCCAGAGATTGGGTGGGCTACAGGGATGACTTCAGTAGCTCATTAATATGATCAAGAACCCCACCACCTCTCTGCTCTGCCACTCTTGGTAATGGATTCAACCTCTGACCAGAAGCAGTTGGCTCCAGCAGTTCCAAACATCATACCCAGACATGCTGACATCTTAACAAGAAAGGAACACCATCTTGCCTATGGTTTCCTCTTGGGGTAGAAAACTCCCTCTCATATCTAAAATCAGAACACATGCTGTTCTCAGACTAATTGCTAACATCATGAGAGGCATTACTCTTCAGACAGTCAGGGCCATGCTTAGGACTGGGAGAGGAATCAGTCTTCCTGACACGTGGGCCTGCGTGACAGAAGGGTAGATGTCTAAAAGAAAGCTAGGGTTTGTTTGGGAAGAAAGGGAATGCTGGATGGCCATTCCACCAAACTAACCTATTCTTTTCTGTCTCATGTACTTGTTCACACTGGCTCCCCTGCCTGGACTGCCCTAGTTGCTGATTCTTCTTGATTAGATTTTAGCATTTTGTCCATCTTTCACAGCTTGACTCAGGTTATACCTTCCATGAAGACTCTGGTCTCTCCAGCTAGTTGAAATGTCTTTTCCTCTGGAATTAAAACTGCAGTATGTTTTATTTTTTTTTCCTAATCACCTTTAATCTAGTCTTCTCTATACCGTGGTTATACATGAGTGTATCTGGTTTTCTTTTTTTTAGGCCTCTTTTATTGGTTTTTTAATTATTTATTTTCATCCATCTTTATTCTTTGGCATGTGTGGGCCTCCCATTGCAGTGGCCTCTCTTGCTGCAGAGCACCGGCTCTGGGCACATGCACTCCAGAGCTCCAGCTCAGTAGTTGGACACATCGGTCCAGCCGCTCTGCGGCACCTGGGATCTTCCCAGGCCAGGGATCAAACTGGCGCTCCTTGCACTGCAAGGCGGTGTCCTTACCCACTGGACCACCAGGGAAGCCCAGCACTATTTTTAAATAAGCCTGTACTCAACTTCAGAATCGTTGTCAACATGGTACTTCAGGGCTCCAAGAAGCCATTATTAAATGATAATCATGTTGGGCTAATGCTGCCAACAAAAACCTATTTGCCATTTTTGACCTAGTGTATATAAGATACAGGTCAGTCTTCAGGGACAAAGGTGAGAGTCGGGTCAAATACATGGTACCCTGGACCCAGGAACCTAGAGCCTAAGGAAGAAGCATGCACAGACTCTTCAAAAGAAAGGCATGAGGTGCAGAGTGAGTTGCCAGAGTCCCCACAAGTGAGCTCTGTGAATGTGGGATGTTAGGGAAGACTTCTTGGAGAGGGATCTCTCCAGTTATTCTGTGTTCAGTACATACATTTAACCAGTCCCCTATTCTGAACATTTAGATTATTTCTTTAAAGAAACTTTTTAAATCTTAACTTCCTAATTTATTGCACTCTTATCATAGCCCTGAGATAGAGGTGAGACAGGTACTTGTTCAATATGATTAATTATACTAGAATGAATAGTCAAGTAGTCAAATGTCCATATATTTTTAATTATTCAGGTAGGATAAATTCCTAGAAATAGAATGTCTGAGACAAAGAGTGTGTAATCTTGGGAGTATACATATATTTTACTAGGAATATGCATATATATTCATCCCTTTTGGAGTCTCATTTATGTAACTATATCATAGTTTAATCAATTATTGGGCCAAATCATATTGTAATAAGTAGCCTTCTACTTATATTTTTCTCTATGTCTTCCAATGAGTGTTTGAGTTAGAGTCCTAGAATTGGAAGGTTTAGGTCAAAGGGTAAACATATATGTGACTTTTATAATTATTAACAAATTCCATTCAGTAGAGATGATATTATTTTACATTCCTACCAGCAATGTATGACAATGTCTGCTTTCTAAATTTAACCACTAGTCAAACTTTTAGAATGGTATTTCAATGTCCTTTACATTTGTTTCCTTTATTTCAAGTTGTAGTAAGCATCTTTCATATGATTAGGAGCCATTTGCTTTTTTTCTTGCCAATCTTGCTCATTTTTCTAAAGGTCATTTCTCTTTTTATTTCTATTATAATTTGTTATATACAGGAATATTGACCTGTTACAAGTTCATATTCTTTTTCAGCTTGTCATTTGTCTTCTACTATATTCTGATATGTTTTTGTTTTGTAAAGTTTATTTTTTAACTTCTAATGTAGACACACATACCAATCATTTTCTTATGACTTCTACCTTTTGAACACAGGTTGAAATTTTTTTCCCATTCCTGTTTTAAAATGGATCCATGCCTTCTTTTATGGTTTGTCTGTTTCTTCTTCCCTTTCTTTCTGTCTCCCTCTTTCTCTTCTCTTCTTCTCTTCCTCCTTCTTTTTTCTTTCTTTCTTCATTTACAACTCTGATTCAGTTAGAATTATCCTGGTATATATATAATGTGAGGAACAGACCAAATTTTATCTTTTCCATCTGGCTATCCATTATCTCAGATCATCTTTTCTCTATGATTTGTTTTGTCATGCATTTCCTTTTAAATTGGGTTTATTTCTAGATTTCCTATTACCTTCTACTGACCGATTTATATACCAGTACCACAGTTTCATTATAGAACCTTTAATATATGTTTAATACCTGATAGGGCTATCCCCAATCCCCAATTGCTCTTATTTTTCAGAGATTTCCTAGTTGCTTTTGCCTGCTTATTTTTTAAATGAACTATGTAATCAACTTGTCAAGGCTCAAGGGGGAAAAAAAAAACACCTGATGATATTTTTATTAGGATCATGACAAATTTATAGTTTAGTGATAACTGACTTTTCTGAATTTGAGTCTTTCTAATCAAAATCATCTTTATATATACAAAAATATATGTTTGTGTCTTTGGGGAGTGTGTTTATCTCTTTTTTTTGTCATGAAGTTTTAGACCTTTCTTGTTAGGTTTATGCCAGATACTTGTTTGTATAAACAGGCTTTGTCTTCCCTTTCAATTTCTAATTAGTTAGTGTTTGTGAATATGAAGGTTTATATATATATATATATATATATATATATATAATTTTTTTTTACTTTGTTATGACTTCAGACTTATAGAAAACATGAAAGAATAGCACAAGGAACTTCTATATACATTTTCCCCAGATTTACTCATAGTTTATTACGTTTTGCCCCATTTGCTTGATCATCCTGTCTCTGTCTCTGTCTCTCTCTGCTTCCCTCCTCTCGCCCCCTTATATATATATATGGGGAATTTTTGTTTTGTTTTCCTGAAGTTATTTTGAGAGTAAGTTGAAGATACCATGATCTTTTACTACTAAATATTCAGTGTTTCCTAAAAACAAGGGCATTTCTTTTCATAACCACAATTTGGTTATCAAGTTCAGCAAATTTAACATCAAATACTACTATTTAATCTACAACTGATATTGAATCAATAATGTGCTTTATATTTTTTGCCCCTCCCTTTCCATCCTCTTCACCCTACCCCCCACCAGTGTAAGATCTAGTCCAGGATCCACAATGCACCAATGCATTCAGCTGTGTATTTCTTTAATCTCTTTATTCTAGAACAATTCCTTGGGCTTTTTCTTTTCTTTTCTCTTTTTTGGCCTTGACATTTGCTAAGAGAACAGGCCAGTTATTTGAGTGTCAATTTGATTTATATTCAATTTATTCATAATTAGATTAAAGGGAAAGTTATTGATCGTTGTATGTTGGTTTTGGTAATGTGCTACTGGACTACATAGGGCTTCCCAGGTAGAGCTAGTGGTAAAGAACCTGCTTGGCAATGAAGATGTAAGAGACACAGATTCGGTCCCTGGGTTGAGAAGATCTGCTGGAGAAGGGCATGGCAACCTACTCCAAGATTCTTGTCTAAAGAATCCCCTGGACAGAGGAGCCTGGGAGGCTACAGTCCATGGGGTTGCAAAAGAGTTGGACATGACTAAAGACTTAGCACTCACACACTGTTCTTCTATTGTTTGAGGTAGGTTTTTTTCCCCCTGATATTTCTTGGATTTTTCAGGTACAGAACCAGACCAACTACATATAACAACCAGAGGTTGTTTTCTCTCTACCTTTTTCAATTCTCATGCCTCTGTCATCAGAGACCCAGGAGGACATTTGGACCTTACCCTCTGAATAATGCTTAAATCTTTTCTGACTGCCTCTGATTATAGATTCACAACTTGGGAAAGAACTAACATTTCTAGGAGGAATTTGCAGTCCCAAACTGTATCAAATCCCCAGGTAAAACATGGTTCAGTGAGGGAAGAAGAGCTGTTTGCTACAGAGTACATAGACGTGTTCATTCTTTATAAAAACACTTAGTGAGAATATATTATGTGTCACTGCTTGTGCTGGGTGATAGGGCTAGAGAAAGATTGATTAGCAGATGGGGAAAAATTCATTTAGGTTCTATTTTATATCACAGGTGAATCATTCCAAGTATGATAGATGGATAAATACAAAAGAAAAGCCAAATCTAAACATAAAAACAAAAAACACAGAACCTTAAGAAAAAGCTTCCAGGGAAAAACAAGGGAGGTTGCATATGGTTAAAGAAGTCACAAAGAACAAAGACTGGCTGGCTGACTGTATAAAATTTAAAGGATTTTGGCATAACCAAAATTAAAAGGCAAACTTTCAGAAAGGATAGAAGGTTAACTTGAAAAATACACATGAATGGAAATAAACAAAAAACCCTCACTAAGAATGACCTCAGTGCCTAAATGAGCAAAGAAATGTAAACTAGAACCATAATGAGGTGTGGATTTTTTTGCTTATTAAAGTTAAGTGTGTGTGTGTGTGTGTGTGTTATAGCAGAGAGAAATGTTTTGCTTTTAAAGATGGGTGCTGAAATACCATAAATGGAAAGTCATCTTTTTTGGAAAAATAAATCACTTTGGTAGATAGGGAAAGCCCCCGCGCATGGTCTGAATGGGCCTGGGTAAAAGAAAGAAATGAGCTGTTCTGTAGAGCCAAGTGGGAAGAACTTTGAGTTTAGGGGACAGTGGATGTGGGTGTGTGAGGGGTGATACTGAAGGGGTGAGGTAAGAAAGACGGAAGAATGAAAGTCATAGTGAGAGGAGAGGGAAGCGGTTTGGTCTCTGTGGGAATGGCTGATGAAATCTGGGGACAGAGATGTGGCATCTTCTGTTAAATTTTAAGTTATCTGCTGAGCTATATGCTAGAATCCTCAGTAAACATCTACTCACACTCTACCGCCTCATGGGAATTTACAGTGCTTTAAGGAAATCAAGAAAAGGAGCTCTTTTTCACAACTTGGGAAAGAACTAACATTTCTAGGAGGAATTTGCAGTCCCAAACTGTATCAAATCCCCAGGTAAAACATGGTTCAGTGAGGGAAGAAGAGCTGTTTGCTACAGAGTACATAGACGTGTTCATTCTTTATAAAAACACTTAGTGAGAATATATTATGTGTCACTGCTTGTGCTGGGTGATAGGGCTAGAGAAAGATTGATTAGCAGATGGGGAAAAATTCATTTAGGTTCTATTTTATATCACAGGTGAATCATTCCAAGTATGATAGATGGATAAATACAAAAGAAAAGCCAAATCTAAACATAAAAACAAAAAACACAGAACCTTAAGAAAAAGCTTCCAGGGAAAAACAAGGGAGGTTGCATATGGTTAAAGAAGTCACAAAGAACAAAGACTGGCTGGCTGACTGTATAAAATTTAAAGGATTTTGGCATAACCAAAATTAAAAGGCAAACTTTCAGAAAGGATAGAAGGTTAACTTGAAAAATACACATGAATGGAAATAAACAAAAAACCCTCACTAAGAATGACCTCAGTGCCTAAATGAGCAAAGAAATGTAAACTAGAACCATAATGAGGTGTGGATTTTTTTGCTTATTAAAGTTAAGTGTGTGTGTGTGTGTGTGTGTTATAGCAGAGAGAAATGTTTTGCTTTTAAAGATGGGTGCTGAAATACCATAAATGGAAAGTCATCTTTTTTGGAAAAATAAATCACTTTGGTAGATAGGGAAAGCCCCCGCGCATGGTCTGAATGGGCCTGGGTAAAAGAAAGAAATGAGCTGTTCTGTAGAGCCAAGTGGGAAGAACTTTGAGTTTAGGGGACAGTGGATGTGGGTGTGTGAGGGGTGATACTGAAGGGGTGAGGTAAGAAAGACGGAAGAATGAAAGTCATAGTGAGAGGAGAGGGAAGCGGTTTGGTCTCTGTGGGAATGGCTGATGAAATCTGGGGACAGAGATGTGGCATCTTCTGTTAAATTTTAAGTTATCTGCTGAGCTATATGCTAGAATCCTCAGTAAACATCTACTCCACACTCTACCGCCTCATGGGAATTTACAGTGCTTTAAGGAAATCAAGAAAAGGGAGCTCTTTTTTCCATTTGGGTTGAACATAACTTTAAAGAAGGAAACAGCCCCAGGAGATAAGAGGCAACTGAGACTGAGTGGCAAAGTTGGCTGCTTCAAACAAATAGAGATGAGAGATAAAACCATTTCTAGATTAAAAAGAAAAAAAAAAAAAAAAACATGGCTATCCTGGAAGCCCAAAGGGAAAGTTTTCAGGGGCAGGAGTAAGGGCCCACAGTGTGGCCAGGAGTGGTGGAAGCTATTTGGTCACCAGAAGCTGATGCAGGGACTGGGAACACAGTGCACAAGGAGGCGGGAGCTCAGGCTTGGCAGGGATGTGCCCACAGTCAGAGCACATCCACGCAGTGATCAAACTCATGCTTCTCAAAGTGTGGTCCCTGAGCCACACTTTGCATCCCTGTAACGCCCGGGGGAAGGTGTCATGAGTGCCATTTCTTAGGTCCCATTCCAGAACTACTGAATCAAAACCTGGGGATGAAGTCCTAAAGCTTTTGTAATGCAGGGATTCCATTACACGTGAAAATTTGAGAATTAGTTTAAACCATAGTTCAGAGGGGAGATTCCAGCAGTAATTATTTCTTCATTCATCAATGCATTTAACAGATATTTATTGAGTGCCTGTTGTATACCCGATATGATTATAGGCTATAGGAGTACAGAGAAGACAAGGATAAGTCCTAGTTCTGGTACCATCCAATAAGGATTTTAGCATTTGCTTTCAGCCATTCACACGTGCCCCATATTGTGTTAATTATTAGCTCTCCTTCCAGTTGGCCAAGGATGAAATCTTTAGTGCTGTTCTTTTCTTCTCATACTCCACCTCGGGAAATCTTGTTGACTCTACGTTCAAAAGATACCCAGAGGGGCTTCCCTGATGGTCCAGTGGGTAAGGACACAGCCTTGCAGTGCAAGGGGCGCTGGTTTGATCCCTGGCCTGGGAATATCCCACGTGCCGCGGAGCGGCTGCACGGATGTGTCCAGTTGCCGAACCAGAGCTCTGGAGCGCATGCGCCCAGAGCCGGTGCTCTGCGACAGCGGGGACCACGGCGATGGGAGGCCCACATGGGCCAAAGAACAAAGACAGATGAAAACAGATACATGAAAGACCAATAGAAGTGGCCTGCCCACCTCTCTCCCTCCCCAGCCCCCTACATCCCCAACCGCAAAAAAAAAAAAAAAAAAAAGATACCAGGAATTCAGCCTCTTATTATCACTTCCACTGCCCTTACCTTCACCCAAGCCACCATTATCTACAATAACTGAAATGAGAAGCGGTGAAGGTTTGAGTTAGGATCAAAGAGAAAGGTAGAGCGGTGCTCAAGAAGACCATTGCCAGGCTTCCCTGGTGGTCCAGTGGGTAAAGAGTGCACCTTGCAGTGCAAGGGACACTGGTTCGATCCCTGGCCGGGGAATATCCCACGTGCCGCGGAGCGGCTGCACGGATGTGTCCAGTTGCCGAACCAGAGCTCTGGAGCGCATGCGCCCAGAGCCGGTGCTCTGCGACAGCGGGGACCACGGCGATGGGAGGCCCACATGGGCCAAAGAACAAAGACAGATGAAAACAGATACATGAAAGACCAATAGAAGTGGCCTGCCCACCTCTCTCCCTCCCCAGCCCCCTACATCCCCAACCGCAAAAAAAAAAAAAAAAAAAAAAGATACCAGGAATTCAGCCTCTTATTATCACTTCCACTGCCCTTACCTTCACCCAAGCCACCATTATCTACAATAACTGAAATGAGAAGCGGTGAAGGTTTGAGTTAGGATCAAAGAGAAAGGTAGAGCGGTGCTCAAGAAGACCATTGCCAGGCTTCCCTGGTGGTCCAGTGGGTAAAGAGTGCACCTTGCAGTGCAAGGGACACTGGTTCGATCCCTGGCCCTGGAAGGTCCCACATGCCGCAGAGTGGCTGGACCAGTGTGTCCAATTACAAGCCAGCATTCTGGAGGTATAGGCCCAGAGCCAGTACTCTGCAGTGAGAGAGGCCACTGCAATGGGAGGCCGACACTGGCCAAAGAATAAAGATGTATGAATATAATAAATAACTGAGAAAAAGCTTATAGCATGAAGTTTAAAAAAATAGGAAATTTTAACATATATATATAAGAAGACCATTGCCTTAACACTTCACCCAAGTGACCTTCATAGAGTGCAAATCACACTCCTCTCCTAAATTGTTGTTCAATCACTAAGTCACGTATGACTCTTTGTGACCTCGAGCACTGCAGCACGCCAGGCTTCCCTGTCCTTCACCATCTCCCAGAATTTGCTCAGACTCCTGCCCTTTGAGTTGGTAATGCCATCCGACCATCTCATCCTCTGTCGTCCCCTTCTCCTCCTGCCTTCAGTCTTTCCCAGGCTCTGGGTCTCTTCTGCTAAATACCCACATGATATTATATTTCACTCAGAGCAAAAGTCCATGTTCCTAGAGTAGCTGACAAGGGTCTCCGAGGCTCCCCACCCTCACATCAGTAATAATTCAGCAGCTATGTGGATTACCTTGCTGTGCTGTTTCTCTAACACAATAGAGAGAACACTACTTCATGGCCTTTGCACTAGCTGATTCCTCTGTCTTGAACACTTCTCTCTCACATATTCACCTGGCTAATTCATTTACCATCCTTCAGGCTTTGGCCCAGATGTTACCTTCTCAATAGCCTTACTATCAGCTTCCTTTAAAATTTTTTTTAGCTTTCTTTTTGTGATAGTTTATGGCTATTTATCTCAGGGTCTCAGGAATTAGTTGTTATGCATCTACTTGATATTTTGCCACTTTGTTTACATCACTTAGATTTCTAAAAATCCCTTGGATTCTTAGAAAGCGATTTTTCCTCTTCTATGTGAATTCCCTTTCTTGGGAATCTCTATAGAGACACTCTAATGCAATTAAAAACTACAATGTTCTATTCTTTCAGGGGGCATGCCTTTCTACAGTTCTCCATTGAGAATGATGTTAATTTGACTGTGTATGTATTTTATCTGTGTGTTGTATATATGTGTGTGTGTGTGTGTGTGTGTGTGCACGTACCTGCTCTTGCTCTTCAGAAATGCACAAAGATGGGGACTTCCCTGGTAGTCCAACGGCTAAGACTTCGTGCTCCCAATGCAGGAGGCCCAGGTTCGATCCCTGGTCAGGGAACTAGATCCCATATGCTGCAACTAAGACCAAGCACAAATAAATAAATAAAAATAAATATTAAAAATAAAGAAACGCACAAAGATTTTACCAAGTGCATAGCTGTGTGTCTCTCGAGAAGCACTGCTTTCTACTGGAAACACCCAAGCTCCCTGCTTCACAGCTGCTCCAGTTTCACTGAATGTTTGAGTGTTTCCCACCTCCGTGCCAGATTTCCCTCATCTGGAAAATGTGAACTCGGAGGAGCTAAGCCAAAGAGAGCTGTTTCTTATCACTCTAATGTAGCCACAAAACCTAATTTTGCTGCTTTGTCTATTGAAGTGATAGATGAAGCTAATAATTTTCCTCGTGTTGAACCAATTTTGCACTTTTGATACAATCATTCCTTACTACCATCTCTGGCACGTAAACAATGGTCCATGAATGTGTGTTGAAGGAGGGAGAAAGAAACAGCATCATGAGATTTTTGAATAGGAAGAGGCTAGGTTGAAATCTAATTTCTCCCAATAATATGCTATGAGATTGAGAGTCTCAGTGTCACTTTTGAAAGGAAGATACTTCTCTAAATTATTTATTGTGACAATTATATGAGATTATAAAAGTAGAAGAACATTTCAGACCTTAAGATGCTATGAAAATATTATTACTGTTATTATTATTGTAACAAAATATAAGAAAATGACTGTACTAAATTAGATTTTATCCTCAGGGTCTCAGGAATTAGTTGTTATGCATCTACTTGATATTTTGCCACTTTGTTTACATCACTTAGAAAGCGATTTTTCCTCTTCTATGTGAATTCCCTTTCTTGGGAATCTCTATAGAGACACTCTAATGCAATTAAAAACTACAATGTTCTATTCTTTCAGGGGGCATGCCTTTCTACAGTTCTCCATTGAGAATGATGTTAATTTGACTGTGTATGTATTTTATCTGTGTGTTGTATATATGTGTGTGTGTGTGTGTGTGTGTGTGCACGTACCTGCTCTTGCTCTTCAGAAATGCACAAAGATGGGGACTTCCCTGGTAGTCCAACGGCTAAGACTTCGTGCTCCCAATGCAGGAGGCCCAGGTTCGATCCCTGGTCAGGGAACTAGATCCCATATGCTGCAACTAAGACCAAGCACAAATAAATAAATAAAAATAAATATTAAAAATAAAGAAACGCACAAAGATTTTACCAAGTGCATAGCTGTGTGTCTCTCGAGAAGCACTGCTTTCTACTGGAAACACCCAAGCTCCCTGCTTCACAGCTGCTCCAGTTTCACTGAATGTTTGAGTGTTTCCCACCTCCGTGCCAGATTTCCCTCATCTGGAAAATGTGAACTCGGAGGAGCTAAGCCAAAGAGAGCTGTTTCTTATCACTCTAATGTAGCCACAAAACCTAATTTTTGCTGCTTTGTCTATTGAAGTGATAGATGAAGCTAATAATTTTCCTCGTGTTGAACCAATTTTGCACTTTTGATACAATCATTCCTTACTACCATCTCTGGCACGTAAACAATGGTCCATGAATGTGTGTTGAAGGAGGGAGAAAGAAACAGCATCATGAGATTTTTGAATAGGAAGAGGCTAGGTTGAAATCTAATTTCTCCCAATAATATGCTATGAGATTGAGAGTCTCAGTGTCACTTTTTGAAAGGGAAGATACTTCTCTAAATTATTTATTGTGACAATTATATGAGATTATAAAAGTAGAAGAACATTTCAGACCTTAAGATGCTATGAAAATATTATTACTGTTATTATTATTGTAACAAAAATATAAGGACTTACTAAATTTAGTATATTCTGTCAGTATTTTCAGTTGAAAGAGCATATCGTATTTTTTTTTTCTATTTTGCTTTTACAGAGTTTTGTTGTTTACAGCTCTATATAATCCCAAATCCATCATAGGCACATCTTTGACCCCCTCCCACTCCCCCTATCGCTCCCCTACAGGTTGCTGCCTAGCCCCCATGTAAAACCCCTTAGTTCCACAGTGCATTCACAGTGGTCATCTCTTTTACATATGATAATGTAGTTTTCCATGTTACTCTTTCCACACCTCTCATCCACTCTTCCCTCCGCCCATTGTCCATAGGTCTGTACTCTATGTCTGTTTCTCCATCACTGTTCTGTGTGTGTATTCATCAGTACCATCTTACTAGAGTTCATATATATGTTAGTATACTGTATTTGGCCTTCTTTTTTCGACTTACTCCACTTTGTTTGATAGGTTCTAGATTCATCCACCTCATTAGGACTGATTCTACTGCATTTCTTTTTTTTTTTTTTTTAAAGATTTATTTATTTATTTTATATTTTGGGCGAGGGTTGGGGAGGGAGGGGAGTGGGCAGGCCATTTCCACTAGACTTTCATTTCTCTATTTCCATCTGTCTTTGTTCTTTGGCCCGTGTGGACCTCCCATCGCGGTGGCGTCTGTCGTCGCAAAGCACCGGCTCTGGGCGCATGCGCTCCAGAGCTCCGGCTCGGTAATTGGACACATCCGTCCAGCCGCTCCGTGGCACGTGGGATCTTCCCAGGCCAGGGATCGAACCGGCGCCCCTTTCACTGCAAGGCGGTGTCCTTACCCACTGGACCACCAAGGGAAGTCCTCTACTTTTGCTGATACAACCAATCTCTGGCACGTAAACAATGGTCCATGAATGTGTGTTGAAGGAGGGAGAAAGAAACAGCATCATGAGATTTTTGAATAGGAAGAGGCTAGGTTGAAATCTAATTTCTCCCAATAATATGCTATGAGATTGAGAGTCTCAGTGTCACTTTTGAAAGGGAAGATACTTCTCTAAATTATTTATTGTGACAATTATATGAGATTATAAAAGTAGAAGAACATTTCAGACCTTAAGATGCTATGAAAATATTATTACTGTTATTATTATTGTAACAAAAATATAAGGACTTACTAAATTTAGTATATTCTGTCAGTATTTTCAGTTGAAAGAGCATATCGTATTTTTTTTTTCTATTTTGCTTTTACAGAGTTTTGTTGTTTACAGCTCTATATAATCCCAAATCCATCATAGGCACATCTTTGACCCCCTCCCACTCCCCCTATCGCTCCCCTACAGGTTGCTGCCTAGCCCCCATGTAAAACCCCTTAGTTCCACAGTGCATTCACAGTGGTCATCTCTTTTACATATGATAATGTAGTTTTCCATGTTACTCTTTCCACACCTCTCATCCACTCTTCCCTCCGCCCATTGTCCATAGGTCTGTACTCTATGTCTGTTTCTCCATCACTGTTCTGTGTGTATTCATCAGTACCATCTTACTAGAGTTCATATATATGTTAGTATACTGTATTTGGCCTTCTTTTTTCGACTTACTCCACTTTGTTTGATAGGTTCTAGATTCATCCACCTCATTAGGACTGATTCTACTGCATTTCTTTTTTTTTTTTTTTTAAAGATTTATTTATTTATTTTATATTTTGGGCGAGGGTTGGGGAGGGAGGGGAGTGGGCAGGCCATTTCCACTAGACTTTCATTTCTCTATTTCCATCTGTCTTTGTTCTTTGGCCCGTGTGGACCTCCCATCGCGGTGGCGTCTGTCGTCGCAAAGCACCGGCTCTGGGCGCATGCGCTCCAGAGCTCCGGCTCGGTAATTGGACACATCCGTCCAGCCGCTCCGTGGCACGTGGGATCTTCCCAGGCCAGGGATCGAACCGGCGCCCCTTTCACTGCAAGGCGGTGTCCTTACCCACTGGACCACCAAGGGAAGTCCTCTACTGCATTTCTTTTTACGGCTGAGAAATATTCCATTGTGTATATGTACCATCGCTTCTTTGTCCATCCATTTGTCGATGGGCATCTAGGTTGCTTCCATGTTCTAGCTATTGTATAGAGTGCTGCAGTGAACATTGGGGCACAGGTGTCTCTTTCAATTTGCATATCAGATTTTTTTTCTGCTATTCTTAGCTCATGCTGTGTAATCTGAATATATCTGGCTTCCAAGCACTTCCCCTCCCACCCCGCCCAATATCCACTGCCAAATCAAGTTTGCTTTCTAGGGCTTCATATGTCCTGTGACCCTATCATGAGAACCAAAGGCTTCCATATTTTGGCACATGTTGTGCCTGACATATGGTGGTTTAGTCACTAAGTCCTGTCTGACTCTGCAACTGGTGGACTGTAGCCCACCAGACTCCTCTGTCCATGGGATTTTCCAAGCAAGAATACTGGAGCAAGAATACTGCCATTTCCTTCTCCAGTGCCTGATATACAGAAGGACTTAATACTAATTAACCATTGGTTGACTCTCTGACATGGATATTGGCGCTTCTTGGGACTTAAGTGAGGAACTGACAAAAATCACCTTAACTGTAATTATAATTTGCCACCTTTGCCTTTTGTATGCAAGTTGGCATGTGTATTTTCATCAAAGGCAGTGGTGGTGACTATCACAGTAAGATACTCAGTCAGTGAAAATATCTTAAAAAGATAATCAGCTGTAGTGAAAATACCTTTTAATTGAGGTTTAGAAAATCTGATTTTTCTCACCGCAACTCCACCTCTGGCTGTGAGAATCTGAGAAAGTGTCTTAACCTCTTTACTTCAGTTTGTTCACCTTTATAAGAATTTTAGCAAAAATCTCAGGGGCCTTCCCAGCTCTTGAAAAGTCTATGATTCTATGTAAGAGAAGGAAATCTCACCAAATGCGGTATGATGGCCTGGAAGGATGGGATGGGGGGGCACTGGAAGGGAGTTGAAGTGGGGTGGGAGCCAGGGATATGCATATGACCTGGGAACATACATGTCTGTGAACAACAAAACTCTGTAAAATTTTAAAAATAAATAAATAAAATTCCGACATGATTTTGATAATGGGCAAAAGAAAAAAAAAAAAAAAAGAACCTCTTTAAGGCACTCAAATAAAAGTTAATAAAATTTAAAGGATAAAATGGCAATATCACTCTATATCAGATTAAAGTTAAAAAGAAGTCTTAACACATTTAAAAAAGTCATTAGTTGAAAAAAGGCACTACATACAAAAGTTAAGACCCAGACACAACCCAAGAGCTATTAAAACAACGAAAAACTTCCCTGAGCATAAAGTAGTTGACTTTCAATTCCATAAAGAGCTGGAAAGAAAGAAGAGTTAATTAAATTCTCAGTTTTTTAAAACCAGGTAAAACAAATTCAATGTCACCATAAACCACATTTTAAATAGTATACGAACATTAGACTTAACCTAGTGCAGCCCATGGACTGCAGACAGTGGAGGCTACCAGGGCTAAGCCTGCCCGTGGAATCCCACATGCCATCTCGAATAACAGGGCACTGGAGGGGCCACGTGGGGCTGGGGAGCCACACCCTGCGTGGTGAAGCCCCTGGGCCGACTCCTTCCAGAGCAATTCCCCCATTCAGCAGGAGCCTGGATTTTGCACAAATTTCTGCTGGTCAGAGGGGAGGGCTGTCACACACAGCTGACCCCAGCACCTCTCCTCCTCTTGGTTGATCAGAACTGGACATGCTGACAGCTCCACATACCTGTTAGGTCTGGAACTCCCAGCTGCTCGTTTCCTGGCAGTTGTGAAATACTCGAGTGAAAATATCTTAAAAGATAATCAGCTGTAGTGAAAATACCTTTTAATTGAGGTTTAGAAAATCTGATTTTTCTCACCGCAACTCCACCTCTGGCTGTGAGAATCTGAGAAAGTGTCTTAACCTCTTTACTTCAGTTTGTTCACCTTTATAAGAATTTTAGCAAAAATCTCAGGGGCCTTCCCAGCTCTTGAAAAGTCTATGATTCTATGTAAGAGAAGGAAATCTCACCAAATGCGGTATGATGGCCTGGAAGGATGGGATGGGGGGCACGGGAAAGGGGAGTTGAAGTGGGGTGGGAGCCAGGGATATGCATATGACCTGGGAACATACATGTCTGTGAACAACAAAACTCTGTAAAATTTTAAAAATAAATAAATAAAATTCCGACATGATTTTGATAATGGGCAAAAGAAAAAAAAAAAAAAAAGAACCTCTTTAAGGCACTCAAATAAAAGTTAATAAAATTTAAAGGATAAAATGGCAATATCACTCTATATCAGATTAAAGTTAAAAAGAAGTCTTAACACATTTAAAAAAGTCATTAGTTGAAAAAAGGCACTACATACAAAAGTTAAGACCCAGACACAACCCAAGAGCTATTAAAACAACGAAAAACTTCCCTGAGCATAAAGTAGTTGACTTTCAATTCCATAAAGAGCTGGAAAGAAAGAAGAGTTAATTAAATTCTCAGTTTTTTAAAACCAGGTAAAACAAATTCAATGTCACCATAAACCACATTTTAAATAGTATACGAACATTAGACTTAACCTAGTGCAGCCCATGGACTGCAGACAGTGGAGGCTACCAGGGCTAAGCCTGCCCGTGGAATCCCACATGCCATCTCGAATAACAGGGCACTGGAGGGGCCACGTGGGGCTGGGGAGCCACACCCTGCGTGGTGAAGCCCCTGGGCCGACTCCTTCCAGAGCAATTCCCCCATTCAGCAGGAGCCTGGATTTTGCACAAATTTCTGCTGGTCAGAGGGGAGGGCTGTCACACACAGCTGACCCCAGCACCTCTCCTCCTCTTGGTTGATCAGAACTGGACATGCTGACAGCTCCACATACCTGTTAGGTCTGGAACTCCCAGCTGCTCGTTTCCTGGCAGTTGATAAAAGCCTGGAGCAAATATGTCTGAGAAGAGCTTAGGCAATGTGTGAGAACACTTGATCTAAGCCCTCTGACAGCCTGGAGAAATGCTGAGAATGCCTTACACAGCTTGTTAGCGGGAATCCATAGGCCTTCCAGCTCTAGTCTAGGTTTACAAAGTAGTTACCTATGAACAGGAAGTATGAAAACAAGTGAGGCAAGCTGATAGAACAGCTTGAATCACCACCCTGATTTATCTTGAATTGTTCTGTCTTCTACCTGAACAGAAACTCCTGTCTTTGAATGAACTTTTATTTCAAAACAAATGGACTATATTGCAAGAATGTAAACCTGAAGAGTTCGTTAATTACTCATTTGTCCAACAAAACATTTATTGAGCACCCTCTGGGTGCCAGCCACAGACCTAGATACCAGTGAACTTTCAATACAGATTTCCAGAACATCCTTTTTATTGCAGATTGTCTTAATGCTCTTTGTATTCTAACGTGAATATCTGCAACACACATACAACAGTTCAAAATCAATTTGCAATGTGTTTGTGCTTTGACATTAACATATATCCAGTCTAGACAACATTTACTTGAAAACTGCAATAGTGATTTGAATTTATTATTTGTTGTCCAATCCAGATTATAACAATATTAAGAGAAATGTATATGTTATGATGGGAACTGCTAACCAAATACGAAGGGACATTTGACAAACCGAGTGTAGGGCATGGCATGGATGTAAATAGAGTGTTCATAAAAAGCATCCTTTGACAAGTGATGTTTAAACTGAGCATGGAATATAACGGGAGTGGGCCAAGCAAACGGGAGTGGAGGAAAGATAGCATTGCAGGTAGAAGGAACAGAAGATACAAGGGGACAGATTTCAGAGGGAAAACAAGTGAATTATGTCACATGATACAGAAGGGTAAAGGAGAAAAATAGTGCAGGAAGGGACTAGAGGTGCAGATGGGGAGCAGATCATAGGAGGCTGTCACACAGCTGACCCCACCCCTTCCTCCTCTTGGTTGATCAGAACTGGACATGCTGACAGCCCCCGTGTGAACTCCCAGCTGCTCGTTTCCTGGCAGTTGATAAAAGCCTGGAGCAAATATGTCTGAGAAGAGCTTAGGCAATGTGTGAGAACACTTGATCTAAGCCCTCTGACAGCCTGGAGAAATGCTGAGAATGCCTTACACAGCTTGTTAGCGGGAATCCATAGGCCTTCCAGCTCTAGTCTAGGTTTACAAAGTAGTTACCTATGAACAGGAAGTATGAAAACAAGTGAGGCAAGCTGATAGAACAGCTTGAATCACCACCCTGATTTATCTTGAATTGTTCTGTCTTCTACCTGAACAGAAACTCCTGTCTTTGAATGAACTTTTATTTCAAAACAAATGGACTATATTGCAAGAATGTAAACCTGAAGAGTTCGTTAATTACTCATTTGTCCAACAAAACATTTATTGAGCACCCTCTGGGTGCCAGCCACAGACCTAGATACCAGTGAACTTTCAATACAGATTTCCAGAACATCCTTTTTATTGCAGATTGTCTTAATGCTCTTTGTATTCTAACGTGAATATCTGCAACACACATACAACAGTTCAAAATCAATTTGCAATGTGTTTGTGCTTTGACATTAACATATATCCAGTCTAGACAACATTTACTTGAAAACTGCAATAGTGATTTGAATTTATTATTTGTTGTCCAATCCAGATTATAACAATATTAAGAGAAATGTATATGTTATGATGGGAACTGCTAACCAAATACGAAGGGACATTTGACAAACCGAGTGTAGGGCATGGCATGGATGTAAATAGAGTGTTCATAAAAAGCATCCTTTGACAAGTGATGTTTAAACTGAGCATGGAATATAACGGGAGTGGGCCAAGCAAACGGGAGTGGAGGAAAGATAGCATTGCAGGTAGAAGGAACAGAAGATACAAGGGGACAGATTTCAGAGGGAAAACAAGTGAATTATGTCACATGATACAGAAGGGTAAAGGAGAAAAATAGTGCAGGAAGGGACTAGAGGTGCAGATGGGGAGCAGATCATATTACTGCAGCAGACTAAGGGGCTAATGTCACCAGATTTTTATTTTAAAAACACTACATTGGTCTTCTGGTAAAAAGACTGTTTACTAGACTGCCCAGTTTCTAAGCTATTGTTGTTGTTCAGTTTCTAAGTCATGTCTGCCTCTTTGCCATCTCATGAGCTACAGCACGCGAGGTTCCTCTGTCTTCCACTATCTTCTAGAGTTTGCGTAAATTCGTGTCCACTGAGTTGGTGATGCTACATAACCATCTCATCCTTTGCCACACCCTTCTCCTTTTGCCTCCAATCTCTCCCAGCATCAGGGACTCTTCCAATGAATCAGCTCTTCACATCAAGTGGCCAAAGTATTAGAGCTTCAGTATCGCTCCTTCCAGTGAATATTCAGGGTTGATTTCCTTTAGGATTGACTGGTTTGATCTTCTTGCCAGCCAAGAGACTTTCAAGAATCTTCTCTAGCACCACAATTTAAAAGCATCAGTTCTTTGGCACTCAGCCTTCTGTGTGGTCCAACTCTCACCTCTGTACGTGACTATTGGAAAAACCATAGCTTTGACCATATGGACTTTTGTTGGCAAAGTGGTATCTCTGCTTTTTAATATGCTGCTAGGTTTGTCATAGCTTTTCTTCCATGAAGTAAGTTTCCTTCAATTTCATGGCTGCTGTTGCCATCCATGGTGATTTTGGAGCCTAGGAAAATAAATCTGCCACCGCTTATACTTTTTCCCCTTCTATTTGTCTTGAAGTGATGGGACCAGAGGCTATTATCTTAGTTTTTGAATGTTGAGTTTTTTTTTTTTTTTTTTAAAGATTTATTTATTTATTTATTTTGGGCGAGGGTCGGGTTGGGGAGGGAGGGGAGCGGGCAGGCCACTTCTATTCGTCTTTCATTTCTCTGTTTTCATCCATCTTTATTCTTTGGCTCCTACGGGCCTCCCATCGCGGTGGCATCTGTTGTCGCAGAGCGCCGGCTCTAGGCGCATGTGTTCCAGAGCTCCGGCTCACTGATTGGACACATCAGTCCAGCCGCTCCGCGGCACGTGGGATCTTCCCAGGCCAGGGATGGAACTGGCGCCCCTTGCACTGCAAGGCGGTGTCCTTATCCACTGGACCACCAGGGAAGTGGGTCATACTTTGCAGCAGACTAAGGGGCTAATGTCACCAGATTTTTATTTTAAAAACACTACATTGGTCTTCTGGTAAAAAGACTGTTTACTAGACTGCCCAGTTTCTAAGCTATTGTTGTTGTTCAGTTTCTAAGTCATGTCTGCCTCTTTGCCATCTCATGAGCTACAGCACGCGAGGTTCCTCTGTCTTCCACTATCTTCTAGAGTTTGCGTAAATTCGTGTCCACTGAGTTGGTGATGCTACATAACCATCTCATCCTTTGCCACACCCTTCTCCTTTTGCCTCCAATCTCTCCCAGCATCAGGGACTCTTCCAATGAATCAGCTCTTCACATCAAGTGGCCAAAGTATTAGAGCTTCAGTATCGCTCCTTCCAGTGAATATTCAGGGTTGATTTCCTTTAGGATTGACTGGTTTGATCTTCTTGCCAGCCAAGAGACTTTCAAGAATCTTCTCTAGCACCACAATTTAAAAGCATCAGTTCTTTGGCACTCAGCCTTCTGTGTGGTCCAACTCTCACCTCTGTACGTGACTATTGGAAAAACCATAGCTTTGACCATATGGACTTTTGTTGGCAAAGTGGTATCTCTGCTTTTTAATATGCTGCTAGGTTTGTCATAGCTTTTCTTCCATGAAGTAAGTTTCCTTCAATTTCATGGCTGCTGTTGCCATCCATGGTGATTTTGGAGCCTAGGAAAATAAATCTGCCACCGCTTATACTTTTTCCCCTTCTATTTGTCTTGAAGTGATGGGACCAGAGGCTATTATCTTAGTTTTTGAATGTTGAGTTTTTTTTTTTTTTTTTTAAAGATTTATTTATTTATTTATTTTGGGCGAGGGTCGGGTTGGGGAGGGAGGGGAGCGGGCAGGCCACTTCTATTCGTCTTTCATTTCTCTGTTTTCATCCATCTTTATTCTTTGGCTCCTACGGGCCTCCCATCGCGGTGGCATCTGTTGTCGCAGAGCGCCGGCTCTAGGCGCATGTGTTCCAGAGCTCCGGCTCACTGATTGGACACATCAGTCCAGCCGCTCCGCGGCACGTGGGATCTTCCCAGGCCAGGGATGGAACTGGCGCCCCTTGCACTGCAAGGCGGTGTCCTTATCCACTGGACCACCAGGGGAAGCCCTGAATGTTGAGTTTTAAACCAACTTTTTACTCTCCTCTTTCACCCTCATCAACAGGTTCTTTTGTTCCTTTTTATTTTCTTCCATTAGAGTCATATCATCTGCATATCTGAGGCTGTTGCTATTTCTCCCAGCAATCTTGATTCCTGTTTGTGATTCATCCAGCTTGGCATTTCGCATGATGTAGTCTTCATAGAAGTTAAATAAGCAGCGTGACAATATACAGCCTTTCCCAATTTGGAAACAGTCTGTTGTTCCATGTCCAGTTCTGTTACTTCTTATCCTGCATAGAGATTTCACAGGAGGTAGGTAAGGTGGTCTAGTGTTCTCATCTCTTTCAGAATTTTCCACAGTTTGTTCTGAACCACAGAGTCAAAGGCTTTAGCACAGTCCATGAAGCAGAAGATGTTTTTTCTGGACCTCCCTTGCTTTCTCCATTATCCAACCAATGTTGGCAACTTGATCTCTAATTCTTCTGCTTCTTTGAAACCCAGCTTGTATATCTGGAAGTTCTCAGTTCATGTACTGCTGAAGCCTAGCTTGAAAGATTTTGTGCATAATCTTGCTAGCATGTGAAATGAGCTAAACTGTACAGTTGTTCGAACATTCTTTGGCATTGACCTTCTTTGGGATTGAAACAAACACTTACCTTTTCCAGTCTGTGGCCACTACTGAGTTTTCCAACTTTGCCAACATATTGAGTACAGCATTTTAACAGCATCATCTTTTATGATGTTAAATAGCTCAGCTGGAATTCTGTCACCTCCATTAGCTTTATTTGTAGTAAGGCTTCCTAGGGCCCACTTAACTTACACTCTATGATGTCTGGCTTTAGGTGAGTGACCACACCATCATGGTATCTCAGTCATAACCTATAAAAGTAATCCAAAGAACATAAATAGAGAAGAAAACTGCATCTCCAACAAATAATAGAGTTACAACCTCCAACTAATAGGCACAAGAAAAGTATGTGCCAAAATCAGAGTATTAGTGTATTTGGGTCAATTTGAAAAAGAAGAATATGGAACTGGCGCCCCTTGCACTGCAAGGCGGTGTCCTTATCCACTGGACCACCAGGGGAAGCCCTGAATGTTGAGTTTTAAACCAACTTTTTACTCTCCTCTTTCACCCTCATCAACAGGTTCTTTTGTTCCTTTTTATTTTCTTCCATT
Organism: Tragulus kanchil; assembly: GCA_022376925.1. Classification (NCBI taxonomy): domain Eukaryota; kingdom Metazoa; phylum Chordata; class Mammalia; order Artiodactyla; family Tragulidae; genus Tragulus; species Tragulus kanchil. Next base: position 42,971,908 of record JAIOJX010000023.1, read on the forward strand.
AGAGTCATATCATCTGCATATCTGAGGCTGTTGCTATTTCTCCCAGCAATCTTGATTCCTGTTTGTGATTCATCCAGCTTGGCATTTCGCATGATGTAGTCTTCATAGAAGTTAAATAAGCAGCGTGACAATATACAGCCTTTCCCAATTTGGAAACAGTCTGTTGTTCCATGTCCAGTTCTGTTACTTCTTATCCTGCATAGAGATTTCACAGGAGGTAGGTAAGGTGGTCTAGTGTTCTCATCTCTTTCAGAATTTTCCACAGTTTGTTCTGAACCACAGAGTCAAAGGCTTTAGCACAGTCCATGAAGCAGAAGATGTTTTTTCTGGACCTCCCTTGCTTTCTCCATTATCCAACCAATGTTGGCAACTTGATCTCTAATTCTTCTGCTTCTTTGAAACCCAGCTTGTATATCTGGAAGTTCTCAGTTCATGTACTGCTGAAGCCTAGCTTGAAAGATTTTGTGCATAATCTTGCTAGCATGTGAAATGAGCTAAACTGTACAGTTGTTCGAACATTCTTTGGCATTGACCTTCTTTGGGATTGAAACAAACACTTACCTTTTCCAGTCTGTGGCCACTACTGAGTTTTCCAACTTTGCCAACATATTGAGTACAGCATTTTAACAGCATCATCTTTTATGATGTTAAATAGCTCAGCTGGAATTCTGTCACCTCCATTAGCTTTATTTGTAGTAAGGCTTCCTAGGGCCCACTTAACTTACACTCTATGATGTCTGGCTTTAGGTGAGTGACCACACCATCATGGTATCTCAGTCATAACCTATAAAAGTAATCCAAAGAACATAAATAGAGAAGAAAACTGCATCTCCAACAAATAATAGAGTTACAACCTCCAACTAATAGGCACAAGAAAAGTATGTGCCAAAATCAGAGTATTAGTGTATTTGGGTCAATTTGAAGAAGGATTCTGAAAGATCATATATTCATCTCCAGACATCAGGAAGATCCAGATTTCTCTAAAAGTAAATGGAATGGAGGGCTTTCCAGGTGGCCCAGTGGTAAAGAGTCCAGATGCCAAGCTGGAGACATGTCTTCGATCCCTGGGTTGGGAAGATCCCTGAGAAGGAAATGACAACCCACTACAATATTCTTGCCAGGATAATCTCATGGACAGAGGGGCCTGGCGGGCTACAGTCCATGAGGCTGGAAAAGAGTTGGACGTGACTGAATGACCAAGCATGCACACATGCAAGATGAGCATCAAATGTGAGTTAGGGATTTGTGAGCCAGACCTACATCCTAACTGGATGATCATCTTCATTGAAATGGGCAAGCAACAAAAAATAACAAAAAGATTCACTGAATATCTCAGAAACACTGTTCAGCTGCTTCAGATCACTTGCTTGTCCTAGCCATACCTCACCACATTTGAGAAAAATAGAAAACCAGATAGAAAACCCCCTTCTCAAAGGACAGGTGAATATGGACCCATGGGCCTCCCACATGGCTCAGTGATAAAGAATCCACCTGTCAGTGCAGGAGCCACAAGAGACATGGGTTCAATCTCTGGGTCAGGAATATCCCCTGAGAAGAATTTCAACCCACTCCAGTATCCTTGCCTGGAAAATTCCATGGACAGAAGAGCCTGGCATGCTTTAGTCTCTGGGGTCACAAAGAGCCAGACAAAACTGAGCACACTACTGAGTTTTCCAACTTTGCCAACATATTGAGTACAGCATTTAACAGCATCATCTTTTATGATGTTAAATAGCTCAGCTGGAATTCTGTCACCTCCATTAGCTTTATTTGTAGTAAGGCTTCCTAGGGCCCACTTAACTTACACTCTATGATGTCTGGCTTTAGGTGAGTGACCACACCATCATGGTATCTCAGTCATAACCTATAAAAGTAATCCAAAGAACATAAATAGAGAAGAAAACTGCATCTCCAACAAATAATAGAGTTACAACCTCCAACTAATAGGCACAAGAAAAGTATGTGCCAAAATCAGAGTATTAGTGTATTTGGGTCAATTTGAAGAAGGATTCTGAAAGATCATATATTCATCTCCAGACATCAGGAAGATCCAGATTTCTCTAAAAGTAAATGGAATGGAGGGCTTTCCAGGTGGCCCAGTGGTAAAGAGTCCAGATGCCAAGCTGGAGACATGTCTTCGATCCCTGGGTTGGGAAGATCCCCTGGAGAAGGAAATGACAACCCACTACAATATTCTTGCCAGGATAATCTCATGGACAGAGGGGCCTGGCGGGCTACAGTCCATGAGGCTGGAAAAGAGTTGGACGTGACTGAATGACCAAGCATGCACACATGCAAGATGAGCATCAAATGTGAGTTAGGGATTTGTGAGCCAGACCTACATCCTAACTGGATGATCATCTTCATTGAAATGGGCAAGCAACAAAAAATAACAAAAAGATTCACTGAATATCTCAGAAACACTGTTCAGCTGCTTCAGATCACTTGCTTGTCCTAGCCATACCTCACCACATTTGAGAAAAATAGAAAACCAGATAGAAAACCCCCTTCTCAAAGGACAGGTGAATATGGACCCATGGGCCTCCCACATGGCTCAGTGATAAAGAATCCACCTGTCAGTGCAGGAGCCACAAGAGACATGGGTTCAATCTCTGGGTCAGGAAGATCCCCTGGAGAAGAATTTCAACCCACTCCAGTATCCTTGCCTGGAAAATTCCATGGACAGAAGAGCCTGGCATGCTTTAGTCTCTGGGGTCACAAAGAGCCAGACAAAACTGAGCACACCACGCATACATACACACTATGGACCCCATGCTCAACAATACAAAAAGAAAAAGATGAGGAAGGTTAAGTGAAAACCAGATTAAGAATTCACATCTGACATAGAGTCATTCCAAGTTACAAGAGAAAATTACTCCAGAATGTAGAAAAAATTTCACTTTTTCAGCCTTCAGAGAAGTTAAGAAGTATATGGCCACTTTGAAAAGGAAGGCACAAAAAGGAGAAAAAGAGCCCAAAGAAGAGATTCTAAGGTGGCCAAAGGAGAGGCTCTTGCTCATGGAGCAGCCCTGTTCTTTTGGGCTTCTGCTGGATGCCAGAGATCTCCCCTGGGCTGCCAGCACAACTGATTCCCAAAGATTCTCCTACAGTATCAGATACACTTTCAAGTGAAGAGATCCTTGCTCTTTGCTACTCCAGTCTGACCTCTAGTCTGAGCCCCTCAGGAACTGGGGCTGCCCTTTGCCTTGGAGATTTCCTTCAATCAGTTGTTCATTTGAAGATCAGAAACTCCTCCAAATTTATGATGTATGCTTGAGATATTACTCTAGCCTAACAAATGATGTTATTTGCCCCTATTTAAAATTTTTCATTAGATAATTTCAGAAGGCTTCTTAAGGGATCTCTATATCTATATACCCAGCAATATCTTTCCCTCCAACATCCTCCCAACATTTTAGCTTCTGACTGGTCCCTCAGTTGGGGCAGTCTCATCTGGTGTTCTTATCTGGCTTACTGGACTCAAACCCACACATGACTTCTGGCTCACTACAGTCTCCTAAGGCCATGATTTGATGCACTTGAGGGCAGAGCCCCCTGCCAAACACAGTTCAGGGGCCCTGTATAACTGAGTGGTTCTGTCCTTGCTTCCATTCAGTCTCAGAAAGTTTGGACAGATCCCAATTGTTTATTAATATCTGAAACTCCAATACTTTAGCCACGTGATATGAAGAGACAACTCATTGGAAAAGATCCTGATGCTGGGAAAAACAAAAGGCAGAAGGAGAAGGAGATGACAGAGGATGAGATGGTTGGATGACATCACTGACTCCATTGCATGAGCTTAAGCAAGATCCAGGATATGAGTGAAGGACAGAGAAGCCTGGTGTGCTGCAGTCCATGGGGTCACAAAGAGCTGGACATAACTGAGTGAGTGAACTGACTGACTAACTTATGTTACATTTGGAATAAGATTCTACTTGAGATAGATCTTAATTCTTTGTCATATTTGCTTAAACTACTTCTCCCTTATCTGTTTTCCTTTTATCTTCCTTTTTGTTTAAATGAAAAGTGTTCCGCTGAGTTTTAAGATGCTTGGCAACCTGAAGGGGATCAAGCTCTGGAGGGAATCAAAGTTAATTTAGAAACAGAAAGCCCATGTCTGTATTTCCTTGACAGAATTGAAAGTGACTGAAAGATTCTGTCAGTGTGATTCGACCCAACTATTTTGTAAAGCCCCAGGCAGGGTAATGATGGAAGAGGACACCCAGAAATAGCAGCCTTGTCAATCCTGAGTGCAACTTACCAAGGCCACAGTCAGCTGAGTAAACCTGTTCTACTTAAGCCTACTTGTGCAAGGGTTGAGACATGCCCATGGATATGCAGTTTTCTTAGTAAATGATCAGGGTGCGACAATCTCCACCAAAGGAAAAGCTGGTTCCTCATAAGGGGAAAAAGGGCTAATATTTTGTATAAAGACAAATTGGGCCCTATGTATATAGCTGTTTCTCTGTTAGAACTGGGTTCCAAAGAAAAATGATTCTACACATTCTGGTGGCCTGAGCCCTCTGAACCAATGATCAAGGCAGGAGTGTGACAAGAAATCAAGCACTATGTGGTTTCCTGCTTCTCTCTCAGGAGTCTTTGGCTAGGTTCCCAGCAGTAGCTTCTGGTTATAGGTCGTGACAGGTGGCCTGTTAGCACCAAAGGGCTGTCCTGATCAGCTAGCAGAGTGAAGGAGCTGTTTGGCATATAAGGAGGACCGCGATGGGGGCAGCTGATCTGAGCTTGGGCAGCTGATATGAACCAATCAAACCTTGGGGGAGGGTGCATGAGCTGTGGAAAAAAAATCCTGATGCTGGGAAAACAAAAGGCAGAAGGAGAAGGAGATGACAGAGGATGAGATGGTTGGATGACATCACTGACTCCATTGCATGAGCTTAAGCAAGATCCAGGATATGAGTGAAGGACAGAGAAGCCTGGTGTGCTGCAGTCCATGGGGTCACAAAGAGCTGGACATAACTGAGTGAGTGAACTGACTGACTAACTTATGTTACATTTGGAATAAGATTCTACTTGAGATAGATCTTAATTCTTTGTCATATTTGCTTAAACTACTTCTCCCTTATCTGTTTTCCTTTTATCTTCCTTTTTGTTTAAATGAAAAGTGTTCCGCTGAGTTTTAAGATGCTTGGCAACCTGAAGGGGATCAAGCTCTGGAGGGAATCAAAGTTAATTTAGAAACAGAAAGCCCATGTCTGTATTTCCTTGACAGAATTGAAAGTGACTGAAAGATTCTGTCAGTGTGATTCGACCCAACTATTTTGTAAAGCCCCAGGCAGGGTAATGATGGAAGAGGACACCCAGAAATAGCAGCCTTGTCAATCCTGAGTGCAACTTACCAAGGCCACAGTCAGCTGAGTAAACCTGTTCTACTTAAGCCTACTTGTGCAAGGGTTGAGACATGCCCATGGATATGCAGTTTTCTTAGTAAATGATCAGGGTGCGACAATCTCCACCAAAGGAAAAGCTGGTTCCTCATAAGGGGAAAAAAAGGGCTAATATTTTGTATAAAGACAAATTGGGCCCTATGTATATAGCTGTTTCTCTGTTAGAACTGGGTTCCAAAGAAAAATGATTCTACACATTCTGGTGGCCTGAGCCCTCTGAACCAATGATCAAGGCAGGAGTGTGACAAGAAATCAAGCACTCTGTAGCTCCCTGCTTCTCTCTCAGGAGGCTTTGGCTAGGTTCCCAGCAGAAGCTTCTGAATATAGGACAGGACAGGTGTCCTGTGAGCACCAAAGGGCTGTCCTGATCAGCTAGCAGAGAGAAGGAGCTGTTTGGCATATAAGGAGGACCGCGATGGGGGGCAGCTGATCTGAGCTTGGGCAGCTGATATGACATCAGCCTTGGCAGGGGAGATGCTGACAGAAGTCATCAGGATAGAGTTGTGTTGACAGAAGTTGCATCAGCAAACACCAGAGCAGCAGGCAGGCGCTTGCATGAGTTGTCTCAGATACAATACTCCTTTCCCAGGGAACTTCCAATATACATGACATCTAGGCAGACATCAGGTGAAAATGCAGATTCTACCCATGACCAGTAGAGGAAACAGCAATTGGCTATTCTGCTTCGCTACTCACAGTCTTTCAGAACCCAGCCATTCATAGACAGTAGAATTTCAGTATTCAGGCAAAAAAAAAAAAAAAAGAAGTTGAAGACTTTTTATTACAGGTAGGCATTCATGTGGTAACCACCCTATTTCTCCAAATTCAAGATAGTGTTGTTTGTATGATACACAATTATTCTACTTACACTGAGAAAGAAAAATACTGCCATTTAACCTATGGCATACTAATGATTGAAAGTTACATCCCGATTTCAGAGATACTTAAAAAGTAAAAAAAAAAAAAAAATCCATCTGAGAACTGATGAAATACTGTATCAGGCACTGTGCTAGGCACAGTGAACTTAGGGCTATAGACAAGACAGATTTCAAGGAACTTAGAGTCTGAGAGGAAGGCAGATAGCTGAAAAAGTGGTTGCTGAAGGGGCACAGGAGTTCTTCCCCAGGAAAGTAACACTAAAGCTGAGCTCCCATGGGGGAGCAGAAATTAGCAAAATGAAGGCAAAGGTAGAACTTTTGATATATGACAGTAGATAGATTACCATGAACCATGTTGGATTTGTGACCTCCGAAGGAGAAGATTTCACTGTGTGATCAAAAGGCACAGCTTTGGTCACTCAGAGCTTCATGCAGCGAAAGTTTTATTAAAGTAAAAAGGGATAGAGAAAGCTTCTAGCCAAAGGCACTGTAAGCAGGTAGGCGAGTACCCTGAGCAGCTAGTTTAGGTGGGACATCATGTACTTTTTCAGTTGGTTATTAACAGTAGATCAGTGGGGACCAGGGATATGCATATGACTGATCTGGGAGCATACATGTCTGTGAACAACAAAACTCTGTAAAACCTTTAAAATAAAGAATTAAAAAAAAAAAGAATATTTTAAGGTTGCAAAGGTCTTACCAGAGCCACACCCACAACATACATAATTAACATAAATATGAGATTAGCCCAAAGGAACAGTTCTCCTTAAGAAAGAGAAATATGTCCTCCACCAAGATACGTTGTTGTTATAAACATGAGCTTGGGGCTTAAAGAAAGTCTTAGACAAAACAGGTTATTCTCATAAGCATGGCAACCAAGGTGAAGGCACCTTGGCTAAAATATGTTGGTTCTCCCTCTTCTTCCTCTTTCTTGGGGATCCCCCTTTCCTTCCTATCAACCTGCCTAAGAATTAAGTCTCCCACTTTCCAGGAAGAGGGATGAGCTGTGCAAAGGCTCTGCGATGGGGAAAGTCCCTTGCGAGCAAGGGTGGAGTAGCTGGAATGAGAGTCGGGCAAGGACACATCACGTGGGGCATCAAACCCACATGAAAGAGTTGGGTTTTGTCTGAGGGCAGCAGACAGCCACAGAGAGGGCTTAGAATCACTAGATGGGATTGTGTTCTATAAAAATCACTTTACTTGTGTTGTTGATGTGAGAGAAGTGCAGGGAGAGGAGCTAGGAGCTTTGCGGCCTGTAAAAAAAAGGTTAAAAGACAGATTTCAAGGAACTTAGAGTCTGAGAGGAAGGCAGATAGCTGAAAAGTGGTTGCTGAAGGGGCACAGGAGTTCTTCCCCAGGAAAGTAACACTAAAGCTGAGCTCCCATGGGGGAGCAGAAATTAGCAAAATGAAGGCAAAGGTAGAACTTTTGATATATGACAGTAGATAGATTACCATGAACCATGTTGGATTTGTGACCTCCGAAGGAGAAGATTTCACTGTGTGATCAAAAGGCACAGCTTTGGTCACTCAGAGCTTCATGCAGCGAAAGTTTTATTAAAGTAAAAAGGGATAGAGAAAGCTTCTAGCCAAAGGCACTGTAAGCAGGTAGGCGAGTACCCTGAGCAGCTAGTTTAGGTGGGACATCATGTACTTTTTCAGTTGGTTATTAACAGTAGATCAGTGGGGACCAGGGATATGCATATGACTGATCTGGGAGCATACATGTCTGTGAACAACAAAACTCTGTAAAACCTTTAAAATAAAGAATTAAAAAAAAAAAGAATATTTTAAGGTTGCAAAGGTCTTACCAGAGCCACACCCACAACATACATAATTAACATAAATATGAGATTAGCCCAAAGGAACAGTTCTCCTTAAGAAAGAGAAATATGTCCTCCACCAAGATACGTTGTTGTTATAAACATGAGCTTGGGGCTTAAAGAAAGTCTTAGACAAAACAGGTTATTCTCATAAGCATGGCAACCAAGGTGAAGGCACCTTGGCTAAAATATGTTGGTTCTCCCTCTTCTTCCTCTTTCTTGGGGATCCCCTTGCCTTCCTATCAACCTGCCTAAGAATTAAGTCTCCCACTTTCCAGGAAGAGGGATGAGCTGTGCAAAGGCTCTGCGATGGGGAAAGTCCCTTGCGAGCAAGGGTGGAGTAGCTGGAATGAGAGTCGGGCAAGGACACATCACGTGGGGCATCAAACCCACATGAAAGAGTTGGGTTTTGTCTGAGGGCAGCAGACAGCCACAGAGAGGGCTTAGAATCACTAGATGGGATTGTGTTCTATAAAAATCACTTTACTTGTGTTGTTGATGTGAGAGAAGTGCAGGGAGAGGAGCTAGGAGCTTTTTGCGGCCTGTTAGAAAAGGACAGACAGTGATTTATAACAGGTGGTGGCAGAGAGGATGGAAAGAAATGGGGACTTGGGATTTTTTTTTTTTTGGCTTTTTTTTTTTTTAATTTTTATTTTACTTTTTACTTTTACAGAGTTTTGCTGTTTACAGATATGTATGATCCCAGATTAACTCGGGCATATTTTTAAAGGACCAACAACTTCTCCGTCTTGTCTGTTTGATTTTCTGTTTTGGCAAGGGATAGGGGAGTCCAATTTGCATTCAGGGAAACAAGATGGATGGAGTCAGTTTCTTATTTTCTAGTGTTAATTGTGACGTGCTTGGAAAACAACAGTTCTTTACATTTGGATTTTTTTTTTTTGAACGAAGATACACTGCTCTATTAGGGCAAAAATAACTCCAATATTTCAGTCACAAATCATCCTCCTCAAATTTATTTAATTAACTTCTCTAGAAATTATTGCCATGACCTTAGATAACTTCAGGTTTATGACCATAAATTGTGAAGTTTTATATATTGAATTATGTTTTAAAAATTTAGAAGCATCCTAACAGAAGCAGCCACTTAAGGAAGCTTTCAGCCAGGAAGTATTTCTAATTTGTATGGGAGTATTAAGAGGATGTTTATAAAATAAGAGACAATTGAAGGGTCCTCAAAAAGCACTGCCCTAGAAACAAGAAGGTCTGTTTGAGTTTCATTGTTCTTAATTCACTACCTGTGTGACACTGGGCAAGCCACCCAAATGCATTTCATCCGTGAATCTCTCTACCTAATGAGAACACCAAGATTGAAAGCAAATATTCATTGGGGGGGGCTTCCCTGGTGGTCCAGTGGGTAAGGACACCTCCTTGCAGTGCAAGGGGCGCCGGTTCGATCCCTGGCCTAGGAAAATCTCAGGTGCCGCAGAGCAGCTGGACCGATGTGTCCAATTACCGAGTCAGAGATCTGGAGCGCATGCGCCCAGAGCTAGTGCTCTGCGACAACAGAGGCCACCTCTATAGGAGGCCCACATGGGCCAAAGAACCAAGATGGATGAATCACTAGATGGGATTGTGTTCTATAAAAATCACTTTACTTGTGTTGTTGATGTGAGAGAAGTGCAGGGAGAGGAGCTAGGAGCTTTTGCGGCCTGTTAGAAAAGGACAGACAGTGATTTATAACAGGTGGTGGCAGAGAGGATGGAAAGAAATGGGGACTTGGGATTTTTTTTTTTTTGGCTTTTTTTTTTTTAATTTTATTTTACTTTTTACTTTTACAGAGTTTTGCTGTTTACAGATATGTATGATCCCAGATTAACTCGGGCATATTTTTAAAGGACCAACAACTTCTCCGTCTTGTCTGTTTGATTTTCTGTTTTGGCAAGGGATGGGGGAGTCCAATTTGCATTCAGGGAAACAAGATGGATGGAGTCAGTTTCTTATTTTCTAGTGTTAATTGTGACGTGCTTGGAAAACAACAGTTCTTTACATTTGGATTTTTTTTTTGAACGAAGATACACTGCTCTATTAGGGCAAAAATAACTCCAATATTTCAGTCACAAATCATCCTCCTCAAATTTATTTAATTAACTTCTCTAGAAATTATTGCCATGACCTTAGATAACTTCAGGTTTATGACCATAAATTGTGAAGTTTTATATATTGAATTATGTTTTAAAAATTTAGAAGCATCCTAACAGAAGCAGCCACTTAAGGAAGCTTTCAGCCAGGAAGTATTTCTAATTTGTATGGGAGTATTAAGAGGATGTTTATAAAATAAGAGACAATTGAAGGGTCCTCAAAAAGCACTGCCCTAGAAACAAGAAGGTCTGTTTGAGTTTCATTGTTCTTAATTCACTACCTGTGTGACACTGGGCAAGCCACCCAAATGCATTTCATCCGTGAATCTCTCTACCTAATGAGAACACCAAGATTGAAAGCAAATATTCATTGGGGGGGGCTTCCCTGGTGGTCCAGTGGGTAAGGACACCTCCTTGCAGTGCAAGGGGCGCCGGTTCGATCCCTGGCCTAGGAAAATCTCAGGTGCCGCAGAGCAGCTGGACCGATGTGTCCAATTACCGAGTCAGAGATCTGGAGCGCATGCGCCCAGAGCTAGTGCTCTGCGACAACAGAGGCCACCTCTATAGGAGGCCCACATGGGCCAAAGAACAAAGATGGATGAAAATAGATAAATGAAAGAACAATAGAAGTGGCCCACCTGCTCCCCTCCCTCCCCACCCCACCCCCACCAAAATAAATAAATAAATAAATCTTGGAAAAAAAAAATTCATTGGGCTCCTATTTTGTAATAGAGACTGTACCAGGCAGAAGGGATGCAATTTTGCACAAGATAACTCACTTCAGTCCTCAAGAAGTTTCTCACTATAGGAAGGAAGTTGTGTACTATAAATTGCTATAGACCTAAGTAAGGTAGTACCATCATCAAATAGTAATTATAGTAAAATTTCTTAGCAGAGCATGTTGGACTTTAATCTTGTTAAGGAATCATTTTCAAAGAGAGAAAGTTATGACTGTCTTTCAAATATAAAATAAACACAAGTCAAATATTTTATTCAACTCGCTGATCACTGAGGGAGCCGCTAAGATGTTAAAACTATCTAGAAGAGGGACTTCCCTGGTGGTCCAGTGGGTAAGGACACCTCCTTGCAGTGCAAGGGGCGCCGGTTCGATCCCTGGCCTAGGAAAATCTCAGGTGCCGCAGAGCAGCTGGACCGATGTGTCCAATTACCGAGTCAGAGATCTGGAGCGCATGCGCCCAGAGCTAGTGCTCTGCGACAACAGAGGCCACCTCTATAGGAGGCCCACATGGGCCAAAGAACAAAGATGGATGAAAATAGATAAATGAAAGAACAATAGAAGTGGCCCACCTGCTCCCCTCCCACCCCACCCCACCAAAATAAATAAATAAATAAATCTTGGAAAAAAAATTCATTGGGCTCCTATTTTGTAATAGAGACTGTACCAGGCAGAAGGGATGCAATTTTGCACAAGATAACTCACTTCAGTCCTCAAGAAGTTTCTCACTATAGGAAGGAAGTTGTGTACTATAAATTGCTATAGACCTAAGTAAGGTAGTACCATCATCAAATAGTAATTATAGTAAAATTTCTTAGCAGAGCATGTTGGACTTTAATCTTGTTAAGGAATCATTTTCAAAGAGAGAAAGTTATGACTGTCTTTCAAATATAAAATAAACACAAGTCAAATATTTTATTCAACTCGCTGATCACTGAGGGAGCCGCTAAGATGTTAAAACTATCTAGAAGAGGGACTTCCCCTGGTGGTCCAGTGGGTAAGGACACCACCTTGCAGTGCAAGGGGCACTGGTTCGATCCCTGGCCTGGGAAGATCCCACGTGCAGCAGAGCGACTGGACTGATGTGTCCAATCAGAGCCGGAGCTCTGGAGCACGTGCGCCCAGACCCCGCGCTCTGCAATGACAGACACCACCACGATGAGAGGCCCACAGGAGCCAAAGAACAAGGACGGATGAAAAACGGAGAAATGAAAGACCAATAGAAGTGGCCCGCCCACTCCCCTCCCTCCCCAACCCGACCCCCGCCCAAAATAAATAAATAAATAAATCTTTAAAAAAAACAAAAAAACTATCTAGAAGAGCATTTGAGAAGCTAAGTATTTATAGTAATGCTAAGAATGTGGAATTAGGGGCTTCCCTGGTGGTTCACTGGTAAAGAATCTGCCTGCCAATGCAGGAGACATTGGTTTGCTCCCAGGTCTGGGAAGATCCCACATGCCAGGGAGCAACTATGCCATGGGCCACAAAAACTGAGCCTGTGCTCTAGAACCTTGGAGCCTCAGCTACTGAGGCCTGAGCACCCTGGATCCCTTGCTCCGCAACATGAGAAGTCGGTGCACTGCAACCAGAGAGTAGCCCCCAGTTGCCACAACTAGAGAAAAATCTGAGCAGCAACGAAGACCCAGCACAGCCAAAAAATAGATAAATAATTTTTTTTTAAATATGAAATTAGATAGAAAGGTTGCAGCAGGACCAGAAATCATAACCCATTGAATTATCTGTCCCACCAATAAAAGTTTCATTTTTATCAGACAAAAGTCTACAATTTGGTTTAAAAATAGTGCACAAGCAAGAACCTACTAAAAGGGTCTATGGTCACAGAATGGAGACTGTGTCAGGAGCCAAGTGCTTCCATGAGCAGTGGGGAACCAGCTGGAGGAGATTTCAGGGGCCAGGTATGGCCACAGTAGAAAGGGGGGACAAGGAGTTAGCCTAGGATGTCTTGAATTCCCCCAGAGAGGAGTGCCTGAAAATACAGTAGAAAGGGCCTCTAGACATGCAAGGGCTAAAGCCGGCTTCACTCACATCCAGCCAACACAGTCAGAGGCTGCAGAGGGGATGTTCTCTGAGTCACTCCTGAAAGCGTCACTTGGGAGACAGAATTAGCAATGGGACTCCACCCTGCCCAAAGGGCACCCCAGCTGATTGCCCCTACCCAGTCAGGGAACCCTCTCCCTCACTTCTTCTGTCTCCACCCCTCATCTTATTTCCAGCTCCAGTGAGTGGCTAAGTAAAAGAGTCAGGTGGAGAAAGACCCAGCTCCTGACCCAAGGCCTGTCCAGACTATGGGGAGTGGAGAGCTTTAACATTGAATGAAGCAATGTTTTGACAATCACAGGTTAACTGGTCATTTTATTAGCCAAAAGGAAAAATCTTTGGTTTTTTTTTTTTTTAAGCTTTTATCCTTTTTATGGCTGAGTAATATTCCATTCTATGTATACATATACTCTTGTAAATAACGCTGCTGCAATGCAAGTAATGGTGCATGTATCTTTTCAAACCAGTGTTTTTCAATTTCTTCAGAAAAATACCCAGAAGTAAGATTACTGGATAATATGTTAATTCTATTTTCCAGGAAAACATCTTTGTGATTGAAAACCTCAGGACTCTTTGTTACCTAAGAGGACCCAGGAAGGCTGAGGACTTGCTTAGGTTTGTGTCCAGGGACAGAGAAGGAACAGCTCTGGCACAGGCCAGCACCTCTGCCCTGAGTACACGGGACCCAGTGGAAGGAGGCTGAGTGTGGCTTCAAATGTCTTCCCTTCACCTGCTAGGTGCTGAGCTTTGAGTGCAGGTGGGTGAGGGGGAGAAGAAAAGGGCAGGTGTCTCTTTATACAACTGGGTACAACTGTGGCCTTCAGGGCTGTCTGCCTTGCGGACCATCTCATTTTCTCTAGTTTTGGTGAGGACAGTAGCTGTCCACCAACATGTCAGCTGGAAGGGACTTGCACCCAAGCAGCAACCCTGTGCATTTTGAAAGAGTTGACAGAAATTTCTAACTGGACCCCAGCTGGCAGCTTTCCTGCTATGCTTCTCTGATGCAGATGCCTCTTTGCCCTTCTCTGTGGGGGCAATGAGGGCTGTACCCCCTAATTTCACCTACACAGATGGAGACTGTTCCTCTTTTATTCTCATTCAGGTTTCTCTTGCCTCCACGTCCTTTTCTCCTGCGAAACGGGGATATGGTGGAATGGGATGGTGAGACAGCTGATTCTGACGTTGGCACTCTGAATAAACCCATGTTGTTGTGCCTGGGCCCAACGACCCAAAGCCTCCTTGGAGAGATCAGGACTTAGCAAATGGAACATTTGAGTGCCTTTTGCTCACCACTCAGAGCCTTAGTTGCCATTCTAGGGCGACAGGAAAACCCTCCTTTGCCAAACCTGTTCCAGTTGCTAATGAAGACCCCCAAGGAAGTCATCGAAAGCCCTGCCTTAAGAGTCAGGTCTCTATCTCCCTTTCCCAGCAGTACCTGTAGCCCATCATTCAAAAAACTATCCAAATGCTTTAAAAGTCCATTTATATTTCTTGTCAGTAGCCACTCGACTTAGCATGCACCATACATTTATCATCTATGGGGTGAAACAAAACTACTGACAAATAAGCCTGGGATATAGCTACAAAAAGAAATTATGGAGAGAACTCATCCTCTGGACAGTTCTTTTATCCGAAGGTCAGTTGACTATCTCCTGTGCCCTCCCTTTGTAGGTAGGACCTGCTTGATTTAAGAGGGCAACAATTTTTATGTCTGTATGGATGCAACTCGAACAATAATGATCCCTTGGATTAGCTTAAATGGGCCTATTTCTCCTCTGTGACTAATTAGGCTGAATTCTGCACATACAGGAAGCTGCTTGGCATTTGCATGTATCTGTGCAGACCTGCTGTGTTTGATTACCCACCATTAGTTCATAGCGGTTGGACACACCGGTCAACTTCCAGGATTGTCTCAATTATCAAGATACCTTGTCACCTTTCTGGCCAAGTTTTAGCATCCTCACATAATCCTTATAGCAAGTGCGTGTTTTAAACTTGGCCTCATCTGGAGGATCAGTGAAAACACTGGGCACTTCCTCCTTAGGTGGCTAATGAAGGCCCCAGCCACGACAATTGGACAAATTACTTTAAAATAGTTCTATTTTTGTCAATTCTAAAAATACTCTTTCGTTTGTATTTTTTCTTTCAGATTTACTATGTCCCTTTCCAAAGTGAAGAATTAGAAAAAGAAAGGTTCTCAATACCTACCTTATTAGACTAACAATGCAGCATTTAAGATGGGTTGAAATGCATCTATGAATTATAAATAATGTATAATATGGCTATGTAATATAATGCATACTATAAAAGCACTGCTTTTTTCTCAGGGGGTAATTTTTTTCTGCTTGTGGATTTATATGAAAGTCCCAGGTCCTGGTGGTAAGATCGATGGTCAGAGCTTTAATTGGGGCCCTCTGGTGATTATCTAGATGGGCAACTGCTGTCAATCAGCCTCTAAAGACGTGTCTGAGCCAATGATTAGGCTGCTCCTGGAGAGGTTAGCTCCCTAGAGACAGTGTTAAGGTTCCTACTCACAGGGGAACCCTTCAGAAGAGTCCAGCTATCACTTTCCAAGTTGCTGGCTTACCTGGCAACATAAGTGCCCCAGCTCTCTGGCTGAGTCATTTCAGAAGGATGATATCATGCGCTTTTATAAGCAAAGCAATGCTGTGTGTCCCCTGACAGTTTCCATTAAAGTAAAACAGTAATGCCCTATGTACATATAAAGAACACGTCACAGTTTTATTTTATATGATTGAATCTCACTGATACGAATAACAGTGTATTGCTCTTCCTTTCTGGGTGGAAATATACAAAGTTCACAAAATTTCTCTTCCATTCGTGCACATCATCCTCTTTCACAACCACTCTTTTCATATGAATTAAAAAATTCAAACCATTTATGTGTTAATTGAACATTTTATAATGGCTTAGTCTCATTAATTCAGATCCCACTAATTTAAATGTTTTTATAATTCAAGTGGTATTGGGCTAAATTTGTTTTTCCTTCATCCTTAAATTATGATGAATAATGATAAGAAGTGTTCTGATAGTTAACAAATGAGCTGCCAGTTTCTTCTGATGTTAAATGTACATGTACTTTCCATATGATCTAGCAATTCCACTCATAGGTATTTTCCCAAGAAAATGGGCATGTATGTTCACCCAAAAACCTTGTTTTACTAATGTTCAGAACAGCTTTGTCTGTAACAGGTAAAAACTGAAAGCACCTCAAATGTCTGTCTGTGGGTGAATGGATAAACACATTGCGGTGTATCTGATTGGTGGACTATTACTCAGCAATGAAATAAAATGGTATGTGGGAATGTATCTCAAAAACAGTGGTAAATGAAAGAAGATCAGACACAAAAGATTATATATGGTGTGATTTCATTTATAGGAAATTCTAGAACATGTACAATTAAAAAGTATAGGGCAATCCAGCTTAAATTTAGCAGATATCTTAAAAGACTAGAAAAAGGAGATTCAATCCTTCCACCTTATATCTAACAGGTCCCCAAGTTCTCTTACTGCTAAATATTTCTTACATTTTCACTGCCTAGCTTCCCCTCCACTGCCTTAATTTAGCTTTCAATTATTTCCTGATTGGTTTCCTTCTTGCTATGATTTGATTTGAACAAAAACATTCTTTACACCACTTTCCAGGTTTCAAAAAATGCAATGGTACTTACAGGTCTTATAGTTGAAAGAGGGCAGGGAACTTGTAGGGAATGCCCCAGCTCTCTGGCTGAGTCATTTCAGAAGGATGATCATGCGCTTTTATAAGCAAAGCAATGCTGTGTGTCCCCTGACAGTTTCCATTAAAGTAAAACAGTAATGCCCTATGTACATATAAAGAACACGTCACAGTTTTATTTTATATGATTGAATCTCACTGATACGAATAACAGTGTATTGCTCTTCCTTTCTGGGTGGAAATATACAAAGTTCACAAAATTTCTCTTCCATTCGTGCACATCATCCTCTTTCACAACCACTCTTTTCATATGAATTAAAAAATTCAAACCATTTATGTGTTAATTGAACATTTTATAATGGCTTAGTCTCATTAATTCAGATCCCACTAATTTAAATGTTTTTATAATTCAAGTGGTATTGGGCTAAATTTGTTTTTCCTTCATCCTTAAATTATGATGAATAATGATAAGAAGTGTTCTGATAGTTAACAAATGAGCTGCCAGTTTCTTCTGATGTTAAATGTACATGTACTTTCCATATGATCTAGCAATTCCACTCATAGGTATTTTCCCAAGAAAATGGGCATGTATGTTCACCCAAAAACCTTGTTTTACTAATGTTCAGAACAGCTTTGTCTGTAACAGGTAAAAACTGAAAGCACCTCAAATGTCTGTCTGTGGGTGAATGGATAAACACATTGCGGTGTATCTGATTGGTGGACTATTACTCAGCAATGAAATAAAATGGTATGTGGGAATGTATCTCAAAAACAGTGGTAAATGAAAGAAGATCAGACACAAAAGATTATATATGGTGTGATTTCATTTATAGGAAATTCTAGAACATGTACAATTAAAAAGTATAGGGCAATCCAGCTTAAATTTAGCAGATATCTTAAAAGACTAGAAAAAGGAGATTCAATCCTTCCACCTTATATCTAACAGGTCCCCAAGTTCTCTTACTGCTAAATATTTCTTACATTTTCACTGCCTAGCTTCCCCTCCACTGCCTTAATTTAGCTTTCAATTATTTCCTGATTGGTTTCCTTCTTGCTATGATTTGATTTGAACAAAAACATTCTTTACACCACTTTCCAGGTTTCAAAAAATGCAATGGTACTTACAGGTCTTATAGTTGAAAGAGGGGCAGGGAACTTGTAGGGGAATATGCAAGGCCAGGGTGGAACTGGATAGGGTGTCAGGGGAAGCTTAATGAAGTTCTCTTACATCTGTTTCTGGGATTCCTAGGATCCAGATGTGACCCTGAGTAAGCTGGATGGTTTCTAATGCTGTTTATATTTTCTGTTTGTTTTCTTTGTTTGTGTCAGTGAAGCCTGTTTGGAAAGTACTAGCCTGTTTTAATTATGTTCAAGAGAAATAGGAAAAGGGCTTGTGTTCCCTGTGGGACTGGTAGGAGCGGGCCAGGCGTGGAGGTGTCCACAGAAACGAAAAGCAGAGAACCGCCATAAAGAGGATGCTTAGAGGGTAGAACAAAAGCCCAAAGGTGCAGCATCCACCCACCCTTCACAAGTTTCTTCTGAGTCACTGCTTTTCTGCCCATCCCTAAGAAAACATACATTTGGTCCTGTGTGTATTAAGGGAGTGAATTCTTTTCTGTCTGTAGCTTCCCTTTCTTCACCAATTTCCAGAAAGGTTGATGATAGTGAATGGTCACCCAGGAGGGAAAAGGTGACGATTTTAGCCCAGCTCAGTCCATTGTAAAAGGTCTGTAAGAGCACTTCCCACCACTGAAAGTGCCTTTTAGCAAGACTCAGGAAAGGAGAGCCTCCAGTGAGAGATTTCCCATCAATTACACACTTGTCAGAAGAAGCACAGCCCCAGCTTAGAGATTTCCACCTTAAGCTTTCAAAAGAAACCACTTGCTAAAGGTTCTGGAACTGGGAATGCCAGAAGAGCCACTAAAAATCAAACAAGTGAGCAGAAACCGAATTTGACTTTTGGCCCCAGAGGTAAGAGAGATGCAGATGAGAGCTGACAGGCTCCTACTTGACAAGGCCTCTGTGGAGAGGAAACGGGTGGCTCAGAAATCAGAGTGGCACTTCCTCTCCACAGGCCATCCCGTGAGGGAAGCCAAAACATCTCCACCTACCCCCTCAACGCAGACACTCCCCGGCCTACCGACTGGCGTATTAGCAGGCAGGCTCTCCACCCCAGTGCAGGACAGGTCTTTGGGAGTACAGCTTTAACCTCAAGGACAACCGTGGATCCAGCCCAGCAGATGCCTCTTCCATGACCAAGGAAGCAGTGCACTTTTTATCATAGGAAGTCCTTGGCCATGGGCTCTATTTTTAGAATGTCTTCTAGACCTGGCTCTGCTATTGATAAACTGATTGAACCTGAACTCGAGTAAATCATTTAGACTTTGGGGACCATAGTTTCCCTAACTATACTATAAAAAGAGCTCATCAAAAAGAGGTGGAGATGTTAGAAAGATGTTGGAAGTCTGTGATAACACGTGGGAAGTCCAGATGAAGGTTAGGTTAATTCCATAGAGAAGAGGTGACATATGAACCGGGTCTTGACAAACCTGTAAGAATTTTCCAGGCAGGCAGAGAGAATATTCTGGACATGATAACACATTTCTAAAGGAATGGAGGTGGGAGTGGGGGTGGGTATTTGATGAGATGTGTATGGGAGGGGAGAAGCAGTCAGTTCAGGAGCATTGAGAATGGGGAGGAAGCTAAAGGTGGTTTAGATGTAGAATCAGTAGGTGGTATCCTGTTGAGTATGATTTCTCCACATTCAACAGAGAATAGCCTACCAGTTCCTGCTTTGAGTGATGGAGCAGATGACGGTTTGATTAAATAAAATACCCAGAGCAGAGTAGGGTGGGAAAATGATGAATCCGATTTCTTACAGGTTGAAGTGAGAGTATCCCTAGTTCGACCAACTGCCAAGCCCAGCAGACAGCTTGATAAACAGGTGGAAAGCTCAGAGATGTGGTGAAGCTGGAGATTTAGGTCTGGGCGTCATCAGCTTATGTCAGTTTAGTTCAAAGTTCCTTTCTAAACCTAAACTTGTAGAATCTGTGATTGCAAACTTGTAAAAGGGAAAATCCAAATGTAAACCTTTCTTCTTTTCCTGGAATATTGTTTAGTGAGATATACTTGATATGATTTTTCCCTGCCTCCCTTTCTGTAGTGTTTATGTGCCACAACAGGGCGTTCATAGGATTCATGCTATTGAATTTTGTTTTCCTGAATTTCTTTCAGGTGCTAGTTATAGGATTTTAGATGATATAGAATGATTTCACCCAAGATAATTAAACAGAAATTAGATATCAATGACAAGTCCCAAGAAGGCTTTGCAAAAATTTCAGCAATTCTCATCGGTTATCAATGACCCCTCATTTTTTGTGAAATGAAGCTCAGACTCTTCAGTCTGGCATTCAGGTATCTTCCTCCCTCTCTCTCTCTCTCTGGTCAGTGGCCTTGCCATGAGCAGTCCTGTGGAGAGGCCTCACTGGCTTCCCGTCACCCGGCCACGTGAATGAATGAGCATGGATACGGATCCTTCTGCCCAGTCAGCCTTCAGGTGACTGAAGCCCTGGCCAGCATCTTGTCTGCAGTCTTCAGAACCCCTGTGCCAGAAGTGCCCAGCCGAACCTCTCCTGGATTCCCGACCCACAGAAACTGAGTTTATTATTTATTGCTTTAGCCTCTACATTTTGGGGTGGTTTGTTAGAGTTTGATCAGGAAGAAGAGAAATATGCTATTCTGATAATATGTGGAAAGTGGGCCCAGAGAGGTCTGGAATGAGTTCAGCTGTTTGGAAGGAGAGCCTTGCAGAGTGCTGAGGGTCTCAGCGAGATTCTTCTGCCTATGTTGTGAATTGCCTTGAAAACATTTCATTTCCTCTTTGGGCCTCCATTTCCTTACTTGTAAATGGAGATGGGAGGTTTAGTTCCAGGCTATAGACTAAAATCTTTACATATATGTAGCATTTTACAGTTTGTAAAATGTTTGTATATGTTGTGGTCAGAATCTTGACATGGTAAAGAATAGTTTCCAAAACTTGAAAGAAAAGGAAATGAAAAAAGAATTTTTACCTTAAGAGATGTGGTGAAGCTGGAGATTTAGGTCTGGGCGTCATCAGCTTATGTCAGTTTAGTTCAAAGTTCCTTTCTAAACCTAAACTTGTAGAATCTGTGATTGCAAACTTGTAAAAGGGAAAATCCAAATGTAAACCTTTCTTCTTTTCCTGGAATATTGTTTAGTGAGATATACTTGATATGATTTTTCCCTGCCTCCCTTTCTGTAGTGTTTATGTGCCACAACAGGGCGTTCATAGGATTCATGCTATTGAATTTTGTTTTCCTGAATTTCTTTCAGGTGCTAGTTATAGGATTTTAGATGATATAGAATGATTTCACCCAAGATAATTAAACAGAAATTAGATATCAATGACAAGTCCCAAGAAGGCTTTGCAAAAATTTCAGCAATTCTCATCGGTTATCAATGACCCCTCATTTTTTGTGAAATGAAGCTCAGACTCTTCAGTCTGGCATTCAGGTATCTTCCTCCCTCTCTCTCTCTCTCTGGTCAGTGGCCTTGCCATGAGCAGTCCTGTGGAGAGGCCTCACTGGCTTCCCGTCACCCGGCCACGTGAATGAATGAGCATGGATACGGATCCTTCTGCCCAGTCAGCCTTCAGGTGACTGAAGCCCTGGCCAGCATCTTGTCTGCAGTCTTCAGAACCCCTGTGCCAGAAGTGCCCAGCCGAACCTCTCCTGGATTCCCGACCCACAGAAACTGAGTTTATTATTTATTGCTTTAGCCTCTACATTTTGGGGTGGTTTGTTAGAGTTTGATCAGGAAGAAGAGAAATATGCTATTCTGATAATATGTGGAAAGTGGGCCCAGAGAGGTCTGGAATGAGTTCAGCTGTTTGGAAGGAGAGCCTTGCAGAGTGCTGAGGGTCTCAGCGAGATTCTTCTGCCTATGTTGTGAATTGCCTTGAAAACATTTCATTTCCTCTTTGGGCCTCCATTTCCTTACTTGTAAATGGAGATGGGAGGTTTAGTTCCAGGCTATAGACTAAAATCTTTACATATATGTAGCATTTTACAGTTTGTAAAATGTTTGTATATGTTGTGGTCAGAATCTTGACATGGTAAAGAATAGTTTCCAAAACTTGAAAGAAAAGGAAATAAGATTGACTTTTAGGAGTTAAACTTCAAAATCAGCACATACGGTTTAGGATAGAGATAAATACAAATTACCTTAAAGCAGTGTTTATCCTTCTGACCTGCTATAAACTGAGCCAGAAATACAAACTTTCTTCTTATCAATCAGTAATGAGAAATGCTATGAAAACTCACTTTGTTAATGCATGGAAAGCACCTAGAAGAGTTCCTGAGACAACAGTAAGTATTTTATTTATATCAAGGGGAAACTTAGTAAACCAATAAGTGGATTATTAAAAGTATCAAGATTTGGTATCCATAAATAAAATCTATCTTACCAGAGTTTACGAAGAACTTCAACCTCTGTCCTAACCAGAACTCTGGCTGCTACACACAGTGGCTACGCACATTCCTTGGCTTGTAGCCTCTTCCTCTGTGTGCAAAGCCAACCACAACAGGCCAAGTCCTTCCATGCTGCCATCCCCCAACCTTCTGTAGCCAAGAATGATTCTCTGCTTTTAAGGACTCATGCAATTAGATTCAACCCACTCAAACAATCTAGTACAATCTTCCCATCTCAAGGTCCTTTTGCCATGTAAGCAATATAGTCACAGGTTCCAGGGGTGAGAATGTGAACATCTTTGTGGAACATTATTCTACATTATCACTATATGTAGCATTAATAGATAACATAGTTTGTGAATATAAATATATACAATTACCTGTGTTACATATATATAAAAATATGTATGACTTAAAATTTCTGCATATGTATATTGAATGTGTCTATATATATGTATGTGTATGTATATATGTATATACATGTACATATATATATATGATATAGTGAATTATCTAGGAGTCTTTTTCATAGTTGCTTGTCACTACTCTTCTCTACCACTTGCTCTGCCCTCAGTGACTTAGATGGAATGGGCTATTTCTATAGTTTTGGTTTTTTTACTTGATTCTACCTTTGTTGAAGTGATTATAGCAGTTAGATTGGCTATGATTATACACCCCAGACCTACAGTGTCTTAAAACTACAAGGGCTTAATTTTCCTCATATTACCTGTCAGGTGTGGGGTGACTGGGGGGCTCTGCTCTCTGCTGTTCTTACTCAGGGGCCCAGGGGGAGGAAAATCCAGCTCCAGATGCGCAAAGGCTGAAAGAGGGATGGGAATCCAGTGGATCATGCACTTGTTCCCGACACTTCACTCTGGTCTCATTTCATTGACAAAAATCATTTGGCCACATCTGAGTTCAAGGACTCCCTGTGCATAGACAGTCCTAGTGACTCCCTTTAAAATGCACAAACACCTTGTAGAAGTCTCTGTCTTTGAAAACGGAACTCTCGGCTTCATCAGGAGAAATCACAGCCCCCTCCTCCACTCGGAAGGACTACTGTCCGGTAGCAGCCACTTTGAATGATTTTGGTGATTTCTTCTAGACTTTACCTCCAAGTTTCTAATAACACATGTATAGTTCTATTTCCTGATTTTTCCACTTGTTAGATTTCTACTAGGAAAGATTCAGGTTACCTCTCTCCTCTGTGTGCAAAGCCAACCACAACAGGCCAAGTCCTTCCATGCTGCCATCCCCCAACCTTCTGTAGCCAAGAATGATTCTCTGCTTTTAAGGACTCATGCAATTAGATTCAACCCACTCAAACAATCTAGTACAATCTTCCCATCTCAAGGTCCTTTTGCCATGTAAGCAATATAGTCACAGGTTCCAGGGGTGAGAATGTGAACATCTTTGTGGAACATTATTCTACATTATCACTATATGTAGCATTAATAGATAACATAGTTTGTGAATATAAATATATACAATTACCTGTGTTACATATATATAAAAATATGTATGACTTAAAATTTCTGCATATGTATATTGAATGTGTCTATATATATGTATGTGTATGTATATATGTATATACATGTACATATATATATATGATATAGTGAATTATCTAGGAGTCTTTTCATAGTTGCTTGTCACTACTCTTCTCTACCACTTGCTCTGCCCTCAGTGACTTAGATGGAATGGGCTATTTCTATAGTTTTGGTTTTTTTACTTGATTCTACCTTTGTTGAAGTGATTATAGCAGTTAGATTGGCTATGATTATACACCCCAGACCTACAGTGTCTTAAAACTACAAGGGCTTAATTTTCCTCATATTACCTGTCAGGTGTGG
This sequence comes from Tragulus kanchil, assembly GCA_022376925.1. Lineage (NCBI taxonomy): Eukaryota > Metazoa > Chordata > Mammalia > Artiodactyla > Tragulidae > Tragulus > Tragulus kanchil. The sequence goes on from JAIOJX010000023.1 coordinate 42,995,948, forward strand.
GGTGACTGGGGGGCTCTGCTCTCTGCTGTTCTTACTCAGGGGCCCAGGGGGAGGAAAATCCAGCTCCAGATGCGCAAAGGCTGAAAGAGGGATGGGAATCCAGTGGATCATGCACTTGTTCCCGACACTTCACTCTGGTCTCATTTCATTGACAAAAATCATTTGGCCACATCTGAGTTCAAGGACTCCCTGTGCATAGACAGTCCTAGTGACTCCCTTTAAAATGCACAAACACCTTGTAGAAGTCTCTGTCTTTGAAAACGGAACTCTCGGCTTCATCAGGAGAAATCACAGCCCCCTCCTCCACTCGGAAGGACTACTGTCCGGTAGCAGCCACTTTGAATGATTTTGGTGATTTCTTCTAGACTTTACCTCCAAGTTTCTAATAACACATGTATAGTTCTATTTCCTGATTTTTCCACTTGTTAGATTTCTACTAGGAAAGATTCAGGTTACCTCTCTTCCTCACATACAGTGCTTACATCATGATACCATAAGCATTGCATGGAACCGTACTACGTAGTGAAACTATAGTAGTTTCATTTTCTGTCTCGTGTCTTGTTTTCTTAGAGTGAATAAAGCCCCCTTTTATTTCATTTGTTTTATTTTTCTGTGTATCTATCATTAATTTTTCCCAGAGCTGTCTGACCAAGCTGTAAAACTCTTCTCAACACATTCAGACTCACCAAGCCCTTCAGGCACACCAGGTTCCTTTCTAGTTCTCAGAAACATCCCTCATTGGCCCTCAGTACCAGTTTTGTGACAGGTACCTTTCTAGGGCTATTTGCGTAGGTCAGTATATCTATAATTTCTATTCCTTAAAAGCTGCCAGTTTCTATAACATCCTAGAGGGGTGGGGTGGGGAGGGAGATGGGAGGAAAGTTCAAGAGGGAAGGGACATATGTAAACTTGTGGCTGATTCTTGTTGATGTTTGGCAGTAAACAACAAAATTCTGTGAAAAAAAATAAGTTGCCAGTTTCTAATCAAGAAAAGAAGACTAGATTATTTCTGAAGTCCCTACTCTCTCAAACTTTGATATAAAGATGAAGCATAATGAGAAACCCAAATAAGTCCCAAGAACTGGCTCTGTTTCATGCACTTTGTTCAAGGCTGCTCACTCACCCCAGCTTGACCTCTGAGTGTGGGTCCTTGCTGGTCCAGCTCAGGTTCCGGTCCCACACCTGGACTTCTCCTTTCTTCTGTTATCCACATCATTCTCTGATCTCCACTATCCTGAAACCAATAATAAAATGAGAGAAAGGGTCAGTCTTTTTTTGTGGGGATCCCTAAATTCCTGACCTCCAGCCCTAGAAGCAGATTTCCAGCTCCTCCTTTGTCCCTTTAAAATGCACAAACACCTTGTAGAAGTCTCTGTCTTTGAAAACGGAACTCTCGGCTTCATCAGGAGAAATCACAGCCCCCTCCTCCACTCGGAAGGACTACTGTCCGGTAGCAGCCACTTTGAATGATTTTGGTGATTTCTTCTAGACTTTACCTCCAAGTTTCTAATAACACATGTATAGTTCTATTTCCTGATTTTTCCACTTGTTAGATTTCTACTAGGAAAGATTCAGGTTACCTCTCTTCCTCACATACAGTGCTTACATCATGATACCATAAGCATTGCATGGAACCGTACTACGTAGTGAAACTATAGTAGTTTCATTTTCTGTCTCGTGTCTTGTTTTCTTAGAGTGAATAAAGCCCCCTTTTATTTCATTTGTTTTATTTTTCTGTGTATCTATCATTAATTTTTCCCAGAGCTGTCTGACCAAGCTGTAAAACTCTTCTCAACACATTCAGACTCACCAAGCCCTTCAGGCACACCAGGTTCCTTTCTAGTTCTCAGAAACATCCCTCATTGGCCCTCAGTACCAGTTTTGTGACAGGTACCTTTCTAGGGCTATTTGCGTAGGTCAGTATATCTATAATTTCTATTCCTTAAAAGCTGCCAGTTTCTATAACATCCTAGAGGGGTGGGGTGGGGAGGGAGATGGGAGGAAAGTTCAAGAGGGAAGGGACATATGTAAACTTGTGGCTGATTCTTGTTGATGTTTGGCAGTAAACAACAAAATTCTGTGAAAAAAAATAAGTTGCCAGTTTCTAATCAAGAAAAGAAGACTAGATTATTTCTGAAGTCCCTACTCTCTCAAACTTTGATATAAAGATGAAGCATAATGAGAAACCCAAATAAGTCCCAAGAACTGGCTCTGTTTCATGCACTTTGTTCAAGGCTGCTCACTCACCCCAGCTTGACCTCTGAGTGTGGGTCCTTGCTGGTCCAGCTCAGGTTCCGGTCCCACACCTGGACTTCTCCTTTCTTCTGTTATCCACATCATTCTCTGATCTCCACTATCCTGAAACCAATAATAAAATGAGAGAAAGGGTCAGTCTTTTTTTGTGGGGATCCCTAAATTCCTGACCTCCAGCCCTAGAAGCAGATTTCCAGCTCCTCCTTTGTCCCATTCGAAGCAAAATTACTAGACTTTACTCAAAAAGTGGAAAATCCAAATCATAGAGGAAAATAGTGTGAAAGTTAGTATCTTGTTATGCTCTCTTCTGGGAAATGATTGAATTTCTGAAAGCCCTTGAGGTGCTCCTGCTGGCAACAGGGACTGAGGGTTCAAAGCGGAGAAACAGAGCATGTGGGGAAATGCTTTTGCTTCATGATTTTCTTCTCACACCTGGCAATGGGATGTAATATGCAAGGGCAGAGGAGTGGAATGTAAATATTACAATAATGATGACAATGCCTTCATACCTGGTGTGGGGATGAGATGTCCTTAGGATGAGGCAGGGAGAATGATGAAAATGATTCTGAGATGCTGATGAGACCCAGAGTGGTGTGGTTCAGAGTGGACAGTGTGTTAAGAAACCTGAAAGATTCCTGTTATTTTAGTTTATCATCAAGGAAACTATCTTACCCTTTTCCCCTACATTTTCTGTTATGTGTAGCACGACTGGAGATTTGGATAGAAAAGACGTTCCTGGGGCTTTCTCTGAAAACAGTAGCCCTACCCTACTGACAGGGAAAGAATTGATGTTCAGAATTACCAACTTGTAAATGAAAATTAATACTGTAATTAGCAAGGTAGGAAAATACATCTCATTGTAAATAGAGATACTTATAGATTGTGATATTCCCCCTGGGATCACCACGTTATTTAAAAGGAATAAATCAGAAACCACATTCAAGCCCATGAAGCATGGCCAGAAATATTCAAAGCAGGCACACACCTAAAACTGTATTTTCACCAAGGTTTTGAAACAGTAGATATAGTCAGTTTTCTTAAGAAATAAACATTTGTGATTTTTGAAAAAGTGTTTTTCAGATTGGCTTTTGAATATCAACATTGTCACCTATTCTCTTGTTCATGTTAAACTGGCTCTGTTTCATGCACTTTGTTCAAGGCTGCTCACTCACCCCAGCTTGACCTCTGAGTGTGGGTCCTTGCTGGTCCAGCTCAGGTTCCGGTCCCACACCTGGACTTCTCCTTTCTTCTGTTATCCACATCATTCTCTGATCTCCACTATCCTGAAACCAATAATAAAATGAGAGAAAGGGTCAGTCTTTTTTTGTGGGGATCCCTAAATTCCTGACCTCCAGCCCTAGAAGCAGATTTCCAGCTCCTCCTTTGTCCCATTCGAAGCAAAATTACTAGACTTTACTCAAAAAGTGGAAAATCCAAATCATAGAGGAAAATAGTGTGAAAGTTAGTATCTTGTTATGCTCTCTTCTGGGAAATGATTGAATTTCTGAAAGCCCTTGAGGTGCTCCTGCTGGCAACAGGGACTGAGGGTTCAAAGCGGAGAAACAGAGCATGTGGGGAAATGCTTTTGCTTCATGATTTTCTTCTCACACCTGGCAATGGGATGTAATATGCAAGGGCAGAGGAGTGGAATGTAAATATTACAATAATGATGACAATGCTTCATACCTGGTGTGGGGATGAGATGTCCTTAGGATGAGGCAGGAGAATGATGAAAATGATTCTGAGATGCTGATGAGACCCAGAGTGGTGTGGTTCAGAGTGGACAGTGTGTTAAGAAACCTGAAAGATTCCTGTTATTTTAGTTTATCATCAAGGAAACTATCTTACCCTTTTCCCCTACATTTTCTGTTATGTGTAGCACGACTGGAGATTTGGATAGAAAAGACGTTCCTGGGGCTTTCTCTGAAAACAGTAGCCCTACCCTACTGACAGGGAAAGAATTGATGTTCAGAATTACCAACTTGTAAATGAAAATTAATACTGTAATTAGCAAGGTAGGAAAATACATCTCATTGTAAATAGAGATACTTATAGATTGTGATATTCCCCCTGGGATCACCACGTTATTTAAAAGGAATAAATCAGAAACCACATTCAAGCCCATGAAGCATGGCCAGAAATATTCAAAGCAGGCACACACCTAAAACTGTATTTTCACCAAGGTTTTGAAACAGTAGATATAGTCAGTTTTCTTAAGAAATAAACATTTGTGATTTTTGAAAAAGTGTTTTTCAGATTGGCTTTTGAATATCAACATTGTCACCTAGATAGCTTTCTAGCAAACAGACAGAAGACATTGGATAAAAAGATTAGTTTCGCAAAAAAAGATGAGATGAATACTGCATTTCAAATAAAAGCAAGGGTCTCCAAGGATGAAATATAAACATTCAGTAAACCTGCATCTCTGATAAAAATCTATATAATGGCCTATGTTTCTATAGCTGTCTAAAATATGGAATCTGCTTTCACATCCATTAACACATTTGATTTTCAGGAGTGTGTAGGAAGAGGTAAATGAGAGAGATGTAACAGAAAAACAAAACAAAACAAAAAAGATCCTCATTTTAAAGATAAGAAAGTGGATTCAGGCTCATACTGTCTCCCAGGTATTGACAGACTATGTATATTTAATGTTTACTGCCCTGAACCAGAGTTAAATGAAGCTATACTTCTGTAGGTGACCAGAATGGGGTGCCAACCCAGAAGTGACATTCTAACCACAAAGAGGTGCGACTTCAAGTTTATGAGTTCAAGAATGAATCAATGTGGGTGGTGGAGGAAAAGAACTCCTCCTTCCCCCATGACCATGGATTTATGAATAGCAGAATTTCAACCTGTTGTCCCCATTATTGCACCAATATTTGACAGGTTGGTGGTGGTGGTTGTTTAGTCCTAAGTGTGTCCAGCTCTTTCCTGACCCCATGGACTACAGCTCTCCAGTCACCTCTGTCCATGGGATTTCCCAGGCAAGAATATTGGAGTGGACTGCCATTTCCTTCTCCAGGGGATCTTCCCAATTCAGGGGTTGAGCCTGTGTCTCCTGCATTGGCAGGTGGATTCTTCACCACTGCTGGAGATGGTGGGGGAAAGAATTGATGTTCAGAATTACCAACTTGTAAATGAAAATTAATACTGTAATTAGCAAGGTAGGAAAATACATCTCATTGTAAATAGAGATACTTATAGATTGTGATATTCCCCCTGGGATCACCACGTTATTTAAAAGGAATAAATCAGAAACCACATTCAAGCCCATGAAGCATGGCCAGAAATATTCAAAGCAGGCACACACCTAAAACTGTATTTTCACCAAGGTTTTGAAACAGTAGATATAGTCAGTTTTCTTAAGAAATAAACATTTGTGATTTTTGAAAAAGTGTTTTTCAGATTGGCTTTTGAATATCAACATTGTCACCTAGATAGCTTTCTAGCAAACAGACAGAAGACATTGGATAAAAAGATTAGTTTCGCAAAAAAAGATGAGATGAATACTGCATTTCAAATAAAAGCAAGGGTCTCCAAGGATGAAATATAAACATTCAGTAAACCTGCATCTCTGATAAAAATCTATATAATGGCCTATGTTTCTATAGCTGTCTAAAATATGGAATCTGCTTTCACATCCATTAACACATTTGATTTTCAGGAGTGTGTAGGAAGAGGTAAATGAGAGAGATGTAACAGAAAAACAAAACAAAACAAAAAAGATCCTCATTTTAAAGATAAGAAAGTGGATTCAGGCTCATACTGTCTCCCAGGTATTGACAGACTATGTATATTTAATGTTTACTGCCCCTGAACCAGAGTTAAATGAAGCTATACTTCTGTAGGTGACCAGAATGGGGTGCCAACCCAGAAGTGACATTCTAACCACAAAGAGGTGCGACTTCAAGTTTATGAGTTCAAGAATGAATCAATGTGGGTGGTGGAGGAAAAGAACTCCTCCTTCCCCCATGACCATGGATTTATGAATAGCAGAATTTCAACCTGTTGTCCCCATTATTGCACCAATATTTGACAGGTTGGTGGTGGTGGTTGTTTAGTCCTAAGTGTGTCCAGCTCTTTCCTGACCCCATGGACTACAGCTCTCCAGTCACCTCTGTCCATGGGATTTCCCAGGCAAGAATATTGGAGTGGACTGCCATTTCCTTCTCCAGGGGATCTTCCCAATTCAGGGGTTGAGCCTGTGTCTCCTGCATTGGCAGGTGGATTCTTCACCACTGCTGGAGATGGTGAAGGACAGGGAAGTTTGGTGTGCTGCAGTCCATGAGGTCACACAGAGTGAGACACAGCTGAGCGACTGAACAACAACTGCCCAGGTCACTTTAACTTTTTGCTGTTTTATAACAGTATCATCTTGTGTAACCTTGTGGGTAGTACTCCAAGATTTTTTTTTAAAGCACTTATATTTCACTGCCAATTTACACTCTTACTAGAAGTGTATGAAAATATCCCATACACTTCTCCACCTTGGATATTATCTAATTTAAAATTTTAAAGCTTTTTGCTACTTGTAAAAAATAGTGTGTCATTTTATTTTCATTTTACTGATCTTTTTGTATGGGCAGCTAGAGATTAAGGATGCAAAGCACCCAGTTTGTATCCCAGCTCTGCCACCAATGAGCTATATGCCTATAAGCTATGTCAACCTCTCTGTGACTCAGTTACCTCATTTCTAAGATGAAGAGGGTTCAGTTCAGTTCAGTCGCTCAGTCCTATCCGACTCTTTGTGACCCCATGGACTGCAGCACACCAGACTTCCCTTTCCTTCCCAATCTCCCAGAACTTGCTCAAACTCACGTCCATTGACTCCGTGAGGCCATCCAACCATCTCATCCTCTGTTGTCACCTTCTCCTTTTGCCTTCTATTTTTCCCCAACATCAGGATCTTTTCCAATGAGTTGTCTCTTCACATCAGGTCATAAGCTCCTAAGTATTGGAGCTTCAGTTTTAGCATCACTCCTTCCAATGAATATTCAGGGTTGATTTCCTTTAGGATTGAAAGAGGATAATATTTCCTTTAGGGATGAAGAGGATAATAGTACCTAGTTCAGAGGCTTGTAAGAATGGCATTTCTTTTTTATTGGGGTATAATTGTTTCACACTGTTAGTTTCTGTTGTACAGTGAAGTAAATCATCTATGTGTATATGTATATTCCCTCCCTCTTGGACCTCCTTCCCACCTACCCCTCTAGGTCATCACAGAGCACTAAGTTAAGCTTCCTGTGCTTCATAGCACCTTCCCACTACCTTTCTGTTTTACACATGGTAGTGTATATGTGTCAATGCCATTTTCACAGTTCATCCCATCCTCCCCTTCCTCCCCAGCCTCATGTCCACATGTCTGTCCTCTATGTTTGCATCTATACTTTTGCCTTGGAAATAGGTTCATCTGTACCATTTTTTCTAGGATCCACATATATGTGTTAATATCTGATATTTGTTTTCTTGGGGTAACCCTTTTTTGCTGTTTTATAACAGTATCATCTTGTGTAACCTTGTGGGTAGTACTCCAAGATTTTTTTTTAAAGCACTTATATTTCACTGCCAATTTACACTCTTACTAGAAGTGTATGAAAATATCCCATACACTTCTCCACCTTGGATATTATCTAATTTAAAATTTTAAAGCTTTTTGCTACTTGTAAAAAATAGTGTGTCATTTTATTTTCATTTTACTGATCTTTTTGTATGGGCAGCTAGAGATTAAGGATGCAAAGCACCCAGTTTGTATCCCAGCTCTGCCACCAATGAGCTATATGCCTATAAGCTATGTCAACCTCTCTGTGACTCAGTTACCTCATTTCTAAGATGAAGAGGGTTCAGTTCAGTTCAGTCGCTCAGTCCTATCCGACTCTTTGTGACCCCATGGACTGCAGCACACCAGACTTCCCTTTCCTTCCCAATCTCCCAGAACTTGCTCAAACTCACGTCCATTGACTCCGTGAGGCCATCCAACCATCTCATCCTCTGTTGTCACCTTCTCCTTTTGCCTTCTATTTTTCCCCAACATCAGGATCTTTTCCAATGAGTTGTCTCTTCACATCAGGTCATAAGCTCCTAAGTATTGGAGCTTCAGTTTTGGCATCACTCCTTCCAATGAATATTCAGGGTTGATTTCCTTTAGGATTGAAAGAGGATAATATTTCCTTTAGGGATGAAGAGGATAATAGTACCTAGTTCAGAGGCTTGTAAGAATGGCATTTCTTTTTTATTGGGGTATAATTGTTTCACACTGTTAGTTTCTGTTGTACAGTGAAGTAAATCATCTATGTGTATATGTATATTCCCTCCCTCTTGGACCTCCTTCCCACCTACCCCTCTAGGTCATCACAGAGCACTAAGTTAAGCTTCCTGTGCTTCATAGCACCTTCCCACTACCTTTCTGTTTTACACATGGTAGTGTATATGTGTCAATGCCATTTTCACAGTTCATCCCATCCTCCCCTTCCTCCCCAGCCTCATGTCCACATGTCTGTCCTCTATGTTTGCATCTATACTTTTGCCTTGGAAATAGGTTCATCTGTACCATTTTTTCTAGGATCCACATATATGTGTTAATATCTGATATTTGTTTTTCTCTTTGTGAATTACTTTATTCTGTATGACAAACTCTAGGTCCATCTACATCTCTGCCAATGACTCTAGGTCATTCCTTTTATTGACTGAGTAATATTCCTTTGTGTATATGAACCACATCTTCTTTATCTATTCATCTGTCATTGGACATTAAAGTTGTTTCCATGTCCTATCTACATGATTAACATAGATAAGGCTTTCGCACGATATTATCACAGAGCACGCACACCATAGATGTTATTCTGTTTTGATCCTTTTGTGCTTTTTTTTTTACTATTACTGCTTAATCAGAAAACAAAATTAATGTCTAAATATTGACCCATTCAGAGAAAGCTATCCAGGCAGGCTTCAAATGTCTGTGGTTAGAGACCTTATATACTTTCTTCCTACTCTCCATGGTAAAATGGGAATGGCAACTCTGCACCTCTTTGAAGACTAGGGAGGTGAAACATGACTTTTAGGGTCCTTAGTAAGTCAGCGGTGGCATAAGTTTATCTGTTTCATAGCAGGAAGCACAGTACTGTCATCATTACCACAAGGTGACTCTGCAGTGCTTCACTAGAAGCTAGCAAGTTAAACCTAGAAGGACTCTAGAGACCATCCCCCAGGCATTGCACTCTCTAGAGACAAGGACACTGAGTCCCAAAGAATTAGTCACTGGACAAGCTCCCACAGCCACCCAGTGATGGATTCAACCCAATGTCCTTGAACTTCAGCAAGTTTTGAACTGATCTTCTCTGTTGCCCATTTTGGGCCTAAGTAAAAGTATTTTGCATGGACAGCCTGCAATATTAATATACATATGAGAAATAAGCTGAAAACATTTAAACTGTGTATAATTGAGGAAATTGGTAGGAATAATTAGGATTTGCTATTTTAGACACACTAAGAATATGAAAATATTTTTTAATTGTAACACTACTGGTTTCTTAGCCTTAGGACAAGTTCCCAAGAAAAATGTATCACCTATAGAATGTTTTCATGCCACAGGATAATTCTTATTAGAAAAAAAAAAAAAAGAAAGAAAGAAAATGGCCCAACAAGTCCATCCATTCAATTCACATTGAAATATTTGGAAAAACACACACAAATTTGGAAAAAATCATAATTTTAATAATCAGTTAATATTTGGGGTCCCCAGGTGACTTTTTAAAAATCTCATCCTAATTCAAAGCTGAAGGGGTTTGAAAAGCTTTTAACCCTTAAAGAAGAATGATAATTCAAAAAATTTTCCCCAAATGACTATGAAAGCAATTAATTTTACAAAAATGTTAGCTCTAACAAAGTATTATATATCTATTTCTGGTTTTCAAGGAAAGGAAAGGTGAAAAAAAAAACACTAACAAGAAATAAAATATATACTAGCTTATTTGATGTGACTAATTATATGAAATATTGACCTAATGTCTGAAGCAGGTGAAAAATGTGCATGTGTTATTTTCCCTCCTAATGTAAAGCCTTCAATTAGTGTACACAAAAGTCATCAAGGTGATTCTGCAGGCTTAGAGTGAAATGTTAACAAGAAGCTGACTGACATGGATGCTAATATAGGCAATGAGGTCTCAGGGGTATCATCTTGGAGCACACCATCTCGAATCCTAATTTCCATAGACTAGGGATCATGGAGAAAGTGCTGGCCTAAGCCCTTTGCATTTCATTCCTGGAACTTGAGAGTTTACATCTTCTATTAGTAATGACTTATAGTGCTGGATTAATTCCACTCCTCCCCACTTGCAGGAGAAACCAAGAAGAAAGATCACATGATTTGTACAAGCACAGTGACATGAAAGTTCAAATTTTTAGATGATATGAAAATTTCCCCTAAGATAAACACAGATAGAATTTCACAGTAATCATCTTATTTATGTCTATACTAGTTCTCTAGTTCTGTGTAACCAAGTATCTTGAAATTTTAGTGGTTTAAACAAACCCAAACACTTAGCTTAGCTGGGTGTTTCTGGTTTAGTGTTTCTCCTGGGGTTGCTATTAAGACATTAGCTAGACCTGCTGTCAGAATAAGGCATGATTCACACTGGAAGATCCACTCTCAAGATGACTTGCTTGTCTGGATGGCAAGTTGGTGCTGGTTGTAGGCATGAGCACTCAGTTCCTTGCCACACTGGACCTCTCCCTAAGAGAGGACCTCATGCTTGAGTGTCTCCCAGCATGGCACCAGCTTCCCTGGGAGGGATGGATAGAGAACAAGGGAAAGGCGCCTTTCTATGGCCAAGCCTCAGAAGACACACACCACAGTTACTCTAATACCCTATTGGTTACCAAGTCAGCCCTGTTCAGTGCACAAGGGGACTGTTACAGGACATGACTACCCATCACTGAGGATCACTGGGGGGCCATCTTGGAGGCTGCCTACCTAACTTATTTAAGAATCTGTGAGTACGCAGTAGAAGCTCTGTGTCATACTCTGTTTGGAAACTTTTTATCCCTAGAGAATGAATGAAAGCTGCATTCCCAAAGAGGTAAGAATGGTATGTGAACACAGGTCCTCTGAGACAGGTTGTCTGTCCACACCTCACAAAGTGGTCTCAGTGCAGTATGCCTTCACTCCTTTTTACACTTTCCTAACTTCTTGAGAAACTGTTGATAGAGGGGACTGTATGTAACTTCAAATGCAAGCTCAGACATACTTTAGAGCCCCCTATTTGGGGGGATCTCATATCCAGTTCCTATGCCCATAGCCCCACTTCAATTCCTAACTATTGCTAAACAGATTTTCTTCCTGATCCACAAAGACATTCCCATTATTTCTCATGTACTTTAAGCATTTCAAGTAATTTATTAACTTTCCTATGAATTCGAAGACGAGAAAGGATTTCACGTGAGCTGACTCCAAGATCCTGACAAGAAGAGCAATATTTGACTCAGCTCTGATTCTTCATTTTAAAACAGGAAGAAAAACTTGCCTCTTTAAGATTGATATGAAAATTTCCCTAAGATAAACACAGATAGAATTTCACAGTAATCATCTTATTTATGTCTATACTAGTTCTCTAGTTCTGTGTAACCAAGTATCTTGAAATTTTAGTGGTTTAAACAAACCCAAACACTTAGCTTAGCTGGGTGTTTCTGGTTTAGTGTTTCTCCTGGGGTTGCTATTAAGACATTAGCTAGACCTGCTGTCAGAATAAGGCATGATTCACACTGGAAGATCCACTCTCAAGATGACTTGCTTGTCTGGATGGCAAGTTGGTGCTGGTTGTAGGCATGAGCACTCAGTTCCTTGCCACACTGGACCTCTCCCTAAGAGAGGACCTCATGCTTGAGTGTCTCCCAGCATGGCACCAGCTTCCCTGGGAGGGATGGATAGAGAACAAGGGAAAGGCGCCTTTCTATGGCCAAGCCTCAGAAGACACACACCACAGTTACTCTAATACCCTATTGGTTACCAAGTCAGCCCTGTTCAGTGCACAAGGGGACTGTTACAGGACATGACTACCCATCACTGAGGATCACTGGGGGGCCATCTTGGAGGCTGCCTACCTAACTTATTTAAGAATCTGTGAGTACGCAGTAGAAGCTCTGTGTCATACTCTGTTTGGAAACTTTTTATCCCTAGAGAATGAATGAAAGCTGCATTCCCAAAGAGGTAAGAATGGTATGTGAACACAGGTCCTCTGAGACAGGTTGTCTGTCCACACCTCACAAAGTGGTCTCAGTGCAGTATGCCTTCACTCCTTTTTACACTTTCCTAACTTCTTGAGAAACTGTTGATAGAGGGGACTGTATGTAACTTCAAATGCAAGCTCAGACATACTTTAGAGCCCCCTATTTGGGGGGATCTCATATCCAGTTCCTATGCCCATAGCCCCACTTCAATTCCTAACTATTGCTAAACAGATTTTCTTCCTGATCCACAAAGACATTCCCATTATTTCTCATGTACTTTAAGCATTTCAAGTAATTTATTAACTTTCCTATGAATTCGAAGACGAGAAAGGATTTCACGTGAGCTGACTCCAAGATCCTGACAAGAAGAGCAATATTTGACTCAGCTCTGATTCTTCATTTTAAAACAGGAAGAAAAACTTGCCTCTTTAAGATTGCTGTGAAATCAGATGAGGTGATTCAGGTAGGGTGTTTAGCACAGTACCAGGCACATTGTAAATAAACATTTATCAAGCATTTAGTAAACATTTGGAGAGCAGAACAGTATGATCAATACTGCTGGGCACTTTATTCTCTGTGGGTCCCATCTCTTCATCTGAAAAATGAATGAGTTGGATGAGACCAGGGGTGGGGAAAAGGCTCCCACATGCACCCCCACTCGCCTATCATGAACAAGCAGCATCAGCTGCCTACAGGAACACTCTGAGACTGAGCCTCTGGTAGCAGGAATGAGTCCAGGATTAAGGTTAGGGCTGTCTGTTGAGGGCTGGGAACAGAAAGTGCTGACGCTCCTGCATTTCTTCACTCTCCCTTGAGTTGATAATCAAGTCCATTGAACTTTAGGAATATAAGACTGCATAACTCACCAAACCCACTTTCTCACACACAGGAGTGCTCTTCTGAAACTGATGTCTAAATTATCCAGAGTTTTTGGTGACCAGTTCAGTGTGCATTTAAAGGTTTTAACCTCTGTTGTAAATAGCCAGCTAGTGACTTAATTGAATTCACCCAGTTATTTTCAAAACAACCAGGAGTATGACCAAATTTCGTCTTTCCTTCCAACTAGTTTTGCGTGTCTCTGTGAGTCGTTACATGACGATATATGTTATTTTAAACTCTGCTTATTTTTAATGATATAAACAATGAAAACCCAAGTAAGAGAAAGGAGCTAACACATTTATTCCCATTCTGCCATCTGTTTAAAGCTGCTGATGTAATTCCAGTTTGAAATTGCATTAGCTCTTGCCTCCTGGACTTCTTCCTTATTTCCTTTTGTATTTCAGGCCTTCTGTACTTAAGAGAAAGCAGTTCCTATCCCATAGCCCCACTTCAATTCCTAACTATTGCTAAACAGATTTTCTTCCTGATCCACAAAGACATTCCCATTATTTCTCATGTACTTTAAGCATTTCAAGTAATTTATTAACTTTCCTATGAATTCGAAGACGAGAAAGGATTTCACGTGAGCTGACTCCAAGATCCTGACAAGAAGAGCAATATTTGACTCAGCTCTGATTCTTCATTTTAAAACAGGAAGAAAAACTTGCCTCTTTAAGATTGCTGTGAAATCAGATGAGGTGATTCAGGTAGGGTGTTTAGCACAGTACCAGGCACATTGTAAATAAACATTTATCAAGCATTTAGTAAACATTTGGAGAGCAGAACAGTATGATCAATACTGCTGGGCACTTTATTCTCTGTGGGTCCCATCTCTTCATCTGAAAAATGAATGAGTTGGATGAGACCAGGGGTGGGGAAAAGGCTCCCACATGCACCCCCACTCGCCTATCATGAACAAGCAGCATCAGCTGCCTACAGGAACACTCTGAGACTGAGCCTCTGGTAGCAGGAATGAGTCCAGGATTAAGGTTAGGGCTGTCTGTTGAGGGCTGGGAACAGAAAGTGCTGACGCTCCTGCATTTCTTCACTCTCCCTTGAGTTGATAATCAAGTCCATTGAACTTTAGGAATATAAGACTGCATAACTCACCAAACCCACTTTCTCACACACAGGAGTGCTCTTCTGAAACTGATGTCTAAATTATCCAGAGTTTTTGGTGACCAGTTCAGTGTGCATTTAAAGGTTTTAACCTCTGTTGTAAATAGCCAGCTAGTGACTTAATTGAATTCACCCAGTTATTTTCAAAACAACCAGGAGTATGACCAAATTTCGTCTTTCCTTCCAACTAGTTTTGCGTGTCTCTGTGAGTCGTTACATGACGATATATGTTATTTTAAACTCTGCTTATTTTTAATGATATAAACAATGAAAACCCAAGTAAGAGAAAGGAGCTAACACATTTATTCCCATTCTGCCATCTGTTTAAAGCTGCTGATGTAATTCCAGTTTGAAATTGCATTAGCTCTTGCCTCCTGGACTTCTTCCTTATTTCCTTTTGTATTTCAGGCCTTCTGTACTTAAGAGAAAGCACTGCCTCTAGGATGTTGGTCAATTAATGCGCAGCTACAGGATAGCTCTGGCCATTTTCAGACTGGTCTCTGATTTGGATTTCCTTCACGATTAGCTAGGATGACTGTAACGGGAGTGTTATTTGCTTAAATGTATTTGGTATTTAAGGTTTGATTAGTGATGTTTTCAGCAATACCATCAACAATCAGCAGATTTGTTTACACTGCAGAGGATGGCAGGGATTATGGATTGTGGTCATGCATACTCAATCATCACATATTGGCTTTTATGACTTCTATCTCTTGGATTATGCCTCCGAATTCAATTTTAATTTTTTTTTTTTAATGCAGCTTGCTCTACACTGGTTTGAATAATATTGCGGCAAAAGATGTTTCATGGTATGTGTGTGTCTGTATGTATGTATGTCTTTTATAAGGTTGGCATCATTTAAAACTATGTTTTACTGGATAACCAGAATGTCATTTTTTTGCTTTGATATCAGCTAGGTGCATGAATCAAGCCCTTTTTCTTTTCACTTTCAAGTGGAAGTGAATGCTACCTCAGGGACCTGACCTTGGGTGAGGTGGACAAGGTATATGAGGGCACAAGTAGGATGGGGACAGGAAAACCAGAACCTTGGGCAGCTTCCATCACTTTTCTGAACCTTAATTTCCCCACCCGGGATTATACTAGAGGACTCTAAAGTGTTTCTCCTCTAAGTAACTTCTAAAATAGGCACATTTCCCTTCTCCTGATATCGCTATAATAGGGGGGACTTCTTTGGGTGCATGAACCTGAATATCACATCTGAAAATGTCATCAGAATAATAGAAGATTGGATTGGAAGTGACCTTCAGGACTCTCCCCAAAGCTCTTTCAGGCTCTCCCTCATAACCATCCCTAAGAGCACAGCCAGCAGAGAGGAGTCTGTTCACTAGGCATCAACCATGGAGCTGGACTTTGGTAAGTTCATATAGGGTACCACTTACTCAGAACCCAGGCTTCCACATCACCACTGTGGCTCAGTTTAAAGCTGCTGATGTAATTCCAGTTTGAAATTGCATTAGCTCTTGCCTCCTGGACTTCTTCCTTATTTCCTTTTGTATTTCAGGCCTTCTGTACTTAAGAGAAAGCACTGCCTCTAGGATGTTGGTCAATTAATGCGCAGCTACAGGATAGCTCTGGCCATTTTCAGACTGGTCTCTGATTTGGATTTCCTTCACGATTAGCTAGGATGACTGTAACGGGAGTGTTATTTGCTTAAATGTATTTGGTATTTAAGGTTTGATTAGTGATGTTTTCAGCAATACCATCAACAATCAGCAGATTTGTTTACACTGCAGAGGATGGCAGGGATTATGGATTGTGGTCATGCATACTCAATCATCACATATTGGCTTTTATGACTTCTATCTCTTGGATTATGCCTCCGAATTCAATTTTAATTTTTTTTTTTTTAATGCAGCTTGCTCTACACTGGTTTGAATAATATTGCGGCAAAAGATGTTTCATGGTATGTGTGTGTCTGTATGTATGTATGTCTTTTATAAGGTTGGCATCATTTAAAACTATGTTTTACTGGATAACCAGAATGTCATTTTTTTGCTTTGATATCAGCTAGGAGCATGAATCAAGCCCTTTTTCTTTTCACTTTCAAGTGGAAGTGAATGCTACCTCAGGGACCTGACCTTGGGTGAGGTGGACAAGGTATATGAGGGCACAAGTAGGATGGGGACAGGAAAACCAGAACCTTGGGCAGCTTCCATCACTTTTCTGAACCTTAATTTCCCCACCCGGGATTATACTAGAGGACTCTAAAGTGTTTCTCCTCTAAGTAACTTCTAAAATAGGCACATTTCCCTTCTCCTGATATCGCTATAATAGGGGGGACTTCTTTGGGTGCATGAACCTGAATATCACATCTGAAAATGTCATCAGAATAATAGAAGATTGGATTGGAAGTGACCTTCAGGACTCTCCCCAAAGCTCTTTCAGGCTCTCCCTCATAACCATCCCTAAGAGCACAGCCAGCAGAGAGGAGTCTGTTCACTAGGCATCAACCATGGAGCTGGACTTTGGTAAGTTCATATAGGGTACCACTTCTACTCAGAACCCAGGCTCTGACCCATACCCATCACCACTGTGGCTCAGAACTATCAACGGATTTTTGGTTTTAATACTGGTGTCTGGATCCAACATCCAATGGGCCAAATCAGAATTCTGGGAAGTGGGAACTCAATATTTGTATATCACCTAGCTCCCTGGCTGACTCAGAGCCTCAGTCAAGGTGAAGCAGCTCTGTTCCAGAGAAACGTTCCTTTGAGGAAGAGAGGAATCTGCAGACAGAATTCCGATTTTGGAATCCAGAGACCAGGAGTTAAGCCACTACCCAAGTACTGAAAGAGTACAGAAGTAGAAGAGAGGACTAACATGGCCAGGGGAAATCAAGGGAACCTTCACAGAGGAGGTGACAGTGACTTTGATCCTGAAGAATGAGTAGGAATTTTCCTCTTGGAGAAGAAAAAATGGTGACAAGAAAGAATGTATTTCTATATCACAGAGAGTGTGTGCCAAAGCAGGAGTAACTGGCAAGGGTTTTGAGTCTATCATCCCTTCCAGAGACCACATGAAATGCTGGTGCTGGCCAGAAGGCTCTCTCCTCCTGTGGGGAGGTTCACTGGAGCATACATGAAGGAGGAGAATATCAAGAATGGTGTGTGGGTCTTCCCTGGTAGTCCAGTGGGTGAGGACACCGCCTTGCAGTGCAAGGGGCGCCGGTTCAATCCCTGGCCTGGGAAGATCCCACATGCTGCAGAGCAGTTAGACCAATGTGTCCAACTATGGAGCCAGAGCTCTGGAGCACATGCACCCAGAGCCAGTGCTTTGTGACGAGAGGCTGATGCAATGGGAGGCCCATACAGGCCAAATAACAAAGATAAATGAATGAAAAGATCAATACAAGTTGCCAAAAATAAAAAGAATGGGGTGTGTAAAAATGATCTGCATCAATTTGCTACACATCATGACTCCCAGGTAATACGTTTGGAATTGATTCTGTAGGCCATTGTTCACAAGTATAAGGTCACAGCACACTGGTATGTTACAGTCAGTGGTGAGGGGCTGTGAGTAATGTGTTAGTTCTGCCTATTAAAGATGCAGTAGAGGAGGAATGGTTGATAAGTAGAAAGCACAGCCAGAAAATGGAAATGGAGCTGGACTTTGGTAAGTTCATATAGGGTACCACTTCTACTCAGAACCCAGGCTCTGACCCATACCCATCACCACTGTGGCTCAGAACTATCAACGGATTTTTGGTTTTAATACTGGTGTCTGGATCCAACATCCAATGGGCCAAATCAGAATTCTGGGAAGTGGGAACTCAATATTTGTATATCACCTAGCTCCCTGGCTGACTCAGAGCCTCAGTCAAGGTGAAGCAGCTCTGTTCCAGAGAAACGTTCCTTTGAGGAAGAGAGGAATCTGCAGACAGAATTCCGATTTTGGAATCCAGAGACCAGGAGTTAAGCCACTACCCAAGTACTGAAAGAGTACAGAAGTAGAAGAGAGGACTAACATGGCCAGGGGAAATCAAGGGAACCTTCACAGAGGAGGTGACAGTGACTTTGATCCTGAAGAATGAGTAGGAATTTTCCTCTTGGAGAAGAAAAAATGGTGACAAGAAAGAATGTATTTCTATATCACAGAGAGTGTGTGCCAAAGCAGGAGTAACTGGCAAGGGTTTTGAGTCTATCATCCCTTCCAGAGACCACATGAAATGCTGGTGCTGGCCAGAAGGCTCTCTCCTCCTGTGGGGAGGTTCACTGGAGCATACATGAAGGAGGAGAATATCAAGAATGGTGTGTGGGTCTTCCCTGGTAGTCCAGTGGGTGAGGACACCGCCTTGCAGTGCAAGGGGCGCCGGTTCAATCCCTGGCCTGGGAAGATCCCACATGCTGCAGAGCAGTTAGACCAATGTGTCCAACTATGGAGCCAGAGCTCTGGAGCACATGCACCCAGAGCCAGTGCTTTGTGACGAGAGAGGCTGATGCAATGGGAGGCCCATACAGGCCAAATAACAAAGATAAATGAATGAAAAGATCAATACAAGTTGCCAAAAATAAAAAGAATGGGGTGTGTAAAAATGATCTGCATCAATTTGCTACACATCATGACTCCCAGGTAATACGTTTGGAATTGATTCTGTAGGCCATTGTTCACAAGTATAAGGTCACAGCACACTGGTATGTTACAGTCAGTGGTGAGGGGCTGTGAGTAATGTGTTAGTTCTGCCTATTAAAGATGCAGTAGAGGAGAGTGGTTGATAAGGTAGGCTCTGAATTCACACTGTAGGGATTCAGTCCCAGCTCTGCCACTTACTGACTACAAGTCACCTACTGTCCCCTGAGCAAATTTTATAAGTGCTCAGTGCCTCAGTTTTCACTTGTACAGTCATTTCTCAGCATCTCTGGGGACTGGTTGCAGGATGACAAAATCTACCAGTGCTAAAGTCCCTTATGCAAAATAGTATAGCACAGTCGTGCATGCTCAGTTGCTAAGTCATGTCTGACTCTTTGCGACCCTATGAACTTCAACCTATCAGGCTCCTCTGTCCATGGGATTTCCTAGGCAAAAATACTAAAGTGAGTTGTCATTTCCTTCTCCAGGGGATCTTCCTGACCCAGGTTTCAAACCCTCATCTTCTGCATTGGTGGGCATGTTCTTTACCACTGAGCCACCAGGGAAGCCCATAGTACACAGTTAGCTCTCCATATCTGTGGATACAGAATCTGCTGACATGGAAGACCAACTTTATAATGGAGACAATATTGTTGCCTACCTCCTAAAGTCATTATGAGGATTAACATGTATTTATAAAATACTTGGAAATGTACCTAACAATATTGATATTATTTATTATTGTTATTATTATTATCATCATCATTATCATCATCATCATTACTGGGCTTCCAGGTGGTGCAGTGGTAAAGAATTCACCTTCTGATGCAGGAGACACAAGAAACTCAGATTCAATCCCTGGGCTGGGAAGATCCTCTGAAGTAGGAAATGGCAACCCACTTCATTATTCTTGCCTGAAAAATTTCATGGACAGAGGAGCCTGATGTGCTACAGTCCTTGGAGTCAGAAAAAGTTGAACACGACTGAAGCAACTTAGCATGAACCCACATTATATTTTTAAAAACTGACGAGAGGCTGATGCAATGGGAGGCCCATACAGGCCAAATAACAAAGATAAATGAATGAAAAGATCAATACAAGTTGCCAAAAATAAAAAGAATGGGGTGTAAAATGATCTGCATCAATTTGCTACACATCATGACTCCCAGGTAATACGTTTGGAATTGATTCTGTAGGCCATTGTTCACAAGTATAAGGTCACAGCACACTGGTATGTTACAGTCAGTGGTGAGGGGCTGTGAGTAATGTGTTAGTTCTGCCTATTAAAGATGCAGTAGAGGAGAGTGGTTGATAAGGTAGGCTCTGAATTCACACTGTAGGGATTCAGTCCCAGCTCTGCCACTTACTGACTACAAGTCACCTACTGTCCCCTGAGCAAATTTTATAAGTGCTCAGTGCCTCAGTTTTCACTTGTACAGTCATTTCTCAGCATCTCTGGGGACTGGTTGCAGGATGACAAAATCTACCAGTGCTAAAGTCCCTTATGCAAAATAGTATAGCACAGTCGTGCATGCTCAGTTGCTAAGTCATGTCTGACTCTTTGCGACCCTATGAACTTCAACCTATCAGGCTCCTCTGTCCATGGGATTTCCTAGGCAAAAATACTAAAGTGAGTTGTCATTTCCTTCTCCAGGGGATCTTCCTGACCCAGGTTTCAAACCCTCATCTTCTGCATTGGTGGGCATGTTCTTTACCACTGAGCCACCAGGGAAGCCCATAGTACACAGTTAGCTCTCCATATCTGTGGATACAGAATCTGCTGACATGGAAGACCAACTTTATAATGGAGACAATATTGTTGCCTACCTCCTAAAGTCATTATGAGGATTAACATGTATTTATAAAATACTTGGAAATGTACCTAACAATATTGATATTATTTATTATTGTTATTATTATTATCATCATCATTATCATCATCATCATTACTGGGCTTCCAGGTGGTGCAGTGGTAAAGAATTCACCTTCTGATGCAGGAGACACAAGAAACTCAGATTCAATCCCTGGGCTGGGAAGATCCTCTGAAGTAGGAAATGGCAACCCACTTCATTATTCTTGCCTGAAAAATTTCATGGACAGAGGAGCCTGATGTGCTACAGTCCTTGGAGTCAGAAAAAGTTGAACACGACTGAAGCAACTTAGCATGAACCCACATTATATTTTTTAAAAACTTTCAAGTGCTTGAAAAATCACACTCATGTTCAAAAAAAAAAAAACTCAATTTTATGTATAATCTATACTCACTTGTTTTAGTAAATGGCAGAGATCAGGGTGGGGGATGAATCATCATTCAGCAAGTTGCATATAATCTGGATTACACCCAGAGTAGTGAGACCTGCAAATGCCCTCCAATATGAAGCACTACCTCAGGCATGCCAAGCCACCTGAGTAGGGTTGCCAGGTAAAATACAGAGATAAATGATGAAATCTGAATTTCAGATAAACAAAGAATTTTTCAGTATCCTAAGTATACTCTATTCTATGGGACGTAACTATGCTAAAAAAAGAAAAAGATCATAAGGATTGTGGGGGGAGGATCCATGTGATTCTGGTCACACTTCAGGAGCCAGAGTCCCTTCCGGAGAGGCTGGATCTCCATGGCCTCTCTGAAGAGGGACCCCCACAGACAGAGGTGGGAGCTTCATCCCTGAGGAATCTTCCAGGGAAGTTGACGTGAGGTCCTGGAGGCTGAAGGGGATTTTGATAGGTGTGGAAGCTGCCAATTAATGTTTCAGCCTGGAGCCTAATGTGCTCTAAAACACAGAGGCACGGGAGCGTGTGCCATGCCTGGGACCACTGAGAAGACAGTGTTGGCTGGGGCGTAGGATTTTGTGTGTATCTGTGTGTGTGTCTGCATGGGGTGGTGCTCAGGAGGACATATGGTCCAGGAAGTGTTTGTGGCCCAGGAGTTCAGGAGTTTAAGAAATTAGATTAAATGAGTTACTACCCAGTTCCTGAATTAGCCATTTTGCTTCCTTTCTTAATGGATTTCATTAGAGACATTCCAGTTTCCCTAAGCATTGCCATTTTTTTTCTTCTTATGATTAGTTTGTTTATTTGTTTGTTTGTTTTTACAATTCTTCTGTGTTCAGTTAGTGAAAGGTTGCAAGACAGATTAGGAACAGCAAAACTCAACAATTATTTAACAAGTAATAAACTGACTGCAGTCAAACGCGCCTGTCATTGGAAGCGTTACTCTGTTATCCGAAGCGAACATGGCAGAGCTCATTTATTGAATTAGAAACTGTTTTTACTGGAATCCTTCCAGGAGGACAGTGGGTGTATGCCATGGTGTTTTCAGGGCTCTTCACATTGCTGAGGTCTTACGGATAGAAATTAAGTAACAGGGGACGTTAAAATAAAACCCTGTAACCTGTTACTTTCCTCAAGAGTGAGAGCAGTGTTGACTGCTTCCTTCCTCAGATGATTGGGGATGGAGACCTTTATCCTCAGAACTAGGCAGATAAAAATTACATTAAAATGTACTGAGTTCTTTTGGTGTTTTTCCCAGATTTAGAAGACACACATCTTGCCATTTCTTGATTAATTACTACATGGAAGTTGCTGAGAGGCAAGTTTGGCTCAACATAACGAAGGACTCATATATGATTGTGGAAATCCTGCCAGGCTGGGTGAGGAGGATTTGGGTTCTCATCTTAAGAGCAGCTGTAGTTCTTTATGAGATCTTGGGCAAGTTGTTTCCCTTCTCGGGGCTTCAATCTCTTCACCTGGGGGATAAGAAGTGGATCTTAATGTTTCCTCTTAGCAGCCCTCTGAAGACCAGTGCTTGGCTGAAGAGGGACCCCACAGACTAGTCATCCCTGAGGAATCTTCCAGAAGTTGACGTGAGGTCCTGGAGGCTGAAGGATTTTGATAGGTGTGGAAGCTGCCAATTAATGTTTCAGCCTGGAGCCTAATGTGCTCTAAAACACAGAGGCACGGAGCGTGTGCCATGCCTGGGACCACTGAGAAGACAGTGTTGGCTGGGGCGTAGGATTTTGTGTGTATCTGTGTGTGTGTCTGCATGGGGTGGTGCTCAGGAGGACATATGGTCCAGGAAGTGTTTGTGGCCCAGGAGTTCAGGAGTTTAAGAAATTAGATTAAATGAGTTACTACCCAGTTCCTGAATTAGCCATTTTGCTTCCTTTCTTAATGGATTTCATTAGAGACATTCCAGTTTCCCTAAGCATTGCCATTTTTTTTCTTCTTATGATTAGTTTGTTTATTTGTTTGTTTGTTTTTACAATTCTTCTGTGTTCAGTTAGTGAAAGGTTGCAAGACAGATTAGGAACAGCAAAACTCAACAATTATTTAACAAGTAATAAACTGACTGCAGTCAAACGCGCCTGTCATTGGAAGCGTTACTCTGTTATCCGAAGCGAACATGGCAGAGCTCATTTATTGAATTAGAAACTGTTTTTACTGGAATCCTTCCAGGAGGACAGTGGGTGTATGCCATGGTGTTTTCAGGGCTCTTCACATTGCTGAGGTCTTACGGATAGAAATTAAGTAACAGGGGACGTTAAAATAAAACCCTGTAACCTGTTACTTTCCTCAAGAGTGAGAGCAGTGTTGACTGCTTCCTTCCTCAGATGATTGGGGATGGAGACCTTTATCCTCAGAACTAGGCAGATAAAAATTACATTAAAATGTACTGAGTTCTTTTGGTGTTTTTCCCAGATTTAGAAGACACACATCTTGCCATTTCTTGATTAATTACTACATGGAAGTTGCTGAGAGGCAAGTTTGGCTCAACATAACGAAGGACTCATATATGATTGTGGAAATCCTGCCAGGCTGGGTGAGGAGGATTTGGGTTCTCATCTTAAGAGCAGCTGTAGTTCTTTATGAGATCTTGGGCAAGTTGTTTCCCTTCTCGGGGCTTCAATCTCTTCACCTGGGGGATAAGAAGTGGATCTTAATGTTTCCTCTTAGCAGCCCCATTCTGAAGTGCTGGGATACGCTGGCAAGAAGGCTGGGCGAAGAGGAGTAGCCAGGCAAGCCAGAGCAGCCAGGAGAGCACTGCTGAATGAAGGTGTTCAGCGGAGTGCCTTAAAAGAAAGCCAGGTGGCTGGAAAGAACTTTATAAATTTATTCTGAACAAATAGTCATAGATACTCACAAAGTCATATGTTGACTAAGGAGATAATACTAGGAGCATCTTTGAATATTTTGAGAGAATCACAGAGTTGGTGAGTGTGAAGATGGCACATGCTTGGCGTAGTAGACCTTGTTTCTAGGAACAGCAGAATAGGTTATTTAGACCAATCCTCCCACTGACAGCAACTAAAAATATAGATTAAAAAAAAAAAAAAAAAACTTCTTAAAAGCATCAAAGAGATGACAAGAAAATAAGGAATTACTGGATTAAAAGTAAAGGGAAAATGAAAACCTAGTGAGATAAGCAAGCACTGTGAGTGCTTTTCATCTGAACACACTTAATAATCCCTCAGAATTAAAGCTTTGTTCTCGTGGTCTCAAGAGGTGAGAGGGACAGAAAGCAAAGCACAGCCCACAGGCAGTAAGGCATTTCCTTGGAGATCCTTCCCACAGTAAGCCAGGACCAGAAGTGGCATAGTCTCAAGAATCAGATACTGGTTATAAACTTTTGGGTCCTGTTCCAGTCCCTTGCTACTCAAAGTCTATGGATCCAGGACATCCATGGCACCAGGGAGGTAATTAAAAATGCAAATTCTTGTGTCTCACAGCAGATGAACTGCTTATATAGTGTATATATAACTTCAATAAGATCCTTGTTAGAAGCAGACCTTTATCCACTCAGGAAAAATGTCCTTTCATTCTAGGCCTCAAACTATTCCTGAAAACAGTTCTTCTAATACAATTCCTGGCAAATAGTCCAAGGTGACAAGTCACTAAAGGAAATTAGGGTCCACAAGACAGAACAAGCAAAAACAACAGACAATATAAACAGAGCTTCAGAGACTCAACATGGGGGAATTATCAGATGCAGTCTATGAAACAATAGTCTATATTCATAATAGCTATGTGTGAAAGGGATCAAAATGAAATTTTATAAACAAACTTGAAAGCATCTGAGAAATAGAAATATGAACTATAAAAAGTTCATAGCAGATTTGAAAAAGGGTCTTAGAAATTCCAGACATAAGTTTTTTATCATGTTTCCTAGAGCTCATCCATTTGTGGATGACTGGCTTGGAGTAATAAGCTACCAATCACTGAGAGTACGTGAACGGGCTAGACAGCTGGTTATCAGGCTCATTGCAAAGGGAGAGAGCCAAAAACCAGGTGCCCTTTAAACCCATAGATACTCACAAAGTCATATGTTGACTAAGGAGATAATACTAGGAGCATCTTTGAATATTTTGAGAGAATCACAGAGTTGGTGAGTGTGAAGATGGCACATGCTTGGCGTAGTAGACCTTGTTTCTAGGAACAGCAGAATAGGTTATTTAGACCAATCCTCCCACTGACAGCAACTAAAAATATAGATTAAAAAAAAAAAAAAAAACTTCTTAAAAGCATCAAAGAGATGACAAGAAAATAAGGAATTACTGGATTAAAAGTAAAGGGAAAATGAAAACCTAGTGAGATAAGCAAGCACTGTGAGTGCTTTTCATCTGAACACACTTAATAATCCCTCAGAATTAAAGCTTTGTTCTCGTGGTCTCAAGAGGTGAGAGGGACAGAAAGCAAAGCACAGCCCACAGGCAGTAAGGCATTTCCTTGGAGATCCTTCCCACAGTAAGCCAGGACCAGAAGTGGCATAGTCTCAAGAATCAGATACTGGTTATAAACTTTTGGGTCCTGTTCCAGTCCCTTGCTACTCAAAGTCTATGGATCCAGGACATCCATGGCACCAGGGAGGTAATTAAAAATGCAAATTCTTGTGTCTCACAGCAGATGAACTGCTTATATAGTGTATATATAACTTCAATAAGATCCTTGTTAGAAGCAGACCTTTATCCACTCAGGAAAAATGTCCTTTCATTCTAGGCCTCAAACTATTCCTGAAAACAGTTCTTCTAATACAATTCCTGGCAAATAGTCCAAGGTGACAAGTCACTAAAGGAAATTAGGGTCCACAAGACAGAACAAGCAAAAACAACAGACAATATAAACAGAGCTTCAGAGACTCAACATGGGGGAATTATCAGATGCAGTCTATGAAACAATAGTCTATATTCATAATAGCTATGTGTGAAAGGGATCAAAATGAAATTTTATAAACAAACTTGAAAGCATCTGAGAAATAGAAATATGAACTATAAAAAGTTCATAGCAGATTTGAAAAAGGGTCTTAGAAATTCCAGACATAAGTTTTTTATCATGTTTCCTAGAGCTCATCCATTTGTGGATGACTGGCTTGGAGTAATAAGCTACCAATCACTGAGAGTACGTGAACGGGCTAGACAGCTGGTTATCAGGCTCATTGCAAAGGGGAGAGAAATACTGACTATGTGTTAGCAAGGTCATCCTCAAGTCTCTTTCTGGTGCAGATACTGTATTAATATATTTTCTTAAGAGTGGGACATCTTCCAATTAAATTGGCCAGGGCCCTTGGAATTCCCTCGAACTTGACTTTTCCTTGAGTGG
This sequence comes from Tragulus kanchil, assembly GCA_022376925.1. NCBI lineage: Eukaryota > Metazoa > Chordata > Mammalia > Artiodactyla > Tragulidae > Tragulus > Tragulus kanchil. The sequence goes on from JAIOJX010000023.1 coordinate 43,022,606, forward strand.
GATTGAGAATCCTCCCCAAGGTTGCTAGATCACCCGCTGCCTTTGGGTAAATAACACCACAGCTGTGTAGTAACTTGCAGAAAGGTCCAGGGATCACCTGTAGAAACTCCACATGAAACAGAGGGAACCTGTCTTGGGGACACATCGGGGGCCATGAACCCAGGACAGGTTTGTGACTGGTGATCCCAAGGGATTATTTGCACACTTCTTCCTGAGCCTATACAAGCACTCCCCACTTCAGACATCCTCAGAATGGCACAATTTTCAAAAACTAAAAGGAGAAAACACTAGGGTCCTTCTCAAGACCCTCTCCGTTCTTAGTTCTGTTTATTTTTTCTCCTTGTTCTACTCTATCGACTCTCCAAAGGAACATCTGTGGCCGTGTTTTCTGTCCACCCTCACCCTTTACAACTCCTTACTCTAATGTCTTTACATGAACTTATTCAAGTTTGTTTTTCCTTTGGTTAATCCTCCTCAACTTCTCTGATCACCTCTCTCTTGGGGCTCTCTCATTAGAAATCACCATTAACCTTTTCAAGGACACCTAAAACACTTGCCGCATCACTTAAGCCCCACACTAATCATGCAAGATACAATGAACATTTTGTTACTCCTATTTTATGGTAATATACATCCATTATAGAAGAAGTAAAGATTATCTATAAACAAAAAAGCAAATTGAAATCCCTCTAATTTTACTATACAGATAATTTTGCCACAGTTAGTATTTGGTACATTTTCCCCAGACTTTTTTCACATGATATGTTTTTGGGAGTAAATGAGATTTAGTATGCTGAGCATATGTTTTATAATGTATTTGATTGTGCTGAATCTTTGTTGCTGTGAAGCCTTTTCTCCAGTTAAGGCAAGCAGGGGTTACTTTCTAGTTGCAGGGCACAGGCTTTCTCATCGTGGTGACTTCTCTTCCTGTGGAACGTTCAGGCTTCAGTAGTTGCAGCTCCCAGGCTCTAGAGCACAGGCTCAGTAGTTGTGGCTCATAGGCTCAGTTGTCCCGAGGCTTGTGGGATCTTCCCAGACCAGAGATTAAACTCATGTCTCCTGCATAGACAGGTGGATTCTTTACCACTGAGTCCCCAGGGAAGCCCCTGAGTATCTGTTTTTATAATCTATTTTTATTTACTAACAAGAGATAATGGACCTCTTTCCATATTAGTAAATGCACACCTACAACATAATATTTAATGTTTGCATACTATGGATGTATAATAACTTATTTAACAAACCTTCAAATGCTGGGCATTTGGATTAATTGCAACCTTCACTATTAAAATAGCATCTTATAGCTATATCTTTGTGCATATCCTTAATTATGTCTCCAAGACAGACTTCTTGGTGCTGAGATGGATTCATGATTCGGGTTTTGACAAATTTCCCCTGCAGAATGTTTATACTATTTTTGACTCTCAACAGCAGTGTATGAAGGTGAGCATTCTCCTGAACCCTAACTAACATTTTGGTATTATTGTTCTATTGTCTTCATTAATTTCACAAGCAGCCTTTTACTGCTGTCTTAATTTGGTTATAAATAAGATAGAATACAGTTGTCCCTTGGTATCCATGGGGGATTGGTTCCAGGACCCCTGTGGATACCAAAATCTGCAGATACTCAAGTCCCTCATGTAAGATGTCATAGTACAGTATTTCCCTTATGTTTCTTTACCATTTAATTTTTTTTCTTTTGTGAATTAGGCTGTTAGTATTCTATAGATACTAACACACTGGCACATACAAATGTAAGCATTATCATCATCATTATAGGTAGCAGTCACACACCCAGTTTGTCATTATCTTTTATTCTAACTCAATTTTATAATTTAGGTCATCCATACAGAGGTTTAAATTTTTGATGTGAACAGACTTATGAACACCAATCTTTATCGTTTCTGCCTATGGTTGCTTGGTTAGAAAGACCTCTCCCACTCCAAGATTATATAAATGTTCACCTTAGAGTATTTTTTTGGTTTCATATGTTACATTTAGATCATTAATACATCTGGAACTTATTTTCATATAAGGATGGGATAGAAATCAGTGGCTTTTCACAAAAGGCCAAACGGTTTTCCTACTCAACATTTTAAGTGTTTTTCAAATGGAACAGAGCAGAGACATTTTTGAATCAAGACCTGCGAATGGCTATATCTCTGAGTGGAAAGGAATTAATTACTGCATGTCAGAAATCAGCATGGGGCCAGAGCTATTAAACATACTAATGGCTTGGATGGAAGGAGAGCTGCAACGCAGGCTGCGAGCCTCTCCCTGTCCAGTGGTGATTTAAGTGGGTCACTCACAGCCCAGGATGACAGAGTGAGGAAAGCCAGGCTGCCTTCAGTGTCGAGGAAGGGAGCAGCCACGGTGCCAGCAGACAGTGCTCGATCTGGTTGCAATCTGCCTGCAACACTCAGCTGACTCCTTGGCCCTCGTTTTGAAGACTGGAAAGGGAGCAGAAGGCCTGAGAAAGGCCTCCAAAAGCAGCATCCCTTTTGCGGCTAAACCTGGAAAGACCACGCCCCACGTTCTTCCCATCTAACACTTCAGCAGCTGCCTGTGCTTGGGATTCCTCTCCAGCATGGCGGTCCTCTTTGGTTCTGCTCATAGATTTCTGGCTTTCGGCTCTGCTCTCCCACCCCCAACCCCATCCCCACTTTAAAGCAGCCTTTTACTGCTGTCTTAATTTGGTTATAAATAAGATAGAATACAGTTGTCCCTTGGTATCCATGGGGGATTGGTTCCAGGACCCCTGTGGATACCAAAATCTGCAGATACTCAAGTCCCTCATGTAAGATGTCATAGTACAGTATTTCCCTTATGTTTCTTTACCATTTAATTTTTTTTCTTTTGTGAATTAGGCTGTTAGTATTCTATAGATACTAACACACTGGCACATACAAATGTAAGCATTATCATCATCATTATAGGTAGCAGTCACACACCCAGTTTGTCATTATCTTTTATTCTAACTCAATTTTATAATTTAGGTCATCCATACAGAGGTTTAAATTTTTGATGTGAACAGACTTATGAACACCAATCTTTATCGTTTCTGCCTATGGTTGCTTGGTTAGAAAGACCTCTCCACTCCAAGATTATATAAATGTTCACCTTAGAGTATTTTTGGTTTCATATGTTACATTTAGATCATTAATACATCTGGAACTTATTTTCATATAAGGATGGGATAGAAATCAGTGGCTTTTCACAAAAGGCCAAACGGTTTTCCTACTCAACATTTTAAGTGTTTTTCAAATGGAACAGAGCAGAGACATTTTGAATCAAGACCTGCGAATGGCTATATCTCTGAGTGGAAAGGAATTAATTACTGCATGTCAGAAATCAGCATGGGGCCAGAGCTATTAAACATACTAATGGCTTGGATGGAAGGAGAGCTGCAACGCAGGCTGCGAGCCTCTCCCTGTCCAGTGGTGATTTAAGTGGGTCACTCACAGCCCAGGATGACAGAGTGAGGAAAGCCAGGCTGCCTTCAGTGTCGAGGAAGGGAGCAGCCACGGTGCCAGCAGACAGTGCTCGATCTGGTTGCAATCTGCCTGCAACACTCAGCTGACTCCTTGGCCCTCGTTTTGAAGACTGGAAAGGGAGCAGAAGGCCTGAGAAAGGCCTCCAAAAGCAGCATCCCTTTTGCGGCTAAACCTGGAAAGACCACGCCCCACGTTCTTCCCATCTAACACTTCAGCAGCTGCCTGTGCTTGGGATTCCTCTCCAGCATGGCGGTCCTCTTTGGTTCTGCTCATAGATTTCTGGCTTTCGGCTCTGCTCTCCCACCCCCAACCCCATCCCCACTGCATTGTTTTCTTCAAAGCACATATTTCATATTAAAATCATTTTTCCCTAGACTTTTCTTTTAAATATTGTATGCCAATTCCATCATTACATGAGTTTTTTTCATCTTTAAACTGTTTTTTTTTTTTTTTTTGAAAATGCTTCTTGGTTATTCTGTGGGTAAGTAATGTAATGATACCACTTGATAATTATAACTTGCTCCCACCTGTTTTAAGGCAAACTTTGGGTAATTCTGACAGGTAGTTGAGCATGATTGTGTGGACAAAACCCAGGTTTGAGAAGAGATTTGTCTGAGGGCACAGTGAATCAGGAGCAGATCTGGAGGACCACACTAGGCATCTGGCCTGGCTTCCGAACTCCACCTATTCAGCTTGATGGCTCTTGGGAGTCCTGAGATTCAAGAGAATTTTGATTTGCTTCTCTGTTGCAACCCTGTGCTAGGATACCAAGATAAGAATTCATACCCAGTCTCTCAGCAGGTTCATTCTAGGAGTGATCTTTGTGTATTTCCTGTCTACAAAAATGAGAGATGAACAAAGAGACAGTGATAACCAAAGTCAGGCTTTTTGTCAGAGAAACCTTCACAGAATACTCTGTTTGAGCAGTTGGATTGTGGCACATGGTACTAAATGAGCTTGGGGGTCTTTAAAAGACATCTGTTTTCCCATCCTTCCTGGCATCCATTCCATACCTCCACAAAGCTTTCCCATCCCCTACTCTCAGTCTGCGCAATTTTATCCTCTGACCACAAGTCTAGGCTCAGGCCAGGACCCATGTTATTCCAATGATACTCAACCCTGGATTTTTTGTTAAATCTATTGGAGGAAACTATGCGGATCCTTCCTTAAGGGTAGCTGAGAGACTAATATTCGTCTTACTTCTCTGATGGGAGAACCTGCCTGATCTAAGACCACAGACGAAAATAGAGCTGCAGGAGGGAGAGGGTAAGACTGAGTCTTTAGGACGTCTGGGCTCTGAATCCAGTGACCCCTGAAAGCAAATGCCTTGGATTTTACAGTCGTGTGAGCCTAATGGTTACTTTCCTTATGTGTGTAAACCAGTTTGAGTTGGGTTTCTATCACTTGCAATCCAAAGATCTTTGACTAATACAGAATTCCATCCAAATCCAAGACTGTGACTCTTTGGCAGACTCAGGAGACAGAAACAGTATGTGCACTGCCTCAGTATTTAGCTCCTCCGCCCTGCAGGTCCTGCTGCTCAGTATTCATGAAGTGATTAGGTCCAGGGTTGTCATGTTTTCAAAGCTGCTGATTTTTGCTCTTTGGTAGTATGGGGTTCCAAACCAGGGCAGGACTTTGAGGGCAACTACTGAACGATTTGCTCTCGAGTAAACAGGCCAGCTGCAGGAATCGTACATGAAGGTCACGGACAATGACTGGAGAACCTCCACTGTGTATCTTTCTAGAATAGTACTCCCTCTTCTGGAAAATAGCCCCTTCCCCCACTCTAGCCATGTGGTTTGAATGGGGGCTGCCAGTATCTTAATGACACAACCATATGACCAAAGTGATTGGCCTGGAGTGTGCGCACCTGCCCATAGATGGAGGAAGAAGCCTCAGATCTTCTCCAACGGTGGAGATGTCTAGTGTTGGCAGTGACCAGACCCCTTATACTGGGGAAGGAACAGCCTGAGGAGGGAGAGATTGAAGTGACCACACAGAACATGGCACGAGGAAAAGGGGACATGGAGACGGGTCAGGTGAGATTAGGCAGTTCTCTATTCCCACATGTGATTTGGCCTTGAGATCCCACTTTATTCCCTACATGCCTGTCGATTAATTGAGCCTTCCAGTAAATATCCCTGCAAATAGCCAAGCCTGTTTAACTGAATTAGGTGTCTGTCATTTGCAACCCAAAGGGCCTTGTACAGCTGCTCATTTCTCCAAAGCCATGCATGCTACACTTAGCTAACAAGTCACCCATTAGATCATGGTGTGTAGGCAAGGCTCACATTAGAATAACCTAGGTAACTTTTAAGACACAGTGGCATCCCAGAAACTTACTTAACTGACTCTAGAGGGTGGCCCAAACCATAGGTATGCTTTTAATCTCACAGACGAAAATAGAGCTGCAGGAGGGAGAGGGTAAGACTGAGTCTTTAGGACGTCTGGGCTCTGAATCCAGTGACCCCTGAAAGCAAATGCCTTGGATTTTACAGTCGTGTGAGCCTAATGGTTACTTTCCTTATGTGTGTAAACCAGTTTGAGTTGGGTTTCTATCACTTGCAATCCAAAGATCTTTGACTAATACAGAATTCCATCCAAATCCAAGACTGTGACTCTTTGGCAGACTCAGGAGACAGAAACAGTATGTGCACTGCCTCAGTATTTAGCTCCTCCGCCCTGCAGGTCCTGCTGCTCAGTATTCATGAAGTGATTAGGTCCAGGGTTGTCATGTTTTCAAAGCTGCTGATTTTTGCTCTTTGGTAGTATGGGGTTCCAAACCAGGGCAGGACTTTGAGGGCAACTACTGAACGATTTGCTCTCGAGTAAACAGGCCAGCTGCAGGAATCGTACATGAAGGTCACGGACAATGACTGGAGAACCTCCACTGTGTATCTTTCTAGAATAGTACTCCCTCTTCTGGAAAATAGCCCCTTCCCCCACTCTAGCCATGTGGTTTGAATGGGGGCTGCCAGTATCTTAATGACACAACCATATGACCAAAGTGATTGGCCTGGAGTGTGCGCACCTGCCCATAGATGGAGGAAGAAGCCTCAGATCTTCTCCAACGGTGGAGATGTCTAGTGTTGGCAGTGACCAGACCCCTTATACTGGGGAAGGAACAGCCTGAGGAGGGAGAGATTGAAGTGACCACACAGAACATGGCACGAGGAAAAGGGGACATGGAGACGGGTCAGGTGAGATTAGGCAGTTCTCTATTCCCACATGTGATTTGGCCTTGAGATCCCACTTTATTCCCTACATGCCTGTCGATTAATTGAGCCTTCCAGTAAATATCCCTGCAAATAGCCAAGCCTGTTTAACTGAATTAGGTGTCTGTCATTTGCAACCCAAAGGGCCTTGTACAGCTGCTCATTTCTCCAAAGCCATGCATGCTACACTTAGCTAACAAGTCACCCATTAGATCATGGTGTGTAGGCAAGGCTCACATTAGAATAACCTAGGTAACTTTTAAGACACAGTGGCATCCCAGAAACTTACTTAACTGACTCTAGAGGGTGGCCCAAACCATAGGTATGCTTTTAATCTCCCCCAGGTAATTTTAAAGGTACCTCGGCTTGCACACCACTATAGAGATGACCAACTCACTGTACTTGCCTGTGGAATGGGACATGTGGCAATAAGGTTGTGGTCCTTACTCAGAGGTCTTGGCAACTAAAGGGCTTGGTTCCAGCTCCATCTTGGTCATCAATTCTGTGAATGAAGGCAATTCTTTTGACCACGTGTCAGCATCCCCTCTTGATAGGTGGGATTAGTAACTATTGCTCTGACCTCCTCACAGAGGTCTCTTAGGGACCAGATGTGAGGGAGCCTAGAACTCTAGGAATCCAAAGTCTCCTGGAACAGAGACTGTGTGTCCACTCCAGACACTCCTCACATAGTGGAAGTAGATGCCCAGGCATCTTCGTATCTTTGCTAGAGTCAGGATGAAGCCTCAGGAGGGAAAGAGGGTAACTCCACCTCCACAGAGGAGCACAGCACAAATGGGTCTCTAACCTGCAGTTTACACAGTGTTTGTATCCTCATTTCCTGCCTCACCCCATGCCTACCCTGCCCCCACTCTACCTCACCCCCATCAAAGTTCCCGTAGGAACACCTCAAAGATTCCTCGTCAACAGCCAGCCACCCATCAAGGCTACTTAATGATCAAATCAGCCTTTCTAGGCCTTTTCCTAAAGGATTTTAATCTCTGTCCTTGTTCTCCCCTGGATTTTTTTCCATCACTCTTTGGCTTAATAAATGCCTTTCCAGAAGGCTTCAGCCCGGCTGGAAGTACACTTGAACAGCAATTCTAAGTCCTTAGTAGCTCTATAGTGATCAGGTGAAGGAATAATTGAGCCTTCCAGTAAATATCCCTGCAAATAGCCAAGCCTGTTTAACTGAATTAGGTGTCTGTCATTTGCAACCCAAAGGGCCTTGTACAGCTGCTCATTTCTCCAAAGCCATGCATGCTACACTTAGCTAACAAGTCACCCATTAGATCATGGTGTGTAGGCAAGGCTCACATTAGAATAACCTAGGTAACTTTTAAGACACAGTGGCATCCCAGAAACTTACTTAACTGACTCTAGAGGGTGGCCCAAACCATAGGTATGCTTTTAATCTCCCCCAGGTAATTTTAAAGGTACCTCGGCTTGCACACCACTATAGAGATGACCAACTCACTGTACTTGCCTGTGGAATGGGACATGTGGCAATAAGGTTGTGGTCCTTACTCAGAGGTCTTGGCAACTAAAGGGCTTGGTTCCAGCTCCATCTTGGTCATCAATTCTGTGAATGAAGGCAATTCTTTTGACCACGTGTCAGCATCCCCTCTTGATAGGTGGGATTAGTAACTATTGCTCTGACCTCCTCACAGAGGTCTCTTAGGGACCAGATGTGAGGGAGCCTAGAACTCTAGGAATCCAAAGTCTCCTGGAACAGAGACTGTGTGTCCACTCCAGACACTCCTCACATAGTGGAAGTAGATGCCCAGGCATCTTCGTATCTTTGCTAGAGTCAGGATGAAGCCTCAGGAGGGAAAGAGGGTAACTCCACCTCCACAGAGGAGCACAGCACAAATGGGTCTCTAACCTGCAGTTTACACAGTGTTTGTATCCTCATTTCCTGCCTCACCCCATGCCTACCCTGCCCCCACTCTACCTCACCCCCATCAAAGTTCCCGTAGGAACACCTCAAAGATTCCTCGTCAACAGCCAGCCACCCATCAAGGCTACTTAATGATCAAATCAGCCTTTCTAGGCCTTTTCCTAAAGGATTTTAATCTCTGTCCTTGTTCTCCCCTGGATTTTTTTCCATCACTCTTTGGCTTAATAAATGCCTTTCCAGAAGGCTTCAGCCCGGCTGGAAGTACACTTGAACAGCAATTCTAAGTCCTTAGTAGCTCTATAGTGATCAGGTGAAGGAATAATTGATCTCAATCAGGAACACCTGGTTTCATAATTGCACAAATGATTATAATTCAATAATAAAAGTCAATTTAACTAACTTAATTCAGATTGCTTTAACCTCTCGCAGACAGTTAAAAAGTAAAGAAGCAAATTGGGGAAAAAAGGAAAAAGAAAAGAAAAATGAAAAACAAAACTCTGTCTAAACTGCCTGAGCCAATAGGGCCCAAATGCAACTGATTCATTTACCCTGACCATAGCATATATTACCACTTCTGGACCTTTGTTTACTATTTTCTTCCTATGTAGAGTATGTTTTCTTTCTAACTTCTTAATTCTATGTATTTCTTTCAGACTAAGCTCAAGTAACAGCTCCTGAAGGAGGTCTTTAAAGTTTTATAGAGTTTTGGGGTGCTCAGAGTTGGAAAGATACCCAATTCCCCTCAGGGGGTTGAGCAAGAGCGTGACCTTGGGAAGGAAAGTAATATTTATTGAACAGTGATTACAAGTCAGTCTGGTATTTCATGTAGTTCTCACAGAGCTTAACAATCTGCTCAAATCCAAATAGCTGTGGAGAGCACGCAGAGACAGAATCTGAATTCAGATCTTCCAGATTTCAGATCCGGGTCAAGGCTAATTGACACCAAGACTTGCACATTAATGTCACCAGAACTTCACTCATATCACCAAGCTGCTGAGGTCTGAGAACAATGGAGCCCTAAGACATCCTCAGGAACATAAAAAACGTCATGCTTCAAAGAATGCTGCACCTTTGGTGATCATTGGCAATACAAAATAAGCTGAAAGTGTCCAATTTTAAAAGTAAGGAATAGGTCATCTTTACAATGTAAAAAATAAAAATAAAACAAATAAAGCCACGTTCGCTCTCAACCACACACTGTACCCCCTCCGTCAAGGCTCTTGAACAGGCAGAATGAGGGACCCAGGAAACAGGCGTTCCTAGCTGCATTACAAAGAAGAGGTCTAACTGATCATGGCAACCTCCCTTCGGGTCTGGAAGAGCTGAGGTTCGGCCAGGGTAGCTTCCCCACGACAGCATAGAGCAAATAAAAGCAGGCAGGACGTGGGAGGGGCAAGGGTTGAGCCCCTGGTGACGCTAGTCGCCCTGCCTCCTACACTGGGACTCAGGCCACAGACCAAGTGCCGCTGGGAGTAAAGCTCTATGCTCCTAGGAACCCTTGGCTTAGGAGGTTGATCGTCAGAACCTCCAGCTATGAAGACCCTTAGGGATTATCTAGCCCAACCCGCTCATTTCCCAGAGCCAGTTGCTGGGGCCCAGAGAGGAAAAGGAATTTGTTTTCTGTCACTGGGAAATCAGTGACGCAGGCTCTCCGTGCTGGGTTCAGCGCAGGACACTGAACTCTGACAAGGGACCCTGGGCTTCCATTGTGCTCATCAGAAAAATCAAAATAATCACATAGGTCAGTATTTTTCAGTCACTGGGAAAGTCTGACTTAGTTAAATCCTTGAAGCATAAACATTTGCTAATCAAAGTTTTTACCCAAGTGATACTCAGTTAAAGCAATATTAAGGGAAATAAAATGTGTATATGCTACTGACCACCTATGCAGGCTTTATATCACATTCTCTTAAACAGGCATTAAATCAATGGCAGTTCTCCCTGGCTGGGATTTGAACAGCAGGAAATTAGCAGGAACCTTTAGAAGGATTTGACAGGCAGCAGGAATGGCTCAGAATCAGGAGCCAAGAGACCTGCCTTCTCCCTTGGCTCTGCCTCTCAAGGGCCCTCTGAATTCAGATCTTCAGTTTCCGGGTCAAGGCTAATTGACACCAAGACTTGCACATTAATGTCACCAGAACTTCACTCATATCACCAAGCTGCTGAGGTCTGAGAACAATGGAGCCCTAAGACATCCTCAGGAACATAAAAAACGTCATGCTTCAAAGAATGCTGCACCTTTGGTGATCATTGGCAATACAAAATAAGCTGAAAGTGTCCAATTTTAAAAGTAAGGAATAGGTCATCTTTACAATGTAAAAAATAAAAATAAAACAAATAAAGCCACGTTCGCTCTCAACCACACACTGTACCCCCTCCGTCAAGGCTCTTGAACAGGCAGAATGAGGGACCCAGGAAACAGGCGTTCCTAGCTGCATTACAAAGAAGAGGTCTAACTGATCATGGCAACCTCCCTTCGGGTCTGGAAGAGCTGAGGTTCGGCCAGGGTAGCTTCCCCACGACAGCATAGAGCAAATAAAAGCAGGCAGGACGTGGGAGGGGCAAGGGTTGAGCCCCTGGTGACGCTAGTCGCCCTGCCTCCTACACTGGGACTCAGGCCACAGACCAAGTGCCGCTGGGAGTAAAGCTCTATGCTCCTAGGAACCCTTGGCTTAGGAGGTTGATCGTCAGAACCTCCAGCTATGAAGACCCTTAGGGATTATCTAGCCCAACCCGCTCATTTCCCAGAGCCAGTTGCTGGGGCCCAGAGAGGAAAAGGAATTTGTTTTCTGTCACTGGGAAATCAGTGACGCAGGCTCTCCGTGCTGGGTTCAGCGCAGGACACTGAACTCTGACAAGGGACCCTGGGCTTCCATTGTGCTCATCAGAAAAATCAAAATAATCACATAGGTCAGTATTTTTCAGTCACTGGGAAAGTCTGACTTAGTTAAATCCTTGAAGCATAAACATTTGCTAATCAAAGTTTTTACCCAAGTGATACTCAGTTAAAGCAATATTAAGGGAAATAAAATGTGTATATGCTACTGACCACCTATGCAGGCTTTATATCACATTCTCTTAAACAGGCATTAAATCAATGGCAGTTCTCCCTGGCTGGGATTTGAACAGCAGGAAATTAGCAGGAACCTTTAGAAGGATTTGACAGGCAGCAGGAATGGCTCAGAATCAGGAGCCAAGAGACCTGCCTTCTCCCTTGGCTCTGCCTCTCAAGGGCCCATTGACCTTGGGCCAGTCTTCTAACCTCAGTTTCTTCATCTGCAAACTGAGGGTCCCTGCCAGCCCAGCTTCTGCTGCCCACAACTGGAGTTGTTACAAGGGTAATATGAGGTGGCCCTTTACACATTTAATGATAGTTATAGTGTTTTCTAGCCACCTGCAATCTGAGCTGGTGGCTAACTACCGAAATGAAAGGACTGAGTTAGAGCAGGCCAGAAGGATAGGTGAGGGGGCTGAAGACCAAATTCTTGCTAGGACAGTCTCATGCCATTTGCACCTGCGCAGGTGGAGCTGAAGGCCCTGACTCTAACTCTGTCGCCTTGGGCCAGACATGTGAGTTCTCCAGGCATGTAAAATCAGCATGTATTAGTTCATGTAAGCCTCACAACAACCTGGAGTCAGATGTTACTACTATCCTCACGTTACTCATGAGAACACGCAGGCAAAGAGAGGTATTACTTGCTCAAGGTCACATAGCTACTTAGTGACAGAACCAGGCTTTAAACTGGGACATTCTGGCTCCAGAATCTATATACTGAACCTCTACAGTGAGTGTATTATTAATAGTTTCCTGTAGTTGCTGTGATTAGTTGCCTCAAACTTAGTGGCTTAAAACAGCACCAATTTATTATCTTACAGTTCTAGAGGTCAGAAGTTCTAGAGTCAGCATGTTGACAGGGCTGTTTTCCTTTTGAGGAACTTATGGCAAAATTCTAAGGATAATTCCAGGATAATCTCCTCTTCTCAAGATTCTTAATCTAACTATTCAGTCTCTCTTTTCATGTAATAACCTATTCACAGGCTGCAGAGATTGGGATGTGGACCTCTCTGTAGTGACCATTATCCCATTTGCCACCAGTACATCTTGCACAGATAAGAAGATGTTTGTAAGATGCTTACCACCTATGCAGGCTTTATATCACATTCTCTTAAACAGGCATTAAATCAATGGCAGTTCTCCCTGGCTGGGATTTGAACAGCAGGAAATTAGCAGGAACCTTTAGAAGGATTTGACAGGCAGCAGGAATGGCTCAGAATCAGGAGCCAAGAGACCTGCCTTCTCCCTTGGCTCTGCCTCTCAAGGGCCCATTGACCTTGGGCCAGTCTTCTAACCTCAGTTTCTTCATCTGCAAACTGAGGGTCCCTGCCAGCCCAGCTTCTGCTGCCCACAACTGGAGTTGTTACAAGGGTAATATGAGGTGGCCCTTTACACATTTAATGATAGTTATAGTGTTTTCTAGCCACCTGCAATCTGAGCTGGTGGCTAACTACCGAAATGAAAGGACTGAGTTAGAGCAGGCCAGAAGGATAGGTGAGGGGGCTGAAGACCAAATTCTTGCTAGGACAGTCTCATGCCATTTGCACCTGCGCAGGTGGAGCTGAAGGCCCTGACTCTAACTCTGTCGCCTTGGGCCAGACATGTGAGTTCTCCAGGCATGTAAAATCAGCATGTATTAGTTCATGTAAGCCTCACAACAACCTGGAGTCAGATGTTACTACTATCCTCACGTTACTCATGAGAACACGCAGGCAAAGAGAGGTATTACTTGCTCAAGGTCACATAGCTACTTAGTGACAGAACCAGGCTTTAAACTGGGACATTCTGGCTCCAGAATCTATATACTGAACCTCTACAGTGAGTGTATTATTAATAGTTTCCTGTAGTTGCTGTGATTAGTTGCCTCAAACTTAGTGGCTTAAAACAGCACCAATTTATTATCTTACAGTTCTAGAGGTCAGAAGTTCTAGAGTCAGCATGTTGACAGGGCTGTTTTCCTTTTGAGGAACTTATGGCAAAATTCTAAGGATAATTCCAGGATAATCTCCTCTTCTCAAGATTCTTAATCTAACTATTCAGTCTCTCTTTTCATGTAATAACCTATTCACAGGCTGCAGAGATTGGGATGTGGACCTCTCTGTAGTGACCATTATCCCATTTGCCACCAGTACATCTTGCACAGATAAGAAGATGTTTGTAAGATGCTTAACCCAGAGTTGGGTGAGGATGCTGGCAATACTGACGATGTGGCTAACTGGTAAAGACTGACTGGCCAATGTGACAGCTGTTAGGAACCAGGCTCCACTGACACGCAGGAAGCTTTGCAGACACTTGGTCAGATGATTCCTCCAACTTTGGTTAGGTTGCCCCAGCAGCAAACCCCAAGAAAGGGATTCCTGTGCATGTCCTTTATTGGGGAGGCAATTCCAGGAAGCACGGAACACAAGACAGGCAAGTAAAGGAAAGCAGTAAAGGGTGTTATCAAGCTGCTTACCACTGGGGGCACCTGGGGCTGTGGGTGATAGTGCAGAGCCTCACCTCACAGTTTTCCTGCCCAGAGGGTAACAGAGCTGGGGTGTGGATCACCAGCTCACTAAAGTCTTCACTGAGGGTAGTCCAAGGAGCAGGGGAGAGTGGAATTAATTCACGCGTCTGCCCACTTGCATAAGGAACAGGGTCTGGTGCCCTGAGAGAGCCCACATGCAGATGCTGGTTAGTGGGAGTCAGGCTGCTGAGCCGGGGGGGTCAGCCGTCTCTGATCCTTGACCTTGAGCCCATGGTCTCCTTCCTGTGGACACTGGGGTAGCTGCAGTTCAGGAATCTCCCTGAGCCCAAATAATGCAGTAAGGTTAGGAAATCAAGGAACCAGTATCTGACAAAAGTGACAGTCAGGAGTGCCTGGCCTTGACAGTGAGGAACTGAGGCTGGTGAAAGACATGACCTGAGCCTCTCTAGGGCTTTTGACCCTCAGGGAAGACAGGCAGGGTCAAGCAGCCTGCGGGGACAGTGACCCTACAGCTGATCCCTGAAGTCCCTCACATTGCCACTTCCCTGAAAGGCTGTTTCATCCACCTGTTGTTTTCTACCATGTGTGGTTATTGTCAATCTTTTGAGCAATTTTAAAAAATTTTATTGAGAAACTTTCCCCTTCTCATGGGTGTCTGAAAAGCTTCCTGACTGTCTTTGAAGTGTTCTGCCTAGATAGGTACACCTTCCTCCCAGCTAGATGGAACATGTCTCTCTAACAACTTGCCATCCATGTGTCCTCCCCTCCCTTCCCTTCCTTATCCCAGTGCAATCTGGCTTTTACCCGCCTCGCCATGGAAACAGTGCTTGTGAAGGTCACCAATGGATTCTGAATTCCCAAGCCTAATGACATGTCTCACTTTACCCCAGCTGTAATCAGCTTTTGATGTCATCACATGCCTTCTCTCTCCCTTCCGCCCTCCCCTCCTCCCTCCTCTCTTCACTGGTGTGCCTGCGTGCCGGCTGCTTCTCAGTCTCCTTCTCTGAGTCCTCTTCCTCTGGCTGCTCCTTGCTTTGGTTCCCCTGAAGGTTCATCACTGACTCTCTTCTCTTCTCATGCTCCTCACTCCACTGATTCAATGACCACTTATTCATCTGCAATGCCCAAATCTTTAGCTGTCCCCCGGGTCGCTCTCCTGATCCTAGATACATATGGTCCTCCTTTTCCCCATGGGTCAGTTTCACATAAACATCATACTCAACAGTCCCCAGGGGGACCTCATCTTCACCAAAACCTGGGTCCTCCTTCAGGGCGTCCCATCTAGGTGAATGATACACCTCCCAGCCCACATCTTTGCACAAGACACTTGCCACCTCTAGTTCCTCACGAAGTCCCGTCTCTGTTATTTTCTCATAACCATCTCCTACATTCTCCTCTACCACCCAGCTGTCTTACTGGTGGTTCAGGTTGTTATCGGTGGGCCATGGCAGGAGCTTTCCACTGTGTTTTCCTATAACTGAAATCAGCCAGGACAATCCTGCCCCACAAGTCAGCTATTACATGCAGTGGGAAAGTGGACTGCAGTGAGTGAGTTACAGGCCTAGCACCCAGGCCTCCTGACCAATGTCACAAAGGACACCAAAGGCAGACAGGCCCACACTCAAAGCCTCACTCCCCTCCTTGCTAACCTGTGTTAGTTTCCACTTGCCATTATAACAGACTGAAACAAACCAGCAACTGAATGACTTAGAAACAGCACAGATTTATTATTTTACAGTTCTAGGGGTCAGAAGTCCAAGATTGGTTTCAGGGGACTAAAATCAAGCTACCAGCAGCACTGTGTCCCTTTGGGGACTTTAGGGAAGAGGCTGTTCCTTGCCTTTTCCAGCTTCTCAAGGCTGCCTGTGTTCCTTGTCTGTGACCTCCTTCCAGCAATGGTATTTCTCTGACCTCTGCTTCTGTGGTCACATCTCCTTCTCTGACTCTGACCCTTCTGTCTCCCTCTTAAAGGACTCTTGTGATTACACTGGACCCTTCTCAGATAACCCAGGACGCCTTCTCTATCTCAAAGTCCTTATCTCAAGGTCCAGCTTCAAAGCACGTTTTGCCATGTAAAGTAATTCGTTCATAGATTTGGGGGATTAGGATGTAGATATTTGGGGAGATTATTATTCATTTCCCCAAATTACATTATCTCTCTGAGATTTTAGTCCCTCATCTGTAGAACGGAAGTGGTATTTCCCACCCTACAGGTATGTAGCAAGCAGCAAACAAGAGAACATGTCTAGAATACCAAAACAAAAAAGAAAAGAAAAAAAATAGGTGTTCAACATATGTCTACTGTGAGATATGATGGTGGGTTGGGGTGAACCAAGACATCTAGGAGCCTGAAAGCCTTCCATCATTTCCTCATAGATGCTGGAGGTACATTCTTCCATGTCTGCTTCTTCTTCCTGGTCCTCATGATTTTTAGCTGACCCTGGGGCCAGAAAACTGCTCAGGGATGGAGAAACCAAATTTTCCCAGAGCCCGGGAACACCTGAGAAGAAGCCTCGGTGCTCCAAAGCACACAGGCGCCCAGGTGCCTGAGGCTTCCTCTGCCGATTCCTGTCATCTGCGCTTCCCAGTCGATACATTTGTCTGGGGGAAATCATAGTTCTGAGGGTTTCCAAATAGTGCTTAGGCCATCTGCTCCCTCTGAATATCTCCTTTCCCTTACCATAAGGAACTCTAATTGGTAAACCTTTGCCCTTATTCATTTTACTTTTTTCTATGAATAAATAGGGATAAGGACAGACTGTAACTTCTCCGTTCATCATCTGTATTCTGACCTCCCCCCAACCCCAACCCCCGCCACCAACGTGATGCACAGAAAAACAGAAAGGGCTCAGAGCCCCGAGGGGCAAGGGCACCATGACAATGAAAGGGAGCTATCCCGCTCGAGGAAGGCTTCCAGCTTGTCCTCAAAAAAGGGAGAAATTGGGAAAAAATGGGAGAAAATGGGAAACAGGGAGACCGAGCAGAGGACAAGCTTGCAGGTAAAGGAAGCAGTACACAGGTGAGGGGGTGGGACCTCCCAGTGGATCAGGGCATTGCCTAACCAGCACTGGCCCCAGGACCACACTGATCTGTGACTGGTTTCCTTCTGTCCACAGAGAAGGCAAGAAAATAAGGACAAAGAACAAGTTTTAAATCTAGGTAATTTATTCAGCTTGAGTTTTGCCCTTATTCTGATATGATGCCCTTCTTATGTTTTGGGTGCTAAGATGATTGTCACAGTCACTGGTAGCTGGAGGAGTCATGGGTCTGGTCACAACTATTATGACTCTTTTCTCCCAGGCACATGGGAAGGTAAACCTTCCCAGTCCCCATTTCAGTTAGGTCTGGGCAAGTGACTTGTTCTCAACAGTGAGATGTTAGGTGAAAGAACGAATCACTTCCAGGCAGAACTGGTGAGCGTCGGGCGGTTCCACTCTCCTGCCTCAGAGACTGTGGAAGCATGCATCAAGACTCATCCTCTGTCACCCCAGCTTCCCCAGTGACCACAAACCTGCCGACCTTACCAGGCACCTAGTGTGAGTGAAAAAACAAACTTTGGCTGTGAGACCTGGGGAGTTGTTCCTGAAGCCCAATCTGACTAACAGAGTAGCTGTTTATTTTTCTCGTATCTTTATTTAGCAAAATGAAATGTTGCCAATTTCATGTGGATATGCCTTTTTTTTTTTCTTTTGGCATTTAACAGCCCCGGAAATTGAACCCTTTGGATATTCTGACACTCCAATAAATGGAGCATAGGAGGTATTCAATTTGGCAAGAACAGTCCTCAGTTCAGGGGTCTCAATATGGAGCCCCTCAGTGTCAGTTCAACCGGAGTCACACTGTGTCATGAATGAATGAATGCATATACCGGGATCAGAGAATTGGTATTCTGACCTCCCCCCAACCCCAACCCCCGCCACCAACGTGATGCACAGAAAAACAGAAAGGGCTCAGAGCCCCGAGGGGCAAGGGCACCATGACAATGAAAGGGAGCTATCCCGCTCGAGGAAGGCTTCCAGCTTGTCCTCAAAAAAGGGAGAAATTGGGAAAAAATGGGAGAAAATGGGAAACAGGGAGACCGAGCAGAGGACAAGCTTGCAGGTAAAGGAAGCAGTACACAGGTGAGGGGGTGGGACCTCCCAGTGGATCAGGGCATTGCCTAACCAGCACTGGCCCCAGGACCACACTGATCTGTGACTGGTTTCCTTCTGTCCACAGAGAAGGCAAGAAAATAAGGACAAAGAACAAGTTTTAAATCTAGGTAATTTATTCAGCTTGAGTTTTGCCCTTATTCTGATATGATGCCCTTCTTATGTTTTGGGTGCTAAGATGATTGTCACAGTCACTGGTAGCTGGAGGAGTCATGGGTCTGGTCACAACTATTATGACTCTTTTCTCCCAGGCACATGGGAAGGTAAACCTTCCCAGTCCCCATTTCAGTTAGGTCTGGGCAAGTGACTTGTTCTCAACAGTGAGATGTTAGGTGAAAGAACGAATCACTTCCAGGCAGAACTGGTGAGCGTCGGGCGGTTCCACTCTCCTGCCTCAGAGACTGTGGAAGCATGCATCAAGACTCATCCTCTGTCACCCCAGCTTCCCCAGTGACCACAAACCTGCCGACCTTACCAGGCACCTAGTGTGAGTGAAAAAACAAACTTTGGCTGTGAGACCTGGGGAGTTGTTCCTGAAGCCCAATCTGACTAACAGAGTAGCTGTTTATTTTTCTCGTATCTTTATTTAGCAAAATGAAATGTTGCCAATTTCATGTGGATATGCCTTTTTTTTTTTCTTTTGGCATTTAACAGCCCCGGAAATTGAACCCTTTGGATATTCTGACACTCCAATAAATGGAGCATAGGAGGTATTCAATTTGGCAAGAACAGTCCTCAGTTCAGGGGTCTCAATATGGAGCCCCTCAGTGTCAGTTCAACCGGAGTCACACTGTGTCATGAATGAATGAATGCATATACCATGCTACTGTATAGGATTTCAGCATAAGTAACAGGTTTTCTAGATGAAAAAGAGAAGTTAAAAGGCCGAGACTATGCGAGGCTCTGGGGACTTAACAATGAACAAAACAGACCCTCATTTATTTGTGTAGTATAGGGTTTAGGGTGGACAAAAGACATATAAACACACATAAAATAATTAAAACTGGGAAAAGCGCTACATAAGATATGGGGGCTGAGGTAGAGAATAATGGAAGGGAGACCACTTTAGGTAGGGTGATCTGGCAAGACCTCTTTTCAGAGGTCATGTTTAAGTGGCAACCTGAAGGAGGAAGTGCAGCCAACAGGAAAGGATGGAGAAGGACATCCAGGGAGCCACACTGGGAGGGCCATCAGACAAAAAGGTGTGCCACCTGCTCAAGAGCAGAAGACCTGAGCAGCCAGACAGGAGGGCTGAGAACGAGACAGGCAGGAAGTAAGTGAAGTGTCAGCAGGACCTGACCACACAGGGCCCTGCAGACCGTAGGAGGTGCACAATGGAGGGCAGTCTTGGTGAAGCTGCCTATACCACGTCACCATCCAGTAAACACTCAAAGCAGAAACTCTGGTGCCCATTCACTTACTCCCCCAGTCTGCCTCCTCCTCCCCATCTCAGAAAAGCCAGTTCTACATTTTCATATGCTTAGAACAAAAGCTGTCAGGTCTCTATTACTCTGCAGTTAGCCCAGCAAGGAATCCCAGTACCTCTACCTTCAAAAAGTACCTCAAATCAGATCACCTCTCATCACTGCATGATGACTGACCCAGTCCCAGAGGTAAGCCTCTCTCACGTGGACTGGAGTGGCAGCTTCTAAACTGGGTTCTCTGCTTCTGCCCTTGAACCAACATCCTTCCCTCTACACAGCAGACAAAGAGATCCTTCAAAACACAGTCAGACCATTCTCTGCCCCAAACCTGCAATGGCTTCACACCTGATTCTGAATAACCAAGATCCAGTTCATTGTGATCTGGGCCCTCACCAGCTCCCCAGTTCCATCTCTATTTTTCTTCTCCTCACACAGTCAGCGTAAACCCCACAGCCTTCTTGTTTGTGTGTGCCATGACCTTTACACTTGCTGTTTCCTCTCTAAATCCCTTCCTTGGTTATCTGTCTCTTGTGGTTTGCTCCCTCCTTCATTCAGATCTGTCCTCAATGGTCACATTATCAGAATGCCAATCCAGGAGCCCTCCTTTCCATCATTTCTACCTTCATACCTGTTTTTATTTTATTCATGAATTAAATCAATCACCTGACATATGCTTATGCTATAAACACACATAAAATAATTAAAACTGGGAAAAGCGCTACATAAGATATGGGGGCTGAGGTAGAGAATAATGGAAGGGAGACCACTTTAGGTAGGGTGATCTGGCAAGACCTCTTTTCAGAGGTCATGTTTAAGTGGCAACCTGAAGGAGGAAGTGCAGCCAACAGGAAAGGATGGAGAAGGACATCCAGGGAGCCACACTGGGAGGGCCATCAGACAAAAAGGTGTGCCACCTGCTCAAGAGCAGAAGACCTGAGCAGCCAGACAGGAGGGCTGAGAACGAGACAGGCAGGAAGTAAGTGAAGTGTCAGCAGGACCTGACCACACAGGGCCCTGCAGACCGTAGGAGGTGCACAATGGAGGGCAGTCTTGGTGAAGCTGCCTATACCACGTCACCATCCAGTAAACACTCAAAGCAGAAACTCTGGTGCCCATTCACTTACTCCCCCAGTCTGCCTCCTCCTCCCCATCTCAGAAAAGCCAGTTCTACATTTTCATATGCTTAGAACAAAAGCTGTCAGGTCTCTATTACTCTGCAGTTAGCCCAGCAAGGAATCCCAGTACCTCTACCTTCAAAAAGTACCTCAAATCAGATCACCTCTCATCACTGCATGATGACTGACCCAGTCCCAGAGGTAAGCCTCTCTCACGTGGACTGGAGTGGCAGCTTCTAAACTGGGTTCTCTGCTTCTGCCCTTGAACCAACATCCTTCCCTCTACACAGCAGACAAAGAGATCCTTCAAAACACAGTCAGACCATTCTCTGCCCCAAACCTGCAATGGCTTCACACCTGATTCTGAATAACCAAGATCCAGTTCATTGTGATCTGGGCCCTCACCAGCTCCCCAGTTCCATCTCTATTTTTCTTCTCCTCACACAGTCAGCGTAAACCCCACAGCCTTCTTGTTTGTGTGTGCCATGACCTTTACACTTGCTGTTTCCTCTCTAAATCCCTTCCTTGGTTATCTGTCTCTTGTGGTTTGCTCCCTCCTTCATTCAGATCTGTCCTCAATGGTCACATTATCAGAATGCCAATCCAGGAGCCCTCCTTTCCATCATTTCTACCTTCATACCTGTTCATTTTTATTCATGAATTAAATCATCACCTGACATATGCTTATGTATGTAGGTCATAGTTTGGCAAACTTTTCTATAAAGGGGCCAGATGGTAAACATTTTAGGCTTTGCAGGCCGTACAGTCTCCATCACAACTGCTCAACTCTGCTGATGTCTCGTGAAAGCAACCGTAGACGGTACATAAATAAAAAGGCAGGCTTCCCTGGCGGTCCAGTGGAGAACACTGCCTTGCAGTGCAAGGGGCGCCGGTTCATTCCCTGGCCTGGGAGGATCCCACCTGCCACAGAGCAGCTGGACCGATGTGTACAACTACCGAGCCAGAGCTCTGGAGCGCTTGTGCCCAGAGCCAGTGCTTTGCAGTGAGAAAGGCCACTGAGATGGGAGACCCCCACAGGCCAAATGAACAAAGATGGATGAGAAATGAATAAATGAAAGACCAATAGAAGTGGCCAAAAAAAAAAAAAAAAAGGCATGGTTGTGTTCCAATAAAACTTATTTACAACAACAACAGCAAGCTGGATTAGGTCTAGGACCACCGTCCACAGACCCTTGGTTTAAGTATTTGTTGTCTACTTTTCTACTAAAATGCAAGCTCCAGGAGAGAAAGGATTTTTGTCTTTTGTTATTGTTTACTACTCTCTGCAGCATATAACGAAGTGTCTGGCATATGATAGACAGTTCATAAATATTTTTAATTAATTCATTGATTTATTGGTTGATTCACGAGCTTTTGGGAGACTGACTTTAAGGGCCTAAGTCATTTGGATTTTCTTCTTCTAAAAAAAAAGTTTGAAAAGAGTCTTCGCCAGTTTTAACAATGTTTGTGACTGCTGATTGACAGATCTTATCTGCAGTCTGCGATTCTCCGAATGGAGACATTTTGAGACAAATGACAGCCGCTCGCGCGTCTCAGTGTTTACTCCTCTCGAAAGAGTGCTGTGTGATGCACATCACACATGGAATTCGATGTGTGATGCATCCGACCACTGCCAACAAAAACACACTGAAATAAAATAATCATCTCTGTAAGCGAAGGCCTAGGGATGACACTCCAGATCCCCCTATGGAATAAAGGGCCCTGCTGCAGCTCTGCAGGGAACATGCTTTTGGAAAATCAGAGAAGTCAGGCTATGACTGAACACATGGCAAAGGCTGGAAGAGTTGTGGAGGCGGGGGAGGTCCACGTGAGCTAGGCTGGAGGGAATAGGTAGGCAGATGATTTTCATTTTCCAGGATGAGATGGATCCAGGTATAGACCTGGCCACGAGCAGAAAGTGCTCCTGTTATGGAAAACCCAGTCAGAAAAGGTTGTGTCTTTGGCAAAAGGAGTTTGGATATGAGGGTCTGGACCGTGGAGAGCCTTGAAAGACAGTCTGGAGAATTGGTACCATCTGGGCAATGGGAAACCACTGAAGGTTTGGAGAAGTTGGTTATAATGATGGAAGTTCATCTGCAATAAGGTTGAGAAATGGAATGAATGAGCAAATGGATGTGAATGAATGAGAGGGTAAATCTCAGGTGAAGGAATCAGAGCTGAATCTTGAGGGCACCAGGGAGCCACTAAAAGGTTCAAGTAGAGAACAGCAGGACCGTATTTCTCTTCCAAGATGAAATGGGTGGGGTGACTGGAAGGAGTGGGAGAATTTTCAGGGTAAGGAGAGGAGTTGGACTGCTGCTTCTAAGATTCTTCCTTCGTACGTGTTGTCATGCTGCCCCCATGTCCACCTCCACCCTGAGGGTCACAAGTCAGCACAGCATATCGAAGTGTCTGGCATATGATAGACAGTTCATAAATATTTTTAATTAATTCATTGATTTATTGGTTGATTCACGAGCTTTTGGGAGACTGACTTTAAGGGCCTAAGTCATTTGGATTTTCTTCTTCTAAAAAAAAAGTTTGAAAAGAGTCTTCGCCAGTTTTAACAATGTTTGTGACTGCTGATTGACAGATCTTATCTGCAGTCTGCGATTCTCCGAATGGAGACATTTTGAGACAAATGACAGCCGCTCGCGCGTCTCAGTGTTTACTCCTCTCGAAAGAGTGCTGTGTGATGCACATCACACATGGAATTCGATGTGTGATGCATCCGACCACTGCCAACAAAAACACACTGAAATAAAATAATCATCTCTGTAAGCGAAGGCCTAGGGATGACACTCCAGATCCCCCTATGGAATAAAGGGCCCTGCTGCAGCTCTGCAGGGAACATGCTTTTGGAAAATCAGAGAAGTCAGGCTATGACTGAACACATGGCAAAGGCTGGAAGAGTTGTGGAGGCGGGGGAGGTCCACGTGAGCTAGGCTGGAGGGAATAGGTAGGCAGATGATTTTCATTTTCCAGGATGAGATGGATCCAGGTATAGACCTGGCCACGAGCAGAAAGTGCTCCTGTTATGGAAAACCCAGTCAGAAAAGGTTGTGTCTTTGGCAAAAGGAGTTTGGATATGAGGGTCTGGACCGTGGAGAGCCTTGAAAGACAGTCTGGAGAATTGGTACCATCTGGGCAATGGGAAACCACTGAAGGTTTGGAGAAGTTGGTTATAATGATGGAAGTTCATCTGCAATAAGGTTGAGAAATGGAATGAATGAGCAAATGGATGTGAATGAATGAGAGGGTAAATCTCAGGTGAAGGAATCAGAGCTGAATCTTGAGGGCACCAGGGAGCCACTAAAAGGTTCAAGTAGAGAACAGCAGGACCGTATTTCTCTTCCAAGATGAAATGGGTGGGGTGACTGGAAGGAGTGGGAGAATTTTCAGGGTAAGGAGAGGAGTTGGACTGCTGCTTCTAAGATTCTTCCTTCGTACGTGTTGTCATGCTGCCCCCATGTCCACCTCCACCCTGAGGGTCACAAGTCAGCACAGCATTTACAATTGCTAACTATGGTAACCCTACTCAGATGCCACTTCCTCCATAAAACCTTGCCCCGTTTTCCTACCTGAAAGGGACCTTTCTTCCTTGGAGCTTTCACACCTCTTCAGATGTTCCCTTCTAACTGCAGTGATCGCCTTTTATCTTAGCGTCAGGCTGTCTGGATTCGAACCACAGCTTTACCTTTACCACTTGCCATTTCTGTGGCTGTGGGCATGTCCCCTTAGCCTTCCCAGGGGTCTGTTTTCTCATAAATATAAGATGGGGATAATAATAAGGCCTTTTCCTAATGTCACTTTAAGGACTTAAGTATGTAATAGGCTTAAAACAGTGCCTAGAATGTAGTGAATTTTATATAAGCAATGACTGTTACCATCATCATTGTTATTATTACTATTTAAATGACCTGTGCCCATGTTTTATTTCTTATAATAGATTTGAGTCTTTTGAGCAAAAGGACTATGGCTTATTCATTTTTGCATCTTCCTCAGTGAGTACTGGATGCATTTATGTAGTATGCGCTTAATAAACATGTATAGAATAAATCAATAAGTGATCAAATGAATGAATGGATGTTAAGCCTTAGAATGGAATTTAACTATGATGCTACAAACAAAGAATTATTTGTATTCGAGCATACTTTCATCTTTAAAGGGAAAAAAACAGACTATGTGGGTAAGGGCAGGAACCTAAGAATCTGTACAGAAGGAGCACAAGGCAAGCCCTGCACAGTATTCTCAAAACCCAACTCTCCGCCTTGATGTTTTTTCATCTGCAAAATGAGGAGTGTTGATTAAATGATCTTGGGAGCCCTCTATAGCCTTAAAGTTCTATTATTGGGATCACTAGATTCTTAAAACTTTTGTTTTTTGATGACTAACACCATTAGGAATTTCCTAGAAAAGTCAGTGGAAGAATTTTTTTAATTGAAAAAATACTTCCCAGTGACGTTCAGTACCAGGACATAAAGATTTTATCAAGTTTAGCGAGGGCTTGTGTTAGAGGTGGACCCTCTGCTCCCCAGCTTTTCTTCCCTCCCCCGCTTTAATTAGGACTAACACATCAAGAAAAGAAGTTCTCTCAGAAATATGTACCACAGCCACATTTACCCCAAAGACACAGGAAGCCTGCAAACAAAAATCAAAGCTGCTCAGAATTCTCCTGGGAAAATGAACCATGAGAAGCACTAAAATGAATCCAGGTTCTCTGAGAAGCCACTGACCCTGCCCAATGTGGTTTGGCACTTTGGACTGCGCCACTTTGAGTCTTTTGGGGTTCAGCCTGTGAGGAGAAGACACTGAGGCTTCTAAAGATGCCTAGAGGCTCTGGCCAAAGAGGAGCCCTAGACTGGGAGGCCTGTCTTCTAAGTCGCTCTCAGCACACAATCTTCAAGGCTGGACCCCATCTGCCAGTGTAGCTATCCTTTGTGTCACTGAATGCTAAATTCTCCAGAGATTATGCTTATTTATCTCAGGACCCTTCCCCTACCCCCAAAGTATGCAGTACCTGGTTGCTCAACCAATAATTGTCAAATAAATGAATGCCAGCACCCCTTAAACACTGGATTTGAGGAATACTGACGTGAGAGAGAAGTTGCAGATACCTTCATTTCCATGGCATATGGTGGTTAACCAGCATAAACTAATTTCTGGATGAAAAGAAACTGTGTTACCGCTTAGTCATGTCTGACTCTACGTGACCCCATGGACTGTAGCCTGCCAGGCTCCTCTATATGTGGAATTTTCTAGGCAAGAAAACTGAAGTGGGTAGCCATTCCCTTCTCCGGGGGATCTTCCTGACCCAGGGATCAAACCTGAGTCTCCTGCAATGCAGGCAAATTCTTTATCATCCAAACCACCGGGGAAAAGAAAGCATATGTGTTAATTATGAGACAAAAGCGAGGCAACCAGCACGCATTCTCCTCCCCTCTTCCCTTGACTTCTCAATCAGCCTGGGCTGCCATGAACCAAATCCTGTGGGTCTGCCCATGTCTGAAAGGGTGCTTGGGGGTGGGCAAAAAATACTTCCAGTGACGTTCAGTACCAGGACATAAAGATTTTATCAAGTTTAGCGAGGGCTTGTGTTAGAGGTGGACCCTCTGCTCCCCAGCATTTCTTCCCTCCCCCGAATTAACTAAGACTAACACATCAAGAAAAGAAGTTCTCTCAGAAATATGTACCACAGCCACATTTACCCCAAAGACACAGGAAGCCTGCAAACAAAAATCAAAGCTGCTCAGAATTCTCCTGGGAAAATGAACCATGAGAAGCACTAAAATGAATCCAGGTTCTCTGAGAAGCCACTGACCCTGCCCAATGTGGTTTGGCACTTTGGACTGCGCCACTTTGAGTCTTTTGGGGTTCAGCCTGTGAGGAGAAGACACTGAGGCTTCTAAAGATGCCTAGAGGCTCTGGCCAAAGAGGAGCCCTAGACTGGGAGGCCTGTCTTCTAAGTCGCTCTCAGCACACAATCTTCAAGGCTGGACCCCATCTGCCAGTGTAGCTATCCTTTGTGTCACTGAATGCTAAATTCTCCAGAGATTATGCTTATTTATCTCAGGACCCTTCCCCTACCCCCAAAGTATGCAGTACCTGGTTGCTCAACCAATAATTGTCAAATAAATGAATGCCAGCACCCCTTAAACACTGGATTTGAGGAATACTGACGTGAGAGAGAAGTTGCAGATACCTTCATTTCCATGGCATATGGTGGTTAACCAGCATAAACTAATTTCTGGATGAAAAGAAACTGTGTTACCGCTTAGTCATGTCTGACTCTACGTGACCCCATGGACTGTAGCCTGCCAGGCTCCTCTATATGTGGAATTTTCTAGGCAAGAAAACTGAAGTGGGTAGCCATTCCCTTCTCCGGGGGATCTTCCTGACCCAGGGATCAAACCTGAGTCTCCTGCAATGCAGGCAAATTCTTTATCATCCAAACCACCGGGGAAAAGAAAGCATATGTGTTAATTATGAGACAAAAGCGAGGCAACCAGCACGCATTCTCCTCCCCTCTTCCCTTGACTTCTCAATCAGCCTGGGCTGCCATGAACCAAATCCTGTGGGTCTGCCCATGTCTGAAAGGGTGCTGATGATGGGGAGTAGCTGGCTGTTGGTGATAACAAGAGCCATGTGGCAGCCATGGCTGATTTCTGGTGTGGTTTTGCCCATCTTCCATAAACCTGCCAGCTTGTGATCTCCCCAAAAGAGCCCTGTACTGGGTTCTGTTCAGGGAGAGGAAAGCTAGATTCCTCCTCAACAGATGTCACCGTAATTAGATAACTCATTATATCAAGGAATAAGGAAAGGAGATTGACATAGATACAAATGCGAACATATTGATAGCTTTTCTGCATGTGAGTTTGTGCAATTTGGAAACTGATTTCCTGGACAAGGCTCAAGGGATGAGTCAGCGGTTGGAGCCTGGGGAGATTTTCCACAATGAGATTCTAGTCCTCGTCAAGTATCCTGAGAGCGTGCCACCCAGTAAGACCAATCCCAGGGGCGGCCAGGACTCAGGGCCGGTGTGGGTATGTGGGGGTGCCCTGTGTGCGTGGGAGAACCCCAGCAGAGATCCAGGGCCTGGGGGTGAAGGGGGAGAAGGAGGAAGGAGCATGCTGGGTAAGGAAGGCTGCATGCAGTGGCTGATGGGGGTTGATGAAGTCCTCTAACTCCTGGGTCCCCTCCCTGCATCCTGGGAGGTCCCCCCAGCAGAGATCGTGTGTCCTTCACAAGTACTCCCATGTGACCCTGCTCTTTCTCTGGGGACACCCGTCACCCTATAATGTACTTGCCTCTTTTTCCTGTGGCAAAAGGTGAGATTGGACTACATGATTCCCTTCAGCTTAAACGTTCTGAAGTTGGAAATGCCTTTTTAAAAATGGGATAAAGGAAGGAAGTCATGAGTTGGCATAGAGCACTTGTCTGCTTCTTCTCTGGTCATTTCCTATCCATCATTTTCCAGCAACCTCCCTAGGCTGACCTCTTTTTCCAGGGGCAGTGATCTGTCACACCTTCTGAAGACCCCAGAGCAACCCAGGCTCTTCCCCTGTGGTCTGCCTGCTCGTCTGTACTCAGCACTTTGTTTCTACAGGGAGATGTGGGGGAGTGGAGGGTGTGAACAGCAAGCGCCAGTCCTGCAGGAAGCCCTGGTTCCTGCTCCTGCCCCTGTGGTCTTCATCCTCCACCCCAGTACTTCCTTCGGAGCCCTCGAGGACCATCCCTCCCCTTCCTGCTCCCCACTTCCACCCCAGCATTCCACCTGCAGAGACAATGACCCTATGTACAGAGAAAATAGAATTGACCAGAAGGGTATTGTCTTCTCTTACTTTCATAGAAGGGGAGCCTCCCTCCTTCCTAAAAGCTTTCCCTGTGGCTGGCACTTGTCTCACCTCCTTAGAGTCATGCTCTGTCCTGTGCATTGTTTCTCGTCTGTGCTTTCCTCTGCCCCTACCTGACCCAGCTTCCCAGACATTCCTCTGAGTATTTACAGCATCTCCCATGTCTCTCCCCCATGTTCTTTCTACCACTGCTCTCTTCTCCTTCCTGGGCCTTCTACTCCCTACCCCACAGCTCATATACCTTCTCTTGAACCCATAAGGAAACCATCCAGTAGCCTGAACCTGGCATTCATACATCTTGCTAAGAGTTCTGGGAGAAATTCTTTTGGAGGAACCTTGAGTCTCTAAGCAGAAAGTTCATTTGAAGGAACCTTGAATCTATAAGCAGATAACATTATCCTCACGTGACTGAAGCAGGTAGGTAGGCTTTTTAAAGATTATGGATGCCACCAGACGCTTATATACAGGAGCCAATGCTGTGTTTGAAGTGTTAAAAGTGCGACAGGCTTTTAGCTATACATTTTTAAATAATTGACAGTCACACAGTCCAGGCCTGAATGACAAATGACTCTGAATAAAAGTTAAGAGCTACACCCAGCTGGCCCCATAAAAGAGAAGAGCTGAAGTCCATGCCTCTGAGACAGCCCGAGGCAATGATACCCATACCAATCCTGTGGCTGGGTAACTGAGGGGATGCAGAAGGACCTGGTCTCCTCGGGGCCACAGGCAGAATATCTCCTTCCTCCTTTGGAGTCACTGGCACCAAATCTGCCTGGAGGAGTGAGAAACAGTGACCCCGCTCTGACTACCCGGACTGCTCTTTCTTCCCACTTGGCCTTGGCATTAAAGCTCTTCTGGACTGGTTTTTGCTCATACCCCGTGAGCCTGTGCAAAAGTTCATTTAGAAGACCTGTTTGTAACTCTGACTCTGGAATAAGAAAGTCAGACCTTAATCAGACTAATACCCACCTTCCATCTGCTTTCCAGACCTACCACCTACTCATTCTGTGTTGCAACTCTCTCTCCTGGTACAAGCACCCCACTCTCTTTTCCACTGCTCCTTGTGGTCAAATCTGGTCTTTAAGCAGCGACCCACTCCAACCTAACTTTTCCAGGGAGCCTTCTATGCTCTGCCTAGCCTATTCACTCAGCTTGCACTGCTTCCTGTTAATGGTATTACTCTGCCTGAATGTACCTGTGTCCCCTGCTCTGTACCATGAATTTTTCCGGGAAGCAAGTTCAGTCTGAGACATTGTGAGTGTTATTGGCTTCTCCTTCCTGGGCCTTCTACTCCCTACCCCACAGCTCATATACCTTCTCTTGAACCCATAAGGAAACCATCCAGTAGCCTGAACCTGGCATTCATACATCTTGCTAAGAGTTCTGGGAGAAATTCTTTTGGAGGAACCTTGAGTCTCTAAGCAGAAAGTTCATTTGAAGGAACCTTGAATCTATAAGCAGATAACATTATCCTCACGTGACTGAAGCAGGTAGGTAGGCTTTTTAAAGATTATGGATGCCACCAGACGCTTATATACAGGAGCCAATGCTGTGTTTGAAGTGTTAAAAGTGCGACAGGCTTTTAGCTATACATTTTTAAATAATTGACAGTCACACAGTCCAGGCCTGAATGACAAATGACTCTGAATAAAAGTTAAGAGCTACACCCAGCTGGCCCCATAAAAGAGAAGAGCTGAAGTCCATGCCTCTGAGACAGCCGAGGCAATGATACCCATACCAATCCTGTGGCTGGGTAACTGAGGGGATGCAGAAGGACCTGGTCTCCTCGGGGCCACAGGCAGAATATCTCCTTCCTCCTTTGGAGTCACTGGCACCAAATCTGCCTGGAGGAGTGAGAAACAGTGCCCCCGCTCTGACTACCCGGACTGCTCTTTCTTCCCACTTGGCCTTGGCATTAAAGCTCTTCTGGACTGGTTTTTGCTCATACCCCGTGAGCCTGTGCAAAAGTTCATTTAGAAGACCTGTTTGTAACTCTGACTCTGGAATAAGAAAGTCAGACCTTAATCAGACTAATACCCACCTTCCATCTGCTTTCCAGACCTACCACCTACTCATTCTGTGTTGCAACTCTCTCTCCTGGTACAAGCACCCCACTCTCTTTTCCACTGCTCCTTGTGGTCAAATCTGGTCTTTAAGCAGCGACCCACTCCAACCTAACTTTTCCAGGGAGCCTTCTATGCTCTGCCTAGCCTATTCACTCAGCTTGCACTGCTTCCTGTTAATGGTATTACTCTGCCTGAATGTACCTGTGTCCCCTGCTCTGTACCATGAATTTTTCCGGGAAGCAAGTTCAGTCTGAGACATTGTGAGTGTATCCTCTAAGCCCCAGGCCAGTGTGGCTGGCTAAATGTAACTCGCTGTGGAAGGGGCATATCATTTCTAGTCACATACTACCTGCCTCACATTCATTATCTCATTGTAAAATGGAGACTCTGAGTAAGTCAAATGACTTGCCCAGGATCACACAGGTCAGAAGTGGCTGAGCTGAAGTTGAACCCAGGCTTTGTTGTGTTTATCCTACCCTGCCTTCCCAGCCCACCCCATCAAAGCCTCAAGCCCCTATCAGCTTCTGCAGTGAGAATTGGGAGGTAAAAGCAGACAGAAATGCTAACTTACTTAGGTGGGTAAATACTACTTTACGACCACAGTCTTTTCCACCAGAACATGCATCTTAAATGCCTCTGAACTTTTTAAGCACCTCTTGAAAGAGTGGAGTAAATGTGAACCATACAGTTAAAGGCAGGAGCAAGAAAAGAGATAGTCAAGAGTCAGGTTTTCTTCCGATAGTTATCCTCCTTGTTAGAGAGTTTGGTCTATAGATTTGGGAGGAGAGAAGGGGAAAGAAAGGAACTTCCAGGGAGAAATGGTACAGCTATCAAAGTGTGGCCAACTCTAGGGAGATACCTAAGCAAAGAAAAGTTTTGCTTGATTCACTCAATGAAATCTCTCCATGTTGCCTATTTAAAAGAGACCTTGGGGAAAAATAGACCTCTGCTTTCTGGAGGTCAGACTGGTATTTCTTGTCTGTATGGCCTAATGTGCTGGGACCAGAAGTCACCCAGAATAGTTAGGTTACATGCCAGTTTCTCCTTGACACGCTTCTTTTCTGTGAGCAGGGGCGTTTGACACCTTCACCTCATCGCAAGTAGAACAGTGTTTTTTAGACCCTCTTTCCCCACCCTTCACCAGTTCCCTTTCTCAAGGCCTTCTTCCTCTGCCTGTTCATCTGGGCTCTAACATGTTCCTCTGTGCATTCAGGGACTCGTGCAGGGAGAAGAGAGGTGGCCTCTCTTGTTTCCCCACTCATGGCAGTTTCCTACCAGCTCTCAGGGCCCCAAACTTGACAGGTATTACTGATGCCTGCCTCTGTACTTTTCGGAAATTATCTCTTTGGTGTATCCTCTAAGCCCCAGGCCAGTGTGGCTGGCTAAATGTAACTCGCTGTGGAAGGGGCATATCATTTCTAGTCACATACTACCTGCCTCACATTCATTATCTCATTGTAAAATGGAGACTCTGAGTAAGTCAAATGACTTGCCCAGGATCACACAGGTCAGAAGTGGCTGAGCTGAAGTTGAACCCAGGCTTTGTTGTGTTTATCCTACCCTGCCTTCCCAGCCCACCCCATCAAAGCCTCAAGCCCCTATCAGCTTCTGCAGTGAGAATTGGGAGGTAAAAGCAGACAGAAATGCTAACTTACTTAGGTGGGTAAATACTACTTTACGACCACAGTCTTTTCCACCAGAACATGCATCTTAAATGCCTCTGAACTTTTTAAGCACCTCTTGAAAGAGTGGAGTAAATGTGAACCATACAGTTAAAGGCAGGAGCAAGAAAAGAGATAGTCAAGAGTCAGGTTTTCTTCCGATAGTTATCCTCCTTGTTAGAGAGTTTGGTCTATAGATTTGGGAGGAGAGAAGGGGAAAGAAAGGAACTTCCAGGGAGAAATGGTACAGCTATCAAAGTGTGGCCAACTCTAGGGAGATACCTAAGCAAAGAAAAGTTTTGCTTGATTCACTCAATGAAATCTCTCCATGTTGCCTATTTAAAAGAGACCTTGGGGAAAAATAGACCTCTGCTTTCTGGAGGTCAGACTGGTATTTCTTGTCTGTATGGCCTAATGTGCTGGGACCAGAAGTCACCCAGAATAGTTAGGTTACATGCCAGTTTCTCCTTGACACGCTTCTTTTCTGTGAGCAGGGGTGTTTGACACCTTCACTTCATGGCAAGTAGAACAGTGTTTTTTAAACCCTCTTTCCCCACCCTTCACCAGTTCCCTTTCTCAAGGCCTTCTTCCTCTGCCTGTTCATCTGGGCTCTAACATGTTCCTCTGTGCATTCAGGGACTCGTGCAGGGAGAAGAGAGGTGGCCTCTCTTGTTTCCCCACTCATGGCAGTTTCCTACCAGCTCTCAGGGCACGAGCACTGATGCCTCCCTACTATAGGGACTGTCTTGACAGCAATAGTGTGAGGAAGGACTATGGAATCCAACACACTGTAGATTCAAGCTGCCTCAAAGGTGGGGTGGCACTAAAGAAATAAGAAAGTTGTTTTCAAAAGCATAGTCCACGTTTCTGGGCTACACTGTTTTCAAAGCACTGTATGCAGTTCTGGACCTCACACTGTCATTCACTTACGCTGACCAGGCTGTGAGGGGACTGGAAACAAGGCTCTGTGGAGGATGCTCAAAGGAACCATGAGTATGGCTGCGAAAGTGGTGATATCTAATCTCTAAAGAACTGTCTTGAGGCAAAGGAAGCTGATGGCCTTTTTTGTGGCCCTTGGAGGCAGGGCAAATGGGAGAAAGCTCTAGGCAGGCAGCTTCACTTGATAAGATGATGTTGCCTGAGGCTCAGACCTTCTCCAAGGTGGAATGAAAGGTGGTCAACTCCCTTGCTCTGCATGTGCCCAAGCAGAGGCAAAGGAGCCTTAGACTGGGGAAAAGGTCAGGTTGGCGCATAGCTGCTTTTACAGATAAGATGTAGCCTGTGGGGTTTTCATTACAAAGATATGATCTGCCTTCTTATTTTGCATTTTCAATTCATGACTCAGGGAAACAGAACAGCCAGGAGCTTTTTGGAACATACAAGAGTCTAAGGTAGCCAGCTGTAAATGACCCAGAAACCAAAGGGGGCCACATTTAGCAATTTTGCTTGCAATGAACATCATTCCTATTTTGAGCATTCTTACGTCCTTAAACAGAGACTGTCGTTTCTGGCTCCAGTCTCAGAAACAATAACATACCTACTGGAACATGAACATTAGCTCCGTCAGTCTAAGGGGTGTTTGACACCTTCACTTCATGGCAAGTAGAACAGTGTTTTTTAAACCCTCTTTCCCCACCCTTCACCAGTTCCCTTTCTCAAGGCCTTCTTCCTCTGCCTGTTCATCTGGGCTCTAACATGTTCCTCTGTGCATTCAGGGACTCGTGCAGGGAGAAGAGAGGTGGCCTCTCTTGTTTCCCCACTCATGGCAGTTTCCTACCAGCTCTCAGGGCACGAGCACTGATGCCTCCCTACTATAGGGACTGTCTTGACAGCAATAGTGTGAGGAAGGACTATGGAATCCAACACACTGTAGATTCAAGCTGCCTCAAAGGTGGGGTGGCACTAAAGAAATAAGAAAGTTGTTTTCAAAAGCATAGTCCACGTTTCTGGGCTACACTGTTTTCAAAGCACTGTATGCAGTTCTGGACCTCACACTGTCATTCACTTACGCTGACCAGGCTGTGAGGGGACTGGAAACAAGGCTCTGTGGAGGATGCTCAAAGGAACCATGAGTATGGCTGCGAAAGTGGTGATATCTAATCTCTAAAGAACTGTCTTGAGGCAAAGGAAGCTGATGGCCTTTTGTGTGGCCCTTGGAGGCAGGGCAAATGGGAGAAAGCTCTAGGCAGGCAGCTTCACTTGATAAGATGATGTTGCCTGAGGCTCAGACCTTCTCCAAGGTGGAATGAAAGGTGGTCAACTCCCTTGCTCTGCATGTGCCCAAGCAGAGGCAAAGGAGCCTTAGACTGGGGAAAAGGTCAGGTTGGCGCATAGCTGCTTTTACAGATAAGATGTAGCCTGTGGGGTTTTCATTACAAAGATATGATCTGCCTTCTTATTTTGCATTTTCAATTCATGACTCAGGGAAACAGAACAGCCAGGAGCTTTTTGGAACATACAAGAGTCTAAGGTAGCCAGCTGTAAATGACCCAGAAACCAAAGGGGGCCACATTTAGCAATTTTGCTTGCAATGAACATCATTCCTATTTTGAGCATTCTTACGTCCTTAAACAGAGACTGTCGTTTCTGGCTCCAGTCTCAGAAACAATAACATACCCCTAGGGCTTGTGATCCACACTAGAGAAATCATTAGCTCCGTCATCGAACACCATCTGAAAGAGTCGTTATATCTCATTCAAATCAAACCGAACTTGCAAATATTTACCGAGCACTTCGCTGGTGCAAGGAGAACCAAGACGGGCAATATCTGGTCCCTGCCACTTAGGCACCAACAAGAAAGTGACAGGGAGAGAACCGGCTGGTGAACAGCTTCATTACCGTGTCACCTCCTCCAGCTCATTTCCCACCTGTTGGGACTATTTGTATAAAATCGCCAGCAGCGTCCCCTAGGCTGTGAGTTTCCTCAGAGGCTGCACAGCTTATTGGCTAAGATGCATCATTTGCATTGGTAAAAACTGAGCTCACCTCCTCAGAACACACCTGGTCTTATGTCAGCTATAAATTAGGACCTGTTTCTTTACTGGCTTATACTGTAGTTTCTTCAAACCTAAGCAATGAAACCCATTATGGTGTGAATTGTATTAAATACCCCAGGCTAAAACCCTCAGCCCTGTGGCCTGATACATACATATGTGCTCAGCAAATATTCACGACTGCTATGACTACCACTACTGCAGTGGGGATCACTCTCATGTAGAGGTTCATTTCTAAAGTAAATTCATACCGTGAAACCCACACCCAGTCACCATGGCCTCAGAACCCTCCTTTGCTTGACCTCAGAAGCATATGCTCGTGCAGAGCTGCCAGCACAACTTATTTCTTTCTCACACACTCTCTCTCTCTCACGGGCCCCCTTAAATTCATAACAGCAATAATGAGGGCTTATTACACGCCGGGCCCTTGTCTAACCCTTTATGTGTACTGGCCTATTTAATTTCATATCAACTCTGTAAGGTGGGGGCTAGGATTTCCTCCATGTCACCTATGAGGAAAGAGAGGCACAGAATACCTGTTTCCAAACACTGGGTCTGACTATCTCCCCTACAGGAAATAGGGTGTGAGTACACCCAAATGCTAATGTCAGAAGGCTCAACCATTTACACAAGTCCTGGCATTCAGCCAACATTTGTAGAATGAACGAGTTCCCCCAGGTACTAGTTGTAGGACATTTTGCCTTTGTGCAAGGAATCCATATTCCCAAAAACTCTCACCGAACAGGGGAGATGGGGCTGGGCTAAGGTCTTCAGACAGTGTCCCCATCTCAGAAGCCTCCTTGGTGTTCTTTGCTCATGCATAGCCAGTTACTAGATTGAATCTCCATGCTTAATCCTTCATGGAGCCAGCTCATGTCTCATGCCACCATAAGTCTTCCTCCCAGGCCATCGTCCTTTTGGATCATCTTGGAGCCACCACGTCACCACTGGAATGGGGGAGTGGTGTGAAGGAAGGCTTATAACCTCTAGCACGCTTTGGAGGGACTCCAGTAAACCCATGTTTCTCTACCTGGGGTGATAGGAGGAAATACAAAGAGGTATTCTTAAGAGTCCCTGAGTTTTCTCCAGGAACTGTTAAGTGATGTGCTTTTGCTTCAATTATGATATGACAACATTTGGTATTAGCATATTCTAGAGGTTAAAACTACAAATTCTGGAGTCAGAAATTGTGGATACAAATCTTGACCTTGCCACTTGGCAGTGTGTATCCTTCCATCTAGGTTCGTGGACAAGGTGAGAAGTTGAATGAAGTAAGCGAGTGGTCCTCTTGGCTTTCTTTTCCTTCCACTCACCTCAGGCAACTCAGGAGGCCATCCTGGTTTGTGTTTATAGTTAAGTCCTTGCTGTTGGTATAAGACTTCCTGGAGGAGATGACAATGAACTGAGAGAATGAGTTGGCATCCACCAGCCCGTGTATTGCGTAACCATTAAAGTCATTTCTACAATACCTTGCTGTTTGTGATGGATTCTCCCATGCATTTGGTCCTGACAGAAACCAAGCTAGGTAAGGTAGCAGTATGTAAATGTATATATAGTCAATCCTCCTTAGTCACAGATTCCATATGTGTGAATTTGCCTACTTGTAAACTTGACCTGTAACCCCCAAAATCAACCCTCACAGCAGCCGACAGTCGTTTGCAGGCATGAGCAGAGCAGTGAAAAATTTTGAGCTGCCCATCACACATGCTCCAAGCCAAGATCAAACAAGGGGACGCTCTGCCTTCTTGTTTCAGCTCTCCTATTGCAAACAAACTGATTTTTGCTATCTATTTTCATATTTCTTGCACTTTTTGTTAGAGATTTTGCTGTTTAAAATGTCTCCAAGCATGGTGGTGCACAAGGAGATAGTGGTGTGACTTATAGAGAAAATATGTGATACTAGATTGAATCTCCATGCTTAATCCTTCATGGAGCCAGCTCATGTCTCATGCCACCATAAGTCTTCCTCCCAGGCCATCGTCCTTTTGGATCATCTTGGAGCCACCACGTCACCACTGGAATGGGGGAGTGGTGTGAAGGAAGGCTTATAACCTCTAGCACGCTTTGGAGGGACTCCAGTAAACCCATGTTTCTCTACCTGGGGTGATAGGAGGAAATACAAAGAGGTATTCTTAAGAGTCCCTGAGTTTTCTCCAGGAACTGTTAAGTGATGTGCTTTTGCTTCAATTATGATATGACAACATTTGGTATTAGCATATTCTAGAGGTTAAAACTACAAATTCTGGAGTCAGAAATTGTGGATACAAATCTTGACCTTGCCACTTGGCAGTGTGTATCCTTCCATCTAGGTTCGTGGACAAGGTGAGAAGTTGAATGAAGTAAGCGAGTGGTCCTCTTGGCTTTCTTTTCCTTCCACTCACCTCAGGCAACTCAGGAGGCCATCCTGGTTTGTGTTTATAGTTAAGTCCTTGCTGTTGGTATAAGACTTCCTGGAGGAGATGACAATGAACTGAGAGAATGAGTTGGCATCCACCAGCCCGTGTATTGCGTAACCATTAAAGTCATTTCTACAATACCTTGCTGTTTGTGATGGATTCTCCCATGCATTTGGTCCTGACAGAAACCAAGCTAGGTAAGGTAGCAGTATGTAAATGTATATATAGTCAATCCTCCTTAGTCACAGATTCCATATGTGTGAATTTGCCTACTTGTAAACTTGACCTGTAACCCCCAAAATCAACCCTCACAGCAGCCGACAGTCGTTTGCAGGCATGAGCAGAGCAGTGAAAAATTTTGAGCTGCCCATCACACATGCTCCAAGCCAAGATCAAACAAGGGGACGCTCTGCCTTCTTGTTTCAGCTCTCCTATTGCAAACAAACTGATTTTTGCTATCTATTTTCATATTTCTTGCACTTTTTGTTAGAGATTTTGCTGTTTAAAATGTCTCCAAGCATGGTGGTGCACAAGGAGATAGTGGTGTGACTTATAGAGAAAATATGTGTTAGATGAGCCTCATTCAGGCATGAATTCCAGTGCTGTTGGCTAGCAGTTGAATGTCAATGAATCAACAATAATATTAATATCTTTAAACCGAAACACATAGAAAACAAGGTTACGTGTTTCTCCTCAGAGGAACAGTTCAAATATTCATCAGTGAAGCATTCCCAGTCAGTCTATAGGACAAACTATCACAAATAATGAGAATATAGTGTGGACTTTCTTGGTGTTGTTTAGTCACTCAGTCGTATCTGACTCTTTGCAAACCCATAGACTGTAGCACGCCAGGCTCCTCTGTCCATGGTATTTCCCAGACAAAAATGCTGGAGTGGGTTGCCATTCCCTTCTCCAGGGCATCTTCCCAACCCAGGGAGGGAACCCATGTCACTTGCATTGGCAGGCAAATTCTTTACCATGGAGCCACCAGGGAAGGTCAGGGCATATTATACTATATAATATATACATATTATACATATACATATTATACATATTACATATTTTACATATATAAAATAAAGGGAACTGAGGCTCAGAAAGGTTAGAGAATCTGCCCTCAAAGGCATGAGACCACATATCTATGGCAGGTCTGAGGCCATACTCCACCCACTACCATCCTCTGCCGGTAGAGATTCATGGCCCAAAGTATTTCATGAACAATTGCTATTTGCGGAGTTTGAGTAAGGAGAGTTTACTCTAGCTGTTTTAAGCCTCTCCTTTGCTAGACTAGTCTTTATTTCTCCTCCTGTCCCTCTTTGGTTTTTTTGTTTGTTTTTTTTTCAAGGGGAGGGTGTTCATCTGTCTTTGTTTTGTCATTGCATGGGGCCTCCCAAACAAATAAATTCATAGGTACCTCTTACACTAGTCTTTCCAAGGAAGGATCAAGAGCAGTCGTTTGCAGGCATGAGCAGAGCAGTGAAAAATTTTGAGCTGCCCATCACACATGCTCCAAGCCAAGATCAAACAAGGGACGCTCTGCCTTCTTGTTTCAGCTCTCCTATTGCAAACAAACTGATTTTTGCTATCTATTTTCATATTTCTTGCACTTTTTGTTAGAGATTTTGCTGTTTAAAATGTCTCCAAGCATGGTGGTGCACAAGGAGATAGTGGTGTGACTTATAGAGAAAATATGTGTTAGATGAGCCTCATTCAGGCATGAATTCCAGTGCTGTTGGCTAGCAGTTGAATGTCAATGAATCAACAATAATATTAATATCTTTAAACCGAAACACATAGAAAACAAGGTTACGTGTTTCTCCTCAGAGGAACAGTTCAAATATTCATCAGTGAAGCATTCCCAGTCAGTCTATAGGACAAACTATCACAAATAATGAGAATATAGTGTGGACTTTCTTGGTGTTGTTTAGTCACTCAGTCGTATCTGACTCTTTGCAAACCCATAGACTGTAGCACGCCAGGCTCCTCTGTCCATGGTATTTCCCAGACAAAAATGCTGGAGTGGGTTGCCATTCCCTTCTCCAGGGCATCTTCCAAACCCAGGGATGGACCCCTGTCTCCTGCATTGGCAGGCAAATTCTTTATCACTGAGCCACCCGGAAGGTCAGGGCATATTATACTATATAATATATACATATTATACATATACATATTATACATATTACATATTTTACATATATAAAATAAAGGGAACTGAGGCTCAGAAAGGTTAGAGAATCTGCCCTCAAAGGCATGAGACCACATATCTATGGCAGGTCTGAGGCCATACTCCACCCACTACCATCCTCTGCCGGTAGAGATTCATGGCCCAAAGTATTTCATGAACAATTGCTATTTGCGGAGTTTGAGTAAGGAGAGTTTACTCTAGCTGTTTTAAGCCTCTTCTTTGCTAGACTAGTCTTTATTTCTCCTCCTGTCCCTCTTTGGTTTTTTTGTTTGTTTTTTTTTCAAGGGGAGGGTGTTCATCTGTAATTGTTTTGTCATTGCATGGAAGGTCCTCCCAAACAAATAAATTCATAGGTACCTCTTACACTAGTCTTTCCAAGGAAGGATCTAGAAGAGTAGGGCAACTAACCTGGGAATCAATTCCTATCAAGTTTATACATGAATCAAGGATCATTATCTTCCATCATTCTTACTAATATATTTTTTAGAAATGCATTTTTTTTAATTTATTTATTTTTGTCTATTCTGAGTTTTCACTGCTGCTGCAGGCTCTTCTCTAGCTGCAGGGCATAGAGGCTACTCCCTAGTTGAGGTGAGCAGGCTTCTTGTTGTGGCTCACGGGCTTAGCTGCTCCACAGCATGTGGGACCCTCATGGATCAGGGATCAAACCCGTGTCTCCTGCACTGGCAGCTGAACTCTTCACCACTGAGATACCAGGGAAGCCCCTTACTAATATTTTAACGTCTAAAATGGGGCAGTTGAGCAAAAGAAATGTCCACACCCTCCTTGACCCCTCACCACCCACTCCCTGCAGCCTTCACAAATCCTTGAGGTGCCCACCCCTCCCCAGTGGGGAGCAGTGCTTCTTTGTAAGCGTTTTCAAACACTCAGTGTCACTTTGTGGGAATTTAGATCCAACATATCTCCTTTCACAGGTCCCACAATGCTTCGGCAATGATGGGTTTGACAGGCGTGACAGAAGAAAGGCAGGAGGGCGGAGGAGAAGAGGGAG
The DNA here is from genome assembly GCA_022376925.1 of Tragulus kanchil. Taxonomy (NCBI): domain Eukaryota; kingdom Metazoa; phylum Chordata; class Mammalia; order Artiodactyla; family Tragulidae; genus Tragulus; species Tragulus kanchil. Next base: position 43,063,593 of record JAIOJX010000023.1, read on the forward strand.
GATGAACAAGTGTCTGTGAAGTGGCGTTTATATTTAGAATTTCCTTTCAAACTTCCAAGGGTTGGTGTGCCAGTCAGGACTCTTGGTATAAACAACAGAATCCACTTAGCTCATCTTAATGGAAAGAGAATTTATTGAAGAATATTAGATAGCTCACAGAATCTCCAGGACAGCCAAACTGTGCAGCATACAGGTAGCCAGCCGGGCAAATGTCCAAACCACCAAGTGAGATTATACCTTCCAAGGCCCCACTGGCAACCCACCCAGACATAACCACCATGGCTTTCACCAAACACACTGAGCATTGAACACCAGAACCTCAGGCTTGGACACTCCCACTTCTAAGCTGAATTCTTCCATGGGTATATCCAGTTGGTAGAGTCCAGCTCACAGGACTGAGGACTGGCCTGGTCTCAGACTTAATGGATCCCCAAATGGAACCAGATCAACTTGTTAACTTGCTAGTGTCCTCTGGGAAGTCACTGAATGTACTTATTCTAGTTCTTCCTCTTTGGTATGAAGAATTCAGCTCAGTGTGCTCTAAGGTGACTTTCAGCTCACAAATGCTATAATTTGGTAATTCTGAGTTTTCACTGCTGCTGCAGGCTCTTCTCTAGCTGCAGGGCATAGAGGCTACTCCCTAGTTGAGGTGAGCAGGCTTCTTGTTGTGGCTCACGGGCTTAGCTGCTCCACAGCATGTGGGACCCTCATGGATCAGGGATCAAACCCGTGTCTCCTGCACTGGCAGCTGAACTCTTCACCACTGAGATACCAGGGAAGCCCCTTACTAATATTTTAACGTCTAAAATGGGGCAGTTGAGCAAAAGAAATGTCCACACCCTCCTTGACCCCTCACCACCCACTCCCTGCAGCCTTCACAAATCCTTGAGGTGCCCACCCCTCCCCAGTGGGGAGCAGTGCTTCTTTGTAAGCGTTTTCAAACACTCAGTGTCACTTTGTGGGAATTTAGATCCAACATATCTCCTTTCACAGGTCCCACAATGCTTCGGCAATGATGGGTTTGACAGGCGTGACAGAAGAAAGGCAGGAGGGCGGAGGAGAAGAGGGAGGATGAACAAGTGTCTGTGAAGTGGCGTTTATATTTAGAATTTCCTTTCAAACTTCCAAGGGTTGGTGTGCCAGTCAGGACTCTTGGTATAAACAACAGAATCCACTTAGCTCATCTTAATGGAAAGAGAATTTATTGAAGAATATTAGATAGCTCACAGAATCTCCAGGACAGCCAAACTGTGCAGCATACAGGTAGCCAGCCGGGCAAATGTCCAAACCACCAAGTGAGATTATACCTTCCAAGGCCCCACTGGCAACCCACCCAGACATAACCACCATGGCTTTCACCAAACACACTGAGCATTGAACACCAGAACCTCAGGCTTGGACACTCCCACTTCTAAGCTGAATTCTTCCATGGGTATATCCAGTTGGTAGAGTCCAGCTCACAGGACTGAGGACTGGCCTGGTCTCAGACTTAATGGATCCCCAAATGGAACCAGATCAACTTGTTAACTTGCTAGTGTCCTCTGGGAAGTCACTGAATGTACTTATTCTAGTTCTTCCTCTTTGGTATGAAGAATTCAGCTCAGTGTGCTCTAAGGTGACTTTCAGCTCACAAATGCTATAATTTGGTAATTCTGAGCATCTGAGAATGTTTTATTTAGCACTCAGCCACCCCAGGATGTTTGATAAAATCTGATCATTTGGACAAGTCCCAGGAAAAGAACAGATCAGAGCCTGCATTGGGTGTTGGGAGCCCACCTGATGGGAGAATGTGTGTTTGTAGTGGGAGGTAGGGAGGTGGATGCTGAGAGTATGGAGACTTTTAGAACTAGAGGGAATTATGAGATTTTCTTTCTTTCTTTCATTTCAAATATGGAAACTGAGCCTCAGAGAAGAAAATGATGAATCTAGGTTCACAGAGTTAGTTAAAGGCAGAACTGGGATTAGCATTACCTTTCCTACTTTCCATTCCAGGGCTCTTTCCCTGGTGCCAGGAATGGAAAACAGATTTCCTTTCCTTTCCTGTGCAGACTGTAGTGAATTAGCATGGCTGCCTTGAACAGTGCCTTCAGGAAGTTTCCCAAGTCCTTCAGTGCTCAGTGAGAAGAATCCTGTAATTGATTAGTAGTGTCTGTTATGGCCACAGCAGGGAAGGGTGGTCACCCAGTTTTTTCCATCTCTAACTTACCAGGCCTCATTATAGCCTCAAATTACACAGAGAAATTCTCCATAGAGGACAAGCAGGTGAAAAAGGAGTAGAACTCTACACAACCCATTCTGAAGAAGACTCTTTCAAATAGCCCAAAATTAAGATGTGGTAGTCAATGTATGTTTAGGGAACCAGTTCACACCTACATTCAAAGTTTTCTAAGTAACACTGGGAATAAAGAATATTGCACGTTGTGAAAAGTGCTTGTGAAAGCCAGAATGTGAGACCTAGGAAAGCAGAATAAGAGAACAGTTAAGGTAGAGACACATTGTACAATTTGTGCCCAGGAGTTTTTTGGGGGGTTATGTTGTTCTAACTAAAATATTGCTTGGATTGTGACAGTGAAATTAATTTATTCTCATAAACAGGGTTATATGTAAAATCTGTATGAGATATGCATTGGTTAATAACTCCGTGCCTAAATTTAATTCTAGTTAATAATAATGATGAATGAGTTATGTGGCTCAGATGGTAAAGAATCTACCTGCAATACAGAAGACCTGGGTTCCATCTTTGGGTCAGTAAGATTCCCTGGAGAAGGGAATGGAAACCCACTGCAGTGTTCTTACATGAAGAATCCCATGAACAGAGGAGCTTGGCAGGCTACAGTCCATGGGATCACAAACAGTCAGACACAACTGAGTGACTGGCACACAATAATAATGATGATGATAATAATAAGTATCTCATTTAATCCTCATTACAAACTTGTGAGATAAATACTCTTATCATCGTTGTTTTATAGCTGGGAAATCTGAGTTTTGGATGGCCTAAAGGACTGCCCTAAGGTCACAATTAGTGGATGGCAGAGCTGGGACTGAATCCAAAAAAAAAAAAAATCATGATTTTTTTTTTTCCCCATTCATGTTAATTAAAAGTTGGATCCAAGCTAAAGAATGTTTTGAGAATTTGTGTACGTTATGAGAAGTGAGATATGAACCTGTACAGAACTGGCCTTGAAATATTAACTCCTCTTAAGAGGAAAGTGGCATCACCACGTTCCCCTTGTTTTCATCTACTGAAATTCAAATCACCCAAACTTCTTAGCTTCTCTGGGAAAACTAAGCGACCCACCACTTTCAAAGGAAGCTCGTGGGGTTTGTGCACAACAATTTCACATTTTCCCCAAAACACCAACACAGCCAATCCAGGTTAAAGGATATCAGCATTGCCACACACTCTTCTTTTTCCCAAATTAATCAAGAAGTAGGAATTTCTGACAAATGCCATCTGCTGATTTTTCAGAGAGACAAGTTTTGGTGGTGTGACCAGCAGGTGCCTCGGCTTTCTAGCATGCAGTACCAAAATAGTCACCATGGCAACCCTCAGAGGGCAGGCTTCCAAAGAGATGCATTGTGAGACCAAGGAAAGCAGAATAAGAGAACAGTTAAGGTAGAGACACATTGTACAATTTGTGCCCAGGAGTTTTTTGGGGGGTTATGTTGTTCTAACTAAAATATTGCTTGGATTGTGACAGTGAAATTAATTTATTCTCATAAACAGGGTTATATGTAAAATCTGTATGAGATATGCATTGGTTAATAACTCCGTGCCTAAATTTAATTCTAGTTAATAATAATGATGAATGAGTTATGTGGCTCAGATGGTAAAGAATCTACCTGCAATACAGAAGACCTGGGTTCCATCTTTGGGTCAGTAAGATTCCCTGGAGAAGGGAATGGAAACCCACTGCAGTGTTCTTACATGAAGAATCCCATGAACAGAGGAGCTTGGCAGGCTACAGTCCATGGGATCACAAACAGTCAGACACAACTGAGTGACTGGCACACAATAATAATGATGATGATAATAATAAGTATCTCATTTAATCCTCATTACAAACTTGTGAGATAAATACTCTTATCATCGTTGTTTTATAGCTGGGAAATCTGAGTTTTGGATGGCCTAAAGGACTGCCCTAAGGTCACAATTAGTGGATGGCAGAGCTGGGACTGAATCCAAAAAAAAAAAAAATCATGATTTTTTTTTTTCCCCATTCATGTTAATTAAAAGTTGGATCCAAGCTAAAGAATGTTTTGAGAATTTGTGTACGTTATGAGAAGTGAGATATGAACCTGTACAGAACTGGCCTTGAAATATTAACTCCTCTTAAGAGGAAAGTGGCATCACCACGTTCCCCTTGTTTTCATCTACTGAAATTCAAATCACCCAAACTTCTTAGCTTCTCTGGGAAAACTAAGCGACCCACCACTTTCAAAGGAAGCTCGTGGGGTTTGTGCACAGCAATTTCACATTTTCCCCAAAACACCAACACAGCCAATCCAGGTTAAAGGATATCAGCATTGCCACACACTCTTCTTTTTCCCAAATTAATCAAGAAGTAGGAATTTCTGACAAATGCCATCTGCTGATTTTTCAGAGAGACAAGTTTTGGTGGTGTGACCAGCAGGTGCCTCGGCTTTTTCTAGCATGCAGTACCAAAATAGTCACCATGGCAACCCTCAGAGGGCAGGCTTCCAAAGAGATGCATTGTGAGCACAGAAACTCTAGAGCACTTTCAAGCAAGAAGGAAGGAGGCTCAGTGGGCAGATTTCCAGTGTGGGGAGCAGGATCTTCTCCCCACATCCCCAGGCCAGCCCCAGGCTGCCATGTACCTGGTAGAGTGAGACTCAGTCACCCTGGGGCTTTTGCTGCCAGGAAAAGAGAAAATGAGAATGTGTGGGGAGTGGCAGGAGGAATAAGCAACTCCCAGATTTTTTGCAGGGACTACAGTGGCTTGAGAGTGAGATAAGTCCCTTGGAGGAGGGACAAAAGAGGCCTGGGACTTGACAAGAAACTTGGGTTCTCATTGCTAACCAAGTGATCTTGGGCAATTGACCTCACCTCTCTGAGTTCCAGCTTCCCATTTGAGAACTGTGGGTGGTGAATTCACCCTGCCTCACCACAGGGGTAATTGACAATATGATATGGTGCTTGTGGAAGCTCTTGGTAAGGTGCTCAGTGGGCAGCTTCCAGCAAAAAGAGCAGAGACTTGGGGTTTAGGAAGCCTGGGTTCCTGGCCAGACTTGGCTACTTTCTGATCCTGTGAGCCTAGGGCAAGGCACAGAGTTTCCCAGATCTCAGTGTCCTCCCCTCACAGAGACAATAATATGTGCTGCCTGGCAATGAGGGTATGCAGGTTCATGAGGTGCAGCATCTGTGAACAGGGGTGCAGGTCTGCCCCCTCCTCTGGGCTTCTCTGTGGCCTGGGATTCCACACACCCCTGTGGTGTTCGAAGCACACACTGAGACAGGATTAAACTTGAGGATTTTACTTGAGGAAGCACATGGTGGGTAGGGGAGCTAGAAGAGGCCAGTGGGGGAGAACCATCACACCAGAATGCAAGTCTGACCTCAGAGCAGGAAAGTGGGGAGGAAGGTTGGCTGGAAGAATCCAAGACCCACTACGTGTTCTAGGAAGGTGAAGCAAAGGGCATCAGGGAGTCTTCAAACCACAGCCAGCGTCAGAGAAGCCACGGAGTACTAAGCACCCCTGACTCACTCCAGGCTGACTAGCTGGGAGCAGCCCATAGGAAATGAGACCTCAGTACAATTCCAAGTGCACAGCCGCCAGAGCCCTTGGTCAATTTGACTCTTTGCTGCAAGGCGTGTCTCATGGTCACCATACCTACCCCATCTTAACCTCTTTCACTTGGTGTTGGTCTTCTCCCCACATCCCAGGCCAGCCCAGGCTGCCATGTACCTGGTAGAGTGAGACTCAGTCACCCTGGGGCTTTTGCTGCCAGGAAAAGAAATGAGAATGTGTGGGGAGTGGCAGGAGGAATAAGCAACTCCCAGATTTTTTGCAGGGACTACAGTGGCTTGAGAGTGAGATAAGTCCCTTGGAGGAGGGACAAAAGAGGCCTGGGACTTGACAAGAAACTTGGGTTCTCATTGCTAACCAAGTGATCTTGGGCAATTGACCTCACCTCTCTGAGTTCCAGCTTCCCATTTGAGAACTGTGGGTGGTGAATTCACCCTGCCTCACCACAGGGGTAATTGACAATATGATATGGTGCTTGTGGAAGCTCTTGGTAAGGTGCTCAGTGGGCAGCTTCCAGCAAAAAGAGCAGAGACTTGGGGTTTAGGAAGCCTGGGTTCCTGGCCAGACTTGGCTACTTTCTGATCCTGTGAGCCTAGGGCAAGGCACAGAGTTTCCCAGATCTCAGTGTCCTCCCCTCACAGAGACAATAATATGTGCTGCCTGGCAATGAGGGTATGCAGGTTCATGAGGTGCAGCATCTGTGAACAGGGGTGCAGGTCTGCCCCCTCCTCTGGGCTTCTCTGTGGCCTGGGATTCCACACACCCCTGTGGTGTTCGAAGCACACACTGAGACAGGATTAAACTTGAGGATTTTACTTGAGGAAGCACATGGTGGGTAGGGGAGCTAGAAGAGGCCAGTGGGGGAGAACCATCACACCAGAATGCAAGTCTGACCTCAGAGCAGGAAAGTGGGGAGGAAGGTTGGCTGGAAGAATCCAAGACCCACTACGTGTTCTAGGAAGGTGAAGCAAAGGGCATCAGGGAGTCTTCAAACCACAGCCAGCGTCAGAGAAGCCACGGAGTACTAAGCACCCCTGACTCACTCCAGGCTGACTAGCTGGGAGCAGCCCATAGGAAATGAGACCTCAGTACAATTCCAAGTGCACAGCCGCCAGAGCCCTTGGTCAATTTGACTCTTTGCTGCAAGGCGTGTCTCATGGTCACCATACCTACCCCATCTTAACATCTTTCACTTGGGCTTGGTCTCAGCCCCACACCCCCAGCCCTCTTATGAAGAGCATTATAGGAACTCAGGGTCAAAGATATCTCAGGACCCCAACTCTGGGAGAAACAATATTCTCCAATAGGTTATACAGCAAAGTTGCACATTTCCTGTATCTCTGTACTAAAGTGCACACATGTGTAGGTACACATGCTTGTTTCTCAGTGCGCACCTATGTGAATGAGTATACATGCATATGAGGATCATTATTTATATTTATGTGTATGTGGGTGGGAATTTATTGTTGTTGTTGTTTAGTCACTATGTCTGATCCTTTGCAACCCCCTGGACTATATAACCCACTAGTCTCCTCTGTCCATGGGATTCTCTAAGCAAGAATATGGAAGTGGGTTGTCATTTCCTTCTCCAGGGAATCTTCCCAACCTAGGGAATCAAACCTGTGTCTCCTGCTTGGCAGGTGGATTCTTTACCACTGAGCCACCAGGGAAGCTGTTGTGAATCTCTACAATGATACTGTTAGAACTATGCTAAGCCCTTTGCCACAGTATCCCTCATTTTATGTTGGAGAGAACACATAAGCTTAACTTAGTGATAGATAAGGTAGATAAACTTATATGTTCTCCCCAACATGCCGTTCTGACAATACACGGCAGAGCCAAGGATTGAATCAGGAATGTTTTCCGTCAGGGTCTAAGCTCTTGTCTCTCCACCACACTCCTACCCTCACCTACTCATATGAACATTTGTTACATCAAACCACAGATGTGTGCATATATAAGAAAAGTTAAGAAGGAGAGGGATAGATTGATTACAGATCAGTGGCTGATGAAGAGACACTCTACCAGAAGCACCACCCCCCCATATAATTCTATTAGTGTTATGCCATCTGGAGACATGTATTACATCCTAGTTGTAAGAATTTCTATATAATAAGCTGCAGCACAAATTTTAGAGATTCTAAGCAGTCTGAGGCTCTCATTCTTCTAGTACAATCCTACAGAAGTCTCTTGTCCTTGTTCCAAATCCTTGCTTCTATGACAAGTTTTTCAAACTGTTTTATGGAGGTTGTTTTGTCCTGATTGAGAAGCATTTTTTAAAACAGAAAAGACACGATCAACTCCAGTACTTTAGTTTTCCAAATCATTTGTCTTTGCTTGTTTCCTGGCAGTATGAAATACTAGTCTAGAGAAGTCAGTTTAGAATCAGTGGCCATTAACATTTATTGAGCACAGGCACTGTGCTTGAGATTTCCATAAACAATCACAGTTGAATTTGGTTCTTAGCAAAATGATTTTCATTTTACAGATGAAGAACTGAGGCTGTAAGAGTCTAAGAGGTGAGTTACTCTGTTTCTCAAGCGACAGAAAAGAGCCCTGAAGCTGGGCTTTCTGGATCTACAGTCCGGCTCTTTCCACTATTTTAACACTCTCTAAGTAGAAGGCATAATCTGCCCAGTGCTTGCTATTCCATGTTATTTGCTAGTCCTGCTGTGTCCCGGCAGCCTGCAGGACCAGTCAGCCTCAGGAGGGCGCGTGGGGCCAGGGCAGGTAGACTTACCTGGAAGCACACCAGCCTGGCTATCAGCATATCCACTTTCTTCCCATTTCCTTTTGCAGCCTCCTTCCTTGGTTCACAATGACAAGTCCAGCTTCTGCCAGTCCTAATTGCCATTCAAGCCTTTTACTCTTAAGGATTCCTTCATAGATAAGGTAGATAAACTTATATGTTCTCCCCAACATGCCGTTCTGACAATACACGGCAGAGCCAAGGATTGAATCAGGAATGTTTTCCGTCAGGGTCTAAGCTCTTGTCTCTCCACCACACTCCTACCCTCACCTACTCATATGAACATTTGTTACATCAAACCACAGATGTGTGCATATATAAGAAAAGTTAAGAAGGAGAGGGATAGATTGATTACAGATCAGTGGCTGATGAAGAGACACTCTACCAGAAGCACCACCCCCCCATATAATTCTATTAGTGTTATGCCATCTGGAGACATGTATTACATCCTAGTTGTAAGAATTTCTATATAATAAGCTGCAGCACAAATTTTAGAGATTCTAAGCAGTCTGAGGCTCTCATTCTTCTAGTACAATCCTACAGAAGTCTCTTGTCCTTGTTCCAAATCCTTGCTTCTATGACAAGTTTTTCAAACTGTTTTATGGAGGTTGTTTTGTCCTGATTGAGAAGCATTTTTTAAAACAGAAAAGACACGATCAACTCCAGTACTTTAGTTTTCCAAATCATTTGTCTTTGCTTGTTTCCTGGCAGTATGAAATACTAGTCTAGAGAAGTCAGTTTAGAATCAGTGGCCATTAACATTTATTGAGCACAGGCACTGTGCTTGAGATTTCCATAAACAATCACAGTTGAATTTGGTTCTTAGCAAAATGATTTTCATTTTACAGATGAAGAACTGAGGCTGTAAGAGTCTAAGAGGTGAGTTACTCTGTTTCTCAAGCGACAGAAAAGAGCCCTGAAGCTGGGCTTTCTGGATCTACAGTCCGGCTCTTTCCACTATTTTAACACTCTCTAAGTAGAAGGCATAATCTGCCCAGTGCTTGCTATTCCATGTTATTTGCTAGTCCTGCTGTGTCCCGGCAGCCTGCAGGACCAGTCAGCCTCAGGAGGGCCGCGTGGGGCCAGGGCAGGTAGACTTACCTGGAAGCACACCAGCCTGGCTATCAGCATATCCACTTTCTTCCCATTTCCTTTTGCAGCCTCCTTCCTTGGTTCACAATGACAAGTCCAGCTTCTGCCAGTCCTAATTGCCATTCAAGCCTTTTTTACTCTTAAGGATTTTGAGGAAGAAAATCCCTGTGTGCTCAAAAGGGTCCTGGCAATCAGACGTGTCTGGAGATTTTGAGCTGTTAATGCAGAGAGGTGGCAAAAGTACTTTCTAGGACATCCTCATGAGCCCAAAAGGCAGCTAGAGTCAGCCCGACAGGATCTGAACAGGTCTCCAGAGCACAGCCATCAGCGGCTGAGGGCTGTAACAAAGACCCCAACATTGGAAGAGCGCTGCACAGTCTGTCAGATGCTTACAGCCCCACATTCTCCCTCCCTCAGTCCTCACTACAGCCTCATGCAGTGAGTGGGGTCACCCCTTTTCAGAACTGAGAAAACTGGTCAGAGAGGTACAGTGACTTGCCCAACGGCAGACAGATAAGAGGTGGAGTTGAGCCTCCAACTTGGTTCTTCTGACTCCAGGCTCACCATCTCAAGATTGTATCTAGGTGGTCCTCATACCAGTACAAGGGTCCAGTGGCAGGGGCAGTGGAAATAGCAGAGGAGCCTGAAAACAGCTAGGGATCTCTGTAAAGGGTAAACATGTCCTCATCACCTTGGGTTGCCATAACCAATACCATAGACTCAGCAATTTAAACGACGGATACTTACTCTTTACAGAACGGGAGGCTGGTAGTCCCGTATCACTGTGCTGGCATGGTTGGGTTCTGGGGGCAGCCCTCTTCCTGGCCTGTTGTCTTCTTGCTGGGTTCTTACGTGACAGGGATTAAAATCTCTCCTGTCTCATCTGATAAAGACGCTAATCCCATCAGGTGGGTCTTTTTGTTTGCAGATTTTTTATTTTATATTGGACTACAGTTGATTTACAATGTTGTATTAGTTTCAGGTGTACAGAAAAGTGATTCAATTGTGCATATACATAAATCTATTTTTTTTCAAATTCATTTCCCATGCAGGACCAGTCAGCCTCAGGAGGGCGCGTGGGGCCAGGGCAGGTAGACTTACCTGGAAGCACACCAGCCTGGCTATCAGCATATCCACTTTCTTCCCATTTCCTTTTGCAGCCTCCTTCCTTGGTTCACAATGACAAGTCCAGCTTCTGCCAGTCCTAATTGCCATTCAAGCCTTTTTTACTCTTAAGGATTTTGAGGAAGAAAATCCCTGTGTGCTCAAAAGGGTCCTGGCAATCAGGACGTGTCTGGAGATTTTGAGCTGTTAATGCAGAGAGGTGGCAAAAGTACTTTCTAGGACATCCTCATGAGCCCAAAAGGCAGCTAGAGTCAGCCCGACAGGATCTGAACAGGTCTCCAGAGCACAGCCATCAGCGGCTGAGGGCTGTAACAAAGACCCCAACATTGGAAGAGCGCTGCACAGTCTGTCAGATGCTTACAGCCCCACATTCTCCCTCCCTCAGTCCTCACTACAGCCTCATGCAGTGAGTGGGGTCACCCCTTTTCAGAACTGAGAAAACTGGTCAGAGAGGTACAGTGACTTGCCCAACGGCAGACAGATAAGAGGTGGAGTTGAGCCTCCAACTTGGTTCTTCTGACTCCAGGCTCACCATCTCAAGATTGTATCTAGGTGGTCCTCATACCAGTACAAGGGTCCAGTGGCAGGGGCAGTGGAAATAGCAGAGGAGCCTGAAAACAGCTAGGGATCTCTGTAAAGGGTAAACATGTCCTCATCACCTTGGGTTGCCATAACCAATACCATAGACTCAGCAATTTAAACGACGGATACTTACTCTTTACAGAACGGGAGGCTGGTAGTCCCGTATCACTGTGCTGGCATGGTTGGGTTCTGGGGGCAGCCCTCTTCCTGGCCTGTTGTCTTCTTGCTGGGTTCTTACGTGACAGGGATTAAAATCTCTCCTGTCTCATCTGATAAAGACGCTAATCCCATCAGGTGGGTCTTTTTGTTTGCAGATTTTTTATTTTATATTGGACTACAGTTGATTTACAATGTTGTATTAGTTTCAGGTGTACAGAAAAGTGATTCAATTGTGCATATACATAAATCTATTTTTTTTCAAATTCATTTCCCATTTAGGTTATTACAGAATATTGAGCAGAGTTCCCTGTGCTATACAGTAGATACTTGTTGCCTATTTTATTTTATTTTTTTTAATTTTCATTTGGAAGATACTCATGACATAATTACCTCCCCAAAGCCCTATGTCCAAAGACCATCACATTGGGGATGAGGGTTTCAACATATGAACTTAGGGGACACAAACATTCAAGCCAGAGCAGAAGGCAAGAGCTCTGGAGGACGCTTTCAGTCAGTGCAATGAACCAAACACCATGCTGGGCACTGGGGACATGGCATAAACAAGGCTTCCCAGACCCGGCCGTTGAAAGAGTCATAATCCACTGGGTGAGACCAACAGTTAAAAAGACAACTCCAACACAGAGTGATGAGTGTTCTAGGAAAGGAAATGCAGGCTCTGTTGGAAGACATGAGAGGGCACCTCACCCAGACATGGGATAAGGCCTCTTGATTCATTTTTCCAGAGTATAAAAGTGACTCAAGATTTGGGGTAGAAGAAGAGATCCAGGAAGGCTTCCCAGAAGAGGTGTACAGCTTTCTGAAGCTGTAACCTTGAAGAGTGGTTGAAATTTTCATGTGTAAAGATTTAGAAGAGAAACATTTCAGCCTAAGGAAATAGCTTTGTCCCTGGTAGAGGTACAAACTGGGGATATGCCCAGTGGACAAGAGCTCATGTCCATAGTCTGTGTGTGGACTGCATATTACAGGCTACCAGGAGACATAGCTGGAAAAGCAGACAGGTGAGAGGTAAGGTAAGGGCCTTCCAAGATCTGGACTTTGTCCAATAGGCCATGGGGAACCACTGCCAGCATTTCGAATGAGGCAGTGACAAGTGTTGGACCTGCATCTTGGAAAGGTGATTTTCAGAGCAGTTTGGATGGTAGTGGGGAGAAGCTCAGCTTCCCTGATGATTCAGCTGGTAAAGAATCCACTTGCAATATGAGAGACCTGGGTTCAGTCCCTGGGTTGGGAAGACTCCCCTGGAGAAGGGATAGGCTACTTACTCTAGTGTTCTTCCCCAGAGAATTCCATGGCTCATCCATAGGGTCACAAAGAGTCAGGTAGGAGCTGAAGGATAGGTGACAGATGATAAGGCATGTAGGTGAGAGATGATAAGGGCTTCATTTAGGTTATTACAGAATATTGAGCAGAGTTCCCTGTGCTATACAGTAGATACTTGTTGCCTATTTTATTTTATTTTTTTTAATTTTCATTTGGAAGATACTCATGACATAATTACCTCCCCAAAGCCCTATGTCCAAAGACCATCACATTGGGGATGAGGGTTTCAACATATGAACTTAGGGGACACAAACATTCAAGCCAGAGCAGAAGGCAAGAGCTCTGGAGGACGCTTTCAGTCAGTGCAATGAACCAAACACCATGCTGGGCACTGGGGACATGGCATAAACAAGGCTTCCCAGACCCGGCCGTTGAAAGAGTCATAATCCACTGGGTGAGACCAACAGTTAAAAAGACAACTCCAACACAGAGTGATGAGTGTTCTAGGAAAGGAAATGCAGGCTCTGTTGGAAGACATGAGAGGGCACCTCACCCAGACATGGGATAAGGCCTCTTGATTCATTTTTCCAGAGTATAAAAGTGACTCAAGATTTGGGGTAGAAGAAGAGATCCAGGAAGGCTTCCCAGAAGAGGTGTACAGCTTTCTGAAGCTGTAACCTTGAAGAGTGGTTGAAATTTTCATGTGTAAAGATTTAGAAGAGAAACATTTCAGCCTAAGGAAATAGCTTTGTCCCTGGTAGAGGTACAAACTGGGGATATGCCCAGTGGACAAGAGCTCATGTCCATAGTCTGTGTGTGGACTGCATATTACAGGCTACCAGGAGACATAGCTGGAAAAGCAGACAGGTGAGAGGTAAGGTAAGGGCCTTCCAAGATCTGGACTTTGTCCAATAGGCCATGGGGAACCACTGCCAGCATTTCGAATGAGGCAGTGACAAGTGTTGGACCTGCATCTTGGAAAGGTGATTTTCAGAGCAGTTTGGATGGTAGTGGGGAGAAGCTCAGCTTCCCTGATGATTCAGCTGGTAAAGAATCCACTTGCAATATGAGAGACCTGGGTTCAGTCCCTGGGTTGGGAAGACTCCCCTGGAGAAGGGATAGGCTACTTACTCTAGTGTTCTTCCCCAGAGAATTCCATGGCTCATCCATAGGGTCACAAAGAGTCAGGTAGGAGCTGAAGGATAGGTGACAGATGATAAGGCATGTAGGTGAGAGATGATAAGGGCATCATTTCTGGGGCAAGAGCTAGGTCACTGGGGCCGTCACTGAGGCTGGCAGAACCAGAGGGTGCAGAGCCAGAGGGTAAGCCCCAGTAGTTCCCATGAAGAAACTGATGATCCACCTTGAGGGGCCAGGTGTGTCGTCCCTCCAGGGAGCAAGCTCTCGAGGTCAGGGATAAAAAGAAGCAGCCAGAGGTCTAGAGCAGGGCAAACAGAGGGGGCACAGTGGGAGTAAGAGGCCAGAGTGGGGAGGAAGCAAGGGGTGTAAGGGCGGTTGCTAGAAATGGGCCTCAGACCACTAACACTGTGTGTGTACTTGTGTCTCTCTGTGTGTGCATGTGTGCTGAGCTGTATTTATGTGTGATATTTGCACAAACAGGTTCTGAGCAGAGAGGAGAGATGACCTGGGTTAAAGAGTGAGAGATCAGGGGAATAATGAGGGTCCCCTAAGAGGTCAGATGAGTTGCAGAGCCAGGAGCAGGTCTAGCATCCACATGAACAATCGTCCCCTGGGCACCTAATCAAGAGAAGAAAGAGCAACGAGCTTCCTACAGAGCAACTCTGTCTAGGCTGGTCCTGCCCTGGGAGAGCAGCACTCTCAGCCACACACAGCTGTCATGCAGTCAATTATCCAACCACCGTGCTCTGCGCACCTACTAAGTGATACCCAGGGCATGAAGATAAGCATCCAATGTCTTTGTTTTTGTTTTGTTGTTTTAAGATTTGGATCAACCTCCTTTCCGGCACTGTCCACAGGTTTCTAGGGGTTTCATCCCTCGCACTCAGGGCTGAGGAAACTGCTCTCCACAGCCCCGTCATCCTAGGGGGTCCCTTTGAAAATGTCCTGCTGTGTTCAGGAGCAAGCAGCATCCTGCACAATGAACACACTGCCTGGCGAAACTCCAGATGAGAATGAGTAGCATTTCCAAGACAGTCCTCCCCAGATCCCATTCAGCTCTGTGATTCCTTCCTTCCCTTCCTTCCTTCCCTCCCCAGCTTGGCGAGAGTTTTCTGCCCATGGGAGTTCTGTGAGAGCATTTTAGGGCAATCCAGACATTCCACTCCACAGAGGCCGGCTGACCCTGGCCAGCCAGTGGGTACTGTACCCACAGCCCAGGGCTTGTCTATCTGCCCTCCCTCCTCTCTTGCTGCTGACGCACGTGTCCTATAATAAGCCTCTGTTACTTGGAGCTGGGGCGGCTCATAGTAAGCCGAAACCGCTACTATATTTACACTCTTTCCACATTTAGACAAAGGCTATTTTTAACAGAAGGTCTATTTGTGGGGGTTGCCCACCGTCACACTCTGTTCACATGTATCTCACCAGCCTGAGTCTATTATTTTGATTTCACACTTGCACCAGGTCTCGTACCCTCACTCCTTCCTTCCATCTTTTTGCTTTCATTTCGTCTTTCTGTCTCCAGTTCCTTCCTTTTCTTTTCCCAAGAGGAAATCAGAATGGGAATACCGGGCTCCATTCTCACGGGGCAGAGTGGGCCGTGGGCACAGGTGAGGCCTGTGGACGGTTCTTAGTGCCTGCTGGCAGAAGCAAGCCCAGACCCCAGTCCTCAGGGGATCCAGAATGGTTTTTTCTGCCTCCACATCTATTCTGGGCTGAATGCTGGTCATCCTCCTCCATGGCATGCCAGCTCTGTGAGTGCATGTATGTGCAAGTGTGTGTGTGCGTGTTTGAGAGCATGGCTAGCAAAGTCAGAAGAAAATAAGCCAATTGGTTCATCACTCCTGCAGAGCCCTTTGGTCACCTTAGAAGTTCATTGTGTCAGGTTTCTCTAAGAAGACAGCTTTTGTGTATTTTGATGAAAGAGAGTTTCATACTTCCTTGGTGAGTGGTTCACTGAAGGGAAGGGGTGGGGAAACCACTGCTATGAACACATATTGAGTCCCCGCTGTGGTCAGGCACTCTGCAGACACTGGAAACCTGGACCCTGAGATGGCGCTGGGGGCGTTCCTGCTACAGCGTGTCCCAGGGGAGGAGACAGAGAGGAGCGACCAGCCCAGATTCACTTAGCTCGTAAGTTGCTCGGCTGGGACTGAAATCTGTGTCTGGCTACAAACTGCATGCTGGTCCCAAACCTCACACCTGCCCAACTGCTTCCTTTTCACCCCTCCAAAAAAGAAAAACAGTCTTCATTAAGGCTGCTTTTATTATTTTCTTTCCCTGGCTCTGGTCGTCTCCTCAGTCCACTACGCCAACTGGAAGAGACCTTTCCCACCTTGGAACCCGCAGTACTCACTTGGTCTGCTTCTTTAGATTCTGAGTAGGAACTGATCGGAGATACAGTCACTTTGGAATCTAGAAAAGACACCAGGTCCCCTAGACTCGAGCTCTTGGGACCTCCCAAATGGATCCCAAGAGAAACCCCACGGTGTCAAATCTTATTTTATTTCTGCCAACAATTTGGGTTGTGGCTTCAGAAGGAAATATTTTTTATTGTATTTCTAAGAGCGAAGGGCCCTGAGATTTGAATTCACATCAGACTTCAGCAGAAACAGAATACAGGGCCAATTGCCGGACACCCTCCCCTCCTGAGCCCAGCTGCTGTAGGTGTCAGAAAACCCATGGAAACTAAATGCTCCCTGGGTCCCATCAAGACTTTTAAATTGCTGACTTGTCTCAGACATTTCCTGGAGAGTCTGATAAGAGATTTTTGTCTATTTGGTGTCCTAGAGTCAGGAGCCCTAATCCCAGGGGCTTTGTGGCTGTAACAGGAGGACAAGTTACCTTGGTTATATTTAATTTATTCTTCCTTAAATGGGAGATATTAATGTCACTTTGCCCACTCACCCACTTCACGATTTGCTAAGAAGTCTAAATCAGAGAATTTATATGACTGTGCAATTGCAAAAGCTGGCAAACGCTACAAGGATGTTAGTCGCTAGTGCTGATGTTTTTGTCATGAGTTAAAGATGAGAAAGTAGACTCAGCAAGGCCACATGTTTAAGGTCACATAGCAAGTGAGTGGTTGGAATAAGGGCTTAATAGCCCTCTTTCCCTCTGCAAAGGACTGAAAATCAATCACAAGGCCACTGGAAGGCTCAGTTGCTGAGGTCTACAATGCTGGCTGAGTTCAGCCCAGAAATGGGGACACTGATCTGGGATGGGTCCCATCGCTCTCCCCGGCTGACTGTCTCTGCACCTTTGTCCCAGAAGCTTCTCAGGCTTCTCAGCAGCGTGGGTATCCTCCTCCGCCAGAGCTGAAACCCCAGAGCAGGGACAGAGGAGCCAGTGTCATGGGGCTTCTGGTTTCAGGATATACTGGAAAGGTGAGAAGGAAGCTTGTCTTCCCATGGACCTGGGCCAGGGCCGGGTGGCGGGGCCTCCCCAGCCAGGAGCTGGGACGGTCCCCAGGTGTCCGGGCATCCCCAAGTCAGCAGAGCCACCAGCATTTTCCACAGTATTACCTTCAGTCAGAAAATAAGTCCTCCAGCATTTTGCCTGAACCAGATGCTTTGTCTTTGTGGCAGAACCTGCCCTGGTGGAATCTACGACCTTGGCAAGGCTTTGTGCTCCCCCTCCCCCGTCTTAGGGAAAATAAAGCAGCGTGGCTTCAGAAGGAAATATTTTTATTGTATTTCTAAGGCGAAGGGCCCTGAGATTTGAATTCACATCAGACTTCAGCAGAAACAGAATACAGGGCCAATTGCCGGACACCCTCCCCTCCTGAGCCCAGCTGCTGTAGGTGTCAGAAAACCCATGGAAACTAAATGCTCCCTGGGTCCCATCAAGACTTTTAAATTGCTGACTTGTCTCAGACATTTCCTGGAGAGTCTGATAAGAGATTTTTGTCTATTTGGTGTCCTAGAGTCAGGAGCCCTAATCCCAGGGGCTTTGTGGCTGTAACAGGAGGACAAGTTACCTTGGTTATATTTAATTTATTCTTCCTTAAATGGGAGATATTAATGTCACTTTGCCCACTCACCCACTTCACGATTTGCTAAGAAGTCTAAATCAGAGAATTTATATGACTGTGCAATTGCAAAAGCTGGCAAACGCTACAAGGATGTTAGTCGCTAGTGCTGATGTTTTTGTCATGAGTTAAAGATGAGAAAGTAGACTCAGCAAGGCCACATGTTTAAGGTCACATAGCAAGTGAGTGGTTGGAATAAGGGCTTAATAGCCCTCTTTCCCTCTGCAAAGGACTGAAAATCAATCACAAGGCCACTGGAAGGCTCAGTTGCTGAGGTCTACAATGCTGGCTGAGTTCAGCCCAGAAATGGGGACACTGATCTGGGATGGGTCCCATCGCTCTCCCCGGCTGACTGTCTCTGCACCTTTGTCCCAGAAGCTTCTCAGGCTTCTCAGCAGCGTGGGTATCCTCCTCCGCCAGAGCTGAAACCCCAGAGCAGGGACAGAGGAGCCAGTGTCATGGGGCTTCTGGTTTCAGGATATACTGGAAAGGTGAGAAGGAAGCTTGTCTTCCCATGGACCTGGGCCAGGGCCGGGTGGCGGGGCCTCCCCAGCCAGGAGCTGGGACGGTCCCCAGGTGTCCGGGCATCCCCAAGTCAGCAGAGCCACCAGCATTTTCCACAGTATTACCTTCAGTCAGAAAATAAGTCCTCCAGCATTTTGCCTGAACCAGATGCTTTGTCTTTGTGGCAGAACCTGCCCTGGTGGAATCTACGACCTTGGCAAGGCTTTGTGCTCCCCCTCCCCCGTCTTAGGGACCAGTCTGTGGAAAAGAAACTAAAGCCCCACGTAACTGCTTCCTGGAGAGCTTGAGGAGGAGACCCCTTTACATATCACTCCTCTACACCGCAGCCTCCAGGACTCTGACCTTTATGCCTCAGCTACGTCTTCTTCCCCTCCGATCCACCACCTCACCTCTCCACCCCCAACCTTACAAATTCCCACCCTGGTGGGATTTCAAGGCCCGCTGCAGATATTACTCCCTCTGTAAAACCTGTTCTGGTCTGTCTCCCAGTTAGGAATATAATGAAAGTCCCTCCTCTGGGCTCTCACAGAACTTTGTGAACTTGGCAGCATATAGCAGTCAGTCTGCTCTGGAATTTCCCATACATCCAGCCTAGAACAGAGGAGCTGCCCCACTGACCCATGGGACTGGTGCTGTGCTTTAGTCGCTCAGTCATGTCCGACTCTGTCCCTGGCATTCTCCAGGCAAGAGTACTGGCGTGGGTGGCATGCCCTCCTCCGGGGAATCTTCCCAACAAAGGGACTGAACCCAGGTCTCCCACATTGCAGGGGGATTCTTTACCATCTGAGCCACCAGGGAAGCCCAAGAAAACTGGAGTGGGTAGCAGTCAGGCTTAGTTTTCACCCCTTGTCCTGAAGGGTGGAGTAGAGCCTCTGGACTGGAGGCCTTTAGATGGTGGAGCACACACTAAGGGGCCAGGCTGGCCCCCTTTGCACCCATCCCCCAGATGCTATGAGTGTGACCTGCTTGCCTGTTACCAACTCACAGCTGTCCCCCTTTCTTGGGAGAACTGCCCTCAGGAAACAGGACCTGCGTCTCCAGGAGGTCAGCCTGCCCCCCTCCCGCGCCCGCAATCCACAGCTACAGCCAGCACAAGGATGACTAAGTGAAACGGGGATCTGCAACGGCTGTGCCCTACTCTCCAGAGGACACCTTGGCCGTGTGCTTGGGGTCCCAGAGTGTCAGCACCACTTCCACCGCCTGCCCAGAGCTGAGCCCAAGGCTAAGCTTCACCTGAGACCACAGTTTAGGGCACTGAAATGCTCCCATCCCAGGTAATCTCTCAGTTTAGGGTAAACAGAGCTGATTGGCTGGCCCAGACTGGGTTGCCAGATTTAGGAAACAAAAATACAGGATATCCAGTTAAATTCGCATTTCAGATCGACAAAGCACACATTTTTAGTATAAGTACGTCCAATGCAATATTTAGAAATCCTTGTAGTAAAAATTGCTCACTGTTTCTCTAAAATTCAAGTGGAACTGGACACTCTATAATTTTATCTGGTAGCCCTACCCTCAAACACATATGTGCTTGTTCCTTTCTGCTCCCTGTCCTGCTTCTTCATCTCCCTCCCTTGCAGGGTTTTCCCCCTATAAACCGTGGTACCTAAGACCCATTCTGGGCTTTGCTTCTAAGGAACCTGACCCGAGATCATCATTGCCTCCCTGCCCTCCACAGTGACCAGAGAAGGCCCCCCCCCATTTTCCCTGGACCTGGCAGAACCTGTCTCTCTGGTGCAGCCCTCTGACACAGGAAGGGTGCAGCAGTTCTGAGCGGTGTGGGGGGAGGTCTCTGTGTGACCCCGGGGGAAGCCACTGCCTCTAACTGCATTCCTGCAGGACTGGCTTCCTGGAAACCTTAGGAAGACAACCTGTCCAGAAATCCTGGTAACCACGGCCTCCTCTCGGGAGACGACTTTGATCCATCCATGACAGACCTAAGGTCTGTGACTCAATATCTGAGTCTGGCTCTGGAATGTGAAGACTGGATGAATTGACATCTGGGGCCCTTCCAGCTGTGACCCAGTGAGAACTGGAGCTTTCCTAAGCCTGACCTTTGTGTTTATAAAGTACTTAACCTACTGCCTGGCACAAGGTTACTACTGGTAGTGTTGATCATAAGCAACTGTAATAAGTAACACCTGATTCCTCAAACAACATGGGATTAATTAGAAAATGTCCTTTGAGGGCACCACGCACCCAGCTAAGCAGATTTCACAGCAAAACCACCCCAAGGTGGAGTGAGTTGTCTCAGAAGGCAGGGAGACGGGAGAGAGGGAAGAGCCTGATCTCCCTGTCAGTGGCCCATCATTGCCACCCTTCATCTCCTTTAGTCAAACACCAGGATGTTTGCAGAGGCCTGGAGGGGTCCCAAGTACCTCCAGAATTTCCAGGTAAAGTAAACAGAGCTGATTGGCTGGCCCAGACTGGTTGCCAGATTTAGGAAACAAAAATACAGGATATCCAGTTAAATTCGCATTTCAGATCGACAAAGCACACATTTTTAGTATAAGTACGTCCAATGCAATATTTAGAAATCCTTGTAGTAAAAATTGCTCACTGTTTCTCTAAAATTCAAGTGGAACTGGACACTCTATAATTTTATCTGGTAGCCCTACCCTCAAACACATATGTGCTTGTTCCTTTCTGCTCCCTGTCCTGCTTCTTCATCTCCCTCCCTTGCAGGGTTTTCCCTCTATAAACCGTGGTACCTAAGACCCATTCTGGGCTTTGCTTCTAAGGAACCTGACCCGAGATCATCATTGCCTCCCTGCCCTCCACAGTGACCAGAGAAGGCCCCCCCCCATTTCCCCTGGACTTGGCAGAACCTGTCTCTCTGGTGCAGCCCTCTGACACAGGAAGGGTGCAGCAGTTCTGAGCGGTGTGGGGGGAGGTCTCTGTGTGACCCCGGGGGAAGCCACTGCCTCTAACTGCATTCCTGCAGGACTGGCTTCCTGGAAACCTTAGGAAGACAACCTGTCCAGAAATCCTGGTAACCACGGCCTCCTCTCGGGAGACGACTTTGATCCATCCATGACAGACCTAAGGTCTGTGACTCAATATCTGAGTCTGGCTCTGGAATGTGAAGACTGGATGAATTGACATCTGGGGCCCTTCCAGCTGTGACCCAGTGAGAACTGGAGCTTTCCTAAGCCTGACCTTTGTGTTTATAAAGTACTTAACCTACTGCCTGGCACAAGGTTACTACTGGTAGTGTTGATCATAAGCAACTGTAATAAGTAACACCTGATTCCTCAAACAACATGGGATTAATTAGAAAATGTCCTTTGAGGGCACCACGCACCCAGCTAAGCAGATTTCACAGCAAAACCACCCCAAGGTGGAGTGAGTTGTCTCAGAAGGCAGGGAGACGGGAGAGAGGGAAGAGCCTGATCTCCCTGTCAGTGGCCCATCATTGCCACCCTTCATCTCCTTTAGTCAAACACCAGGATGTTTGGCAGAGGCCGGATGAGGCCTCCAGAGGGCGTGCCAACCTCTGAGGGGTTGGACTGGAAAGATGCCAAGGTCTCTCCCAGACCTGAAACTGCAGTATTCTGTGAAAACTCTGACAATCCCAACCTTTATAGCAAGCCCAGTGGCCACTCAGGTGTCCAGGAATTTGACCAGTGGCTCCAGGATAATGTCCCAGGCTCTACTCCTACACTTTTCAGAACTGCAAATGCTCCCAGACCAACTGGAGGATCCACTGCATGCCTCATGTCTCTCAAATCCCCAGCCACAGGAGGCAGAGCCATGCCCTGCTTCCTCTGGGCCAGCACCCCACGCTGCTTGCTGTGTGCCCTCTTCTCGAGGGCTCACCTCCACCACTGGCCCCACAGCTGGTTGGCTGAAGGAGCTGGCATCCGGTTCCCTCTCTCACAGCAGTCACAACGACACTCAGGAGCCCTCATTTCACATAAAACCCCATCGTGGAATCTTTGCCCACAACCACAAAATCACAGAGCTGGAGGAGACTGTGGGGCACCTCGTCCAGTCCTTAGCAGACGTACACTTGGGGCCACCCCAAGGACACCCAGACAAATTTCTCTGCTTGACACCTTTTTAAAGAAAAGAATATATATTTTCTGTCTGTGGTGGGTCTTCGTTGCTTTGCGCGGGCTTTCTCTAGTTGCAATGCGTGAATAGGGTTTCTTCATTGCAGTGTGTGGGCTTCTCATTATGGTGGTTTCTCTTGTTGCTTCTGTTGTTCTCTAGAGGACAGGCTCTAGGTGCTCCGGCTTCAGTAGTCGCAGCTCTTGGGCTCAGTCGCTGTGGCCCACAGGCCTAGTTGCTCCCTAGCATATGGGATCTTCCCAGACCAGGGGATGAACCCATGTCCCTTGCATTGACAAGTGGATTCTTAACCACTGGATCACCAGGGAGCCCTTGCTTGACACCTTTGAGATCAAGAGTCTGCTCCCAGCTGGCAGCACCCCTTCCCTTCACTGAACCACTCCATCAGTAGAAGGTGCTTCCCGTATCCATGTGTAATCTGACTGTCTGCGGCTTCCTCTCACAGGTCCTCATTCTTTCTCTGATGGCACTGAAAGTCCAGTCTGGTTGCGAGATGGTGTGCAGAGAGGCTCAGGGAGGTATGCAGGGAGAAGTATCAGGGGAGGATGACAGAGGTGGCGAGAAGCACCACAAAGAGAAACAAGTGATAGAGATATATGCTCGCTACAAGGGACCTGCATCCTACATGTTTTCTATCATGCTTTTTCAAAGTGTGATGCTGAAGAGGTAACTCCTCAGCCCCCTGTGTGAGGACTATAGGCAACTGGAGTATCGTGTCACTTATGTGGTGACAAGAAAAAGGTGATCAGAAGTGGGGAGACCCAAAACTGTTATGGGGAAAGACAGTTGAAAGAATTGAGTCTATTCAGGTTTGAAGAATAGATTTGGATGGTAAAGTAAGCTGCCTATGAAAATCTTTCCTGGGGAAAAAGGATTGGACCAATTCCAAATAGAGCAAAGAAATTGGGCTTAGGACAAAAGGGTAAACTGTCAAAGTGACCAAAAGTTTTCTACTAGACAGTCTAACAGTGAAAGATTCCGTTCCCTGAAGATGTCCAAGGGAAGTGAGGAAGGGGGGCCATCAGTGCAACTCAGGCTGTGAGCGGAGGTTGGACTCGACAGCTTTTGCATCACCAGGACCCCCCAGCATACACACACACACATGCACACACACAATGAAGCCGAGATATTTAAAACCAAGGGCCCTTTGTTTTTTAAAGTGCATCAGCATAGGGTGTGTGTCTCTTGTTTGCTTATCCCTGGTCACTCTGAGAGTTTCCCATCACTGACTTGGTTGTCAGCAAGTAATAAAAGCCTTTCCTCTCTCCTTGGGAGGAGTAGAGCAGATTGTCTGGATCTGCGCTTAGTGCCCTGGCTCCGGTCTCAGCACCAAACGCGTTCCTTCTGCGCAGTCTGTTCCGTTTTGACAATGCAGAGGGGAGAGCTGGAGAAAGTCCCATAGCCAAGGGTTCTGGAAGCTGCAGGGTGGGGCTCTGCTTTGGGACAGGAGGGAGCATATTACATTCAAGAAAGTTGTGGCCGGAGCCCCTTGCTCAGGAGGGATGCAGGCAGAAAGTTGGGCTCAAGTCGGCATCTGACCTCACTCAGAGTCTTTCAGAGAGAAAGCGCTGCCTACAACCGCCACACCAGTGTTTTCTCAAGGGTGGAGTCAGAAAGAGATTTTTCACAGGAGGAAACTCCCCTACCCCTCTCTGGCGTCCTGGAAATTAAAATAATAATAAATTAGCTTTTCTCTGCCCGTGAGATGAGATTTGGTATGCTGCCTAAGGATGGAGTACTAGACTGCCTACTTTAAAAATGATCTAAAAAGGAGGTCTCATTTGGACTATAGCATCTTACATTCTGTGACCAGCTAGGAGTGACTCTTTAAATATTACTCAAGTAAGATATATTGAGCCCACCTCTACACTAGGCTGTGTATCAGGCACTGGGGAGCAAAGATAAATGAGATCCAAGATTTGCCCTCAAGAAGTTTATAGGCCAGTAAGAAAAAATCACAAGCAAAAAAATTAAAATCTGTGCAGCCAGGGCTCCAGAAGGATGCTGTGAATACACTCGCTGGGCACAGGCTTCAGTGGCAGTGTCCCTGAGGAAGGGATGCTTGAGATGAGTTTTCAAAGACGAGCAAGTTTTTATGGAGTTTCAAAGGCAGGAGTGGGGAAGGATGATGAAGGGGGATGGATCTGTGTACCCAAAGGTGTAGGAATGGTGTGAATAATCTTTGTTTATTTAAAGAAGCCACAAATACTTCCATGTGAGCAAAGCTGCACATGTTGCTGGTAGAAATGTTCAAAATAATAAAGCTCAAAAGGCAGTTTCAAACCAGGGGGGGATTTTGTCTCCCAGGGACATCCGGTTGTCCCCAGGAGAAGAGTGGTGACACTCTAGTGGGTAGAGACCAAGGATCCTGTTAAACACCCTTCAAGGCTCTGGGCAGCCCCAACAACCAGACAGGCCAACCTGTGTGGTCCACAATGTCAGCAGCGCTGAGGTGGAGAAACCCTACATCAGAGAGAGGCAGCAGCCACATCATAAGCGTGGAGCTCCTTTAGGCGCTGCGTTTTCCAAGAGTTAGGCAGAGAGGACACCCAGGGGAGAGAAACAGGGTAATATAGGGTTTCTCGACCCTGAAACCCGAGGTCTCCCTTACCTGTGTCTCAGCCATCCCTCCCAGCTGAATTTTTATGTACACATGTGATAAGCCTGCATACACTAGTTTCCTCCAACTTGCTGATAAAAATATTAAACACGAAAATTCCTAGAGAAAATAATGCCTTAGATTCATATAACATCATTCAATTTATGGGGTACTTTTCATCCTTGGTCTCATTTTACTCATTCTACCCAAGAGGAAAGTGAAACTCAGAGATGCTCTGCAATCTAGGAATTATTTAACTGCAACAAGCTCCACTTCTGTCTCTTCTCGCAGTCAGTTCCCAAGTGCACCACAGAACCCATCCCTCTGGCAGCAGGGGATGCTGGGAGTATCCTCCATGCTGACCTTAATGGCCTCCTTTCCAGCTTCCTGGATTCATATCTGTGTGAGGGGCCAAGAGCAGGCTTCCTGCCTCTCTCTGACCATGGCTGTGACACTCACATACCCTTCTGACCGTAGGAGACCTCACACTCCCCGTGGTGACCTGGCTGCCTTGGTAAGAGGACCTCTCCTGGCCAGCATGTCAGGGACAGCTGCTCAGCTCATGTACTCTGGCCAGGAGGCATTTCTGACCCTGTGATTTGGCTCTTCAGCCGAACTGGCAGATGGGCCCAGGTGCCTTGTCGTGATGCTGCGCCCTCTTGACTGAGAAAGTCTGACCACTAAATCACCCCGCAGAGGACAGCACCAGTCAGCTGAGGGGTGGGCTCTTTCCAAGTGGAACCCCGAAACACTGCTGATCTGAAATTCCACTGTCTCCAGGACAGCATTAACAAGCCACGCCAGGTCACATGCTGCATAAACACTCTTAATAATCAGCCCTCATTCTAACAGCTTATCTGAGGCCTCTTCGTCTGATTTAGCAGTTTATAGCATGACAGTCTCCTACCCCAATAGCTCATGAACTCATAAAGCACTGATTTCCTACATTCCCAAAGCCATTCTTCCAGTCATACAGAAAAAAAAACAACTAGCACCTCCCTTCTCTTCATCTCCCACAACCCATGCATGACAAGCCCAATGAAAGGAATAAAGGGCAGTGAATCTCCAGGAAATAATAAAACCCTGCCTGCTCTCAGGCCCACCTACATCATCCCAGCACTGCCTGCTCTGTCCCCCTCTCACCCCCATCAGACCTCTAAGCCCCAGAAGCATCTCAGGGAGACCCCCACTCTTCCATCCACCTGCGTAGCCCAGCAGCTCTCTCCTGCTGACCATGGCTCCCTCCCTCTCCAGTAATATTGCTTCTTCTTCAGCTATGTCCAGACTCTTTGTCAAGGCTACAACAGTGGAGAGCACCAGGCCCCAGGCTGTAAAGTAGGAAGGAGAACAAGAAACTAGAGCAAATGGAGAAAGGAGATTGCCCGGAGGAGGGCAGGTGAGAGATGATGGTGGCTAGGCTAGGGTATTGTTTGCAGAAAAAGCAAAACTGTGTGTGTGAAAGCTGAGCCTGTGTTAGAAAGAAGGTCAAAAGGGCTCAAGCCCCAGGTGAAGTAAGGGGCAGAAAAGGGGCCCTTTCAACCTTAAGAACTCTGAATGAGCAAGGGGGTATTTTGGCTGGGAGCTGTACCGTGACTCTGATCCTAGAGAGTATGCATCTCTTTCTTGAGGTACAGGATGACAGCACCCATTTTCCCATTGCTTTTGTGTTCCAGTGACGTGCTTTCCAGAAACACACCACACCCCTCACTCTGTGCTTACTCATCACCCCATGCCACTGCACAGCGTGATTCCCACATGCTTAGAGGAGGGCAGTGGGCTCATAGCACAAGGGTGGGCCCAGGCAGGGGTCCACATCAGGCCATGGGATACTGACAGTTAGGCTGCCACCTCGCTGTCAAGTGGCTGCTCTGATGGGTTTTCTAAAAATACCCTGGGTCCTGCTGCTCACGGGCACCAACCCAACCCTTGTGAGTGCCAGGCAGACAGGCACCCTTCTCACTCTCCCCCCAGCCTCTTCTTTAGCTCATGTTCATCTACTCTCACCCAGATTATGACATGAGGCACCCAACTGCTTTCCCTTCTCCACAGGGACCACCAGATAGTGACCAAAAAGCACAGAAAACAATCCCATCACCCAAGCCTATCTATTCATTCACTCACTCGTTGACTCAACAAACATCCAACAGTTTTCATGTGCCAATACAAAGTACCTTTTCTAGGCTAGGCCTTTTAGTAGGTGCCATGGATTGGGTAAGCAAAGCCAAACACAAAATAATAAATACCGTGGGTATCTATTTATATGATACTCAAGAATAGGCAAATGTAGTCTGAAACTATGAAAATCAGGATCCCAGCTACACCTCAGAGGTGGATGTAGTGATGAACTGAGAAAAGGGAGCCTCCTCCCTTTTCTGGGTTCTGAGATGTTGTGTATCTTGATAGGAGTTAATAGTCTCATTGGTGCAATAATATGTAAAAATGCACTGAACTATTAAACTTAAGATTTATGCCTTTTACTACATGTTATACCTCAGTCACTTATCTATTGTTGGTTTAATCCCTAAGTCATGTCCAAGTCTTGCAACCCTATGGATTGCAGCCTCCCAGGCTCCTCTGTACACAGGATTTTATATATATATATATATATATATATGATATATGGACTTTCCCTCGGTCAAGAAGATCCCCTGGAGAAGGGCATGGCAACCCACTCCAGTATTCTTGCCTGGAGAATCTCACAGACAGAGGAACCCAATAGGCTGCAGTTTTGCTATATATTATGCCTCAGTCATTTATTTATTTATATACATATATGTGAACATTATATTATATATATATATATACTTTACATTTGGACTCTGTTTATAATTAATTGTACTCTGTTATAATTACTCTAGTTTTGCTTTTTATAATTTATAGATGATAAAACTACATACCAAAATTTGAACAGTTGTTGTCTCTTATTGGTGATATAATGGTGAATTTTTAATCTCCTTCTTATATTTTGTTGGCTTTCCCAGATAGTCTGCACTGAACGTATCTTGCTTATGTAATGAGCTTAAATATATTAAATGTTATTTTGAAAGTAATAACCCTGGAGGGGAAACATTCGGCAAGTATGCGGTATGTGGCTTTCTTCCCAGAGGGAACAGAACCGGCTCAGAAGCTTTTGTCCTCTTGGACTCTGAGGACATGGATTTAGGAGTCCTGATCCAGGTCTCTGGGATTTCAGCACAACTAAATAAAGCCTCCGGCCCACTGGAGGCTGTGAGGTAGGGCTGCTGGAGTAGCCCCGGGGCTTTCCTCTCATTCCTGAGCGAAGGAGCCTCCAGGGCATGCTGAAAGCTCACTGGGCCGATTCTCACCCTGGCTGCATGAGAACTTGCCTGACTCTGGCCCCCAGCATTTCTGACCCCTTCCACTGGCAATTCCATGCCCCAGGGTATAGAGGCCTCCCCAATGGACTTAGGGTGATCTTGGGACCCCTCATCTCGTCCATCAGCAAAGAAGGACCTGCCAGCTTAGGCTGTTTGGGGCCATGGTGAGGAAGAGGGAGCTGATGGACGGAGTGTAAAGGCAAAAACAAAACCAGATTGAACCCTGAAAGCCCTAAAGAAGGAGGAAAGGGGAAGTTAGAGGAACCTCTTCAGACCTTGGTTTTCTCACTGGGAAACGGGCTGTTGTGAGGTCATACGGATGCGTGTATGAAGCACTGGAATTGAGGACTCGTTCCTACTTTGGTTTCACTCTCACTTTGGAAGGTGGAGGCTTGTGGCATGGCTAGCTCCCCCCTTTCTCCTCCATTCCTAGTGTCCACGTCCGCTACCACAGCCTGCACAGAGCAGGGGATGAGATACATTGTGTGTGTGTGTGTGTGTGTGCACGCGTGCGCCTGAAGCCTGATATCTGCATTGGCAAAATCAGTGGAGTCATGTGATGAGTATCTGCCTGTGATGCATAAAGGTATTTTGAATTTCCAGCCTAGATCCTCAAATCACTTCCCTCCATCCAGTCTCCTCTCCCACCCCTGACACACAGACTCCCACCAAGAAGTCATGTGAGGCCTTCTCAGATTGAGCCCAGGAATGAGCCAGCAGCCTGGCCCTGCCCTGTGACACACACAGCCTCCAGCAGTCACATGGCCTCCAGCTGCCACCACCTGCCCTCTGTCCCCGGCCTGGTGCCCTCTCCCTGGCAGGCTTCCCGAGCTGACTCGTCCCTCCAGCCTCCGAGCTTGGCAGACAGCAGGGCAGAAGGACACAGGGTACATGGCCAACAGGCTTGGACGGTCCTGGTCTCAGCCGACCTCAGTGGCACCCCGTCCAGGAGTCTCCTCAGCGCCACGTGGTATGCCCCACAGTGGATTCCTGACCAGGACGCCTAAATAAAGCCTCCGGCCCACTGGAGGCTGTGAGGTAGGGCTGCTGGAGTAGCCGGGCTTTCCTCTCATTCCTGAGCAAGGAGCCAGGGCATGCTGAAAGCTCACTGGGCCGATTCTCACCCTGGCTGCATGAGAACTTGCCTGACTCTGGCCCCCAGCATTTCTGACCCCTTCCACTGGCAATTCCATGCCCCAGGGTATAGAGGCCTCCCCAATGGACTTAGGGTGATCTTGGGACCCCTCATCTCGTCCATCAGCAAAGAAGGACCTGCCAGCTTAGGCTGTTTGGGGCCATGGTGAGGAAGAGGGAGCTGATGGACGGAGTGTAAAGGCAAAAACAAAACCAGATTGAACCCTGAAAGCCCTAAAGAAGGAGGAAAGGGGAAGTTAGAGGAACCTCTTCAGACCTTGGTTTTCTCACTGGGAAACGGGCTGTTGTGAGGTCATACGGATGCGTGTATGAAGCACTGGAATTGAGGACTCGTTCCTACTTTGGTTTCACTCTCACTTTGGAAGGTGGAGGCTTGTGGCATGGCTAGCTCCCCCCTTTCTCCTCCATTCCTAGTGTCCACGTCCGCTACCACAGCCTGCACAGAGCAGGGGATGAGATACATTGTGTGTGTGTGTGTGTGTGTGTGCACGCGTGCGCCTGAAGCCTGATATCTGCATTGGCAAAATCAGTGGAGTCATGTGATGAGTATCTGCCTGTGATGCATAAAGGTATTTTGAATTTCCAGCCTAGATCCTCAAATCACTTCCCCCTCCATCCAGTCTCCTCTCCCACCCCTGACACACAGACTCCCACCAAGAAGTCATGTGAGGCCTTCTCAGATTGAGCCCAGGAATGAGCCAGCAGCCTGGCCCTGCCCTGTGACACACACAGCCTCCAGCAGTCACATGGCCTCCAGCTGCCACCACCTGCCCTCTGTCCCCGGCCTGGTGCCCTCTCCCTGGCAGGCTTCCCGAGCTGACTCGTCCCTCCAGCCTCCGAGCTTGGCAGACAGCAGGGCAGAAGGACACAGGGTACATGGCCAACAGGCTTGGACGGTCCTGGTC
Source organism: Tragulus kanchil (assembly GCA_022376925.1). NCBI lineage: Eukaryota > Metazoa > Chordata > Mammalia > Artiodactyla > Tragulidae > Tragulus > Tragulus kanchil. The sequence continues at coordinate 43,094,118 of JAIOJX010000023.1, forward strand.
TCAGCCGACCTCAGTGGCACCCCGTCCAGGAGTCTCCTCAGCGCCACGTGGTATGCCCCACAGTGGATTAGGTGCCCTGCTGGCCTGGTGCAGAGGTGGACAGAGCTGCTGGCCGCTGGCTCCCTGAAGTTAATCCCAGCCAGAGCCCCCGTGAGCGGGGAGCTGGAGCCACAGGTGCTGAGATCAGGCTGTGCAGGAAGCCAAGGACACCATCCAGCCATGTACCTCGTGGAAAGGCTGGAAGCCAGGCATTGCCCAGCCTTAGAAGGAGAGAAGAGAGCAAATGAGGGGGCGGGGGGAGAGGGGGTGCGGGTGTTGGGCATTGGTATATATATCATACTCAAAAAAATTAATTAAGGAAAAGAAAAGAAAAAACTTTAGAGGAGTGGTCCTCTACCGAGAGCAAGTTTGCCACCCAAGCGGTGACATCTGAAAACACTTCTGGTTGTCACAACTGGGGGACTGCTACAGGCATCCAGTGAGCAGAAGTCAAAATGCTATGGCTGAACCTTCTGAAAGGCACAGGAGAGCTGCTCCGAGCAAAGTCTCAGGGTTAGTAGTGCCACAGTTGAGGAATACTGCTCTAGAGAGAAAGCAATCCCTTTGGGGAAGATTTGAGTAGGACCCCACCAATGAACTCTTCTGGTCCCCAGAGTGAACTGGGACTGTCACACCCAGGGTTGGAAATATTCAGTATCTGCCCAGTGCTTTCAGATTTGAACCCAAAGCCTTTGGCCCATGGCACACCAAGCCTTGCTTCCATGAGCTGACTCACCTTTCAGCCTCACCTCCTATGGGACTGTACTCACATCAGGCCATTTGCAGTGTCCCAATACCCCCCAAGACCTTTGCCCTTGAAGTAGGAGATACTATGTCCTCTCTCTCTAGAATGCTCTCCTATTTCTGTCAGACCGGGGCTCACCCATCCTTCTGGGTCCAGCTGTACTATTTCCTCATCCAAGAAGCCCCCTGCACCCTCATGTCCCTGGGGTGGTGTATAGCATGTCCACCATAGTCTATCACACAGGACAAGTACTGACACAGCAGGCCCGTGTGTCTGTCTCTCCCACCAGACTGCAGCCCCCAGTGCCTGGATGACCTTGAACAAAGGCACCCAATCTCTCCTTGATCTTGGGATTGGTGGGCAGGTCTAGCCTATTGTCCCTCAGTGGCAGAAGATCCATGGGGGGCTGAAGAAAATGCAGAGAGTGATGTGAGGCCAACTGGGCCAGGCAAAGCACGTGGAAAGCTGAGACAGGAAAGGGCCTGAGGGATCAGACAAACAGTGTCTGTTAACAAAACCACAGAGGAGCAGAGACCAGGAGAAAGATGGTCTGTGCCAATTCCAGAGGTAGAGTCTGTAAGTTCCCAACTTCCCCCGTGATGGGCCTATAGCACCCAGGACTGGGATTACACCAGGTGCTTAGCAAGTGCATGTTATATCAACTGGGAAATTTGGTCATTCATACTTGAGAGCAGGGTCACTCACCTTTCCTTAAATCAGCTTCATGAGGAGGGCAGGGCACAAAAGACATTCCTGTTTTATAGGTGAGGAACCTTAAGTTCAAGGAGATAAAGAAACTGTCTCCAAATTGCCATTACTGCATCCCTAATTCCTTCACCATTGGTTTAATTTCCATAGGCAGTCCCAAAAAATGACAAGAAAGAACAATTCTTGTGTCATCTCTTTTGGTGTTCAGTTACACATGGTATTTAGTTTTGTGTTTTAAAGCTATATTGAGATACAACTCTTCTAGAATAAACAGTGTATATTTAAAGCATACAGTCTAATGAGAGTTGACATATGTATATGCCCATGAAACCATCACCACAGTGAAGACAAGGTACATATATCCACCACCCCTGAAAGTTTCCCTGGGCTCCTTTCTTATCCTTCTCATCCCTCTTCACTCACCCATCCTACATCCACACAGGCAGTCACTGCCTTCTGTTTCTCTTACTGTATTTTCTATCACTTATATAAATGAGACCATAGAGTATGTCCTCACTTTTACATGGCCTCTTTCAGTCAGCATAATTATTTGGAGATTCATGCATGTTGTTGCAGGTATCAAATTTTCATTCCTTTTCATTAGTGAGTGGTATTCTACTATATGGATATGCCACAGTTTGTACATTCCTCTGCATTGCTGTTCTCAGCTCTGGGTTGTTAGAAATAAAATTATCATGAGTAATCATGTACAAATCTCTTACTGAACATATGTTTTAATTTTTCTTAGGTAAAATCCTATGAGTAGAGTGACTAGGTCACATGTTCAATTTATGTTTAACTTTTTACGAAATTGCCAAACTGTTTCCTGGATTAATTATACCATTTTACATGCCATCAGCAATAGATAAGAGTCCAATTATTCCACATGCTCACTAACATAAGATTTGGTAAGTCTTTTTAATTCTAACCATTTTAGTAGGTATGGTGGTATTTTACTATGGTTTTTTGTTTTGTTTAATGTATATTAATTTATCTGTTTGTCCTGTGCCCAGTCTTATTTGTGGGATCTTTGATCTTTGTTGCAACATGAGTGATTTTTAGTTGAGGCATGCAAACTTTTATTTGTGGCATGTTGGATCTAGTTGCCTGACCAGAGATCAAACTGAGTTCCCCTGCATTGCAAGTGCAGAGCTTTAGCCACTAGACCACAGAGAAAGTCCTTCTTACTATGGTTTTAGTTTGCATTTTCCTAGTCACTCCTGATGTTGAGCATCTTTTCATGTGCTTAGTTGCCATCCATGTATCTTCAATCAGTGAAGTGTTTATTCAAAGAAAACATTTTGGAAGAGTATTGTATTTGCTTATATCAGATGTAGTAAAGTACATAATTTTGAGCATGTCCTTTGGAAACTGTCAGATCTGGTTATATATTTTGGCTTGGTAGAATAAACAGTGTAAGACAGTCTAATGAGAGTTGACATATGTATATGCCCATGAAACCATCACCACAGTGAAGACAAGGTACATATATCCACCACCCCTGAAAGTTTCCCTGGGCTCCTTTCTTATCCTTCTCATCCCTCTTCACTCACCCATCCTACATCCACACAGGCAGTCACTGCCTTCTGTTTCTCTTACTGTATTTTCTATCACTTATATAAATGAGACCATAGAGTATGTCCTCACTTTTACATGGCCTCTTTCAGTCAGCATAATTATTTGGAGATTCATGCATGTTGTTGCAGGTATCAAATTTTCATTCCTTTTCATTAGTGAGTGGTATTCTACTATATGGATATGCCACAGTTTGTACATTCCTCTGCATTGCTGTTCTCAGCTCTGGGTTGTTAGAAATAAAATTATCATGAGTAATCATGTACAAATCTCTTACTGAACATATGTTTTAATTTTTCTTAGGTAAAATCCTATGAGTAGAGTGACTAGGTCACATGTTCAATTTATGTTTAACTTTTTACGAAATTGCCAAACTGTTTCCTGGATTAATTATACCATTTTACATGCCATCAGCAATAGATAAGAGTCCAATTATTCCACATGCTCACTAACATAAGATTTGGTAAGTCTTTTTAATTCTAACCATTTTAGTAGGTATGGTGGTATTTTACTATGGTTTTTTGTTTTGTTTAATGTATATTAATTTATCTGTTTGTCCTGTGCCCAGTCTTATTTGTGGGATCTTTGATCTTTGTTGCAACATGAGTGATTTTTAGTTGAGGCATGCAAACTTTTATTTGTGGCATGTTGGATCTAGTTGCCTGACCAGAGATCAAACTGAGTTCCCCTGCATTGCAAGTGCAGAGCTTTAGCCACTAGACCACAGAGAAAGTCCTTCTTACTATGGTTTTAGTTTGCATTTTCCTAGTCACTCCTGATGTTGAGCATCTTTTCATGTGCTTAGTTGCCATCCATGTATCTTCAATCAGTGAAGTGTTTATTCAAAGAAAACATTTTGGAAGAGTATTGTATTTGCTTATATCAGATGTAGTAAAGTACATAATTTTGAGCATGTCCTTTGGAAACTGTCAGATCTGGTTATATATTTTGGCTTGGTCACTTACTGTGCAACTTAGGATAAATGGCTTACCTTCTCTGAACTTCAGTTTCCTCTTGTGATGGTAATAATAGAACCTGATAAGGTTCAAATGAGAATCAAATAATTAATGCCTTTAAAGTATAACTCAAGACTTCGTATATAGAACTTAATAAATATCAATAATAATTATTAAATTAATAACATTCTCTGTCGGTCTGATATGGATTATGACAAACAAGGCCCTGGCATATCTCAGAAACTAATCTCTGTGAGAATTAAATGGTGTCTCATGTCCAACACAGTAGATATACAGTACCTTTTTTATCACTAGGCATGTGAAAAATGGGGTTTAGTATGTCAGAGCTGAAAGAGTCCTTAGAGATATTTAAACCAATTCTGTGCCTTAGCTCAAGTCCCCTGGAAAGCAGAACCTGAAGCAAGGATATAGGACTGGAACTTTACTTGAGAGGTGCAAACTCAGAGTGGTTATGGTGAGGAAAAGATTTAGAAATCACACAAGGGAAGATGTAGGAGCTATCATGAAGATAGCACTACCCAGTGGTTACTCAACAAGTCACCAAAGAAACACAGTAGGTCTCTCAGCAAACACACTTTCTTAGCATATGAAAATCCCATGGAAGGTTTCCAAAGAGAACATCACAGAAGCCCAATAAGGGGGAAAGTAGGGCTCATGTATCTGTCCGTTTCCCTCCTGTGGTCAAGTCTAACCCACAGCAAACAAACCCCCCTGCACTTCCAGGGTGGACACTTCCTCCAGCATGAGAGGAGTTATTCAGGAAAACATCCCATACCCTGCCTGGTGGCCTTTCATCCAAGCCCAAAATTGAATGGGCAGTTTAGTGCAGGTCAGAGGCCAGGGAGGAGAAAGAAGAAGGTGTGTAGGACTCATGTCCTGCTTAGGCTGGGTACCTGAAGAAGCGGGCCCTGAGTCTAAGACCTGAGCATGAGAGGTTTTGGTAGGGAATGGAATCCAGGAAGGAGCACTGAAAGAGTAGAGAGGGGAGACAAGGGAGGAAGTCTATACATGGCATGGTGATGAAGAAGCTACTGTTGTGGGCATCTGGAGCTCAGTCCTGCTGGCGACATCCAGGAAGAGGAGAGCCCTTTGGCATGCTCCTGAAGGCAGCATCTGCTACATCATATGGCATACTTAGTTGCTCAGTAGTGCCTAGCTTTTTGGGGTCCTATGGATAGTAGCCTGCCAGGCTCCTCTGTCCATGGGATTCTCCAGGCACGAATACTGAAATGGGTTGCCATTTCCTCCTCTAGGGTATCTTATCCACCCAGAGACTGAACCCGATCTCCTGCACTGCAGGCAGATTCTTTACAACTGAGCCACCAGGGAAGCCCATCTGCTACATCGGGGGTCAACAAACTATTTCTTAAAGGGCCAGGGAGTAAATATTTGAGATTGGCAAGCAATGTTGTTTTGTTAGAAATAGTTCACTCTACTGTCGTAGTTCAGTCACAGATAATATGTAAACGAATGGGATTGGGGCTTTGTCCCAGTAAAACATTATTTAATAAAAACAGGTAGCCAGCCTGCAGGCCATAGTTTACAGACCCCTGCTCTACATGTATGAAGTATCCCATTTTGCAAACAGAGAAACTAAGATCCGGTAGAGAAAAAGAAAAAATGGGTTTTAAAGGAGCCAGAGTCACAACTCTGTCCTACTGTCCAGTGTTTCCTCCACAATATCTTGTTAACTCTTTACTAGGGCCTTGGTATGATTTTTAGGAGACTTTCAGCCAGAACTCTTCCAGGGAGAGGCTGTGTAACCTGTAAGTCTTAACTGGTAGCCGTTTGTTTCCTCTTAGTGGCTAGAGAGGCCTCAGGGACCGAAGCCACACAGCTTCCAGGATCGCTCAGAGCAGCTTCTTCGGGGAGCCTCCCCAGGCCAGGCCCTCTTCCACCAGGCTCTGCCTCGGCTGCTTTGGCAGAGCATCTCCTGGCAGCGGCCACAAAGTGCAGAGTGAAAAAGTAGTTAGAAACTTTGGAGCCTGTAAAAAATCTAAAAATATCAAGGAATGTGTGCACATATGTGGCCCTTCTGTGATCAAAACATCTGGGGAGAAGATCAAATGCTTTAATTTGCCTAAAATTCTGTGAGGACTTGGGAAAGGAGAGGAAGTTGCAAGTCATTGACTTTACTGGGGTGGGGAAGGACGTCACCAGAGTTTTGCTTTTTTTAAGACAGAGTAAGTCATGCGCATGCAGAATCCTCTCCTGGGAGAAGTCCTGGACCTGGTTTCCTTGGGATTCTGAGGATGGTTTCTCATAACGGGAGTGGAAAGTTCATTGGCTACAGGCTTGAATTCCTGATTCGATGCCTTTTTTTTTTTTTTTTTAAGAAAAGAAAAAGATAAAAATACTAAGTCCCTCAAACAGAACAGTAGGAGTGGGTGATGATATAGTGAATCATTAAATGTCAGATTTGTAGAAGGCCTAGGGGTGAGCCGTGCGTGTGTCAGATGAGGAAACTGAGACTAAAGAGAGAGCCTTCCTGATAACCCACGGAAGTTGGCAGAGACAGGGCTGATGGACATGCATGCATCCTGACTCCCAGACCAGTGGTGCACTAGGAGAAGAGATAGAGGAAAGGGTCGATTCTGGTTCCTCTACTTCTAAGTCCTATGACCTTATCTATACACTAAAGATGGTACTGGTTGGTTTTGTCTCAAAGAAGTCTGAACCAGAACCTCTGGATCTTGTGTTATGGACCTACGGGGTCCTTGAAGGGTGAGCCAAGACAGGCAGATATCCACTCTCTACATAATTAACCATGGCCTCAAACCCTAATAGAACATCCTGGCAATTTGGGCCAGCTGATATGTGACCCTAGAATTCCATTTGGCCCCTGGCTTGAATCCTTAGCCAGAAACAGGCTAACAATTAGCCTATTTAGCCTTATAGGACACCCTTTCCTCGGGAGTGCCCTAACTCTGGAACAGGAAAGCTAGCCACTCCCTAAAGCTTAAGACAGCCTGACTAAGCCACCCATCACACTCTCTCCAACTGCTTGCTGCACAGTGGTTTCCACTCATCTGTGGAGAACCAACAGAGGCTTCTAGCTACTTCACTTGAAAATCTAAAAATATCAAGGAATGTGTGCACATATGTGGCCCTTCTGTGATCAAAACATCTGGGGAGAAGATCAAATGCTTTAATTTGCCTAAAATTCTGTGAGGACTTGGGAAAGGAGAGGAAGTTGCAAGTCATTGACTTTACTGGGGTGGGGAAGGACGTCACCAGAGTTTTGCTTTTTTTAAGACAGAGTAAGTCATGCGCATGCAGAATCCTCTCCTGGGAGAAGTCCTGGACCTGGTTTCCTTGGGATTCTGAGGATGGTTTCTCATAACGGGAGTGGAAAGTTCATTGGCTACAGGCTTGAATTCCTGATTCGATGCCTTTTTTTTTTTTTTTTAAGAAAAGAAAAAGATAAAAATACTAAGTCCCTCAAACAGAACAGTAGGAGTGGGTGATGATATAGTGAATCATTAAATGTCAGATTTGTAGAAGGCCTAGGGGTGAGCCGTGCGTGTGTCAGATGAGGAAACTGAGACTAAAGAGAGAGCCTTCCTGATAACCCACGGAAGTTGGCAGAGACAGGGCTGATGGACATGCATGCATCCTGACTCCCAGACCAGTGGTGCACTAGGAGAAGAGATAGAGGAAAGGGTCGATTCTGGTTCCTCTACTTCTAAGTCCTATGACCTTATCTATACACTAAAGATGGTACTGGTTGGTTTTGTCTCAAAGAAGTCTGAACCAGAACCTCTGGATCTTGTGTTATGGACCTACGGGGTCCTTGAAGGGTGAGCCAAGACAGGCAGATATCCACTCTCTACATAATTAACCATGGCCTCAAACCCTAATAGAACATCCTGGCAATTTGGGCCAGCTGATATGTGACCCTAGAATTCCATTTGGCCCCTGGCTTGAATCCTTAGCCAGAAACAGGCTAACAATTAGCCTATTTAGCCTTATAGGACACCCTTTCCTCGGGAGTGCCCTAACTCTGGAACAGGGAAAGCTAGCCACTCCCTAAAGCTTAAGACAGCCTGACTAAGCCACCCATCACACTCTCTCCAACTGCTTGCTGCACAGTGGTTTCCACTCATCTGTGGAGAACCAACAGAGGCTTCTTAGCTACTTTCACTTAGAAAATCAAAGGAAAACTCGAAGTAAGATCCTTAAAAAATAAGGTGCAAAGAGAAGAGGACCTGAGCAGAGTCTACTACTCACACATCAAACTTTTTCATATTTGCCTGTTTTCATGTAAAACTATAATCCAACCATATCCTTAACTTGATCTCCACCAGACTCAAGACCTAGTGTTCCCCTAGAGGACAACCTTTTTTTTAAATAAAAAACAAAACAAAACCTTTTTTTTCTTTTCCCCATCATGCCTCTTTTATTTATATTTATTTTCATCCATCATTTTTATTCTTTGGCCTGTGTGGGCCTCCTATTATAGTGGCCTCTCTCACTGCAAAGCACCGGCTCTGGGTGCATGTGCTCCAGAGTGCTGGCTCGTAATTGGACACACTGGCCCAGGTGCACGTGGGATCTTCCCTGGCCAGGGATCGAACTGGTGCCCCTTGCACTGCAAGGCAGACTTTTTGGCCACTGGGCCACCAGGGAAACCCTAGAGGCCAACCTTTTTGTTTATTCCATTCAGGTCAAGACCAGACCTGTTAGACCCATAGGTGTTCCCTACAAGAGAGATAATCATGAATTACCACAGCACTCCTAGTAGTATCTTGTCAATGCTAGTTTCTCTAATCCTTTCCACTGCTCTTACGTGCTGCCTGTTCCTACACAGGGCCATTGAGATGGGAGGGTCATACTCACAAGGTCTTCACAAATGTCCCTCTCATGCTGCCCCACACTAAGCTGAAAAGTCACGTTCTCTCATGTGAACCACCTGGTTAACAAGCTGAAGACCACAGATGGACATCCATTTGCCACCACACTATAGGTTTTCATGGCATCCCCTCCTATTTTAATTAGTACCCGTTTGCCATAGAGAGAAACACTCTCCAGTTACCTCAAAAGCTCCTTTGTATGTTGATTCTAGCCATGGGAGCTGAGATGGAAACCGGGTTTCTTCTTCAGGAGCTGCAGGCAGGCATCTGCTACAGTGACACTTTCATCCAGCCTGAGTTGGGTCTGTCTACTAGGTCTCTCAGATGTCCCACTTCTCCAAAATTCCAAAAGATCAACAAGACAAACTGCCCTGCCCAGACTCACTTGTAGCATCTGCAAAACACAGACTTATCTCAAAGCTAAATGCCAATGATATATGCTAGTTTCCAGGATAAAAACCTGGGATTAAGTAAGATTAAATAAACCCCATTAGAGTCCACCTCTGGGGATTTAGGAGCATACAAATGGCAAGAATCAGCTTCATCTTGTCTCCATTTCTGGGGCTACACTGTTTTACATGTTGAGAGATCACATGCTATATGTTTTTTTAAAAAAGGACCCCAGGGTATTCTTCACTTGGGAAGTAGGGCAAGAGCTGTTTGGTTTGCTTCTAGTGTAGTTATTAGTCTGGAGGGTAACTGTGAAGTCATGTTGATGTTGAGATATGCTGAGATATGATTTCCACATTCTGTAGGTATGAGATTGATATTAGGTTGTTCCTAGAGGTTCTTTTGAATAAGGTGACCTGACATCCAGTTTGGTTAAGGAAAATCTGAGTTTATGCCTATTTTCCTGACTTCCTGTTTGGTTTGGCATTTATTCGAACGTTATTAATATTTGTGGGGGAGAGGAATGTGTTACTTCATTTTTCCATGCATACTCTATAAACTTGTCTGATGAACTTGATTGTACAAAGTGAATTTCTGTATGGAAATTATAAGATTATGTTGCCTAATTTAGCAGGTAACCATGAGGAAAATGGGGCTTCTTTTGTAGCTCAGCTGGTAAAGAATCCATCTGCAATGTAGGAAATCCCAGGTCAATTCCTGGGTCTGGAAGATCCTCTGGAGAAGGGACAGGCTACCCATTCCAGTATTCTTGGGCTTCCCTGGTGGCTCAGACAGTAGAGAATATGCCTGCAATCCAGAAGACCTGGGTTCTATCCCTGGGTTGGGATGATACCCTGTAGAAGAGAAAGGCTACCTACTCTAGATTCTTGCCTGGAGAATTCCGTGGCTTGTCCATGGGTCGCAAAGAGTCAGACACAACTGGGCAACTTTCATCCAGCCTGAGTTGGGTCTGTCTACTAGGTCTCTCAGATGTCCCACTTCTCCAAAATTCCAAAAGATCAACAAGACAAACTGCCCTGCCCAGACTCACTTGTAGCATCTGCAAAACACAGACTTATCTCAAAGCTAAATGCCAATGATATATGCTAGTTTCCAGGATAAAAACCTGGGATTAAGTAAGATTAAATAAACCCCATTAGAGTCCACCTCTGGGGATTTAGGAGCATACAAATGGCAAGAATCAGCTTCATCTTGTCTCCATTTCTGGGGCTACACTGTTTTACATGTTGAGAGATCACATGCTATATGTTTTTTTAAAAAAGGACCCCAGGGTATTCTTCACTTGGGAAGTAGGGCAAGAGCTGTTTGGTTTGCTTCTAGTGTAGTTATTAGTCTGGAGGGTAACTGTGAAGTCATGTTGATGTTGAGATATGCTGAGATATGATTTCCACATTCTGTAGGTATGAGATTGATATTAGGTTGTTCCTAGAGGTTCTTTTGAATAAGGTGACCTGACATCCAGTTTGGTTAAGGAAAATCTGAGTTTATGCCTATTTTCCTGACTTCCTGTTTGGTTTGGCATTTATTCCGAACGTTATTAATATTTGTGGGGGAGAGGAATGTGTTACTTCATTTTTCCATGCATACTCTATAAACTTGTCTGATGAACTTGATTGTACAAAGTGAATTTCTGTATGGAAATTATAAGATTATGTTGCCTAATTTAGCAGGTAACCATGAGGAAAATGGGGCTTCTTTTGTAGCTCAGCTGGTAAAGAATCCATCTGCAATGTAGGAAATCCCAGGTCAATTCCTGGGTCTGGAAGATCCTCTGGAGAAGGGACAGGCTACCCATTCCAGTATTCTTGGGCTTCCCTGGTGGCTCAGACAGTAGAGAATATGCCTGCAATCCAGAAGACCTGGGTTCTATCCCTGGGTTGGGATGATACCCTGTAGAAGAGAAAGGCTACCTACTCTAGATTCTTGCCTGGAGAATTCCGTGGCTTGTCCATGGGTCGCAAAGAGTCAGACACAACTGGGCAACTTTCACCTTTATGAGGAAAACAGGCTGAGTTGCCTAGTCATTGCTTCTAGGTCTTGGCATAAGAGAAGAGGCAAGGATTGGAGAAAACTTGTGAAGAGTCAGGCAGGACTTTTCTGATACTCTTGATTTGTCTGGCCTAAGGCCATATCCTTAAGATAAAGAGAGACCCAAAATATGGGGGTTTGTTGGCTGAATGCCCCAACTTCTGGTGGGGAAAGAAAGCACCGTCTTACACACTCTACCCCAGCAGGAGTTTTCTGACACAGGGAACAGGCGGCGTTCTACTGGGGTGCTAAGATAATGATGGTAAAAGGATTTTTAAAACACTCACCAATTCCAGTCATCTCATATAACTGCTTAAGGCATCGTGTTGAAAAGACTCTAGGTTTGGCAAGAATGAGAGCCGTCATTGATTTGGGATGTTGGCCAAGATTCAGGAGCAGGGAGCATCTGTACACATCTCAGTAATTTGCCATTTCTGTACTAACAAGAAAAACTTTCAAAAGGAGGAACAAAGAGCTTAAGACATTTTCCCTTCCACACAGCATGCCTTATTGGGTCTTTTTCCTTTTTGGATTGATTATGACTATAACTTTAGCTGGCTAAGAAGGTCTGGGGGCCTTTCTAGCTTATGAGACCACTCTCTTCTACCATTAATTGTGTAAGGTGGGTAAGGTGGGAGGTTTAAGCCTATTGAATCAGATTTTAGGAAACTAATCTTGACATTTATGCTCTTTCCCTTGGATGTGTTTTTCCTTCCTTCTGCTCACAAGAATGATAGCTCTTAGAATGAACTAGGATGGTTTTTCATGTAGGACTTAGTCCACCCAGAAGCACAAAATTCGTCCTTATAATTCAGGCATAGGTTAACCTATCTCACCAGATAGGAAGAGTTGGTACCAAAGCTTCCTCTGTAGTTATAAATATATTTCTTCTAACTAGTTTTGTCCATTTGTACCTTACTCATAGTTAGCTGGACTGGTGTTGGACTGAGGTGGGCAGCAGATCAAGGACTTACCAATTTGAGATCTCAGCAAAATTTCTTGCCAACTTATTGCCGTCACCAGTAATGCATATTTTCCTAGAGATGTAAGAATTAAAGACAATGCATATAAAATTCCTGGGACTCGAGCAACTGCCATGTAGTTAACTATTACTCTTATCATTGTAATAATCACAAATGTCACTTGAAGACGAAATCTTTCCTTACCTGATTTTATTTGGGGCCAGAGTAATAAGCACTGGTATGTGCCAGACAGGAGGGTTGTGGGGACCTTCCGCAGAAAGTGAAGGCAGCAGGATTGCCCCCGGCTGAACCGGGAGATCTCTGAGAAAGGCAAATCTTGAACTGCCCGCCCTGCAGCCCCCTGGCTCAGGCAGGGGACAATCAGACGCGACAGGAGTTCCATCGAAGTAGTTCTGCTTTATTGAAGAAGATCCACAGCTTTTATAGGCAAGTGAAGGAGGTTTTGCACGGGACTTCCTATAGATTACACCAATCAAGCTAAAGGCCAAGCAATCATTCACAAGCGCGGAAGCCAGGGGAACCAATCAGAAATTTTGACCATCAATTAACAATTTAGATCACGCCCTGCCTCTTCCTGTAGGCACCATCTTAGCTGCAAACATGTGCTTAAGCTTCTTTATGCTTGCAATGGCCCTCTTTCAATTCAGAGCCCCACAGAGGGTAACTTTCTTGAGAAAATACCTGGACAACAGCAGGCAGTGCATCTGTCCTTTAAAAATTCATTAATAAGAAATTCAATATAAAGCCCATCCTAAACCTCACTGTTCAAGTGAATGCTTTGAAATGTAAATGGAAAGTTTGATATCAGCCACTTTGCTTCCTCAGATTTGTACTCTGTGAGGTTTTCATTATTTCTTTCTTTACAAATACTCAGGAGCTTCTCCATGCTTGCTCATGAGCTGACTGGGTTTAAAATGTACAGAGACTCCAAATGTGGTTTATCCAACCATTAGAAATGTTGAGGTTTTTTGATAAGCTATTTTCAGGATGATTATAAATTAGGCAATGGGTATGCTTCCCAGCCACTTTCATAAAAATAGTCATCTTAACTGCTATGGTGGGACCATGTGGATGAGATAGCTCTTGGGAATTAACTGGTTCACATCATTAAAAAACAACTAAAAATATAGGATTTGCAGATTTTGGGGGGTAAATTAGGTTTATACACTGGCTATTGATAGAAAAGGAAAAGAAAAAGTTCTGTACTGTGAGCATGCCCATTTTGACGGCATACCAATAAAGACACTAAAGAGCCTGTTCTCCAAGGAAAACTTTGGTAGATAAGAAGCCTAGGGGTGCCAGCCATCTCTGAGCTGTGTAAATAAATGTTGAGCCAAAGATGTTAAGAAGTTGCTGCTTTTACAAGGAGGGGAGGAACTCAGAAATGGAGGACCCCAAAACATGAGTGATACCATGATCTGGTGACCAGGGGAATGGGCTGAGAAGGTGCACTGTAAGCCCAAGGATGCACAGTGTAAGCCTAAGGATGCACAGTTTAAGATTAGGGTTAGTTAATGTGAGCTGAAGGGTAATCAGTGTCAGTGTCTGCTGTATCAAAAGTTATAAGTTTGGAAAGTGATAAAAAAAAAAAATGAAATTTGGCCAGGGGAACCAGATATATCCTAAATTTTGCCTTGCCTAATTATCAATGTTTTGTTCCTCAAGAGGAGTCCAAGGAAGACAGATATGGCCAAGAGCACCAAAATAGAACCTTGACCAAGACTTCAGTACTAAAACATATTATAGAATTCCAATAAGCTAGGCTAGACCATGTGAAGGAATCCTCGTGGCTAATCAGAACAAGCCATGTGATTAGTTGATATTCCATTATATCTAGAGAACAATCCCATCTGAAGTAGACATACCTGGGATTGTTTGTTTTTGTGTCGTACTCAGCTATCCTTCTCTCAGGAGTCTTCCCACTCTGAGTCCATTCAGCATCTGGCTCTGGTATTTCTCACCAAGAGGAAAACTAAGAACTTTTTATTGGTTCAGCTCTTCATGATGGAAAGATGCCTCTGAAGATCATAAAAGCTGTCTCTGGAGGAAAACTCACCAAGACAGATTAACTTTTACTGAAAATGCTGTAGAAAAGTTGATAAAGAGGATAGACCCTTTCCATGTTTAGCATTATGATTCTGAATCACTTTACTCCAGGCCTCATCTTTAAAAAGTCACTGAGATCCATTGCTGCTCTGTAATGATAGATCCTTAAAAATATTGTCACATATTTTAGTACTTTGTAGATGAAGAGAACAGAATGAATAAAAACTTGGCAAACAAAAGCTTAGGGAGTTCAGGGCTTCCCTGGTGGTCCAGTGGGTAAGGACACCGCCTTACAGTGCAAGGGGCGCCGGTTAGAGCTCTGGCCTGAGAAGATCCCACGTGCCGCGGAGCGGCTGGACCGATGTGTCCAACTACCGAGCCAGAGCTCTGGAGAGCATGTGCCCAGAGCCAGCGCTCTGTGACAACAGAGACCACCACGATGGGAGGCCCACACGGGCCAAAGAAAAAAGATGGATGAAAATGGACAAATGAAAGACCAATAGAAGTTGCCTGCCTGCTCCCCTCCCTCCCCAACCCAAGCCCCGCCCAAAGTAAATAAATAAATAAATAAAATCTTTAAAAAAAAAAAAAAGCTCAGGGAGTTCATTACCACTAGACCTGTCTTACAAGAAACACTCAAGGGAGTTCTTCCAACTGAAAGAAAGGACACTAATTAACAATGTAAAAGCACATTAACATACAAAAATCACTGATAAAGTAAATATATAAACAAAGGCCAAATTCTCAAATATTGTAATGATGGTACATAAATCACTTTTAACTATAGTAAAAAAAAAAGTTTAAAAAGTATTAAAATAACTCTAATAATGTTTTTATACACAATATAAAAAGGAATAAACTGTAATATCCATAATCTAAAATTTGAAGATATAGGGCAATGGAAGTATAGAGTTTATGTATGCAAAGTTAAGTTGTTCTCTGCTTGAAACAGGATGACTATTAGATATTTTATATAGTTCTCATGATAACCATAAAGGAAAAACCTGTAATAGATACATAAAAGATTAAGAGAAAAGAATCAAGCATACCACTGCAAAATATCAGCAAATCACAGAGGAAAACAGCAAGGGAGGATGCTCTAAAAAACTGGAGGAAAACTCACCAAGACAGATTAACTTTTACTGAAAATGCTGTAGAAAAGTTGATAAAGAGGATAGACCCTTTCCATGTTTAGCATTATGATTCTGAATCACTTTACTCCAGGCCTCATCTTTAAAAAGTCACTGAGATCCATTGCTGCTCTGTAATGATAGATCCTTAAAAATATTGTCACATATTTTAGTACTTTGTAGATGAAGAGAACAGAATGAATAAAAACTTGGCAAACAAAAGCTTAGGGAGTTCAGGGCTTCCCTGGTGGTCCAGTGGGTAAGGACACCGCCTTACAGTGCAAGGGGCGCCGGTTAGAGCTCTGGCCTGAGAAGATCCCACGTGCCGCGGAGCGGCTGGACCGATGTGTCCAACTACCGAGCCAGAGCTCTGGAGAGCATGTGCCCAGAGCCAGCGCTCTGTGACAACAGAGACCACCACGATGGGAGGCCCACACGGGCCAAAGAAAAAAGATGGATGAAAATGGACAAATGAAAGACCAATAGAAGTTGCCTGCCTGCTTCCCCCCTCCCCACCCCACCCCACCCCCCACCCAAATAAATAAATAAATAAATAAAATCTTTAAAAAAAAAAAAAAGCTCAGGGAGTTCATTACCACTAGACCTGTCTTACAAGAAACACTCAAGGGAGTTCTTCCAACTGAAAGAAAGGACACTAATTAACAATGTAAAAGCACATTAACATACAAAAATCACTGATAAAGTAAATATATAAACAAAGGCCAAATTCTCAAATATTGTAATGATGGTACATAAATCACTTTTAACTATAGTAAAAAAAAAAGTTTAAAAAGTATTAAAATAACTCTAATAATGTTTTTATACACAATATAAAAAGGAATAAACTGTAATATCCATAATCTAAAATTTGAAGATATAGGGCAATGGAAGTATAGAGTTTATGTATGCAAAGTTAAGTTGTTCTCTGCTTGAAACAGGATGACTATTAGATATTTTATATAGTTCTCATGATAACCATAAAGGAAAAACCTGTAATAGATACATAAAAGATTAAGAGAAAAGAATCAAGCATACCACTGCAAAATATCAGCAAATCACAGAGGAAAACAGCAAGGGAGGAAGAAAGAAACTCAAAATAGTCAGAAAACAATGAACAAAATGGCAATCATAGGTCCTACATATCAATAATAATTTTAAACATAAATGGTCTAAATTCTTCAATCAAAAGACATAGAATAACCAAACTGATTTAAAAAAAAAAGATTCAGTGATATGTTGCCTGTAATACAAACTCACTGTAGCTTTAAGGACATATATAGGCTGAAAGTGAAGGCATAGAAAAGATATCCCAAGCAAATGACAACCAAAAGAGGTCAGAAATGGATACACTTACATCAGACAAGATAGTCTGACATAGTATAGTCAGAATAGTCAAAAATGCTCTGGAACCATTCTTTACCAATGGCTCACTGGTGAAAGAATACTTCTGCCAGTGCAGGAGACACAAGTTCAATCCGAAGTCTGAGAAGATCCCACATGCCACAAGGCAACTAAGCCCATGAACAACAACTACTGAGCCAGGATCGGAACCCGGGATCCGTAGCCTATGCACTAAAACTACTGAGGCGCACTTGTCCTAGAGCCTATGCTCTGCAACAAGAGAAGCCACTGCAATGAGAAGTCCTCACATTGCAAACTTAGGGTAGCCCTGGCTCCCTGCAATCAAAGTAAAGCCCACACAGCAACAAAGACTCATCACAGCCAAAAATAAAGAAATAAGTAAAACGTATGTATACCTATAGCTGATTCATGTTGATGTTTGGCAGTAAACAACCAAATTCCATTTTAAAAAAGTTTTAATTTAAAAAAAGAAATAAGTAAAAATTACTTTTTAAATGGTAATGAGATTTTTAAAAAGTCATTATACAGTTGACTTTGAGCAATGGAAATTTGGACTGAAAGGGCCCACTAATATGTGAATTTCTTTCACCAATTATGCTACAGTACTACATGGCCCACTGTTGGTTGAATCCAGTGAATATAGAACTGCAAATATGGAGGGCTGCCTGTAAAGTTCTACGCAGATCTTCAACAGTCCAAAGGGCTGCTGCCCCTAACACCTGCATTTTTAAAGGAACAGTTATATAATAAAAAAAGGGCCAATTCATAGAGAGGATATAACAATTTAAAATATTTGTCACCCAATATCACAGCATCTAAATACATGAAGCAGTATTAACAGAACTGAAAAGAGAAATAAACGACAATACAGTGATAGCAGTGGACTTGATTATCCCACTCACAACAATTGACAAATAATCCAGAAAGAAAACTAATAAGAAGACAGCAGATTTAAGCAACACTGGAGACTGTTCATAGGTCACACTGAATATTCTCCAACAAAGGTTACTCATTAGGCTACAAAATAAGTCTTCAAAAATTCAAAAAGGCTGATTTCACATCATACATTTTTTCCATTCACAATGGTATGAATCAATAACAGGAGGAAACTTGGAAAATTTACAATACATGGAAATTAAACAACATACTGCTAAACAACCAATGGATTAAAGATGAAATCAAACAGAAGGCTTCCCTGGTGGTCCAGTGGGTAAAGAGTCCACCTTGCAGTGCAGTGGGCACCGGTTCAATCCCTGACCCAGGAGGATCCCGTGAGCCGTGGAGCGGCTGGACCGGTGTGTCCAATTACGAGGCAGCGCTCTGGGGCACATGTGCCCAGAGCCAGTGCTCTGTAGTGAGAGAGTCCACTGCAATGGGAGGCCCACACAGACCATAGAATAAAGACAATGAAAATAAATAAATAAATAAAAGGAGGGGAGTCTTAAAAAAAAAAAAAGATGAAATCAAAATATATCTTGAGACAAAAAAAATAAATAAATGAAAACACAATATACCAAAACTCATGGGATGCAACATATACACTTCTAAAAGGAAAATTCATAGTTATAAATACCTATGTTAAGAAAAAAAATCTCAAATAAATAATATAACTTTACACTTCAAGAAACTAGAAAAAGAAGACCAAATTAAGCCCAGAGTTAACAGAAGGCAGAAAATAATAAAGATTCTAGCAGAAATAAGTGAAATGGACAACAGATAAACAGTAGAAAAGTTCCATGAGATTAAGGGTTTATTTTTGAAGGACAACTAAAATCACCAAATCTTTTTTTTTTTTTTTTTTTTGGCCGCTTCTATTGGTCTTTCATTTATTCATCTTTGTTCTCTGGCCTGTGTGGGCCTCCCATCCCAGAGACCTCTCTCACTGCAGAGCATTGGCTCTGGGCGCATGCGCTCCAGAGCTCCAGCTCAGTAGTTGGACACATCAGTCCAGCTGCTCCGCAGCACGTGGGATCTTCCCAGGCCAGGGATCGAACCGGCGCCCTTTGCACTGCAAGGCGGTGTCCTTACCCACTGGGCCACCAGGGAAGCCCTAAAATCACCAAATCTTTACCTAGACTAAGAAAAAGAGAGAGGTGATCCAAATAAATAAAATTATAAAATAAAAAGGAGACATTACAACTGACACAACGGGTGTGAAAAGGATCTAAGAGATTACTATAAATTATACAGCAACAAAGCAGACAATCTGGAAGAAATACTTAAATTCCTAGAAATACACAACCTACAAAGATTGAATTATGAAGAAATAATAAATTTGAATAGGCCATTAACAAGTAAGGAGATTAAATTAATAATCAGAAAACTCTCAACCTCCCAGAAGAAACCAGCCAGCCTCACTGATGAATTGTATCAAACATTTAAAGAATTAATGCCAGTCTTCCTCAAACGCTTTCAAAATTGAAGAGGAAGGCACATTGCCAAGCTCATTCTATGAGGCTAGTATCATTCTGATACCAAAACCAGATAAAGATTCTAGAAGAAAAGAAAATCACAAATTAATAAACCTGGTGAACATGATGCAAGAATTTTCAACCAAACTCTAGCAAACTGAATTCAACAACATATTAAAAGGATCATGATAGAATTAAACTTATCCCTAAGATATAAGGACAGTTTAATATACACAAATTATTATGTATGACATCATATTAACAAAATGAAGGATAAAACCTCATATGATCATCTCAATAGATACAGAAAAAGCATTTGACAAAATACAACTTTCTTTCATGATAAAAACTTTCAACAAATTAGGTATAGAAGTAAGATATTCAGCAAGATAAAGGCCATATATGACAAGCCCCTGGTTAACATCATATTCAGCAGTGAAAAGCTGAAAGTGTTTACTCTAATATGAGGAACTAGACAAGTGTTTTATCTAAGATCTCACCACTTCTATTCAACTTACTACTCAAAGTCCTAGCCAGAACAGTTAGCCAAGAAAAGAGGTAAAAGGCATCCAAGTTGGACAGGAAAAAGTAAAATTGCCTGTATGCACATACAATGGAATATTATCCAGCCTTTAAGGAAAAAGAAGGAAATCCAATTATTTGCAACAACACAGGTGAACCTTAGGGTATTATGCTAAGTGAAATACGTCAGGCAAAGAACAACAAATACTGTGTGATCTCACTTATATATGGAATCTTAAAATGTTGAGCTCCTAGAATCAGGGTAGAACCATGGTTTCCAGGTCTGGGAGGATGGGACAAACGGGAGATGCTTGTCATGGGGCACAAACGTTCAGTTATAAAACAAATACGTTCTGAGAATCTAACATACAGTATGGTGATTACAGGTAACAATACTATATTTTGCATACTTGAAATTTTCTGAATAGATCTTAAATGTTCTCACCACCAAAGGAAAAAAAACAACTATCTGAGATGATGAATATGTTAACTTTATTGTGGAAACCATCACACGTGTCCATACATAATTTTTAAAAAAAACGTTTCCCCAAAAGCCTCACTGATGAATTGTATCAAACATTTAAAGAATTAATGCCAGTCTTCCTCAAACGCTTTCAAAATTGAAGAGGAAGGCACATTGCCAAGCTCATTCTATGAGGCTAGTATCATTCTGATACCAAAACCAGATAAAGATTCTAGAAGAAAAGAAAATCACAAATTAATAAACCTGGTGAACATGATGCAAGAATTTTCAACCAAACTCTAGCAAACTGAATTCAACAACATATTAAAAGGATCATGATAGAATTAAACTTATCCCTAAGATATAAGGACAGTTTAATATACACAAATTATTATGTATGACATCATATTAACAAAATGAAGGATAAAACCTCATATGATCATCTCAATAGATACAGAAAAAGCATTTGACAAAATACAACTTTCTTTCATGATAAAAACTTTCAACAAATTAGGTATAGAAGTAAGATATTCAGCAAGATAAAGGCCATATATGACAAGCCCCTGGTTAACATCATATTCAGCAGTGAAAAGCTGAAAGTGTTTACTCTAATATGAGGAACTAGACAAGTGTTTTATCTAAGATCTCACCACTTCTATTCAACTTACTACTCAAAGTCCTAGCCAGAACAGTTAGCCAAGAAAAAGAGGTAAAAGGCATCCAAGTTGGACAGGAAAAAGTAAAATTGCCTGTATGCACATACAATGGAATATTATCCAGCCTTTAAGGAAAAAGAAGGAAATCCAATTATTTGCAACAACACAGGTGAACCTTAGGGTATTATGCTAAGTGAAATACGTCAGGCAAAGAACAACAAATACTGTGTGATCTCACTTATATATGGAATCTTAAAATGTTGAGCTCCTAGAATCAGGGTAGAACCATGGTTTCCAGGTCTGGGAGGATGGGAGAAACGGGGAGATGCTTGTCATGGGGCACAAACGTTCAGTTATAAAACAAATACGTTCTGAGAATCTAACATACA
Organism: Tragulus kanchil; assembly: GCA_022376925.1. NCBI lineage: Eukaryota > Metazoa > Chordata > Mammalia > Artiodactyla > Tragulidae > Tragulus > Tragulus kanchil. Next base: position 43,115,416 of record JAIOJX010000023.1, read on the forward strand.
GTATGGTGATTACAGGTAACAATACTATATTTTGCATACTTGAAATTTTCTGAATAGATCTTAAATGTTCTCACCACCAAAGGAAAAAAAAAAACAACTATCTGAGATGATGAATATGTTAACTTTATTGTGGAAACCATCACACTATATATAATGTGTCCATACATAATTTTTAAAAGCATAAAACATTTATTATGAGGGTTGATATTCCACTTTAAGTAAAACCACTGAATTCCCAGTAAGGGAAAGGGAAAGGAGGCTAGTAAAGGAAAATTACAGAAAAAGTAAACAAGCAGGCCCCCATTGTCATTATTGGGGGTAAATACGAGGTCATTAATATTATAAAGAAAAAACATATGTGTGTCTGCATGTATCACTCATTTTGCCTCATGTATTATCTATTCATGCCTCTCCCTTGAGAAATAATTTGCCTTCACACGGTATATAATCCAGTTTCCCAAGCCACTTTAGGAAATGCCAAATATTTAATGACACCCCACCTAGAAACAATAAATACATTTGAGTCACTCAGACTCCTGGGGAAAGGGATGCTGAAAATTTGATGAAAGGGATTAATAAATTATAACCAGGCTATTAAGATGTGAATCACTAAAGACTCCTGACACTCTTTTCCTTTCTCTAATTAGTGTTAAGAAACAAATAAACAGGCTCACCTCCCTGTGCTCAAATTTCCTCCCCTTCCTTTCCAAGGCCAATTGGTCGAACTAGTTCACGGACTTCCATCTAGACATTAAGATGACTTTAGCCAGCCTGCAGTAAGGGTCTGACTGTTCACAGGCAGCACGCTGATGCTCTAAACCAGATGCTGTGACCAGATTGGTGAGATGCCAATCACACAGCTGGGAAGAGGGAAGACCCAATTTGTAGGCCGTGGGGTCTCTTCCCAATCACAGTGTTCCTGCTGATAGATTCCAGGGCCTGCTTCAAGCTGTCACAGACCCAGGCTTCCTGGAAGGAACCTTAGATTATCTTATCCCACACATTTTTGTATAAGCAGAAAGTTACAGAAGTTTGAAACTTCTCATAGTCGAGAGGGAGCAGGTTATCCAAAGTTACACAACTTTTGATAGCAAGATTCACTCAAGAACCTGGGTCTCCTGACCCCTGGACCCCTGCTGCTCTTTCCCCATCTACTTCTACACCTATTGCAGGGGCCCAAATCCAACAACTCTGAACTCCCAGACCCAGTCACTGGACCACCTCTAAAACACACTATTAGAGGACAGCTGTAGGATCTCACTTATATATGGAATCTTAAAAAGCTGAACTCCTTGAATCAGGGACTTCCCTGGTGGTTCAGATGGTAAAGAATCTGCCTTCAATGCAGGAGACCTGGGTTCCATGCCTGAGTTGGGAAGATCCCTTGGAGAAGGGAGCCGGCTACTCACTCCAATATTCTTGCTTGGAGAATTCCATGGACAGAAGAGCTTGGCAGGCTACAGTCCATGAAGCTGCAAAGAGTCAAACATGACTGAGAAACTTTCCCTTGGCATAGAATCAGAGGACAGGTAAAGCCTCAGGTAACGGAAGACCATCCTAGCACTCCACAGTGGGTGAAAGATCGGTGGCCCCTCCCTCTGAATACCCCACATGGAAACCTGACATCACACTTACGTGGTTTGTGTGCCGACACTCTGTTACTCACCTTTGCAGCCCAGAGCCGAGACCAATGCCCAGTAAAGTCCTCGGGGGTAAAAACTGTTTAAATAAAAGAATCATGAGAGCTTCCCTGGTTTCCCAATGGGTAAGGACACCTCCTTGCAGTGCAAGGGGCGCCAGTCGATCACTGGCCTGGGAAGATCCCACGTGCCGCGGAGCAGCTGGACCGCTATGTCCGACTACCACGCCGGAGCTCTGGAGCGCATGCGCCCAGAGCCCGGTGCTCTCGACGAGGGAGGCCACTGGGATGGGAGGCCCACACAGGCCAAAGAACAAAGATAAATATATAAAAGACCAATAGAAGTGGCCAAAAAAATAAAAGGTTTATTAAAGAATCATAAGTTTCTCTAATTTCAGAACTATATATTTTTTAGTGCACAATGATGCAATGTCAAGATTGTGTTTTCCTCCAATCTTTTATGGATTTTCCTTCAAGACAAATGTTCAGTCAACCTTTGATCAGGCTTACTATATTCTGGGTGCTGCGTAAGAGAGGAGGCACAGTAGCCACTATCCTCATGGGCTCACAACCTACTGCAGGAAACCCATGTCCAGGGCGGTTGGGGGATCATCGAGGAATGTGCAGATCAAACCCCAATCCAACAACTCAGAACTCCCAGACCCAGTCACTGGACCACCTCTAAAACACACTATTAGAGGACAGCTGTAGGATCTCACTTATATATGGAATCTTAAAAAGCTGAACTCCTTGAATCAGGGACTCCCTGGTGGTTCAGATGGTAAAGAATCTGCCTTCAGTGCTGGAGACCTGGGTTTCATCCTTGGGTTGGGAAGATCCCTTGGAGAAGGGAGCCGGCTACTCACTCCAATATTCTTGCTTGGAGAATTCCATGGACAGAAGAGCTTGGCAGGCTACAGTCCATGAAGCTGCAAAGAGTCAAACATGACTGAGAAACTTTCCCTTGGCATAGAATCAGAGGACAGGTAAAGCCTCAGGTAACGGAAGACCATCCTAGCACTCCACAGTGGGTGAAAGATCGGTGGCCCCTCCCTCTGAATACCCCACATGGAAACCTGACATCACACTTACGTGGTTTGTGTGCCGACACTCTGTTACTCACCTTTGCAGCCCAGAGCCGAGACCAATGCCCAGTAAAGTCCTCGGGGGTAAAAACTGTTTAAATAAAAGAATCATGAGAGCTTCCCTGGTTTCCCAATGGGTAAGGACACCTCCTTGCAGTGCAAGGGGCGCCAGTCGATCACTGGCCTGGGAAGATCCCACGTGCCGCGGAGCAGCTGGACCGCTATGTCCGACTACCACGCCGGAGCTCTGGAGCGCATGCGCCCAGAGCCGGTGCTCTGCGACGAGGGAGGCCACTGGGATGGGAGGCCCACACAGGCCAAAGAACAAAGATAAATATATAAAAGACCAATAGAAGTGGCCAAAAAAATAAAAGGTTTATTAAAGAATCATAAGTTTCTCTAATTTCAGAACTATATATTTTTTAGTGCACAATGATGCAATGTCAAGATTGTGTTTTCCTCCAATCTTTTATGGATTTTCCTTCAAGACAAATGTTCAGTCAACCTTTGATCAGGCTTACTATATTCTGGGTGCTGCGTAAGAGAGGAGGCACAGTAGCCACTATCCTCATGGGCTCACAACCTACTGCAGGAAACCCATGTCCAGGCGGTTGTGATCTAGGATGAAGATAAATGATGAGAGGGTGAATCATCGAGGAATGTGCAGATCAGAGGCAAGGCAGCAGTGACACTGAGCTGAGGGCTGAAGGAAAAGTCATTTAAGGTGATGACAAGGTAGGATGTTTCAGACAGAAGGAGCAACATGTACAAAACCAGGGAATGAGATGGCATGAGAAAGGATGCCCAAAGGTGCAAGAAGAATGAAATTGGCAAATCTTAAGATGTTATACAAAAGAAATCACATTTGTTTGTTTCTCTACTTGTTTGCTTCCCCAGAAGAGGTCATTGTTTAGAGGAAGAAGGATTGGATTTGGAACATGAATAGCTCAAAAAAGAATGATTCTGTTTATAGTTGCTGAGTTGCTATTGTACATGCCAGGCTCAGTTACACAGTTATTGCATGCTAGAGGATATGTTACACCTCCCCGTTTAGAGCTGGGAGACTGACGCTCAGTGAGTACTAGCAGGGCTGTTTTGCTTCTCCTCCTGTTTATTGAGACCCTGAGATGTAGCATAATCTACCACCTCAGACACAGTACAAGGCTACATTATCCTGATCTGGGTAGGAAGTTTCCTTTGGCCGTAAAAAGCTGCCGTCCCTACTTTCTCCCTGAACTTCCATGATGCCTCCTGCCAGAGCACACAGGACTACCCGAGAACCTTCCAAAATGAGGGAGAACACCACTCCACCCACTCTCCTGCTCTCTCACCTCTCAGCAAACTTGCCTCATAGGCCTGGAAGGGGACTGCCCCCCAACCCCAGTGTCTCCAGTGTTCCCAAGTACTTTCTTTTCTCCCGCTGTCCCCATAAATATATAAAAGACCAATAGAAGTGGCCAAAAAAATAAAAGGTTTATTAAAGAATCATAAGTTTCTCTAATTTCAGAACTATATATTTTTTAGTGCACAATGATGCAATGTCAAGATTGTGTTTTCCTCCAATCTTTTATGGATTTTCCTTCAAGACAAATGTTCAGTCAACCTTTGATCAGGCTTACTATATTCTGGGTGCTGCGTAAGAGAGGAGGCACAGTAGCCACTATCCTCATGGGCTCACAACCTACTGCAGGAAACCCATGTCCAGGCGGTTGTGATCTAGGATGAAGATAAATGATGAGAGGGTGAATCATCGAGGAATGTGCAGATCAGAGGCAAGGCAGCAGTGACACTGAGCTGAGGGCTGAAGGAAAAGTCATTTAAGGTGATGACAAGGTAGGATGTTTCAGACAGAAGGAGCAACATGTACAAAACCAGGGAATGAGATGGCATGAGAAAGGATGCCCAAAGGTGCAAGAAGAATGAAATTGGCAAATCTTAAGATGTTATACAAAAGAAATCACATTTGTTTGTTTCTCTACTTGTTTGCTTCCCCAGAAGAGGTCATTGTTTAGAGGAAGAAGGATTGGATTTGGAACATGAATAGCTCAAAAAAGAATGATTCTGTTTATAGTTGCTGAGTTGCTATTGTACATGCCAGGCTCAGTTACACAGTTATTGCATGCTAGAGGATATGTTACACCTCCCCGTTTAGAGCTGGGAGACTGACGCTCAGTGAGTACTAGCAGGGCTGTTTTGCTTCTCCTCCTGTTTATTGAGACCCTGAGATGTAGCATAATCTACCACCTCAGACACAGTACAAGGCTACATTATCCTGATCTGGGTAGGAAGTTTCCTTTGGCCGTAAAAAGCTGCCGTCCCTACTTTCTCCCTGAACTTCCATGATGCCTCCTGCCAGAGCACACAGGACTACCCGAGAACCTTCCAAAATGAGGGAGAACACCACTCCACCCACTCTCCTGCTCTCTCACCTCTCAGCAAACTTGCCTCATAGGCCTGGAAGGGGACTGCCCCCCAACCCCAGTGTCTCCAGTGTTCCCAAGTACTTTCTTTTCTCCCGCTGTCCCATCCACTCCTGTCCTCTTCAAATACTCCCATTCCCTCAGCACTTCCCTCTCCTCAGATTCACAGCTACCGCGTCACACTTGGAGCCTGTCACCTTTTCCAAGGAGGCCTCTTCTCCTTGCAGAGTCACTCTTTCCCCTGGGTGCCCCCTGCCATTTATCAGAGTTCAGTTTATTCTCCACCCCACAGAAGATTGAGATTCATAGGAAGGCAAGGACTCTTCAGTCTCTTTTGCACCAGTTGAGTAAACAGTTGACCTCTCCAGCGTCAGTGGGCTAAATCCAGAAGAGATTCAAGCCTTTGACTGTCCCTTCTTGGTGCCAAGCACAGCATGCATCAGAAGCTAGTGAAATAGGACCCTTGCCTTTCCGTGCAGGTAGAATGAGGCAGGCAGGTACACCTGGGTAGACTTCTTGCTCTGATATACTTTTGGAAGTTCCACGGCCCATCCTTACTTCCAGCCCAGCAGGGAGCCGTAGACGTTAGCGGAATGTGACCATTGCTCTTGGTCAGCCCCACTGACCTGCTTGGTCCACACATGTTATGTCCCCAGTGCCGCCTGTGGAAAGCATTTGTCATTTCTAGAAAGTGGAGAGAAGCTCTCCCTGTTTCCTGTGTGTATATTTTCTCTCCTTTAGTTATATTCCTTTGACTCTTTTAATGACACTTTGAAGGAGAGCATTGTAAAACTTGTGTATGCGTGTGTCCATCTTGCATTCTCGTGAAGTTTTTAAATAGGTAAGAAACATTTTCTTTTAAAATATTTTTGCTATTTCTCTCTTTTGGGGGCTGTTGGGGAGGCTTAATGTCTCTGGTTTATTTCCCCTGGGTTTTTTAGCCATAATCTACCACCTCAGACACAGTACAAGGCTACATTATCCTGATCTGGTAGGAAGTTTCCGGTAAAAGCTGCCGTCCCTACTTTCTCCCTGAACTTCCATGATGCCTCCTGCCAGAGCACACAGGACTACCGAGAACCTTCCAAAATGAGGGAGAACACCACTCCACCCACTCTCCTGCTCTCTCACCTCTCAGCAAACTTGCCTCATAGGCCTGGAAGGGGACTGCCCCCCAACCCCAGTGTCTCCAGTGTTCCCAAGTACTTTCTTTTCTCCCGCTGTCCCATCCACTCCTGTCCTCTTCAAATACTCCCATTCCCTCAGCACTTCCCTCTCCTCAGATTCACAGCTACCGCGTCACACTTGGAGCCTGTCACCTTTTCCAAGGAGGCCTCTTCTCCTTGCAGAGTCACTCTTTCCCCTGGGTGCCCCCTGCCATTTATCAGAGTTCAGTTTATTCTCCACCCCACAGAAGATTGAGATTCATAGGAAGGCAAGGACTCTTCAGTCTCTTTTGCACCAGTTGAGTAAACAGTTGACCTCTCCAGCGTCAGTGGGCTAAATCCAGAAGAGATTCAAGCCTTTGACTGTCCCTTCTTGGTGCCAAGCACAGCATGCATCAGAAGCTAGTGAAATAGGACCCTTGCCTTTCCGTGCAGGTAGAATGAGGCAGGCAGGTACACCTGGGTAGACTTCTTGCTCTGATATACTTTTGGAAGTTCCACGGCCCATCCTTACTTCCAGCCCAGCAGGGAGCCGTAGACGTTAGCGGAATGTGACCATTGCTCTTGGTCAGCCCCACTGACCTGCTTGGTCCACACATGTTATGTCCCCAGTGCCGCCTGTGGAAAGCATTTGTCATTTCTAGAAAGTGGAGAGAAGCTCTCCCTGTTTCCTGTGTGTATATTTTCTCTCCTTTAGTTATATTCCTTTGACTCTTTTAATGACACTTTGAAGGAGAGCATTGTAAAACTTGTGTATGCGTGTGTCCATCTTGCATCCTCCTGAAGTTTTTAAATAGGTAGAATTCTTTTAAGAAACATTTTTCTTTTTAAAATATTTTTGCTATTTCTCTCTTTTGGGGGGCTGTTGGGGGAGGCATGCCATGCAGCATGTGGGAGCTTAGTCCCCACCAACCAGGGATGAATTCTATGCCCCCTACAGTGGAAGCTTAGAGTTTTAACCACTGGACCACCAGGGACGTCTGATTGAGGAATGCTCTGTACTATGACCCTTTCAGTGCTTATTGGCTCATTCTGTCATCATTGGGTTTGAAAGTCAGCTCTTCCAATGACTATCTGTTTGATTTGGAACCAATGACAACCTGAGTCTGTTTTCTTGTCTGTAAAATGGGGGTAATGGCACCCTTTCCATAGTGTGGTTGTAAGGTTGAGAAATAATTACAAATTGCACTCCGGAAATCACTGCTCAACTGTGTTTAGGAAACGTTTAATATGTAATCTACATTGACACTTCCTTCTATATTGGCTTTCTAATCCTCTGGAGAAAAATGGTCAAAACCCCACATATTCCAGAAATAAGTAAACTAATATGAAAAGTGTCCATTATATTGGAGACTAGACTTCTTTATTTATAAATATTTATTGACATTTTCTATATGACAGAAATATTGAAAATCACCAGTCTGAAACCCTGTGGACCTACGCAACATGTTTATCAGTGAATATTATTAACACTGTAGAGTGAAATTTTATTTTTTGAATATTTATTTGGTTGTTGCAGGCCTTAGCTGCAGCAAGTGAGATCTTTGATCTTCCTTGTGGCATGTGGGATCTTTCATTATGGCATACAAACTCTTAGCTGAGGCATGTGGGATCTAGTTCCCTGGTCAAGGATGGAACCCAAGCCCCCTGCATTGGGAGCTCAGAGTCCTAGTCACTGGACCACCAGGGAAGACCCCAGGGACTTTTCAACCTTAGTAAATTAGTTTCATGGAAAAGATTGAACAAGTCACAGTGAGTTGTGATGTAAACTTGACAGGACTCACACATCCCCTCCAACCTCTGCACTAGTGTGTCCACATCAAATCTCCAAATTCAAATATCAGATAGTGGTTTCCAGGCAAAGATATCAGGCAGAGCTCATCTATCCCAAGTCCCAACCACCACCAGGCCAGAAATGATAATCACTTAAGAATGTTATTTGAATGCTATAATTACAGTCAGTGCATAATAGGCATTTTGCACTGATATTGTGAACTGCCAAGAAAATATTTACATAACTAACTCAAGCCCATGACCAAGTCTTTTTTTTTTTCAAAACAGAAATAATGCTTTAATTTGACATCACCAGACACTCCAGAGTGAAGTCTCTCGGACATCTCAAACATAATCAAGATGTCTCTTGGGGACTTTTGCCTCTTTTATAAGTCACATGCTTCCTTTCTTTGCAGGATCTATACTTGAGTTTTACGTGGATGCTTTTGTATTCCTTACTGGCTTTTAATGAGATTAGCTCTTTACTGAAGTTGTGTTTGGGGGCAAGGTGGGAGAGGTTAGCTGTGGGGGGTGTAGAGGGTGTGAAACTTTGGTTCTGCTTTCTTGTCTCAAAACCCCATTCATCAAATTCATTATTTCCCTTGCACTTGTATGCTTATTTTCCTTCATAGTTTTAGCCAACACTGTTCAAGCAAAGCCTTACAAATCACAAGCCCTCTGGTAAATAGTAAATACTGCCTCTTCAACCTCCTTCCACCCATCCACCTTGGGCTTTGACCAGCAGTTAATCTCAGGTTATAGACATGGTAGATCCATGTGATTCACCTTCAGCATCAACCTCCCAGAGATTCCTGGGGATGCGCTGTTCGGCTCCAGGGTCACTCCATTCATCTGTGACCCACCCAGCCCTGGACCAGGTCATTCTCACCAGACTCCTTTGGGGATAGGAATCCTCATATTTAGGAAATTTCTCTCTTGCTCAAGCCCTGAGGCAGTCTTCACTCCTCTCTTACGTTCCTCCAGATTTCACAGTATTTGGTGGGTATGCTTCATAGTTTGTGACCTTTTCCTGTTTCATTGAAAATGAAGGCTTTCCCCCTCTTTTTAAAAAATCTCTTGTTTTCAGTGAGTTTGTAAGGAAAACAAGAACTAAAACTGCCCTGAGGCAGCTTACTCTCTTTACTCAATTTTTCCCAGATAGTGGTTTCCAGGCAAAGATATCAGGCAGAGCTCATCTTAGTCCCAACCACCACCAGGCCAGAAATGATAATCACTTAAGAATGTTATTTGAATGCTATAATTACAGTCAGTGCATAATAGGCATTTTGCACTGATATTGTGAACTGCCAAGAAAATATTTACATAACTAACTCAAGCCCATGACCAAGTCTTTTTTTTTTTCAAAACAGAAATAATGCTTTAATTTGACATCACCAGACACTCCAGAGTGAAGTCTCTCGGACATCTCAAACATAATCAAGATGTCTCTTGGGGACTTTTGCCTCTTTTATAAGTCACATGCTTCCTTTCTTTGCAGGATCTATACTTGAGTTTTACGTGGATGCTTTTGTATTCCTTACTGGCTTTTAATGAGATTAGCTCTTTACTGAAGTTGTGTTTGGGGGCAAGGTGGGAGAGGTTAGCTGTGGGGGGTGTAGAGGGTGTGAAACTTTGGTTCTGCTTTCTTGTCTCAAAACCCCATTCATCAAATTCATTATTTCCCTTGCACTTGTATGCTTATTTTCCTTCATAGTTTTAGCCAACACTGTTCAAGCAAAGCCTTACAAATCACAAGCCCTCTGGTAAATAGTAAATACTGCCTCTTCAACCTCCTTCCACCCATCCACCTTGGGCTTTGACCAGCAGTTAATCTCAGGTTATAGACATGGTAGATCCATGTGATTCACCTTCAGCATCAACCTCCCAGAGATTCCTGGGGATGCGCTGTTCGGCTCCAGGGTCACTCCATTCATCTGTGACCCACCCAGCCCTGGACCAGGTCATTCTCACCAGACTCCTTTGGGGATAGGAATCCTCATATTTAGGAAATTTCTCTCTTGCTCAAGCCCTGAGGCAGTCTTCACTCCTCTCTTACGTTCCTCCAGATTTCACAGTATTTGGTGGGTATGCTTCATAGTTTGTGACCTTTTCCTGTTTCATTGAAAATGAAGGCTTTTCCCCCTCTTTTTAAAAAATCTCTTGTTTTCAGTGAGTTTGTAAGGAAAACAAGAACTAAAACTGCCCTGATACTGGTCTTTACTCAGAGTCCTAATTGCCTTTTAAAACCCTAACCCTTCACTTATTTCTTATCCTTTTGTCTTGGGTGTACTTCTGCAAATTGCTTCAAGGCATGTTATGGAATAAGGTGAGGACACCTGTATATACATTCTTACATTCCATATTAATCCATCACATTTGCTTCTTCCTAGACCTTGATTTCTGTTTATCTCTTTGGAAGCCTTTTCATTCTTTACTTCTTTTCTGTCATTTCTCTCATCCAATCTGGAAATTCTCCTATTGTCTAAAAAAAAAAAAGCTCAAAGAGATATTCTCTGGGGCCTCTCTTGTCCTCTAGCCAGAAGAGCAAACTGCACTTGTCAGAGATGTAATTAGTTCTCTCCCTTCACAGCCAAACTGTGAGCCCTAAATCTCCAAAGAATGGCTCCCTCATTGTTCATGCATCCTGAATCTCTATACACACCACCAGTGATGTGGCTCTCCTCACAGCTCTCAGCCACTGCCATGGAAACTGCCTTTCTGGGCTCACCATTCCCCTTCTCTGTAGACCTGCTGTATATTACAGAGATGAATCCCTCATTACCTGAAAGGCCCCTCATTTCCTCCACCCACATGCCCGTGGGGCCATTGAGCAGTAGAAGCATAGCACAGCAGCATCCTGCTCACCAGAGTTCCCACCTGCTTCCTGCACCTGTTTTCTTGGGTTCCTGATCCAAGGGGAAAGAAAAGATGAGTCAACCTTTCGTGCATGTTTATCCTGCTGGTGGAATGTCACTGAATATGGAAAATCATGCAAATAGCATTCCAAAGACATAGATCCCTGGATAGAAAATTTCGCCTTAATTCACCATGTTCACATCTGGGAAATCTGGTTCCTCAAAAAAAGCACTTTCAGGATCCAGAATAAAGGAGGGAGGATAAAGCCATGATTACTCAGAGGTGTGAGAGCCTGGGTACAGTGACTATAACGTCTGCTAAGGCTGCCGTTTTCCAGGACCTCCTGTTCACAGCAATTATGAGAGGAGACATCCAGTTCTCCCAATAATCCTGCCAACAATTCCCTCCATTTATGCATAAAGAAACTGGGAATTCTGATAAAGAATGGAAGGAACCATATTTTTAAAGAGTGAATACACTGTTACTGATTACTTATTAAATCGAAAATGTTTTCGCATTTGGCTTTGAATAAGTTTTCCAGGAAGCTACCCTGAGTGTCTTAAATCAGTTTGAAGTTAGAGATCAATCCCTCCTGAAGCCCTTTTGAGTAAGAGAATAAAACCTATGTCTCTCCCAAGCCAACAAGCCCTCTTCCGAAGGTCAGCCATCGAAAGGTCCACTACAAAAGTCACAATATCCAAACATACCATGGCAGCTCCATTTTTGCCCCTGCAACTATAAATATGATTACATAGAAATGACAGAAAAGTAAGTAAAGAATGAAAAGGCTTCCAAAGAGATAAACAGAAATCAAGATCTAGAAAGAGGCAAATATGATTAAATATGACTTTCCAGCTATATCAAAGATCGTAAGATATTTGAACTACCAAGAATCTTAGAGATCGATTCCCTGCATTTCAAAAAGATGACAAATGAAGCCCAAGCAGGCAGTGCCCTCAACTCAGTTTCTTTTCTTTAAACTATGTAAAGACAAGAAGTTAGTATTATGAGAAAAAAAAAATTTCCTCCTTGATGTTTTCACAATTCCCTCTAGTACTGAAAAAAGTGAAAACAGTACCTAAATGCAGCCCCAACACAGCTCCCTACGGTCTGAAGGGAGTGAGGAGAAGAGGGAGTTCTCTGAGAGCTGAGGCTGAGTGCAGAAGCCTCTGAGCACTGATGCAGGAAAGCGCCAGGGGAAAGCGGAGAGTCTGCACACCCTGGGGATGCCAGGGAGGCACACTCATTCATTCTGCAGCTTAAGGTAAAACTGCTTCATGGTCCCATCCACCGAAACCAAGAGATCCTGTGTTTTATCCTAATAGCTCCCTCCTCTTCCCTAGACTGTATGAAAACTCCAGGAGGTTACACATTTTGAACCTCTTGTTGGGTATGACTCTCTTACGTGGACCCTTATCCATCCACTCAGTGCCCCGATCGTCTATCCCGTGTCCTCCCATCTATCCAGTGTCCCCCACCACCCATGCAGTCTGGTCTAGTGCTGCAACAGCATCCATACCGTACATCCCTGTCTAGTGCTGCTGCTCTTTCCTGCAGGGAAGTCTTGCAGGCCCAAATGAATCTTGAAAAGGAGGTCATGACTTTCAGGACCCAGTTCCTTTCCATGTACCTTCCAATGCCCCACAACCCCAGAGGTGCAATGCCAGAGTCAGTTCCCATATCTCCCCGTGGTGAGATCTGCAGCCACCTTCCCAGGAACTCACCAGGGCTCAGGCTGGCAGCCTTACTAAGCTATGTGGACATTCACTGTTTTCTTCCACACATGTACTTATGAGTTCACCAGAGAAGGTCCAGACCTCAGAAAAACAAAGCCCAGCCCAACCCAGGTGAAACAGTTTTATTTAAAGTTGGAAGGTTTTAAGTAGATATTTGCAGATTTCCTGGTATATGCTAGGTATTATTCATCTGCTCTTCAGTCCTCCACACTGCTTTGCCATGGATAGAGAAGCTTCATCACCTTACCCGAGGTCACTCAGCTAGAGCCGAGATTCATATTCAAATAGGAATCCTCAGTGCCTGGAGGCTGAAACAGCACACCCTGGCTTTACTGCTGTGAATTCTTGTGAGCCAGAGTTGAAAAGGCAGGCTTCATCTAGACCACTTCCCCTGCTGGTGTTTCAGTCCCATCGTCACTGTGTTCTGGGAGCGTGGGAGCACCCATCCTCGGAAGGGCTTCTGTGGTACAGACTGAACTCTACCTTCCTGCAGTTTTTCCTGGACATGCTGGCTCGGCCTTACTCCTTCCTCTTGACAACATTCCAGAGTTCACATGAAAGCTCTTCTGTCTTCTTTCCATCACTCTTTTGCAACCTAGTCACCCCAGTTTCTTCTACTTTTTCATCTATGACTGATTTCAGCCTTCTGCCTTTTGCTTCTGGAGTGAAGCCAAGGCCTGAGGGGGGTCTGAAAGAAGTATCGACTGTTTTCAGTGACATTACTGGGCATTTGTGTTGAGTGAATCCTCACCCCATTTATTGGGAGACTACCAGGTGCTAGAAACATTCAAGCACGACTCCTAGATGACTTAGGAACATCCTTGAAAACCTCGCTTGGTAGGTAACAAGATGTTTACCTATAATTACCTCAGAGCAAAGGTTAAGCACTTTGGAATATTGAAGACATTTTAAAAGATTATTTGCAAAATTTACAAGAAGGAAAAATATGAGAACATCTGTTCTTTAAAATCACTGTAAAATATTCATGTACAAGTCACTTGAAAATTTGGAGTAGTGAATCTCTTTGGAGTTAACTGGGTACATGAGTTCAGAACGTCTCAGCTGGGAAGAGAATTTTACCTCAGAGTCCCTTCCTAACTCTTTTTTATCTTTTAATTTTCTTTATAATACTACACCTTTCCTGGGGGATCATTGCCATGATATTTAAATAGGGTTTTTTTTTTAATAAGGAATTTTAAAATAGATCTTTCTTGGCAAATGAAAGAAAGTTCTTTTGGAACTGTTCTAGTCTCTGGGATAAACAGTATGTAAAGGCGTGTTTGTGCTGTGAACCCACATGTTCACCTGAAGCCCCATTGTGCCCTCTACAGAGTAGTTGCACATTCACAAATTTCATTCTAGCCCCAAATATAGAAAGGCCCTTGGAAGGCCCCTGGTAGTTCTTGGACATTTTGCATCCTCTCTAATATCTACGTGACTCTTCCCACTCAAGGACTCTTGTAGGAGTCAGACAATCTTGACATAATCTTCGTGACTTTAGGGTAAGGTCAAGATAGAATTTTCTAGATCCTAAAGGATCTCCAGGCCTCTTTTACATGCAGTTCCTGTTGGAAGGGTTTGAATTGGATTCTACTGAAAGAAAACAACTACGGACCTGACCCACTTTATAAAATTTATGATGCTCAAATAAGATTGCCAAACTTAGGGGGAAAATACCCAGTTAAATTTCAGATAAACAACAATTTTTAGTAAATGTGTCCTGAATATTTCCTATGGCAACACCATCCCCCAAATTCAGTGTCAACAGCCCTGTGTTAATTTTCCTTAATGAACTTTAGTGATAACTCCATCATTGGATAGAATAAAAACTGGGATTTATTTCTTAAATCCCCATGAAAGACATAACAAATCCTTTCTTGACAAAAGAAATATGTGCCAATTGAGGCATATGGCTAGTCTCACCCAATGTATGTGCCTTGTACAGAATTGGAATCTGGGCCTCCACTCATTTCTTCAGAGCTGATAATTAGGAGAAACTACAAATGAGCTCAAAAACAAACAGATAAAAAGGGAAGGAAATGATCTGCACCTGAGGAATTGTGAAGCGGCCAAGGATCTGGTGCCATATTGTTGTTTTCCCCCTGTATCTAGCACAGTGCTCAAAACACAATAAACATGATAAATTAATGTATAGATGAATAAATGAATGATTAAATCATTCTAAAGCCTATTTCCCAAGCCCCTGCTACAAGGTATCTGGAGGCCTTTCAGATCTCAGTATTGTGTTAAGTTCTGAAAAGATAAGAGACTAATTAGGCTTTAAAACATGTGACTCTGTGAATGAATGAGTTTTGACAGGAAACAAATTTCTTTTCCTTAAATGGAACTCTGCAACTTACCTTAGATAAAACAGGCTGAAGTTTGAGAAGCCACATAACAGTTGCCTAATAGAGATACTCATGATGAAACAGTCTCAGAAACAGTGACCGCCACCAATACCCCAACTTTGCGTCATAAATTTCCTATTAAAGAGGGCCACCCAAGGTGAAATGTTAAAGTGCACAATAGAAGTCTAGGAATTGGGGAACCTGAATGGAAGAATGTAACAGAGTGGAAGGGCATAGGGTGGGGTGGGATAAGACAGAAGCTGTGGTACTGGAACACCTAAACTGATGACCCTACAAAGGCACTGGGTCTCTTTTGTCTCTCTAATATGAGAATTTTGCAAAAGAATGTCACAGGTATTTTTGAGACATCTGTTAAGGTATTGACCAGAAAGTTTACTCTAAGTAATCAGGCATTTGGGTGGATGTTATTGAATTCCTATTAAGTGAAGAGGTATTTAATGGTCTTGTGCAAAGCCTATGAAATCAGAGATGTTTTAAGTTTTTATCACCTCAGCTGAGTGTGCACCAAACCTGTTCCCTCTCCTACCATTCTTTGATCCTAAAATTTGATTTATATCTGATCAATTTCATGAGATAAAACACTGTCTGGGAAAATGCAAGTAACTAATCCACATTTCTTTCTATAAAAGGAGAATTCTTTCCATATAAAAGAACTATAATCCCTGTTTTCCATGATTCAGATAGATAAAGGTTTATTTTTATCAAGTAAGCCCATGTTCTAATAGATTTTTATTGTTGTTTTACTTACCCCAATTTACTTTGAAGCTTCTTCAAAACACTCAGTGTGGACATTTTATTTTTCAAAATTTATTGAAGCAAATAGGGACAATGAATGGTCTCCAATACTATATATTAAATTTTAAGAAGATATTTTCTGTGCTGCACTAGGCAGAAAACAACTATTATATCAAACCACTTAAAGAAGCAAACAAGCTTTTGTAATCTCTTTTGCAGCAATGAGTTCTTCAGTAATACACATGCAGCTGCCTTAATAAAATTTTTTTATGTGATCTGAAATTTTATTTGAAAATGAAAAACAAATTTTTTTTCTAGGCACAGAAATCACACATATATCATACAGGAGGTTAGTATTTAAGATCAAACATGATCAATTAAAAATTTCTATTGTCAATATGGATCTATAATAAAATGCTAAAATTGGGTTGTAATAAATTCCTAATACAAAGATGTATATCAATCTTGTCCATCCCCTGTAATAAGAAACTCTTAATGTCTGGGTATCTTGCAATGGAGGTATAAACTTGAATGACACCTCAAACAATTCTGCTTTCAGATCTGACTGTGCCTGAGCCATCAAGGTACCTGATCAAATCAGAGATGGTTAACAATCCCTGGGGAACACTGGTGAGAGACACTCTTACTAAACACTCACATAGAAGATGGTGAAATATTACAGGTTTCACGTTTCACATGCATTTTGATAACTAACTTGCATACAAACTGACTTGGCCACGTGACTTGCAGTAAACACTGGGACATTAACAAATAATGCCTGCAGGATCTTGGGAAAGAGCTTGAATATTTGTGCTCTTCACTTTTTGTCCATACCTAAACATGCTCAGGTTTATAAATGACCCACTTATAGTGTGTGAAACTAAAACTTGGCCACAGAACAATGGAAAACTGGCAGGTCACCCTCTTTGTTCTGGGCACCATATTACTGGCATACAATGCCATCTATTTTTGTGACCTTTTTTTGCATTCCAAAACAGCTGTATAAAAGAATTTATTTTATATTTTACTTCACTGTTGCATAGTATTAAATGAATATGAAAGTTAATATAAGGTGTCAAGGTAACATTTTAAAGTATTTTAGAATGCATTTCTTTTTCCCACATTTTCATACATCACATTTGGCCTTTCCAGCCAGAGGGTCATTGCCTTGAGGAGAATAAAGATTGTTAAAGCTGGGTTGCAAAGAGAGAGGTGTCAATTCAAACTTAAACTTCCAACTAGACTCTGAAAGTTGTGAGAATCAAGAATTTCATTTTCAAAAATGAGGCTTGAGGGGAGACGATGTTGTGGGTTCCAAAGAGCCAAATTTAGAAGGCTCCATCTTCGTGTTTACCATAAACCAGTGAGCAGGTAGAATGCAGGATGCAAATAAGAGTAGGATATAACATGGCCTTTTCAGCAGCTCTGAGTCCTCCACTGGAGCTCAGGAAACATCTCCATTTCCTCCAAAGCATGTGCAGCAGGGAGAGCTTGGCAGGGTGGTGCAGTGCTGTCCTCAAGTCCTCTCTGCCTTCACACATCATGCCTTCACACCTACAAATATATCTCAAAAGACTACCAAGTGCTTTCTCCCAAGGGTACCTGATGGTAACTGTGCACCTCTCCCACCCGCCCCAACATCCTGGGGTCATAAACCTATCTGGGATTCTCTATCATCCATGATTTTTAGCTAAATCATGTTAACTATCTACATATGTATGCATCTTACAAGTGCACAAAGCATTAAGTGAACCATTGGATGGATTTTCACATGGAGGCAGATCAGGAAACAGACCATTCGCACCCCAAAATCCCCCATGTTGTGCCCCTCCCAATCATTAATACCCTGTTCTCAAAGGTAAACACCGTTCTGTCTTTTATCACCATAGATCAGTTTGTCTCTTTGAGAACTGTATACAATATATTCCTATTGTATTCTTTTGTATCCAGTTTCCTCCATTCAGTATTATGTGTGTGTTTTTCATCTTTTTGTCACATGTAGCTAGAGTCTATTTATCTTCATTGTTGAGGAGTATTCTGTTGAATAATACGTTGCAGTTTATTTTTTTATTCAGTTGGATATTTGAGAAGTTTATGGTTGTTATTAAATATAATGCTATGAATATGCCTAATCATGTTTTATAGTGCCCACATGTCCTCGTTTCTGTTGAATTTATACCTAAGAGTGAAATTACTACTGGATCATAAGCCATTTATATATTCAACTCTAATAGTTGTTGACAAAACTTTCCAAAATAGTTGTATTCATTTGAACCTTAGAAAGTTATAGTTTTTGCAGGTCCAAGTGATTGAGTATTAGTAATATTAGTGGCTTAATCTCCAGTTTACACTTCCACCTGAGATCCAGTTACTACATGTCCTTGTCAACATGTGATATTGTCAGTGTTTTAGATTTAGCCATTCTAGTGAATGTGTAGTGTTACTGCTTTCTAATGTTAATTTTCATCTTCATAATACCCAGTGACCCTGAGTCCTTTTTCATGTCCTTATTGCCCATTTGGATAGCCTCTTTTCTGACATTCTTTCAAGCTCAAGAATTTTTGCATTTTTAAACATGGGATCGTTTTTCTTTTTCTGATTGATTGTAACATGTTCCTTTTACATTCTGGATGCAACTTCATTCTCAAATATATTTATTGTAAATATCTTCTCCAACTTAGTAGTTTGTGTTTCACTCTGTCAATAGTATGTTTAACAAACAAGTTTTTTTTTTATGAACAAGTTTTTAGTTTGAATATCATCCAATTTCTAATATCTCCCTTTTTGTTCAGTGCTTCTTCCACCTTAATGTTTAAGAGCTCTTTGTCTATTCCAAAGTCATTAATGTATTCTCCTGTGTTATCCTCTGGGCTTCCCAGGTGGCGCCAGTGGTAAAAACCTGCTTGCCTAATGGAGGAGATGAAAGAGACATGGGTTCATTCCCTGGGTAGGGAAGATCCCCTGGAGGAGGGCACGGCAACCCACTCCAGTATTCTTGCCTGGAGAATTCTCATGGATGGAGGAGCCTGGCGGGCTACAGTCCATAGGGTCACAAAGAGTTGGGACACAGCTGAAGCTACTTATCTCAGCACATTATCCTCTAGAAGTTTTATAATTTTAACTATTATATTTATAACTATAATCTACTTGGAATTACTTTTTTGCATAAGAAGTTAAGTAGATGGCAAGGTTCGTGATTCTTCCATGTGAATATTCTGTTGACCCAGAACCATTTCTTAAAGAGAAATATCTTTTCTCACTGTGCTGTAATGTCCCCTTTGTCATAAATCACATGACTGGACAAGCGTTAGTCCATGCCTAGATTTTCTATTCTATACCAGGTTTATTTCTCTCTTACCAATATACACTCTCGTAATTACTATAGCTTTACTTAGTAGTGTAGCCTTCCAATTTTATAACTCAAAATTCCCTTAGGTATTCTTGGCCCTCCGTGTTTCCATATAAATTTTGGAAGCAGCCTTTTTTTTTTTTAATTTATTTTCATTCTTTATTTTAAAGGTTTTACAGAGTTTTGTTGTTCACAGACATGTATGTTCCCAGATCAGTCATAGATTTTCTCCCAGTGACCTTGATTGTTGATAGCCTCTTTTCTGGCATTCTTTCAAGCTCAAGAATTTTTGCATTTAAACATGGGATCGTTTTTCTTTTTCTGATTGATTGTAACATGTTCCTTTTACATTCTGGATGCAACTTCATTCTCAAATATATTTATTGTAAATATCTTCTCCAACTTAGTAGTTTGTGTTTCACTCTGTCAATAGTATGTTTAACAAACAAGTTTTTTTTTTATGAACAAGTTTTTAGTTTGAATATCATCCAATTTCTAATATCTCCCTTTTTGTTCAGTGCTTCTTCCACCTTAATGTTTAAGAGCTCTTTGTCTATTCCAAAGTCATTAATGTATTCTCCTGTGTTATCCTCTGGGCTTCCCAGGTGGCGCCAGTGGTAAAAACCTGCTTGCCTAATGGAGGAGATGAAAGAGACATGGGTTCATTCCCTGGGTAGGGAAGATCCCCTGGAGGAGGGCACGGCAACCCACTCCAGTATTCTTGCCTGGAGAATTCTCATGGATGGAGGAGCCTGGCGGGCTACAGTCCATAGGGTCACAAAGAGTTGGGACACAGCTGAAGCTACTTATCTCAGCACATTATCCTCTAGAAGTTTTATAATTTTAACTATTATATTTATAACTATAATCTACTTGGAATTACTTTTTTGCATAAGAAGTTAAGTAGATGGCAAGGTTCGTGATTCTTCCATGTGAATATTCTGTTGACCCAGAACCATTTCTTAAAGAGAAATATCTTTTCTCACTGTGCTGTAATGTCCCCTTTGTCATAAATCACATGACTGGACAAGCGTTAGTCCATGCCTAGATTTTCTATTCTATACCAGGTTTATTTCTCTCTTACCAATATACACTCTCGTAATTACTATAGCTTTACTTAGTAGTGTAGCCTTCCAATTTTATAACTCAAAATTCCCTTAGGTATTCTTGGCCCTCCGTGTTTCCATATAAATTTTGGAAGCAGCCTTTTTTTTTTTTAATTTATTTTCATTCTTTATTTTAAAGGTTTTACAGAGTTTTGTTGTTCACAGACATGTATGTTCCCAGATCAGTCATATGCATATCCATGGTCCCCACCCGCCCAGATCCCCCCATCCCACCCCTCCAGACCTTCGCCCCATGCCGTTGTAAGCACTCCTATTCCCTTAGCACTATGACACTAGCTATCTTTTCCACACATAACACTATAGGTTTCCTTGTTACTTCCTCCATGCTTCCCCCTCCCTATTTCTTCGCCACAATGTCCCTATGTCTATGCTCTGTCTTTTTTTTTCCATGAGTTCCCTGTGTGTGATATCAAGACCGTCCTACTAGATTCCATATATGTGTGTTAGTATACTGTATTTGTCTTTCTCTTTTTGACTTACTTCACTTTTTATGATAGGTTCTAGAGCCAGCCACTTCATTAGGACTGAGTCTTCTGCATTTCTTTTAACAGCTGAGTAGTATTCCATTGTATATATGTACCAGAGCTTCTGGATCCATTCATTCGTCGATGGACATCTAGGTTGCTTCCATGTTTTGGCTATTGTATAGAGAGCTGCAATGAACATTGGGGTACAGGTGCTTCTTTCAGTTTTGATTTCATCAGGATATAAGCCTAATAGTGGGATTGCTGGGTCATATGGTGGGAAGCAGCCTATTATTTATACACACACACCTGCTGACATTTTGATTGGGTTTATAATAATCTATAATTTGGGGAGAAGAGATAATATTGAGTCTTCTAATCCATGAATGTGGAATAGGCTTCTTTGCTTAATTCCTCTTATGATGCAGCAAATGCTTTGAGAGAAAAAGTAATGCACAATGGCTGACTGAGTTCAATGAGTTCTCCTTCTTTCAAGGGTCTCGAACCTTCAAGTCCTGGTTACTTAATAGGTCATTCCCACCTGCAAAAAATACAATGCAGGTCATCAGCATAGAAATCTAGGCATAAAAACTATGTTGAGAGATTTGTTTGTTCTTCAAGCATAACCAGAGTGATCTTCTTAAATCATATACGTCAGTTTAGCCTTAAAGACTTCTGAAAGTAAAAGAAGGTTTACATATCCTGGTCCACTGCGGAAATCTACAGTTAAGAGCAGATGCTGTGAATCAGGCTCCATAGATTGAAATCCAGGCTCCAACACTGACTGGTGCTAGCTAGGAGACCCAGGACAGATTACTGTTTGGTCCTCAGTTTATTCACCTGCAGCATGAGGATAGGAGTCTGAGAGCCCACTCCTGGTGCACAGTTGGCACACAAAGAAACTGTGTGGGACCTCTCCCTGCATTTTTCATCTTCTCTTCTACAGTCTTCCAGAAGAACTGTGCCCTGAATGCAGCCCATAATCTCCAACCTTTGTGTCTATAATCTGATAAATTTTTTTGTTTTGTTTTTAAAATTTTTTTAAACTTTTAAAAAAGTTTCAGCCTCTTTATTGATTTTGTATTTATTTATTTTTCATCCATCTTTATTTTTCGCCCTGTGTAGGCCTCTCATTGTAGTGGCCTCTCTCATTGCAGAGCACTGGCTCTGGGCACGTGTGCTCCAGAGCACTGGCTCATAATTGAACACACCGGCCGCTCCGCGGCACATGGGATCTTACCAGGCCAGGGATGAAACCTGTGTCCCTAGCACTGCAAGGCAGACTCTTAACCCAGTGGACTACCAGGGAACCCGTAATCTGATGTTTTTAAAGGAAATTGAGGGCTGCTAAAATCACATCATCAGTAGCCAAATTGTATTGTTTAAAATAAATAAACAAACAAAAATATAAAGCTCCTGCAATTTATTGTCATGTACCTAAAAAGACCACTACCCAACTTATTGCAAGTGTTATCCATTTTCTTGGTTTTGTATTTCTGTCTTGAATTGCTAGATTCATAATTTCCCACCAAACAAAATGACTTTTTTTTTTTTTAATTTTGGTCTCTTTTATTGGTTTTTTATTTTTTCATTTTCACCCATCTTTGTTCTTTGGCCTGTGTGGGCCTCCCATCGCAGTGGCCTGTCTCATTGCAGAGCACTGGCTCTGGGCACGTGTGCTCCAGAGCACTGGCTCATAATTGAACACACCGGCCGCTCCGCGGCACATGGGATCTTACCAGGCCAGGGATGAAACCTGTGTCCCTAGCACTGCAAGGCAGACTCTTAACCCAGTGGACTACCAGGGAACCCGTAATCTGATGTTTTTAAAGGAAATTGAGGGCTGCTAAAATCACATCATCAGTAGCCAAATTGTATTGTTTAAAATAAATAAACAAACAAAAATATAAAGCTCCTGCAATTTATTGTCATGTACCTAAAAAGACCACTACCCAACTTATTGCAAGTGTTATCCATTTTCTTGGTTTTGTATTTCTGTCTTGAATTGCTAGATTCATAATTTCCCACCAAACAAAATGACTTTTTTTTTTTTTAATTTTGGTCTCTTTTATTGGTTTTTTATTTTTTCATTTTCACCCATCTTTGTTCTTTGGCCTGTGTGGGCCTCCCATTGCAGTGGGCTCTCTTGTTGCAGAGCACAGGCTCTGGGCACATGCACTCCAGAGTGCTGGCTGGTAATTGGACACACTGGTCCAGCCGCTCTGCAGCATATGGCATCTTCCCAGGCCTGGGATCCAACCGGTGCCCTTGCACTGCAAGGTGGACTTTTTACCCACTGGACCACCAGGGAAGTCCCAAAACAACTTCTTGAGAAATGGATGCATTTGATGTATCATGTCTTCTGCATTTCTTTCTGACCTATTTTCCTATGTTTGAGATTGCTACTCTTACTAGATATATTTTTTCACATTTATTATTATTACTTTTTAATTGCTAAAAATAATATCTCAATAGCATATTCTTATCAATACTTCTGTGCTTGTCTTCTGTTGGCATAGGGGATTTAGATGCCATAGATATTTTTAATAAATTATTTTAATTTCTCCGGTTGTGAAAATAGGGTGCATTTTTAAGCTTATTTTCATGTTAACATCATCTTTCTGTGATTAATTCTTAATCTATTGTTAGTTTTTTCTCTTTCCTTGTTGTCATCTTATCCCATTTGTTCTTTTCATTGAAACCTCATCGTTGTCTGCCTTTTGGCAGAGACATTTTAGCTTTGCATATTCTAAGTAGGTGATATTATCTAGCATGATTTCTTACATACTGAATACTGCATAAATTTATCACCTCTAAGCAACTGGGCCAATATTGTTGTTGGTTTTTTGTTTTTTGGGGTTTTTTTGACTCCTATTGTCTCAGTACTTTAGTTCAGGCTGTTATACTGTTATAGCAAATTGCCATAGACTGGATGGCTTAAACAACAATTTATTTCCCACAGTCCTGGGGTCTGGGAAGTCCAAGATCAGGGTGCCAGCGGATCTGGCATCTGATGAGAGTCAGCTTCCTGGTTGGCAGATTCTTGTGGTCTCCTCATTTGGTGGAGAGCAGAGCGAAGCAAGCTCTGTCCCATCTCTTTGTCTGAGGGCGCTCAGTCCATTCATGAAGGTGGAACCTCTCCCATTACCATCACGCTGGGGGGTTAAGACTTCAACAACTGAAATGGGAAGTAGGGAGGGACACAGGCATTCTGTCCGTAATACTTAGTTTGGAGTTGAAATCCCCTCTTGACTTACAACAATGGTCTAACTATCTGCTTCTTTATCTGTTGGCTTTGGGGGATGTTTACCAGACCTGCTAATTTAATGGATTAGTTGTCTCTTAGGTCTATTATTAAATTGGTTTTGAAAAGTCCATTGATAGTGAGGATTCACAACATGATTAATGCATCCTACAATAGCACAATAGAAGCATTGGTTGTATAAGAGTGAGCATAGCTGCCTTCATACAATAGCATAATAATAGTCATAATAAATTTGAGTGTTCATTACATACCAGCTTTGTGCTAAATGCTCTGTGTACACAATCCCATTTAATTCTCAATGTCAAATCTTTTTCCATGGTTAGATCTAGTTTTTAATAAATTATTTTAATTTCTCCGGTTGTGAAAATAGGGTGCATTTTTAAGCTTATTTTCATGTTAACATCATCTTTCTGTGATTAATTCTTAATCTATTGTTAGTTTTTTCTCTTTCCTTGTTGTCATCTTATCCCATTTGTTCTTTTCATTGAAACCTCATCGTTGTCTGCCTTTTGGCAGAGACATTTTAGCTTTGCATATTCTAAGTAGGTGATATTATCTAGCATGATTTCTTACATACTGAATACTGCATAAATTTATCACCTCTAAGCAACTGGGCCAATATTGTTGTTGGTTTTTTGTTTTTTGGGGTTTTTTTGACTCCTATTGTCTCAGTACTTTAGTTCAGGCTGTTATACTGTTATAGCAAATTGCCATAGACTGGATGGCTTAAACAACAATTTATTTCCCACAGTCCTGGGGTCTGGGAAGTCCAAGATCAGGGTGCCAGCGGATCTGGCATCTGATGAGAGTCAGCTTCCTGGTTGGCAGATTCTTGTGGTCTCCTCATTTGGTGGAGAGCAGAGCGGCGAAGCAAGCTCTGTCCCATCTCTTTGTCTGAGGGCGCTCAGTCCATTCATGAAGGTGGAACCTCTCCCATTACCATCACGCTGGGGGGTTAAGACTTCAACAACTGAAATGGGAAGTAGGGAGGGACACAGGCATTCTGTCCGTAATACTTAGTTTGGAGTTGAAATCCCCTCTTGACTTACAACAATGGTCTAACTATCTGCTTCTTTATCTGTTGGCTTTGGGGGATGTTTACCAGACCTGCTAATTTAATGGATTAGTTGTCTCTTAGGTCTATTATTAAATTGGTTTTGAAAAGTCCATTGATAGTGAGGATTCACAACATGATTAATGCATCCTACAATAGCACAATAGAAGCATTGGTTGTATAAGAGTGAGCATAGCTGCCTTCATACAATAGCATAATAATAGTCATAATAAATTTGAGTGTTCATTACATACCAGCTTTGTGCTAAATGCTCTGTGTACACAATCCCATTTAATTCTCCCAAAGTCTGTATCACGAACCCATTCCTCCTATGACAATGCCAACGGAGACACTAAGTGGCAGAATGGGATTCAAACCCAGGTCCTTCTGACTCCAGAGTCTGCTCTGCTCTGTTTAGTACTAGCACCATGTGACCTGGCTGCCTTTCGTTAACACCAAGAGTAAGCTAAGCTCATCTCCGCTGGTCTAGACTTCATGCATGATTTTTCTCTTTATTCTGTTTTACCAAATAAACCCTTCCAGCATTTATTTCAAGTATAAAGTATAAAATAAAAAATCTAAAGGGAGTTCTGTAACAGGAATTGAAATAAAAGTTCAGAGTGTCAAGTCATACCATCATTTGAACTATATTTTAAAATCCACACAATGTATTGACTTCCTCAGGCTTAAAATCATTTCATATACGTACTTGACTTTCCTTTAAATGTTCTCCTGTGCTATTGGGCACATGGGTACCCAGAGGTTTAGTTAATCAGAAAGAGTCATATGTCATTGTCTCATAGCTTGTGTTCCACCTTCTGGAAGCAAAGGAGGAGGTGACAAGAGCCTTGAGTAGCACATGTGCCCCAGTCGCCAGACTAGAATTACCAGACAGACCCCTAGATGAAAGAGCCATGACTGTGGAACTGTGTGGACAGGTGGGACCACCCCACTCACCCAGGCCTCAGTCTCCCAGGAGGAGACGACAGGTGTCCGGGTGCACCTGGTGGCTGCCCACCTTGGTCCCATGGAACCTGTGGCTAGTCAGAGCCTAGGTTCTTTAACAGAAAGTCCTTTTCTAGCCATTCTTCTTCCTCAGCACTGAGCTCCTGGCTGACCATTGAACTCTGCTTCTTTATCTTTTTTGGCTTTGGGGGATGTTTACCAGACCTGCTAATTTAATGGATTAGTTGTCTCTTAGGTCTATTATTAAATTGGTTTTGAAAAGTCCATTGATAGTGAGGATTCACAACATGATTAATGCATCCTACAATAGCACAATAGAAGCATTGGTTGTATAAGAGTGAGCATAGCTGCCTTCATACAATAGCATAATAATAGTCATAATAAATTTGAGTGTTCATTACATACCAGCTTTGTGCTAAATGCTCTGTGTACACAATCCCATTTAATTCTCCCAAAGTCTGTATCACGAACCCATTCCTCCTATGACAATGCCAACGGAGACACTAAGTGGCAGAATGGGATTCAAACCCAGGTCCTTCTGACTCCAGAGTCTGCTCTGCTCTGTTTAGTACTAGCACCATGTGACCTGGCTGCCTTTCGTTAACACCAAGAGTAAGCTAAGCTCATCTCCGCTGGTCTAGACTTCATGCATGATTTTTCTCTTTATTCTGTTTTACCAAATAAACCCTTCCAGCATTTATTTCAAGTATAAAGTATAAAATAAAAAATCTAAAGGGAGTTCTGTAACAGGAATTGAAATAAAAGTTCAGAGTGTCAAGTCATACCATCATTTGAACTATATTTTAAAATCCACACAATGTATTGACTTCCTCAGGCTTAAAATCATTTCATATACGTACTTGACTTTCCTTTAAATGTTCTCCTGTGCTATTGGGCACATGGGTACCCAGAGGTTTAGTTAATCAGAAAGAGTCATATGTCATTGTCTCATAGCTTGTGTTCCACCTTCTGGAAGCAAAGGAGGAGGTGACAAGAGCCTTGAGTAGCACATGTGCCCCAGTCGCCAGACTAGAATTACCAGACAGACCCCTAGATGAAAGAGCCATGACTGTGGAACTGTGTGGACAGGTGGGACCACCCCACTCACCCAGGCCTCAGTCTCCCAGGAGGAGACGACAGGTGTCCGGGTGCACCTGGTGGCTGCCCACCTTGGTCCCATGGAACCTGTGGCTAGTCAGAGCCTAGGTTCTTTAACAGAAAGTCCTTTTCTAGCCATTCTTCTTCCTCAGCACTGAGCTCCTCCTGGCTGACCATTGGGCTCCTATCATTGCTAAATTTCATCCTCAATCCTTCAGTATTCTTGCTTTTACTTCATCTTCAAACCTGAAAGATGCATTTTCAGTATCTTTACATAGATTTTACTTATAACATTCAATAGGTCCAAAGATGGAGTTTAGAAGCATAGCAAAGTCCTCCCTGCAGGTTTAGCCTGGATATGTAACAGGTTGTGGATACACTTGTGCTTTAAAAAAAAAAAAAAGAACAACAACTCAGCAAAAATATGTTGCTTTCCTATGCCAGAGTCCCCATAGTATAGCTTTTTGGGGACTCTTTTCTTCTTATTTATTTTTTTATTTTTTAGCTGCACTTGGTCTTAGTTACAGCACAGGGCATCTTTCTGTGTGGTGTGCTGGGCTTCTCTCTCATTTTGCCACATGGGCTCCCTAGCATGTGGGCTTAGTGGTTCCAGAGCATGTAGGAGCTTAGTTTCCTAACAAGGGATCAAACCCATGTCCCCCGCCTTGGAGGGCAGATTCTTAACCACTGGACCACTAGAGAAATCCCTGGACTCTTTTAAGATGACTATTAAGTTTCCCTCGTGACTTAGATGGTAAAGAAGTTGCCTGCCAGTGCAAGACACCTGGGTTTGATCTCTGAATAAGGAAGATCCCCTGGAGGAGGGCACAGCAACCTACTCCAGTGTTCTTGTCTGGAAACTCCCATGGACAGAAGACCCTGGCAGGTTACAGTCCACAAGAGTCACAAAGAATTGGACACAACTGAGACATTTTCAGGCATTTCTGGGTCTTGTGGAGATGGGGGTTCCCAGGTGGTGCTAGTGGTAAAGAGCCTGCCTGCCAGTGCAGGAGATGCAAAGGACGTAGGTTCAATCCCTGGGTCAGGAGATTCCCAGGAGAAGGAAATGACAACCACTCCAGCATTCTTGTCTGGAGAATCCCATGGACAGAGGAGCCTGGAGGGTTACACACTCCATTGGGGGTCGCAAAAGAATCGGACACGACTGAGCAGAACACAGAGAGAGCCTAGGTTCTTTAACAGAAAGTCCTTTTCTAGCCATTCTTCTTCCTCAGCACTGAGCTCCTCCTGGCTGACCATTGGGCTCCTATCATTGCTAAATTTCATCCTCAATCCTTCAGTATTCTTGCTTTTACTTCATCTTCAAACCTGAAAGATGCATTTTCAGTATCTTTACATAGATTTTACTTATAACATTCAATAGGTCCAAAGATGGAGTTTAGAAGCATAGCAAAGTCCTCCCTGCAGGTTTAGCCTGGATATGTAACAGGTTGTGGATACACTTGTGCTTTAAAAAAAAAAAAAAGAACAACAACTCAGCAAAAATATGTTGCTTTCCTATGCCAGAGTCCCCATAGTATAGCTTTTTGGGGACTCTTTTCTTATTTATTTTTTTATTTTTATTTTTTAGCTGCACTTGGTCTTAGTTACAGCACAGGGCATCTTTCTGTGTGGTGTGCTGGGCTTCTCTCTCATTTTGCCACATGGGCTCCCTAGCATGTGGGCTTAGTGATTCCAGAGCATGTAGGAGCTTAGTTTCCTAACAAGGGATCAAACCCATGTCCCCCGCCTTGGAGGGCAGATTCTTAACCACTGGACCACTAGAGAAATCCCTGGACTCTTTTAAGATGACTATTAAGTTTCCCTCGTGACTTAGATGGTAAAGAAGTTGCCTGCCAGTGCAAGACACCTGGGTTTGATCTCTGAATAAGGAAGATCCCCTGGAGGAGGGCACAGCAACCTACTCCAGTGTTCTTGTCTGGAAACTCCCATGGACAGAAGACCCTGGCAGGTTACAGTCCACAAGAGTCACAAAGAATTGGACACAACTGAGACATTTTCAGGCATTTCTGGGTCTTCTGGAGATGGGGGGGTTCCCAGGTGGTGCTAGTGGTAAAGAGCCTGCCTGCCAGTGCAGGAGATGCAAAGGACGTAGGTTCAATCCCTGGGTCAGGAGATTCCCAGGAGAAGGAAATGACAACCACTCCAGCATTCTTGTCTGGAGAATCCCATGGACAGAGGAGCCTGGAGGGTTACACACTCCATTGGGGGTCGCAAAAGAATCGGACACGACTGAGCAGAACACAGACAGAGCCGGAGATGGGACCATCCAGGAGCACTAAAATTTTGCACGTGTTTTAATGCTTCCCTTATTTTTCTGGCACTTAGCAGAACTAGAAACAGTCTTTGTATCTTTTTTCCCTTGCTTTTTGCAATTCTCAGATTTAGGAGGGTTTTAACCACAACGACACATTCTTCTAAATCTCTGTCATTCTTTTATTTTCAGCTTTGTTTCAGAGCCTTTTATAAGCATGTTCATTGGAGAGACCACAGGGGTGGCTCTACTCATGTGCTTAAATTTCTGTAAGAACTGTCTCCCATGGTAAAGAATTTTCCTGCAACCAGGAGACCCAGGATGGATCCCTAGGTTAGGAAGATCTCCTGGAGAGGGGACTGGCAACCCACTCCAGTATCATTGCCTAGAGAATCCCAACGACTGTCTGTGGGGGTCGCCAAGAGTCCAACATGACTGAGCATACACACACTCCTTACTCTCCTATAAGAACAGTGCAGGCGAAAAGGATCGCTATCCACCATTGACCTCTTCTTCCTGGGTACGCTTTCTGTCTCTCTCTCTTTCCACTCTGCTGGACCAGTGTGCCATGATCACGCCTGGTACTTCTGGATCTTCCAGCTAAATTTAAGAGAGATACTAGCCTTCTCTCCACTCTTTTAACTCACCAAGCTCTTTCCTGTCTCAGGATCTTTGCATGTGATGTCCCTTTGTTTGGAACCCTCTCTCTCTTCTATCTCTACTCAGCACACGTTTCCCTCTTTCAGTTTCATCCTTCATTTGTGTCCTGTCTCCTCTCATCCTTCAGGTCTCTGCTTTCCTGTCCCTTTTTTAGAGTCATTTTTAGTCCCTCTTCAGTCTAAATGACATCATCCATCACTCTCAGTCACATCATGCTGTCTGTTTCCTTCATCTTCTATCACATTTCCAACTATAGGTGCCTTCATGTTTGTGTATTCCATACCCAGCTTCCCCACTTTTCCTTTAAGCCCCATGAAATCAGAGGCTTGCTTCCACTGGAACTGCAATGCCCAGCCCCAGGCCTTAAAAAGTCTGCAATCACTATTTAACTTGATGAGTGAATAAATGATCAAACGCTGAATACTCTAGGAACCTTTTTCTAGAAGACAGAAGAAAACAACATGAAAATTCAGTACCTGAAGAGTTCAAAGAATTCTCTGTGTTGATTTTACTGTCGAGCTTAACGAGCTTGCCTAGGTCACCACATGAAGGAAACTCATGCGAGGGTGACCGACCATCTCAGTTTGCTCAGGGCTGTCTTATCTGTAAGCACAGAAAGTTCCTCCTGCTAGGGGACCTTTCACTTCCAGCACAACCCAGTTGGGTGGTTGCCCTACACAATGCAGTCCATGTCTGAACCCCACCTGAGCTAAGAAAATAACAAATTTTCCTGACCTCTGAATGTTTTCTTTCAACAGAAAGACTGATTAATTTTTGTGGCCTTTCTAGTTGTGTAAACGTCTTCTCTTCCCCTTACATGCAAAGACACGTGTTGGCTAGAAACAAACCCTGGGCCAAGGCTCTTATTTTGGTTGGTGGATTAAACTCAGGGACCATATATTTTGCTTTTGCTGCAGTGGCCTCTGTTAAATATGTTGCTTTTTTATGTTGAGCTGTACAGGTTAACATTTTTCTTCTTCCATATATTATTAAAATCTTTTCTTTCCACATGGACTTCAAGAGTTTCTGGCCACTAATTATCTGTGTGTGTGTTAGTCACTTCAGTCATGTCTGACTCTTTGGAATCCCATGGACTGCAGCCCCCCAGGCTCCTCTGTCCATGGAGTTCTCCAGGCTTCCAGGCAAGAATACTGGGGTGGGTAGCCATTCTCTTCTCAATGGGATCTTCCTGACCCAGGGATCAAATCTGGGTCTCTTGCATAGCAGGCAGATTCTTTACTATATGAGCCACCAGGGAAGCTCTCTGGGTGCCCCGCCTTATTAAGGTTTCTCTTTGCAGGTGTTGCTGAGTTGTTTCTATGATAATTCTTCAGGAATGGTATTCTTGTAAAAGTTTTTCTTCATTTTCTTCTTATTTTCCTCCTATTTTATTTTTCACTTCCTTCAAATTTACCTGTACCATGGACAGCATTTGTCTTCTGCCAATTTTCAGGGCCCTCTCTTGTTCTAAAGCACAATTTATGAAATTTCTTGGGTTTTGGATGGCTTTACCCTCTCACCCCCAAATCTATTTTCTGTTTCTTCCTGTTGGATGAAAATGATTTCCAGTTTGCTGGTTATTGTTTCTAATATCCTTTTTGGAATTCTTTGAAGCTTGTGATAAAGAGGGGTTGATTCAAACTATTCCTGTTTCTGAATTTCTGAGAAATACTTAGTAAACCATTTCAGGTCACCACATGAAGGAAACTCATGCGAGGGTGACCGACCATCTCAGTTTGCTCAGGGCTGTCTTATCTGTAAGCACAGAAAGTTCCTCCTGCTAGGGGACCTTTCACTTCCAGCACAACCCAGTTGGGTGGTTGCCCTACACAATGCAGTCCATGTCTGAACCCCACCTGAGCTAAGAAAATAACAAATTTTCCTGACCTCTGAATGTTTTCTTTCAACAGAAAGACTGATTAATTTTTGTGGCCTTTCTAGTTGTGTAAACGTCTTCTCTTCCCCTTACATGCAAAGACACGTGTTGGCTAGAAACAAACCCTGGGCCAAGGCTCTTATTTTGGTTGGTGGATTAAACTCAGGGACCATATATTTTGCTTTTGCTGCAGTGGCCTCTGTTAAATATGTTGCTTTTTTATGTTGAGCTGTACAGGTTAACATTTTTCTTCTTCCATATATTATTAAAATCTTTTCTTTCCACATGGACTTCAAGAGTTTCTGGCCACTAATTATCTGTGTGTGTGTTAGTCACTTCAGTCATGTCTGACTCTTTGGAATCCCATGGACTGCAGCCCCCCAGGCTCCTCTGTCCATGGAGTTCTCCAGGCTTCCAGGCAAGAATACTGGGGTGGGTAGCCATTCTCTTCTCAATGGGATCTTCCTGACCCAGGGATCAAATCTGGGTCTCTTGCATAGCAGGCAGATTCTTTACTATATGAGCCACCAGGGAAGCTCTCTGGGTGCCCCGCCTTATTAAGGTTTCTCTTTGCAGGTGTTGCTGAGTTGTTTCTATGATAATTCTTCAGGAATGGTATTCTTGTAAAAGTTTTTCTTCATTTTCTTCTTATTTTCCTCCTATTTTATTTTTCACTTCCTTCAAATTTACCTGTACCATGGACAGCATTTGTCTTCTGCCAATTTTCAGGGCCCTCTCTTGTTCTAAAGCACAATTTATGAAATTTCTTGGGTTTTGGATGGCTTTACCCTCTCACCCCCAAATCTATTTTCTGTTTCTTCCTGTTGGATGAAAATGATTTCCAGTTTGCTGGTTATTGTTTCTAATATCCTTTTTGGAATTCTTTGAAGCTTGTGATAAAGAGGGGTTGATTCAAACTATTCCTGTTTCTGAATTTCTGAGAAATACTTAGTAAACCATTTCTTTTCTCTGTCTTTCTGGTCTGCTTTCATTTTATTCCACCATGTCATAGTAATTACTAATAATAGTATTCAAAGTTATCTTCTTTCATTTAGTTTTTTCTTTCCTAAATTAATTCATTAACTAGGAAACTATTTTTCAGCATCCCTCATGAGTCCTCCTCTGCTGTAAGGTTTAATAGAGTTCTGTTTTTATAGGAGGACCCCACAAATTTGATTGTGAGGGCTTGTAATTTATTCTAACCTTATCTTTTCATTTTTTGCCACTTCGAGTTGGTTATTAGGGCAGAATCCATCACAACACCAACCACCAGGTACTGTCTCCTCTGGATCTTGGACATGGAATTTCAGGAGCAGCCTCACTTTTGTGAATCCAGACTGATAAAGTGATGTGATGTGATAAGATACAGAGTATATCCAGGACTTGGGAGAAAAAATAATTCTATAAGTAGTCATCTGCAAATCAATAAATAGGAGCTCTGTGTGATAAGGTGCAAAAGAGAAGCATTTGGCTACCAGAAGGAATGTTTCTAACTCATGAATAATCAAATCAATAGGAAAATATTAATAACCAAAATAACCTGCAAATACAATAGACTCAGGTTTGAAGGAGCCTCCTTAAAACATGCCAAATGCAATTTTCATTAACTTTAAGAAACAATTAGGGCTTCCCTGGTGGTCCAGTGGGTAACCACACCACCTTGCAGTGCAAGGGGCGCAGGTTCAATCCCTGGCCTGGGAAGATCCCACGTGCTGCGGAGTGGCTGGACCGATGTGTCCAATTACCGAGCCGGAGCTCTGGAGCACATGTGCTCAGAGCCTGTGCTCTGTGACAACAGAGGCCACTGCGATGAGAGGCCCACATGGGCCAAAGAACAAAGATGGATGAAAAGAGATAAATGAAAGACCAATAGAAGTGGCCGCCCCGCTCCCTCCCCAACCCACCCACCCCGCAAAAAAAATAAATAAATAAAAAACTTTAAAAAAAGAAACAATTACACACTCAGGAAACCTTCAGTAATGGTAAGCTCATTGGCAGGATGTGGTAGCAACACTGAACCAATGCTCACCTTGTCTGTCTGTCTGTCTCTCTCTCTCTGTCTCATGGGGTTTCTGCCTTCCCTTGGCCTCTCCCCATCAACTGTCCCAGGCAGAGACAATTTGATAGGGCCAGACGATTGGCATCCAGTAGGAGTTTCTCTGTTAGGCAGCCTTTAGCTCCAGCTGGTCCAATCCAAACAGCAGAACTTGTTCTGCTCAAAGCATGAAGCTTTTATAAACCATGAAAAAAAAGTTGCTAAGAGGCTACTTTCCTTGGAAGGGAATTGCATAACTGGCACCTTAGAGGCTGTGTAAGGAAAAAAGTAAGAGGCTGAACAGCTGATAAACAAACAAACAAACTAGAAGTTCTGGCTAAGTTAGAAAGGAAGTAGAGACTTTCTGGGTTTTTCCTGTGACACTTACTGCTGTCTCTTGTCTCCATGCCTTTTGCTGTGATGTATGAAGTTGAATGAAAAGCAATATTTGAAAATTTTCCTTACAAAGATAAGATACAGAGTATATCCAGGACTTGGGAGAAAAAATAATTCTATAAGTAGTCATCTGCAAATCAATAAATAGGAGCTCTGTGTGATAAGGTGCAAAAGAGAAGCATTTGGCTACCAGAAGGAATGTTTCTAACTCATGAATAATCAAATCAATAGGAAAATATTAATAACCAAAATAACCTGCAAATACAATAGACTCAGGTTTGAAGGAGCCTCCTTAAAACATGCCAAATGCAATTTTCATTAACTTTAAGAAACAATTAGGGCTTCCCTGGTGGTCCAGTGGGTAACCACACCACCTTGCAGTGCAAGGGGCGCAGGTTCAATCCCTGGCCTGGGAAGATCCCACGTGCTGCGGAGTGGCTGGACCGATGTGTCCAATTACCGAGCCGGAGCTCTGGAGCACATGTGCTCAGAGCCTGTGCTCTGTGACAACAGAGGCCACTGCGATGAGAGGCCCACATGGGCCAAAGAACAAAGATGGATGAAAAGAGATAAATGAAAGACCAATAGAAGTGGCCGCCCCGCTCCCTCCCCAACCCGACCCCCGCAAAAAAAATAAATAAATAAAAAACTTTAAAAAAAGAAACAATTACACACTCAGGAAACCTTCAGTAATGGTAAGCTCATTGGCAGGATGTGGTAGCAACACTGAACCAATGCTCACCTTGTCTGTCTGTCTGTCTCTCTCTCTCTGTCTCATGGGGTTTCTGCCTTCCCTTGGCCTCTCCCCATCAACTGTCCCAGGCAGAGACAATTTGATAGGGCCAGACGATTGGCATCCAGTAGGAGTTTCTCTGTTAGGCAGCCTTTAGCTCCAGCTGGTCCAATCCAAACAGCAGAACTTGTTCTGCTCAAAGCATGAAGCTTTTATAAACCATGAAAAAAAAGTTGCTAAGAGGCTACTTTCCTTGGAAGGGAATTGCATAACTGGCACCTTAGAGGCTGTGTAAGGAAAAAAGTAAGAGGCTGAACAGCTGATAAACAAACAAACAAACTAGAAGTTCTGGCTAAGTTAGAAAGGAAGTAGAGACTTTCTGGGTTTTTCCTGTGACACTTACTGCTGTCTCTTGTCTCCATGCCTTTTGCTGTGATGTATGAAGTTGAATGAAAAAGTCAATATTTGAAAATTTTCCCTTACAAAAATGGCTGTTTCACTACTTTCATTTAATATCTATTATTTGAAATGCCATTAGCTTCTTCTGCCAATTTTTGTATCCAAATCCTACCTATCCTTTAAGACCCAATTCAAATGCCAATGCACCATGAACCCCCTCACCCTACCTTGAGTCTTCCAGCTAAAAGAAACCATGCCACCCTACCAAGTCTCTGAATATTCATTTACCATGACCCTAATCACCATCTTCATTGAATCATAGGTATTCTTCTACATGGCTGATCTAAACTTCTAACCATGAACTTCATCTTTGAGCCCACCTCCCCACTTCCCCAACATCAGCTAGCACCACATCTAGCACAGAGTAAGGGCTTATGGCAGGCGGAGCAATGATGCATAGTGTACCTTACTTGGCCAGAAAGAATTGAGGCTTCACGTGCAATTAAGGTGACTAATCAGCTGACCTTGAAAGAGGAAGATCATCCAGGTTAGACCAGTTTAATCTCAGGAGTCCTGAAAGTGGAAGAAAAACCAAAAGAGGGCTTCCCTAGTGGTTCTATGGGTAAAGAGTCTGCCTTGCAGTGCAAGGGGCACCAGTTCAATCCCTGGCCTGAGAAGACTCCATGTGCCACAGAGAGGCTGGACTGGTGTGTCCAATTATAAGCCAGCACTCTAGAGTGCATGTGCCCACAGCCAGTGTTCTACAACAAGAGAGCCCACTGCAATGGGAGGCCCACACAGGCCAAAGAACGAAGATGGATGAAAATTTAAAAAAAAAAAAAAAAAAAAAACAAACAATAAAAGAGACCAAAATTTAAAAAAAAAGAAAAGAAAAGAAAAAAGCCAAAAGAGCTAGTCAGAGCGATATGATATGAGAAGGACTCAACCTTCCATGGCTGGCTTAGACATGGAGGAAGAGGTTATGAGACAAGACATGCAGGCAGCCTATAGAAACCAGAAAACTCAAGGAAACAGAGTCTTCTTCTCTTGAGAGGCCAGAAAGAACACCAGATCTTAACCCAGTGAGACCCATGTCTAACTTCTGACCTACAAAGTCATAAGATAGTAACTGTGTGTTGTTTTAAGCCATGGTTTGTGGTACAACTGCCGTAGAAAGCAAATATGAAGTTTTATTTCTAAACAAGAATTAAAGCAACTCAAATTTCACAGAACCTCACATTTGGAAGATTTTTCTTTATTTTTGAAGATGAGTAAGAATAGAAATCTTTCTTTTCGTTAAAACATGCATTCAAGGGCTTCCCTGATGGTCCAGTGGGTAAAGAGTACACCTCACAATGTAAGGGGCACAGGTTCATTGCCTGGCCTGGGAAGATCCCACATGCCGCAGAGTGGCTGGACCAGTGTGTCCAATTACGAGCCAGTGGCCTGGAGCGCATGCACCCAGAGCCAGTGCCCTGCAACAAGAGGCCACTGCAATGTGAGGCCCACAGGCCAAAGAACAAAAACGGATGAAAATAAATGTAAGACCAATAAAAGTAGCCAAAATTTAAAAAAAAAAAAAAAACATGCATTCAAAATTGTATTTTTTTTTAAATATTTGGGAAAGGAGAAAGATCATAACCTCACTGAGGTACAACAGCTATAATTTTGACCTCTTTTCCATCACTGATCATAGGCACATACAATTTTACACTGAAATAACAGAAATCATAACAGAAATGTAATTGTATATTCCTTTACATGTAATATTATTTAATAAGTGTTTCTCATAATCTGTGTGGTCCTCACAGATGTCATTATAACTATTGCCTTGTCTTTTAATAAGCTGGGATATTACAACTGACTTTCATTTCTATTTGGTGGGTCATCAGGCTCTTTCAAGTATATTTCCTTACACTTACGTAAAATACTAGAATTGGTTTTTATCTTCATTTAGGCTTTTGTTTCAGTTGACTTATTTGTGGGGAAGATTTCCATAACTGAGATAACTCAGAGAACAGGTCAGAGTGGTGGGTATGGCTCTTGACAGCATCACTGGGTGATTCACGGAAGGCTGCAGGGAAGCTGACCAGCTCCACAGCTGTCATCGTCAGCATCTGGGGTTTATCATAATTGTTTACATTGCACTGCTTTTGATTCCTAGTCAGAATTACCATGTATCCATTTGTTATATTTCTTTAGCTATGTTATTATTAAGCAAAAGATGCTTACAGCCTTGGTTCATTTATCTACCAGGGACTTGTTTTTCTTACAGATAGCACTTTTAAAACACTCTAGCAAATACAATTCTGAACTTTCTGTCAAATGTATATGCATATGTTTTGTCATTTTGTCCGCTTTTTAAGTTTGTGGTGGTTGTGATTTAGTTGCTCAGTTTATCCGACTCTTTTCGACCCTATGGACTATATATAGTCCACCAGGCTCCTCTTTTCATAGGATTTCCCAGGTAAGAATACTGGTGTGGGTTGCCATTTCCTTCTCCAGGGGATTTTCCGACCTAGGAATGGAGCCTGGATCTCTTGCATTGCAGGTAGATTCATTACCAACTGAGCCACCAGGAAAGGCCTTTTAAGTTTATCTATTCAACCAAACCAACACAACAAGAGAATGAAACAACTTATATGCTATCTAAATTCTATGTAGTAGACAAGACAATTCAGAATAAATAAAAGAGTTTGAGTATTGTGTGAATAACCTGTTATGGTGTCTTTGATTTTTTTTTAATTTTGGTCTCTTTTTATTGGTTTTTTATTTATTTTCATCCATCTTTATTCTTTGGGCTGTGTGGGCTTCCAATTGCAGTGGCCTCACTCACCGCAGAGCACTGACTCTGAGCATGTGCGCTCCAGATTGCAGGCTCACAATTGGACACACCAGTCCAGCCACTCCACAGCACCTGGTATCTTCCTGGGCCAGGGATTAAACCAGTGCCCCTTGGGACCCCTGACCACCAGGGAAACCAGGCTCTTTCAAGTATATTTCCTTACACTTACGTAAAATACTAGAATTGGTTTTTATCTTCATTTAGGCTTTTGTTTCAGTTGACTTATTTGTGGGGAAGATTTCCATAACTGAGATAACTCAGAGAACAGGTCAGAGTGGTGGGTATGGCTCTTGACAGCATCACTGGGTGATTCACGGAAGGCTGCAGGGAAGCTGACCAGCTCCACAGCTGTCATCGTCAGCATCTGGGGTTTATCATAATTGTTTACATTGCACTGCTTTTGATTCCTAGTCAGAATTACCATGTATCCATTTGTTATATTTCTTTAGCTATGTTATTATTAAGCAAAAGATGCTTACAGCCTTGGTTCATTTATCTACCAGGGACTTGTTTTTCTTACAGATAGCACTTTTAAAACACTCTAGCAAATACAATTCTGAACTTTCTGTCAAATGTATATGCATATGTTTTGTCATTTTGTCCGCTTTTTAAGTTTGTGGTGGTTGTGATTTAGTTGCTCAGTTTATCCGACTCTTTTCGACCCTATGGACTATATATAGTCCACCAGGCTCCTCTTTTCATAGGATTTCCCAGGTAAGAATACTGGTGTGGGTTGCCATTTCCTTCTCCAGGGGATTTTCCGACCTAGGAATGGAGCCTGGATCTCTTGCATTGCAGGTAGATTCATTACCAACTGAGCCACCAGGAAAGGCCTTTTAAGTTTATCTATTCAACCAAACCAACACAACAAGAGAATGAAACAACTTATATGCTATCTAAATTCTATGTAGTAGACAAGACAATTCAGAATAAATAAAAGAGTTTGAGTATTGTGTGAATAACCTGTTATGGTGTCTTTGATTTTTTTTTAATTTTGGTCTCTTTTTATTGGTTTTTTATTTATTTTCATCCATCTTTATTCTTTGGGCTGTGTGGGCTTCCAATTGCAGTGGCCTCACTCACCGCAGAGCACTGACTCTGAGCATGTGCGCTCCAGATTGCAGGCTCACAATTGGACACACCAGTCCAGCCACTCCACAGCACCTGGTATCTTCCTGGGCCAGGGATTAAACCAGTGCCCCTTGCACTGCAAGGCAGATCCTTTACCCACTGGACCACCAGGGAAACCCTATGATGGCTTTAATTATAATCTGATAACTGAGTATATAACATTAATACAATTTGTTATTTGTGGGGAATTTTCTATGGCTCATTTAATTTTCCTTTATCTCCTGACAATGCTATCATTTGAAAATGAGCAAAAAACCTTAAAATCAAATCAGTTCAAGCTAAACCAACCTCTATCTATTTCTTAACATTTTTTTCTGATTATAAAAATAGTCTATTTCTTTTACAATACTTTTAAATGACATAAAAAAATTTAAATAAGTAAATTTCAGCTCTGATCTCATTGCTCAGAAATAGCTTCTGCTATGCTGAGGTGTACTCTCTTTTAATCTTCTTGCCAAATGTGTAAGTATAGAAAAATTTCAGCAAAAATTTTGATTACACTATTCTGCATCATACTATTTTATCACTCCGTATTTTGGGATGACCATTTTCCCATTTCATTAAATACTTTTGAACCAACCGTGTAACTGAATAACATAGTCTATATAGGTGAACTGGGCTCTACCTTAGAAGCAGTTCAAGCTCCTGAAGGAAGTCTTCACATTCCTTAGTGGAAGGATGAGTCCAGTTTTTCTGCCCCTGGTTCTGAGACCAAGTTTGCAGATCCTCCTAGGAGCAGCTAACAACAGAAAGACACCTCTTGCTGAGAACCAAAGATCTTCCCATGGCTTCACTATGTCATGCCTTTTAAGTTTATCTATTCAACCAAACCAACACAACAAGAGAATGAAACAACTTATATGCTATCTAAATTCTATGTAGTAGACAAGACAATTCAGAATAAATAAAAGAGTTTGAGTATTGTGTGAATAACCTGTTATGGTGTCTTTGATTTTTTTTTAATTATGGTCTCTTTTTATTGGTTTTTTATTTATTTTCATCCATCTTTATTCTTTGGGCTGTGTGGGCTTCCAATTGCAGTGGCCTCACTCACCGCAGAGCACTGACTCTGAGCATGTGCGCTCCAGATTGCAGGCTCACAATTGGACACACCAGTCCAGCCACTCCACAGCACCTGGTATCTTCCTGGGCCAGGGATTAAACCAGTGCCCCTTGCACTGCAAGGCAGATCCTTTACCCACTGGACCACCAGGGAAACCCTATGATGGCTTTAATTATAATCTGATAACTGAGTATATAACATTAATACAATTTGTTATTTGTGGGGAATTTTCTATGGCTCATTTAATTTTCCTTTATCTCCTGACAATGCTATCATTTGAAAATGAGCAAAAAACCTTAAAATCAAATCAGTTCAAGCTAAACCAACCTCTATCTATTTCTTAACATTTTTTTCTGATTATAAAAATAGTCTATTTCTTTTACAATACTTTTAAATGACATAAAAAAATTTAAATAAGTAAATTTCAGCTCTGATCTCATTGCTCAGAAATAGCTTCTGCTATGCTGAGGTGTACTCTCTTTTAATCTTCTTGCCAAATGTGTAAGTATAGAAAAATTTCAGCAAAAATTTTGATTACACTATTCTGCATCATACTATTTTATCACTCCGTATTTTGGGATGACCATTTTCCCATTTCATTAAATACTTTTGAACCAACCGTGTAACTGAATAACATAGTCTATATAGGTGAACTGGGCTCTACCTTAGAAGCAGTTCAAGCTCCTGAAGGAAGTCTTCACATTCCTTAGTGGAAGGATGAGTCCAGTTTTTCTGCCCCTGGTTCTGAGACCAAGTTTGCAGATCCTCCTAGGAGCAGCTAACAACAGAAAGACACCTCTTGCTGAGAACCAAAGATCTTCCCATGGCTTCACTATGTCATGCACCCCCGTCTACCTCCTACAAATCCACGCACATTGTGTTCCAAGGCACTACTTATTTTTAGGAGATGTTTTCCTCTTGTTTCTGCAGCTGTTTTTAATCACGAGCTGTGGGCACTATATCCCAAGGAAACTCTGGCAGAGACAAGGTGTAAAGAAGGGATAAGGCACTTATCACAACCATCTTACACACCCTGTTTATGGAAAGGGAACTTATCCAGTTCACATGTATTACTAGGCTGTGACAAAAAAGCAGAAGAGGCAAGGCCAGATGAACTTGGGGTGAGTCCCCCAACTGCCATTTAATTGCCAGCTTGATGACCTGGGGAAAATCTTTTGTTGTTGTTCAGTCGCTCAATCATGTCCAGCTCTTTATGACCTCATGGACTGCAGCACACCAGGCTTCCTTTCCTTCACCATCACCCTCAGCTTGCTCAAACTCATGTCCATTGACTCAGTGATGCCATCCAACCATCTCATCCTCTGTCGTCCCCTTTTCCTCCTGCCCTCAGTCTTTCCCAGCATCAGGGTATATTCCAATGAGTCACCTCTTCGCATCAAGTCACCAAAGTATTGGAGATTTAGCTTCAGCATCTGTCCTTCCAAAGAATATCATGGTTGATTTCCTTTAGGACTGACTGGTATGATCTCCTTGCCACCCAAGGGACTCTCAAGAGTCTACTCCAACACCACAGTTCGAAGGCATCAATTCTTGGGC
The DNA here is from genome assembly GCA_022376925.1 of Tragulus kanchil. NCBI lineage: Eukaryota > Metazoa > Chordata > Mammalia > Artiodactyla > Tragulidae > Tragulus > Tragulus kanchil. Next base: position 43,157,488 of record JAIOJX010000023.1, read on the forward strand.
CCTCAGCCTTCTTTATGGTCCAGCTCTCACATCCATACATGACTATTGGAAAAACCATAGCTTTGTCTATATGGACCTTTGTCAGCATAGTAATGTCTCTGTTTTTTAAAACTCTGTCTAAATTTGTCATAGTTTTTCTTCCAAGGAGCAAGTGTCTTTTAATTTCATGGCTGCAGTCACCATCCCTTAATAGAACTTTAATCTCCTCTATATTAAAACAAATGCAGGGCTTCCCCTGGTGGTCCAGTGGGCAAGGACACCACCTTGCGGTGCAAGGGGCGCCGGTTCGATCCCTGGCCTGGGAAGATCCCACGTGCCGAGCTAAAAAATCCACGCAAAAAAACCTCTTGCTGAGAACCAAAGATCTTCCCATGGCTTCACTATGTCATGCACCCCCGTCTACCTCCTACAAATCCACGCACATTGTGTTCCAAGGCACTACTTATTTTAGGAGATGTTTTCCTCTTGTTTCTGCAGCTGTTTTTAATCACGAGCTGTGGGCACTATATCCCAAGGAAACTCTGGCAGAGACAAGGTGTAAAGAAGGGATAAGGCACTTATCACAACCATCTTACACACCCTGTTTATGGAAAGGGAACTTATCCAGTTCACATGTATTACTAGGCTGTGACAAAAAAGCAGAAGAGGCAAGGCCAGATGAACTTGGGGTGAGTCCCCCAACTGCCATTTAATTGCCAGCTTGATGACCTGGGGAAAATCTTTTGTTGTTGTTCAGTCGCTCAATCATGTCCAGCTCTTTATGACCTCATGGACTGCAGCACACCAGGCTTCCTTTCCTTCACCATCACCCTCAGCTTGCTCAAACTCATGTCCATTGACTCAGTGATGCCATCCAACCATCTCATCCTCTGTCGTCCCCTTTTCCTCCTGCCCTCAGTCTTTCCCAGCATCAGGGTATATTCCAATGAGTCACCTCTTCGCATCAAGTCACCAAAGTATTGGAGATTTAGCTTCAGCATCTGTCCTTCCAAAGAATATCATGGTTGATTTCCTTTAGGACTGACTGGTATGATCTCCTTGCCACCCAAGGGACTCTCAAGAGTCTACTCCAACACCACAGTTCGAAGGCATCAATTCTTGGGCCCTCAGCCTTCTTTATGGTCCAGCTCTCACATCCATACATGACTATTGGAAAAACCATAGCTTTGTCTATATGGACCTTTGTCAGCATAGTAATGTCTCTGTTTTTTAAAACTCTGTCTAAATTTGTCATAGTTTTTCTTCCAAGGAGCAAGTGTCTTTTAATTTCATGGCTGCAGTCACCATCCCTTAATAGAACTTTAATCTCCTCTATATTAAAACAAATGCAGGGCTTCCCCTGGTGGTCCAGTGGGCAAGGACACCACCTTGCAGTGCAAGGGGCGCCGGTTAGATCCCTGGCCTGGGAAGATCCCACGTGCCGCGGAGCAGCTGGACCAATGTGTCCAATCACCGAGCCGGAGCTCTGGAGCGCATGCACCCAAAGCCGGCGCTTTGAAATGACAGAGGCCACCGCGATGGGAGGCCCACAGGAGCCAAAGAACAAAGACGGATGAAAATAGAGAAATGAAAGACCAATGGAAGTGGCCCGCCCACTCCCCTCCCTCCCCACCCCGACCCCCGCCCAAAATAAATTAAAAAAACAAAAACAAATACACCCTTAAATTATAAGGGTTAAATGTTTATGGAAAACTGCTTTGTGAATTATAATGACCATTTATGTACATTAAGAAGAGAGGGGGAAGAAACTTCTAAGAGCATTATTGAGCATCTTCTTCTCTTTTTTTTATTCATTATACTTTCACAAATTATCAGCAACAAAATGAACCAACATATATACATGCGTGTGTGTGTGTGTGTGTGTGTGTGTGTGTGTCTGAAATTCTGAGGAGATTAGATAATTCAGAAGAAATCGAAGTTTCGAGAAAAGTTATGCCAAGAACTGTGACAAATACCCCAATTCCAGTGGCCCAAAACAAAAGTTTTGTTGCTCCTGGGAACATCCAAGACACAGGTGTTGCTGGTTGGTGGACAGTCTTCCAGGGACCCAGGGTCCTTCCATATTGTGGCTCCGTCCTCATCCCCCACATGCAGCCAGCAGATTAGAAAAAAAAAGAAGGCACACATCTACTTAATCACAGCCAGAAAGTGACCCCCATCAATTCCACTCACATTCCATTGGTAAGAATCCATTTCATAGCAAAAGAAGTTGAGAAACACAGTCTGGGCTTGGCGGGCAGCTACCGGTCTGCCATATAGATTAATATAATTAATAAGAGACACAAGTGCAAGAATAGATGCTAAAATGAAGCATTACCTATAGTTCTAGGCTAAAAGTGAATCTCATCTTCTTTGTGATCTCATAGTCTTATTTACAGCCCACTCTTTTATGAATACACAGTCTTATATTCTTTTTTGCACTGAAGTAATAGTTGGCTTAGGCTTCTCTGGTGGCTCAGCTGGAAAGAAGCCACCTGCCAAGCAGGAGACACAGGTTCAGTCCCTGGGTCAGGAAGATCCTCTGGAGAAGGAAATGGCAATCCACCCCAATATTCTTGCCTGGGAAATCCCATGGACAGAGGAGCCTGGTGGGTTGCAGTTCATGGCGTTACAAAAGAGTTTAATATGACTTAGGGTCTAAACAAAACAACATAATTGGTTTACAATATTGTGTTAGTTTCAGGTGTACAGCATACTGATTCAGTTGTTTTTTTCTGATTGTATTACATTATAGGTTATTACAAGATATTGAATGTGAGTCCCTGGGCTATAGACAAATAGCCTATTGCTTATCTGTTTTACATATAGTAGTTTGTTAATCCCATACTCCTAATTTATTCCTTCCCACTCCTCTTTGGTAGCCAAAAGTTGGTTTTCTATGTGTGTGAGTCTGTTTCTGATTTGTATATAGATCCATTTGTATTATTTTTTAGATTCCACATGCATTTTATGGAATATTTGCCTTTCTCTGACTGACCTACTTCACTAAGTACAATATTCTCTAGGTCCATCCAAGTTGCTGCAAATGGCAATATTTCATTCTTTTTATGACTGAGTAATATTCCATGGTATATATACCACATCTTCTTAAGCCAGTCATCTTTTGGTGGGCATATGGTTGTTATCATTTCTTGACTATTATAAACAATGCAGCTCTGAACACTGGAGTGCATGTATCATTTAAAATTAGAGTTTTCATTTTTACTGAATATATACCCATGAGTGGGACTGCTGGGTTGTATGGTTGCTCTGGCTTTTAAAATTTATTTATTTTATTAATAATTATAATCAGTAATAATTATTAACCATTATTTATTAATCCTTATTACTTAAAGTAGCTATTAATAATAATTATAATTCATTTTAATTTATTTAATTAAAATTAATGTATTTTTTCATACTGTTTTCCATACTGTCTGCACCAATTTACATTTCCATCAACAGAGTAGAAGGGTTCTCTTTTTTTCCACATTCCTCCAGCATTTATTATTTGTAGACTTTATAGCATACTATTATAGACTTGTTTGTGGGGTCCTTTTATTTCTTGACCTCTTTTATTGGTTTTTTATTTATTTATTTTTCATCCATCTTTTATTCTTTGACTTGTGTGGGCCTCCCATTGCAGTGGCCTCTCTCGTTGCAGAGCACTGGCTCTGGGCGCATGCCTCCAGAGCTCTGGCTCGTAATTGGACAACACCGGTCCAGCTGCTCCTCAGCACGTGGGATCTTCTTAGGCCAGGGATCAAATCAGTACCCCTTCACTGTAATTGGTTTACAATATTGTGTTAGTTTCAGGTGTACAGCATACTGATTCAGTTGTTTTTTTCTGATTGTATTACATTATAGGTTATTACAAGATATTGAATGTGAGTCCCTGGGCTATAGACAAATAGCCTATTGCTTATCTGTTTTACATATAGTAGTTTGTTAATCCCATACTCCTAATTTATTCCTTCCCACTCCTCTTTGGTAGCCAAAAGTTGGTTTTCTATGTGTGTGAGTCTGTTTCTGATTTGTATATAGATCCATTTGTATTATTTTTTAGATTCCACATGCATTTTATGGAATATTTGCCTTTCTCTGACTGACCTACTTCACTAAGTACAATATTCTCTAGGTCCATCCAAGTTGCTGCAAATGGCAATATTTCATTCTTTTTATGACTGAGTAATATTCCATGGTATATATACCACATCTTCTTAAGCCAGTCATCTTTTGGTGGGCATATGGTTGTTATCATTTCTTGACTATTATAAACAATGCAGCTCTGAACACTGGAGTGCATGTATCATTTAAAATTAGAGTTTTCATTTTTACTGAATATATACCCATGAGTGGGACTGCTGGGTTGTATGGTTGCTCTGGCTTTTAAAATTTATTTATTTTATTAATAATTATAATCAGTAATAATTATTAACCATTATTTATTAATCCTTATTACTTAAAGTAGCTATTAATAATAATTATAATTCATTTTAATTTATTTAATTAAAATTAATGTATTTTTTCATACTGTTTTCCATACTGTCTGCACCAATTTACATTTCCATCAACAGAGTAGAAGGGTTCTCTTTTTTTCCACATTCCCTCCAGCATTTATTATTTGTAGACTTTATAGCATACTATTATAGACTTGTTTGTGGGGTCCTTTTATTTCTTGACCTCTTTTATTGGTTTTTTATTTATTTATTTTTCATCCATCTTTTATTCTTTGACTTGTGTGGGCCTCCCATTGCAGTGGCCTCTCTCGTTGCAGAGCACTGGCTCTGGGCGCATGCCTCCAGAGCTCTGGCTCGTAATTGGACAACACCGGTCCAGCTGCTCCTCAGCACGTGGGATCTTCTTAGGCCAGGGATCAAATCAGTACCCCTTGCACTGCAAGGCATACTCTTTACCCACTGGACTACCAGGGAAGCCCTACAGGGTCCTTTTCACCAGTGGAAAAGTACCTTTGTTGATACATTTATTCATTGATTTTTCATTCATAAAAAAAAAGTATTAGTCAAGCACATAATATGAACAAGTGACCTACACCCATGAAAAGTGGCCCATGGGAGGCCTGTGCTTTCCCTTTGTTCTCTACGCTTCAAGAGAAGAGCTGTTATACCCAATGCGTCTGTCCCGTTCTAATTCTGAACAAAGATTTCCAAGTCAGGCTGCTGATTCAGATATGGCCTCTGCCTCTTGCAGCTGTGTGGCCTTGAGCATGTTGTATAACTTTTCTGGGCTTCTGCTTTCTTATTTGTAAGATGAGACTGCATGAAGGAATGCCTATAAAGCTTAGCACAGTGCCTGGAACACAGTGAGGGGCCCATCCATATTAGCTGTATGACTATCACCAGCATACCTTCCTCAATCCACCCCACACTATCAACCTATAGCAACCTCTGCTTGAATGTGCAGTTAGGGGAATTGGGTGAAGAATTTGTCATTTAAATAAATAACTTTTCCTGAATGCACTAGCTATGAAATCTGCCAGTGAGGATGTGTGAAGTGTGAATATTTCGATGATGGGAAATTGGAAAGAGAATGTTCTAAATTGTGGCTTGCCAATCCTTTTTCATAAACAAATCTAATATTAATAGATATAATTTATTAAATACCCACTTCTGTGAAAAAATTCTAAACTGGATTTCTTTATATATTCACTTTGATCTAATTCCCACAGTAATCCCATGAAGAAGGTGTAATTTTCACCTGTTTTACAGAATGAACAGCAAAAAATAATGAAAATGAAGATCAGAGGGGCCTATAATTTGTCCAAAGTCACACAGCTGGTAAATAGCAGTCGGAATTTGAGCCTAGGTCTGTCCAGCTCCAGGTCTATTCTCTGACCAAGGGAATACCCTACTTCCCTGGTTCCTTTAATAGGGATTTTTCCTGAACATTTTCCATTATTCACATGACACTTCATTGTCTTCAAACTCCATGCTCTCTCATGAGCCTCATACCACCCCATGAAATAAGCAGAGCAGGTATTACCATCTACCCTGGACAATGAGGAGAAACTGAGTCTCAAGGAGGCCTCTCTGTGTTGTGCAAGGGAGCAGGTAACAATAGCAAATATTTCCTAAGCACTGGCTACCTACATGCCTGACATGGTGAGAAGTATTTTGTATGTATTTCTCACTGAGTGCCTTCAAAACTCCAAGAGACAAGTGCCTTTATTATACCCTCTCTGCACATGCAGAAATTGGCACTTAAATATTAGAATCCTGTGCCAACCAACTAGCATGCAACAGAAAAGACAAAACTGAAACACATTTCAAACCTAAGGAGACTGAGAAATTCTGTTTCCCATGCCCCTTGTCTGGATAAACAACAACAAAAAAAACCACACATCCATTCAGAAAGTATTTCCTGAGCATCTACTCTGTGATGTGCAGCAGCACCCAGGCAGACAGTGGCTCAGCTCCAGTGGGGTGATGGCTTAGTAGGAAAAGACAAATAATAAACAAGGAAACAAACTGGTAAATAATATACCTTCTGATAAAAACAGTGTTACAGATGACACAGAACAGGTTAAAGGGGTGTACTATGACAGGGGGTAACAAGCTAAGATAAAGTAGTGGTAGTTAGCCAGGAATATCCCGTATTTTGGGCTCCAAAATCACCGCAGATGGCAACTAGAAGCATGAAATTAAAAGATGCTGACTCCTTGGAAGGAAAGCTATGACATACCTAGACAGTGTTTTAAAAAGAAGAGGTATCACTTTGCCGAAAAAGATCCATATGGTCCAAGCTATGGTTTTTCCAGTCGTCATATATGGATGTGAGAGTTGGTCCATAAAGAAGGCCTAGTGCCAAAGAATTGATGCTTTCGAATTGTGGTGCTGGAAAAGACTCTTGAGAACCCCTTGAATGGCAAGGAATCAAACCAGTCAATCCCAAAGGAAATCAACCCTGATTATTGGAAGGAGTGTTGCTGAAGGTGAAGCTCCAATACTTTGTCCACCTGATGCGAAGAGCCAACTCATTGGAAAGGACCATGATGCTGGGAAAGACTGAGGCAAAATGAGAAGGAGGCACCAAAGGATGAGATGGTCGGATGGCATCACTGACTCAATGGACATGAATTTGAGCAAACTCCAGGGGACAGTGGAGGACAGAGGACCCTGGCGAGCTGCAGTCTACAGTGTCACAAAGAGTCGGCCACAACTTACCAACTGAACAACAACAAATCACATATCCAGTCATACAGACCTCTTGGGGAAGGTATCCCAGCCCAAGGAAACATGTGTATGTTGTCTTTGAAGTGTTTGGAGAGACGTAGGAAGCTGGAGTGGTCATAGATATTGCTAGAAATAGAGTTACAGTAAAGACAGGAATAAGGAGAGTAAGGATCATAGGAAAATGTGGCCAACTGTCACTCAGGAATGGAGATGCACACATCCTAAATTATAAATATTAACCAATCAAATCCAAGAGTATATTTTAAAAATACAGTGTATCCAAAATGAGCTTATCCAAGGGGCAAAGGGTCATTCAATATCAGTAAAATTAATCCTATAATTTATCACAGAGATGAAGTACCATTATCTCAAAAAATACAAAAAAGGATTCAATAAAATTCAATATTCAGCGTTAATATTTTTTTAATCTCAGTAAGTCAGGAATGGAGTGTTAATTTCTCAACATGAGAAAAGGATACCTATCAGAAATCATCAATGATGAAATACCTAATGGTGAAATCTCAGGAGCATTCCCACTAAGGACAAGGGCAAGACAGAATTGGTTGCTTCCACTGATACTAGATATTTATTGCCCCAGAGGTCAAAAAACAAGGAAAAGAGAGACATAAAGCCTGAGAAGGAAAAAGAAAACTTCACTTCTTGAAGATAATATGATTTCCCACCTAAAAAAACTCATGGAATCAATTGAAAATTATTAATATTAGAACTACTAAGAAAGTTCAAAGCTATGGCAATGTATATATGTGTATATATATATATGTATATATATATATATATATATATATATATTTCAGTATACTTAATCCAATGAATTGCTTGTGTATTAGTATTAATTAAATAATTTTAGAAGGATTCAATTTATAACAAAAACATCACATCCCTAGAAAACAAATACAATTTTTAAGTGTTTAAGATCTATTTGAACATAAAATAACATGAAAACCTTTAAACAGTTGAAGTTTTAAAGCTGACTAGGAAGACTTAGTATTGAAAATACATTGATTTACCACACATTTATCCATCAATGCAATTCCAGTCTACATTAACACATTTTTATCAGGATCCCAGCTGTCACAAAATGGAAAAACAAATCACATATCCAGTCATACAGACCTCTTGGGGAAGGTATCCCAGCCCAAGGAAACATGTGTATGTTGTCTTTGAAGTGTTTGGAGAGACGTAGGAAGCTGGAGTGGTCATAGATATTGCTAGAAATAGAGTTACAGTAAAGACAGGAATAAGGAGAGTAAGGATCATAGGAAAATGTGGCCAACTGTCACTCAGGAATGGAGATGCACACATCCTAAATTATAAATATTAACCAATCAAATCCAAGAGTATATTTTAAAAATACAGTGTATCCAAAATGAGCTTATCCAAGGGGCAAAGGGTCATTCAATATCAGTAAAATTAATCCTATAATTTATCACAGAGATGAAGTACCATTATCTCAAAAAATACAAAAAAGGATTCAATAAAATTCAATATTCAGCGTTAATATTTTTTTAATCTCAGTAAGTCAGGAATGGAGTGTTAATTTCTCAACATGAGAAAAGGATACCTATCAGAAATCATCAATGATGAAATACCTAATGGTGAAATCTCAGGAGCATTCCCACTAAGGACAAGGGCAAGACAGAATTGGTTGCTTCCACTGATACTAGATATTTATTGCCCCAGAGGTCAAAAAACAAGGAAAAGAGAGACATAAAGCCTGAGAAGGAAAAAGAAAACTTCACTTCTTGAAGATAATATGATTTCCCACCTAAAAAAACTCATGGAATCAATTGAAAATTATTAATATTAGAACTACTAAGAAAGTTCAAAGCTATGGCAATGTATATATGTGTATATATATATATGTATATATATATATATATATATTTCAGTATACTTAATCCAATGAATTGCTTGTGTATTAGTATTAATTAAATAATTTTAGAAGGATTCAATTTATAACAAAAACATCACATCCCTAGAAAACAAATACAATTTTTAAGTGTTTAAGATCTATTTGAACATAAAATAACATGAAAACCTTTAAACAGTTGAAGTTTTAAAGCTGACTAGGAAGACTTAGTATTGAAAATACATTGATTTACCACACATTTATCCATCAATGCAATTCCAGTCTACATTAACAGCATTTTTCATTCAGGTTTTATCCTCCCCAATGTCAAAACACACTGCAAGCTATAATAATTAGAATAGTCTAATACTGGTGCTGGTTTGGATGATTAGATCAATGGAACAGATTAATAAACCAGGAAACAAGCCCAATTACATATGAAAATTAAGTATACAATAATCCACAAGTGAGATTGGACCAATCGTCTCTCATTTGGGGAAAAAATTAAGTTAGATTCCTAACTCACAACATTCATCCACAGAAAATAACCCTAAGATGATGGTTAAAGAGCAAACTATAAAAATATTAGAAGAAAATATAGGTGAATATTTTTATGAATTTAAAATGTCAGGGCCTTCCTAAGAAAGAGACAAAATCTAGAAACTATAAAAATTTCATAGATTTAAGCTTGTAAAATTTATAATATTCTGTCAGTCAGAATACACTATAAACCAAGTTAAAAGATAAGCCAAATTTAAAAGACTGGGGGAAAATATTTATAACACACTTAACTGGTAAAGGATTAATATCCAGAACACACAGAGTTCTAACAAAGCAGAAAGAAAAAGACAACTCAGTTGTAATAGTTATAAAGTAAATAAACAGACAATTCACAGAAAATTAATAACTCACACACAAAACTCATGCAGATCTGCTTTAGTCAGGAGAAAGAATTATCTGACAGAAAGTAAAAACAATATAAAGGTAGATTCCAAGCATTGGCAAAAATGTTGAGAAACAGACATTCTCGTACACGGTGTAGCCTGGTGAAGCAGTTGACCCGCACCATTTGAAAACATTCATCAAATCTCAAATGCACATATTAATAGACCCAGCTATTTTATTCCTAGGACTGTTCTGGAAAAAAAGAAAATGTTGTTTGTGTGCCTCACACAACTCATTGTACAAGTTTTTGTACATGAATCCAAGAATTTCATCACAGTATTGTGAGCAGTAGCAAAAAAATAAAATCCTAATGTACTATTAATAAGGAGGGGAATAGTTAAGTAAATTATGGTCTACTCATTTCTCCGAAAGCACAGTGCATCAGAGATATGGCAGTAGGAAAAGTTCCACAATACATTACTTGGTGAAAAAAACAAGCAGCAAGAATATGTGACTAATATGTGTACCTATGTAAATGTACCAAAGCGGGAGACAGATGTCCACCACACTTCCTCCAGGGGTGGGGAGGAGTGGGGGAAAGGGAGCTCCTTTCCTTTTATATATCACATCTGTCTCCTTTAGCTCTTTTACAGAAAGAATTGAACTGTATCGTGTGAGTGATAAAGAACATCTTAAAGCATGCACTCCCTACCATCACTCTAACTATGGAGCTGGAGGATAGGATGACAGGGAGAGACAGAGAAGTGAATTATAGATTCACATCTCAGGGTTTTAGGTCCCTGGCCTTGAGATTCAGACTTGGGGATGAGAAGAAAGGGAGAAAGAGGTACAAATTGTCTAGAAAAGGCTCAAATAAAAGATGACCCACCTTCTTGGTCACCATGCATTCCCCCTTGATTCTGGGTGGCTCCTCTTCAGTGTCACTGGTCAATGAGCCAGCTCTCCATCTGACCTATCTAAAACAGTTAAAAGATAAGCTTGGGGAAAATATTTATAACACACTTAACTGGTAAAGGATTAATATCCAGAACACACAGAGTTCTAACAAAGCAGAAAGAAAAAGACAACTCAGTTGTAATAGTTATAAAGTAAATAAACAGACAATTCACAGAAAATTAATAACTCACACACAAAACTCATGCAGATCTGCTTTAGTCAGGAGAAAGAATTATCTGACAGAAAGTAAAAACAATATAAAGGTAGATTCCAAGCATTGGCAAAAATGTTGAGAAACAGACATTCTCGTACACGGTGTAGCCTGGTGAAGCAGTTGACCCGCACCATTTGAAAACATTCATCAAATCTCAAATGCACATATTAATAGACCCAGCTATTTTATTCCTAGGACTGTTCTGGAAAAAAAGAAAATGTTGTTTGTGTGCCTCACACAACTCATTGTACAAGTTTTTGTACATGAATCCAAGAATTTCATCACAGTATTGTGAGCAGTAGCAAAAAAATAAAATCCTAATGTACTATTAATAAGGAGGGGAATAGTTAAGTAAATTATGGTCTACTCATTTCTCCGAAAGCACAGTGCATCAGAGATATGGCAGTAGGAAAAGTTCCACAATACATTACTTGGTGAAAAAAACAAGCAGCAAGAATATGTGACTAATATGTGTACCTATGTAAATGTACCAAAGCGGGAGACAGATGTCCACCACACTTCCTCCAGGGGTGGGGAGGAGTGGGGGAAAGGGAGCTCCTTTCCTTTTATATATCACATCTGTCTCCTTTAGCTCTTTTACAGAAAGAATTGAACTGTATCGTGTGAGTGATAAAGAACATCTTAAAGCATGCACTCCCTACCATCACTCTAACTATGGAGCTGGAGGATAGGATGACAGGGAGAGACAGAGAAGTGAATTATAGATTCACATCTCAGGGTTTTAGGTCCCTGGCCTTGAGATTCAGACTTGGGGATGAGAAGAAAGGGAGAAAGAGGTACAAATTGTCTAGAAAAGGCTCAAATAAAAGATGACCCACCTTCTTGGTCACCATGCATTCCCCCTTGATTCTGGGTGGCTCCTCTTCAGTGTCACTGGTCAATGAGCCAGCTCTCCATCTGACCTATCTAGGACACCTCCAATTCTTCATTCTAACAAGATATTTCAAGATGCCTTCCTATCATTTATAATGTTGGCTTTCATACTCCTTGTTATATATAACTCTAGGATTTGAACTAAAGTATCTGGTCCAGCTTCCTCTGGACAGTTGTCTTCCTCAGATACTCTGATTTCCTGGTTGACCACCCCCCATCTGCACACCACCCTTGCCCCAGTTGGCACAGATGGAAAAAAAAGTTATGCCACAGCCTCAACACATGGGAGCCAATAAATCATCTCTTAAATAATTACAAGCCTGTGGGAATCAATATTTAGGACTCCAGAATCAAATTCGGAATGGCAACATCATTATTACCATTATTCATTATTAAAATAATTAGTGTGCATAATATTTTGCATTATCAAGCATTTTCAATAGATTATTTAAATGATATTTACAATAATCCTGTGAGCTGTACAAGATAGGAATTATCTTCCCATTCTGTAAGTCAGGAAACCGAGGCCCTTAAAGGGGATGTGGTTGCCAAGATCCCATCACTAATAAGAGGCAGAGCCGAGACTAAATACAGGCTTTCTGAATCTAAAACATGTGCTCTTTCTATGTAAACCCAGCTCATTGCAAAATAATCAGTAATATCACATTTATGCAGGCTCTAACCTGGTAGATTTGATGCTCATAAGCATTGTCCCTAACTCAGAAATGAAGAAACCTAATGCTCTGGGCCAGCCCCCAAACCAGCTCCCTTAGAGTCTCTCCCGCCCGGACCCAGCCTTCATTCTAGAAGCCCTCGCCTCAGTAAATCATTCCCAGTCCAACTCAATGGCTTCTCTGCCCCAGCAGACTAGAAATAGAGAAGTGAGCGGGTGGTAGTGGGGGCAGGAGGAACCTTTGAGTCGCAAGCTGTGCTGTTCTCTTTGTTTTTACTCAAACATGAATCTTTGTTCTACGATGCAAATTTTGAGAAGTTGGTGCCAATCTGCTCTGAACAAAAGAATTTTGGTCTGAAAAAACAAAACTTGAGAGGGGAAGTCTGGCTTTCCTAGTTGCGCTTTTGAGCATCTGCCTCTACCCAACACCCTCCCCACATTGGGTCTCTCCCAAAGGTAGGCACGAACTTTGAGGAAAACTTCTTGGGTTGCTTACCAGTTACAGAAGACAAGGGGAGAGAACCGGGTGCTATATGTCAAGATTACTAAAATAAACATCCTCACGATGCTTAGAAAGTTGAACCAGCTGACCCAGAGGGCCTTCCCTCAGCACCTTAGAGATCTTAGGGTACTTGGTTTCAATGGGGATTTATCAAAGGCTTGACCTTCTACTTCTTCCAAATGGAATTTCCCATTGGCTTTATAGTCATAATGTTGTATTAGTGATATTTTTAAGTCTATATATTTATTAAGCAAATAATTATTCAACTAAAGTGCGTTTTTCCATGTTCTCTTCTAATACTCAGCCATATGCCCAAAACAGGTAAAAATGGATCAAATTTTTATTCTACCAGCTTACATTGACTGTCATAAGCACTTTTGCCTACTGATGTGTAAATTCTCTCATCATTTTAATAGTTATATAATATTTCATTCATGGTTCTATCTCAGTTTACCTAATATCCTATTGTTGGCATTAAATTTGATCATAATCTTATCGAAACTACAAATAATGCTTCTTTGTGCATCTTTATCTTCTATTGAATGATTTACTTACTCAAAATTTCCAAAAGGGAAAGTTTTGGATTGAAGGACATGAATACTGTTATAGTTCTTTCTTGGTTTTGAAAAACATATGAAAAATTAAATTAATCCACTAACCTCAATATTGGACACTAACCTGTTTTGCTACTATTAATCACAAATATATCAGTGGGCTATATTTTTCAACATTTATTTTATTTATTTATCTTTTTGGGGGGTGGGGTGGGGAGGGAGGGAGATGGGTGGGCCGCTTTTATTGGTCTTAATTTATCTATTTTCATCCGTCTTTGTTCTTCGGCTCCTGTGGGCCTTCCATTGTGGTGGCCTCTGTCATCGCAGAGCACCAGCTCTGGGCGCATGCGCCCCAGAGCTCCGGTTTGGTAATTGGACACATCAGTTCAGCCACTCCACGGCACGTGGAATCTTCCCAGGCCAGGAATTGAACCAGCGCCCCTTGCACTGCAAGGCGGTGTCCTTACCCACTGGACTACCAGGGAAGCCCCAGTGGGCTATTTTTTGTATTTTAATATCTTCTTTCTTGATCTCTATTCAGTTTTATCTGTCTTGAAACAGCCTCACTGATCTTTCTCACAATCAAAGGGATGGAGGCTTTTTGAAATTTTTAGAAGAAATGTATATAAACACATTTCATATAAGTTCAAATATAAGTTCACATCTCATGTAAGTTCAAATTAAAAATATATATATCACCTACCAGCTCATATGGTAAATATTAAATAAAGAAGTCAGCCTATATTTGCCACTTTCAGCAATGAATTTTCCTCTGTATCAAAGAAATTGATCTTTTTAAATTTTGAAGTATAGTTGATTTACAATGTTATGTTAGTTTCTTCTGTACAGCAAAGTGATTCAAAACATATATATTTATCATATATATATATATTCTTTTTCATATTCTTTTCCATTATGGTTTGTCACAGGACACAGAATATATAGTTCCCTCTATTATACAGTAGGATCTTGTTGTTTATCCATCCTATGTATAACAGTTTGTGTCTGCTAACCCCAATTCCCAATCCTTTCCGACTTCTCCTCCGCCCTTGGTAGCCATACATCTGGTCACTATTTTTGTGAGTCTGTTTCTGCTTTGTAGATATGTTCATTTTTGTCATGTTTTAGATTCCATATATAAGTGATAGAGTATTGTATTTGTCTTTCTCTTTCTGACTTACTTCACTTAGTATGATAATCTCTTGATCCATCCATGTTGCTGCAAATGGCATTAATTCATTCTTTTTTATGACTGAGTAATAGTCCATTGTGTGTATATACTCCATCTTCCTTATACATTCATCTGTCAATGGACATTTAGGTTGTTTCCATGTCTGGCTCTTGTGAATAGTGTGCTGTGAACATTGAAGTACATGAATCTTTTCAAATTACAGTTTTGTCTGGATGTATGTCCAGGGGTAGGATTGCTAGAGCATATGGCAACTCTATTTTACATTTTTACATTTTACTCTATTTTTACATCCGTACTATTTTCCATGCATGCATGCTATGTCAGTTCAGTCGTGTCTGACTCTTTGCAACCTTTTGGACTGTAGCTCAACAGGTTCCTCTGTCCGTGGAATTCTCCAGGCAAGAATACTGTAGTGAGTTGCTATTTCCTTAGAGACCTTCTCAACCCAGGTATCGAACCCACATCTTTTATATCTCCTGCGTTGGCAGGTGGGTTCTTTACCACTAGCTCCAGCACTGTTTTCCAGAGGGCCTGCACCCATATACATTCCTACCAGCAGTGTACGATGATTCCCTTTTCTCCACACCCTTTCCAGAATTTATTATCCATAAACTTTTTAATACCAGCCACTCTGACCGGTGTGAGATGGTACCTCATAACAGTTTTGATTTGTATTTCTCTAATAATTAGCAATGATGAGCACTCACAACCTAGGAATATGATTTATATGGATTAGAGTCAGGTTGAATTTTAAATAAACCTCCCGGGAGATACCTGTCACAAGGGAAGTTTGAAAACACCTATTGAGAGCTTGGGTCAGTAGGGGGAAGGCCACAGGGAATTCTTTTCCATTATGGTTTGTCACAGGACACAGAATATATAGTTCCCTCTATTATACAGTAGGATCTTGTTGTTTATCCATCCTATGTATAACAGTTTGTGTCTGCTAACCCCAATTCCCAATCCTTTCCGACTTCTCCTCCGCCCTTGGTAGCCATACATCTGGTCACTATTTTTGTGAGTCTGTTTCTGCTTTGTAGATATGTTCATTTTTGTCATGTTTTAGATTCCATATATAAGTGATAGAGTATTGTATTTGTCTTTCTCTTTCTGACTTACTTCACTTAGTATGATAATCTCTTGATCCATCCATGTTGCTGCAAATGGCATTAATTCATTCTTTTTTATGACTGAGTAATAGTCCATTGTGTGTATATACTCCATCTTCCTTATACATTCATCTGTCAATGGACATTTAGGTTGTTTCCATGTCTGGCTCTTGTGAATAGTGTGCTGTGAACATTGAAGTACATGAATCTTTTCAAATTACAGTTTTGTCTGGATGTATGTCCAGGGGTAGGATTGCTAGAGCATATGGCAACTCTATTTTACATTTTTACATTTTACTCTATTTTTACATCCGTACTATTTTCCATGCATGCATGCTATGTCAGTTCAGTCGTGTCTGACTCTTTGCAACCTTTTGGACTGTAGCTCAACAGGTTCCTCTGTCCGTGGAATTCTCCAGGCAAGAATACTGTAGTGAGTTGCTATTTCCTTCTCCAAGAGACCTTCTCAACCCAGGTATCGAACCCACATCTTTTATATCTCCTGCGTTGGCAGGTGGGTTCTTTACCACTAGCTCCAGCACTGTTTTCCAGAGGGCCTGCACCCATATACATTCCTACCAGCAGTGTACGATGATTCCCTTTTCTCCACACCCTTTCCAGAATTTATTATCCATAAACTTTTTAATACCAGCCACTCTGACCGGTGTGAGATGGTACCTCATAACAGTTTTGATTTGTATTTCTCTAATAATTAGCAATGATGAGCACTCACAACCTAGGAATATGATTTATATGGATTAGAGTCAGGTTGAATTTTAAATAAACCTCCCGGGAGATACCTGTCACAAGGGAAGTTTGAAAACACCTATTGAGAGCTTGGGTCAGTAGGGGGAAGGCCACAGGGAATCAGGTTTCCACTCACTTGAGAGAATTCCTGAACAATCAGACCCACCTAGTAGTGAAAAGACCGTGAAGGAGTCATCCCCTGTGGTTGGAAGTGTTTGTCTCCGGGCCAGATAACCACAGCCATCTCTCTGGGAGACTCCAGGGCACATCACCAAAGCTCTGGTCCCCTCTGAGCTTGGAGGGCCGACTTCTCACCACAGGGCCAAGGCTCCGCTAGGCTCTGATATGAGCAGATGGAATCAGAGGCCTTGAGAGGCCTTCCACTCTGGCACTACTTGATTCAGAAATTTCTAATAATAAAACAAGTAGTTCCCTATGTCGCTTCAATATTTTCCTATTTATCTTTCTAAGAAGACATTATAAGGACTTTTTATTTGTAATGCAACTGGAAGATGAAGACTAGTTGAGACCTGTAATAACAAGAAGCTTTTGGTTTCTTAGCCACCTTCTCCCCTGATACTCAGAACCCCTCTGGTACATCCAGGAAGCGGCCCTCCAGTCTGCAGTGAGGACTTAGTACCTGAGTGCTCCCTAACTTCTTTGAGCATCCTTATCATCTATTGAATGCTTTATTTACTCTAAAATTCCATAGGGGAAAGAATTGGATTCAAGGGCATAAATGTTATTATAGTTCTTCTTCCTAGGTTCACAGGATCATGAAAATCATTATCTTCACCAACAACTTATACTAAACTCCATCAATTCCATTTTGAGAAACTGAGTCACTGGCTTAACGGGGGCTAAAGTCCTGGCCTTTTGACTCTTAAGTCTCTTTCCATAGTTCAACTTGTTATATCTGCTTAGGAAGTAAGGGGGCTCACATCTGAGAACCTGTTCTCTAAAGAACCAAACTCCAAAGTGCTTTGGTTAGCCCAGGGACATATGTAGACTCCAACCTACTTGGAAGACTTATTTAATCATCAGTACACTAAATATTCAGCAAAATGTGAAGACCTGTGAAACATGAATGCTTGGGGAGCAGTGCCAAGCATATCTCTTTTAAGTTTTGATTTGTATATTGATTTAAAAATGGATTAGAGTCAGGTTGAATTTTAAATAAACCTCCCGGGAGATACCTGTCACAAGGGAAGTTTGAAAACACCTATTGAGAGCTTGGGTCAGTAGGGGGAAGGCCAGAGGGAATCAGGTTTCCACTCACTTGAGAGAATTCCTGAACAATCAGACCCACCTAGTAGTGAAAAGACCGTGAAGGAGTCATCCCCTGTGGTTGGAAGTGTTTGTCTCCGGGCCAGATAACCACAGCCATCTCTCTGGGAGACTCCAGGGCACATCACCAAAGCTCTGGTCCCCTCTGAGCTTGGAGGGCCGACTTCTCACCACAGGGCCAAGGCTCCGCTAGGCTCTGATATGAGCAGATGGAATCAGAGGCCTTGAGAGGCCTTCCACTCTGGCACTACTTGATTCAGAAATTTCTAATAATAAAACAAGTAGTTCCCTATGTCGCTTCAATATTTTCCTATTTATCTTTCTAAGAAGACATTATAAGGACTTTTTATTTGTAATGCAACTGGAAGATGAAGACTAGTTGAGACCTGTAATAACAAGAAGCTTTTGGTTTCTTAGCCACCTTCTCCCCTGATACTCAGAACCCCTCTGGTACATCCAGGAAGCGGCCCTCCAGTCTGCAGTGAGGACTTAGTACCTGAGTGCTCCCTAACTTCTTTGAGCATCCTTATCATCTATTGAATGCTTTATTTACTCTAAAATTCCATAGGGGAAAGAATTGGATTCAAGGGCATAAATGTTATTATAGTTCTTCTTCCTAGGTTCACAGGATCATGAAAATCATTATCTTCACCAACAACTTATACTAAACTCCATCAATTCCATTTTGAGAAACTGAGTCACTGGCTTAACGGGGGCTAAAGTCCTGGCCTTTTGACTCTTAAGTCTCTTTCCATAGTTCAACTTGTTATATCTGCTTAGGAAGTAAGGGGGCTCACATCTGAGAACCTGTTCTCTAAAGAACCAAACTCCAAAGTGCTTTGGTTAGCCCAGGGACATATGTAGACTCCAACCTACTTGGAAGACTTATTTAATCATCAGTACACTAAATATTCAGCAAAATGTGAAGACCTGTGAAACATGAATGCTTGGGGAGCAGTGACAAGCATATCTCTTGAGGGACAGGTCACAGCTTGCACCTACTCTCCAGTTATCCTCTGTCACTTTGTCCTTCAAAATGCGGTATGGACCAGCAGCATCAGCACCACCTAGGAGCAGTTTGGAAATGCATAATGCCAGGGCAAACCCCAGACCTACTCAATCACAACCTGCGTTTTAACAAGTTCACCAAGTGACTTTGCAAGCACAGGACATTAACATTTAGGAAGCATTAATCTAGACACTCATAGGGGAAAGGAGCATTGTTTTATTTTTCTCTGATGATACAAATAATGAAAACTCATTGTGGGATATGTGGAAAATATTGCCCTACCCCAGTCCAAGGCTCTCAGCAGGAGGAGTGAGGAGGAAGGTGGCTTGAACAGAAATGTAGTTAGACTCTTGCACGTGGTGAAGGCAAAGCCTCTCCCAGATCTTCTTGTAATTAAGGCAGCA
The DNA here is from genome assembly GCA_022376925.1 of Tragulus kanchil. Classification (NCBI taxonomy): domain Eukaryota; kingdom Metazoa; phylum Chordata; class Mammalia; order Artiodactyla; family Tragulidae; genus Tragulus; species Tragulus kanchil. The sequence goes on from JAIOJX010000023.1 coordinate 43,176,957, forward strand.
GCCATCCTAAATCCAATATGACTGGCCCGGGGTAGAGTGGGAAGCCAGTTGGTGAGAGAGGTACCATGGAGAGAGGCTCAGACATAGCTCTGAATAATAACCTGCAGCACTTACAATTTGGCAGGCAGGAGTAGTTTTGTAAACTATAGAGCAGGTAGGAAAACATTTCTCTTCTTTCACTCAGGTTGATTGTGAGAACTGGAGAGAGGGTGGGAGTCTTTGGAGAGCTATCCATATCAGGCCAGGTCAAGGAGGGCAAGGACGGAACCGCTGGGTAGAGTTCCAAAGACGGGGGAGAAAGGGTCTGGAGTGGTAAAATATCCCGGCACACGGGATCTTCCCGTGCCAGGGATCGAACCAGTGCCCCTTGCACTGCAGGGCAGACTCTTTACACACTGGAACACCAGGGAAGCCCAGGTTATTTCTATTTTTTTCCCACATGCCACAGAGCAGCTGGACTGGTGTGTCCAATTACTAGCCAGTTCTCTGGAGCACGTGTGCCCAGAGCCGGTGCTCTACAGTAAGAGAGGCCACTACAATGAGAGGCCCACACATGCCAAAGTATAAAAATATGTATGACAATAAATATAAATAAAAGAGGCATGATAGAGAAAATGGGGGAAAATGTATCGTTTAATGACTTTTTATCAAGGGAACACTCCATAGAAACACCACCCAGATCAAGAAACTACAACCAGAACCCCAGCTCCTGCTGTGCCCTCACACAGGCACTATAGCTCCTCCCAGGGTAACGTCACCCAAACCTTCAACTCCAACAGGCTGACTTTTATGTACTTATCTGTGTACTTTATCTGTGTGAAACTGAAAAGTATTACTCACTCCATCACATCTGATTCTTTGCAACCCCATAGAATGTAGCCTGCTAAGCTCCTCTATCTGTGGAATTTCCCAGGGAAGAATACTAGAGTGGGTGGCCATTCCCTTCGCCAAAGGATTGTCCCAACTGAGGAACTGAACCCAGGTTTCCTGCACTGTAAGCAGATGCTTTACAGATTCTGAGCCACCAGATACCTCTGAGCAACCAGACATACCTTATTTATATATAATTTGTATTATTCAAATATAAAATTGTACTGATCTTGCACCTGGTTCCCTTTGCCTAACATTATCTTTGTGAGATTTTTGCTTGTCGCTATAGTTCATTCATCTCTATTCTTTTGTATTTTGTTCATCATCTCTACTTCGTAGCAGGAGAATTAGGCTACTTCAAGTTACTCCATCTTAGCCAGAAACAGAAGTCCACTTATTTCTTTTGTTAAATTCTAAGTAGAATTTCTGGGCAAAAAGAAACAAGCAACTTTTTAGGACATAGCATGCTGCATGCTGCTGATTACTTTCCATAAAAGCTGTGACAATTTACACTCACGGAAAACCATTCCAATTCTTTTGAGGGACGAGTGTCAGGAGTCATCCTGATAATAATAACAGTTTTAAAATTCTAGTTGTAAGATTCTATAGTGTGTTTTGACTAATATATAAGCTATGAATATTTAAATGGCTGATTACTATTGTTGGGCTTCCCAGGTAGGTCAGGTAAAGAATCAGGTTAAGTTCAGGTAAAGAATCTGCCTGCAATTCAGGAGACCCAAGTTCATTTCTTGGGTCAGGAAGATCCCCTGGAGAAGGGAATAGCTACCCACTCCAGTTTTCTTGCCTGGAGAATTCCACGGACAGAGGGGCCTCGTGGACTACGATCCTTGCGGTCACAAAGAGTAGGACACCACTGTGCAACTAACACTTTCACCTTTACTGTTGTTTAGTCAGTCAGTTGTTTCCGAGTCTTTTTGCAACCCCCTGGATGGTAGCCCACCAAGCTCCTCTGTTCTTGGGATTTCACAGGTAAGAATGCTATGTGCCTTGCGGATATAACTCTTCCCCATCACGCCAGTGAAGACATAACTAATCAGTCACCATCTAGGTGCAGTCTACCCCTCTGAGTCTGTCTCCACCCCTCCTAATCTACTGATTACCATGTTCCTTGAACGTGCTGACTTCCGTCCTACCCTGCAACCTGCATATCTGCTATAACCAGATCTCCTCGCCATTGGACCTATTTTGTCATTCAGTTCTCAGCTCAAATACCACCTCCGAACAGAGGTTTTGGCTGAACCCCGCCCCCCCCCACCGCCACCAGCCCAGTCTGAAGTAGCATCACTCTCTTTGATTTATCTTTTGTAATATCATCATCTTTTCAATGTGGCGTGTTAATCTATTGTTGTTACTGTTGCAATTTCCTGAGAACAGACGTCTCTTCTGATATGTTCACCTATCGCCTGTACCTGGTACTTAGAAGAGTCCCTAGTACTTAGTAGTTGCTCTGTCAGTAGCTTCTGGATGAGTTAGTTAAATTCTAAGTAGAATTTCTGGGCAAAAAGAAACAAGCAACTTTTTAGGACATAGCATGCTGCATGCTGCTGATTACTTTCCATAAAAGCTGTGACAATTTACACTCACGGAAAACCATTCCAATTCTTTTGAGGGACGAGTGTCAGGAGTCATCCTGATAATAATAACAGTTTTAAAATTCTAGTTGTAAGATTCTATAGTGTGTTTTGACTAATATATAAGCTATGAATATTTAAATGGCTGATTACTATTGTTGGGCTTCCCAGGTAGGTCAGGTAAAGAATCAGGTTAAGTTCAGGTAAAGAATCTGCCTGCAATTCAGGAGACCCAAGTTCATTTCTTGGGTCAGGAAGATCCCCTGGAGAAGGGAATAGCTACCCACTCCAGTTTTCTTGCCTGGAGAATTCCACGGACAGAGGGGCCTCGTGGACTACGATCCTTGCGGTCACAAAGAGTAGGACACCACTGTGCAACTAACACTTTCACCTTTACTGTTGTTTAGTCAGTCAGTTGTTTCCGAGTCTTTTTGCAACCCCCTGGATGGTAGCCCACCAAGCTCCTCTGTTCTTGGGATTTCACAGGTAAGAATGCTATGTGCCTTGCGGATATAACTCTTCCCCATCACGCCAGTGAAGACATAACTAATCAGTCACCATCTAGGTGCAGTCTACCCCTCTGAGTCTGTCTCCACCCCTCCTAATCTACTGATTACCATGTTCCTTGAACGTGCTGACTTCCGTCCTACCCTGCAACCTGCATATCTGCTATAACCAGATCTCCTCGCCATTGGACCTATTTTGTCATTCAGTTCTCAGCTCAAATACCACCTCCGAACAGAGGTTTTGGCTGAACCCCGCCCCCCCCCACCGCCACCAGCCCAGTCTGAAGTAGCATCACTCTCTTTGATTTATCTTTTGTAATATCATCATCTTTTCAATGTGGCGTGTTAATCTATTGTTGTTACTGTTGCAATTTCCTGAGAACAGACGTCTCTTCTGATATGTTCACCTATCGCCTGTACCTGGTACTTAGAAGAGTCCCTAGTACTTAGTAGTTGCTCTGTCAGTAGCTTCTGGATGAGTTAGTTCATCAAGATGCATTTTTCTGCTGCATCACTGCATTATGGCCATTCGCCGCCAGCAATCCAAACTGAGACAAGGGATTAAAAAGTTTCTTCTAAGCCTAACTTCTTTGACCCTGCCCCCATTTTGCAGATAGGGAAACTGAGACCCCAAACAAGAGACATGTCTTACCCGAGACCAAAGAATGAGGGAAAGGAAGAGCTGGGACTGGTACCAGTTCCTCCCACTTCTTTATCCGACCTACCCTTCCCCATCACATAGTCATGCTGGAAAGAGCTGTCATAACCGTCACCCACCAAGCAGAAGAGCAGGCCCTGTGTGCTCCAGGAGCCTGTCTATGGATTATGCACCTAATTACCAGCTGCCTTTTTTCCCCATTCTGTGGGTAAAAATCTGATCACATATAAGATTCTCCCTGTGTTTCCGTGGATACAAACGATCCTAATTTCAAACTCCCTAGTAAATGGCAAATGAGTGAACTTAATTTTAATAAAAACAAGGAAAATCATACGTGTGAACTTAATAAAATCTAATTTGGGCAATTTGGAGCTCATAAAATAAAACCTTTATGTAAAAACTAGCAGTTAGCTTTATGAAACAATACAGTGAATCTCTAGCGTTGAGGAAGGTTAGGAGCCAGAAGCCTCAGAGATAAGGAAATGTGAGAGTAATGTGGGAAAGCAGAAGAGGCTGGGGTACACGGTTCACAGTGTTTCAAGACCCCAGATTACCCCTTTGCTCTGTATCCCTGGGCAAGTCACTTTCCCTCTTTAGACCTCACTTTCCCTCTTTAGACTCTCATGTCCTCACTTTTTAAGTGGGGTTAAAAGAACCTCCTATACTTGGTAGGATGACTGTACAGACAGATAAGAACATGAGAGACTTCCTTGGTGGTCCAGAGTTAAGACTCCATGCTTCCAATACAGGGACCCAGGTTCGATCCCTGCTGAGTGGGGGAAATAAGATCCCACATGCCATATGACAACAACAGAAAAGAAACAAAATGAATGGGCACGAGCTCTGTAAAAGTACCCAACAACTGTTATTTCATCATCTCACCATCTGCACTCTTCCCAGCAAGGAGGGGCAAGGATAGTCGTGGACAGTATAACCTGGGTCAGGGGATACAAGATGAAGCAGGCTGGAGGGCAGGTGTGTAACCCTCCACATTCACCATGCACTAAGGCATCGGGCATCTATGTCAGGCTGAGGGGGGCAACTCCCAGAGGTGGTTTACAGGAACCGGAAGCAAATCCACAAGTCAGATTAAGCCTGGGGCTGTCTTGTCTCCTAATAAGCAGTCGCCAATGCCCCACACACCCATGTCTCTGACAGTTCCCCTTCACATAAAGGTCTTTGCCAGCAGGCTGTATCGTTCTCCTTTCACAGATGAGAAAAAATGAACCTCACAGAGGCATGGTGGATAAACTCATATCCCACAGCTAGGTATCACAGCCCAGAATAAAGCCTGGATTTCTAACGTCCCTGTCCAAGCTGTTCACCCTCACCTCCCATGAATACAAAAGCGCCTGACTGGGAGGCCAAGAACCTAGTCTCTGTTGGGTCCTTCTACCTCCCCAGGGGCACTTGCAGCTTCTATCAGAGCCGCCAGAGCCACATCCCCAAAGAGGACGATCTTCATCACAGAGGCCCCAGCAAGCCGCAGTGTTTCCCAGTCCCTTCTCTCCTGAGCAGCCACCACTCCAGGCAGAAAGCAATTTTTCCTAGTGCCTTCCCAGAAGAAAAGTGGGTAATTAATTGCACTGAATAACACATTAAATGTTCTAATAATTGGGTAGTCACAGCAAAATGATTACTTTGAAGAAATATTACTGATTCCCTGTTGTACTTAACATTTCTCCTTATTTATCATTACCATTTTAATCAATAATAATCACAATACTAATAAATCCATCTTAATTTTAATTGTGTTCAATTGAATATACCAGTACTTGAGTATTCCGAGCATACTTCATTATTTATATTAATTTAAGATCACTTCAAGGCAAATTACAGAGTTTGTACTTTCAGGTGGATAGGTAATTATGACCAAGTTTCCTAAATTCAGCATTTTCAAGCATTGAGGATGGTAAGGTGTCAGACATCTGCCCTTTTCTGTTAGTGCAAGGGTCAGAGATGAGAAGATAAAGGCACACTCTCAAAGCCCCCACTTGAATTAGTACATCCTGGCCTTGTTTTTTGTTGTTTTTTTTTTTTTAAGGCCGGGGTCTCTGAAAGTATGATTAATGGCTCAGCAGCTTTGCCTTTGCCTATACTGTCTCGTGAGGCTTCCCTGGTAGCTCAGTGGTTAAAAAAAAAAACCCTCCTGCCAATGTAGAAGATGTGGGTTCGATTCCTGGGTCAGGAGAATTCCCCGGGGAAGGAAATGGCAACCCACTCCAGTTCTCTTGCTTGGGAAATCCCATGGACAAAGGAGCCTAGAGGACTAGAGTCCACAGGGTCGCAAAAGAGTTGAACATGACTTGGTGACTAAACAACAACATGCTATCTCATCATGAACTAGGCACTCAGCCATTCATCCACCAATGCCAGGGCCAACACCGCACTAGGAACCAGAAGACAGGAAGACTAAAAGATGTTCAGATGAAGGGTGGCAGCAGTCAACAGGCAGATGAGACTGCCAGCGTCCTCCCCTCCCATGAATACAAACGCGCCTGACTGGGAGGCCAAGAACCTAGTCTCTGTTGGGTCCTTCTACCTCCCCAGGGGCACTTGCAGCTTCTATCAGAGCCGCCAGAGCCACATCCCCAAAGAGGACGATCTTCATCACAGAGGCCCCAGCAAGCCGCAGTGTTTCCCAGTCCCTTCTCTCCTGAGCAGCCACCACTCCAGGCAGAAAGCAATTTTTCCTAGTGCCTTCCCAGAAGAAAAGTGGGTAATTAATTGCACTGAATAACACATTAAATGTTCTAATAATTGGGTAGTCACAGCAAAATGATTACTTTGAAGAAATATTACTGATTCCCTGTTGTACTTAACATTTCTCCTTATTTATCATTACCATTTTAATCAATAATAATCACAATACTAATAAATCCATCTTAATTTTAATTGTGTTCAATTGAATATACCAGTACTTGAGTATTCCGAGCATACTTCATTATTTATATTAATTTAAGATCACTTCAAGGCAAATTACAGAGTTTGTACTTTCAGGTGGATAGGTAATTATGACCAAGTTTCCTAAATTCAGCATTTTCAAGCATTGAGGATGGTAAGGTGTCAGACATCTGCCCTTTTCTGTTAGTGCAAGGGTCAGAGATGAGAAGATAAAGGCACACTCTCAAAGCCCCCACTTGAATTAGTACATCCTGGCCTTGTTTTTTGTTGTTTTGTTTTTAAGGCCGGGGTCTCTGAAAGTATGATTAATGGCTCAGCAGCTTTGCCTTTGCCTATACTGTCTCGTGAGGCTTCCCTGGTAGCTCAGTGGTTAAAAAAAAAAACCCTCCTGCCAATGTAGAAGATGTGGGTTCGATTCCTGGGTCAGGAGAATTCCCCGGGGAAGGAAATGGCAACCCACTCCAGTTCTCTTGCTTGGGAAATCCCATGGACAAAGGAGCCTAGAGGACTAGAGTCCACAGGGTCGCAAAAGAGTTGAACATGACTTGGTGACTAAACAACAACATGCTATCTCATCATGAACTAGGCACTCAGCCATTCATCCACCAATGCCAGGGCCAACACCGCACTAGGAACCAGAAGACAGGAAGACTAAAAGATGTTCAGATGAAGGGTGGCAGCAGTCAACAGGCAGATGAGACTGACAACATGCCACCAAAGGGCTCAGGAAGTGCTTCTCAAGCAGAGGCATCTTTCTGGGTCTTGGAATGGACAGGAATAGAGCAGCAGCTTCCAGCTTTGGCAAAGAGCCAGCTCCAAGGTTTCCAGCAGAATGAGGGTCTCCAGAGGTAACACAGAGGTGGCAGTAGAGGAGGACCAGAAGAAGCGTGGCAAGGCAAAACCAAGCCTGGGACATGGCTCTGATTGGATGACTTGGGGTTAGTGTTGCCAGAATGGAGGAGGAAGGCCGGGAGGAGGAAGCCAGGGTGTAGGAGGCAAGAAGATGAGTTTTCTTACGGACCTACCTGAGCTTGAGGGGCCAGGGAGCAACCAGGAGGAAACAACTAGCGGATAAAGCAGAGACTCTGACCCAAACCCAGAGACACGGTCAGCACTAGAGAGATCTGGGCATCCTCAGAAAGAGAGTTCCATGGCGGATAAGGGGACACTGTGGGCCTCACTTCACAGGTAGGTACATGTTAATGTCCATGGCCCCACAGTCCACGGAGCACCCAGTCTAGGAAGCTCCCTCTCTCCTCTGCCTAGGGTCTAGTATACAGGGCATATCTTTTTTTTATCACATTGTATTGAATTAAAAAACCACAGCCCCACTTTGTGAGAACATCCTGGTCCCTAAGGGGTGGGCACAGGGGCTCCATGCCTGGAGCCGTGGTGCTGAGAGCTGCAGGTCTGTATGGGCTGTGTCTCCATGGCCGCTCCACATAGCTGGGGCTCTGAAGTCCTGGCTCCTGCAACAATTTGTTCGGGTGGTTGCAACTTATGCCAATGATTTCTAGAAACCAGAACTTGTAGATGGAGAGGAATTCAATGGGAAAGAGGCTCCACCTCCTGGTAATAATTCAAAACCAACATTTCCTCAGCGCTTTACAGTTTATAAGCTCTGTCAGCATTTAAAATCTCAATTAGCTCTATATCTTGATCGGGTGCTGGGTTACCAGAGTATATGCACATAGGGAAAAAAATCATCAAGCTTACAATTAAGTTTTAGGGCAGTTTATTCCGTTAGTTTTATAGCAATAAAAAACTCTGAACATATACGTGGATAATAAATAACATCTCATTTCATCCTCGCAACCATCCCACGTAGTCAGCATCTTTGTCATGCTGAGGTGAAAGAACCTGAGGGTGGCTGACTCAGTCTAGATCGAGGGCTGGTACGTGGAATGACAGGGAAGCTGGAGATGACCGGCACAGATCCCTCTGGTCCGATTTGGATGCTGGGGAAGATACCAACATGAACAGGGCTTGAAAGGGTTAAGGAGAAAGCCATCTTGGCACCAAAAGGCTGTGTGGAGGTCTTCGGAATCAAGGTCCACTGCCTTGAGCAAGCCCTCTCTCTAAGACCCAGTTTTGGCCCGGGAAGATATTTTTTCTGATACACGTTACTATTCGGTTAGAAACACAGGTTGGGCAAAATTCCAGGAGTCTTGACTTCTCACTAGTCCTCCAAGTTGCTCCCCATTGGTCTCTCAAAGCCCCCTTGGGAGTGTGTACAAAATGAACAATACAAAAGAAAATCAACCTGAGGCTGCCAACAGGTTAGACGTCACACGTTATTGTTCATTCAAAAAGGAGCAGCAACCAAGCATCAGAATCTACCAGGTCCTAGGACCTCTGGAAGGAAGCTGGGTTGGCTACTTCCTTCTCTGCCTTGTGTGGGAAACAGACCCTTAATGCAAACAAAGGCAACCGAACAGGAGAAGTCGAAGAATATGCAAAATACGGTGGGAACCTTGAGCAGAAAGCATCAAATTCCACCAGGGAGCATGCAAGGGGTGTGACTTGAGCTGGGCTTCTAAGTTTAGTTTAGCCCGCAGGAAGGAAGGACGTGGTCTAAGAAGGAAGGCAGAGGTCTAAGAGTAGGCGAGGTTGAGGAGAGAGGAGCTGGTGGGGAGGGATGGAAAGGGAAGAAAGGGGTCAGTCAAGAAAGGCCCAGGAGTCTGGTTCCTCAGCCTCTAAATCCAAGAGCCCACTCAAGATAACCCCCGTGTCTCCCAGAGGCTGGAAAGGGGTGCCTGTGTTCTCAGTGGGGTCTTAAAAGTGTTTGCAATTCAGATGTGGAAGACTTCTGCTCTTGTCCTCATGCCAACAGCGAGGCCACAGCTCACCACACCCGACGTGGAAGTGCTCCTCGCAACCATCCACGTAGTCAGCATCTTTGTCATGCTGAGGTGAAAGAACCTGAGGGTGGCTGACTCAGTCTAGATCGAGGGCTGGTACGTGGAATGACAGGGAAGCTGGAGATGACCGGCACAGATCCCTCTGGTCCGATTTGGATGCTGGGGAAGATACCAACATGAACAGGGCTTGAAAGGGTTAAGGAGAAAGCCATCTTGGCACCAAAAGGCTGTGTGGAGGTCTTCGGAATCAAGGTCCACTGCCTTGAGCAAGCCCTCTCTCTAAGACCCAGTTTTGGCCCGGGAAGATATTTTTTCTGATACACGTTACTATTCGGTTAGAAACACAGGTTGGGCAAAATTCCAGGAGTCTTGACTTCTCACTAGTCCTCCAAGTTGCTCCCCATTGGTCTCTCAAAGCCCCCTTGGGAGTGTGTACAAAATGAACAATACAAAAGAAAATCAACCTGAGGCTGCCAACAGGTTAGACGTCACACGTTATTGTTCATTCAAAAAGGAGCAGCAACCAAGCATCAGAATCTACCAGGTCCTAGGACCTCTGGAAGGAAGCTGGGTTGGCTACTTCCTTCTCTGCCTTGTGTGGGAAACAGACCCTTAATGCAAACAAAGGCAACCGAACAGGAGAAGTCGAAGAATATGCAAAATACGGTGGGAACCTTGAGCAGAAAGCATCAAATTCCACCAGGGAGCATGCAAGGGGTGTGACTTGAGCTGGGCTTCTAAGTTTAGTTTAGCCCGCAGGAAGGAAGGACGTGGTCTAAGAAGGAAGGCAGAGGTCTAAGAGTAGGCGAGGTTGAGGAGAGAGGAGCTGGTGGGGAGGGATGGAAAGGGAAGAAAGGGGTCAGTCAAGAAAGGCCCAGGAGTCTGGTTCCTCAGCCTCTAAATCCAAGAGCCCACTCAAGATAACCCCCGTGTCTCCCAGAGGCTGGAAAGGGGTGCCTGTGTTCTCAGTGGGGTCTTAAAAGTGTTTGCAATTCAGATGTGGAAGACTTCTGCTCTTGTCCTCATGCCAACAGCGAGGCCACAGCTCACCACACCCCGACGTGGAAGTGCTACTCACACCACTCACGGTGCCACCTTTGATACCAGGAACTTTGCCTTTGAGAGTCTGAGAAAATCAGTCCGCTTTGCTTCTCTCCAAGCTGCTAGCCTCAAGATGGGACTGAATCTCTGTCGGGTATCAGCTTTCAATGTGATGAATGGGTTCTTGGTGTCTGTATACATGTCTGGAAGGTCCAGATCCCCAGATGATCCACCTGGGGAAATGGCATTTGACAGGCATGAGGCACAGAGACGGACCCATAGCTCCCCAGAGATTGAGTTGCAGACAGGGCTCTGACAACAAGAAAAAAAAAATTAACATCTTTTTACTAAAGCTAAATGCTCTTGAATGATATTCTCTAGGCTTGAGAGACCAGGGATTTATTAAGATATCAGCAGAAGTCTTTGAGATAATTTGCACTCATAGATGGATGTTCTTTCTCACATTCTCCTCCATCCCCCTTTTCCTGACCAACTCCTGTCCCCATTTAACCTGATGCACTCCAAGTAGGGCAGAGAAAGCTCCAGACCTGTGACCTGAAAATCAGAGTTCAAATCTCCTCTCTACCGAATTCACTATGAGGTCATAGGCAAGACCCTCTGAGGAGTCTGTTTTCCTATCTGCAAAATGGATGTGAAAGCTGCTCTATCCCCCCACCCCTCAGGGGTGATTTATACATTATTCATTATACATTATTCATCTAATTCATGGTATGCCTCTATGCCACATCCTATTCCAGAGCCTAGGAGCTCAACCTATTCCAGAGCCTAGGAGCTGCCCCTACAACTCTATAGAGGTCCAACGGAGAGAAGAAATGCCCTATTGCTTCGCACATTTCACCACAGTGCATCTTAGTTACCAATGTTAATCCAGGGATCTGATGCTCAAAATGCTTGCAAGAGAAAACCACCATCACGTTTAGGAGTAAAAGTTTGGCGTTCAACCTGAGTCACTAGCTGTCTGACAAGCACAATATTCCTAAACTTTCTAGCCTTATTTTGTGTGTGTGTGCGTGTGTGTGTGTGTGTGTGTGTGTGTGTGTGTGTGTGTGAAAGAAAGAAAATGAGATTAATAACAGTTACTTTGGCTGAGGACTGTTTGAAGAAGGTGAATGAATGCCCCTGAAGTCGTTTACAGAATGGCTGGTACACAGTATGGGCCCAACCAATGTTAAGATATGGGTGACTATTTTAAGAGCTTAAGATCTAGCTGCCTCAGACCCCTTTCCTTACCCAGAAGATGAGGCTCTGGCCTTGGGGGCTACGTGGTGACATGGGTTTCTCTGTTTATCCCTTGGGGCTTCCTTTCAGCCTCTTCTTCCCCGGCAGCTGCTCTGTCAGCAGTCCATATGCCGGCTCAGCTACAGAGCAGCTTTCAGAGCAGGGCTGCCAACCTCGTAGGAGAACTTTGACGAGGAGTTCAGGGCTACGCGCGCAGTCATCAATCACTCCGCCCCCTGCCTCCACCAGCCTCCAGAACCCATCCTGGAAACGGAAGTGGGCAGGGGAGTGGCAAGCAGCTGAGCCTGGTTCCGGGCAGGGTGTGCACGTGGCAGGGAGGCCAGCTGGAGGAACAGGAGGGGACAGATGCCTTGGGGGCTCAGATTTGTTCCTACAGGAAGAATGCAAGGAGCTAATTGTCTCATTACCCGGGAGTGATCTCTCCATGGCCCTGCCAGGCCGTGTGGAGAGAACGGCCCAGGGTGTGCATGTCAGAGCCGGTGGGCGGCTCTGGGAAGGGAGCAGGAGGCCATCCTGGGCCTGTGTTTCTTCTAAGCCTGTGCTGCAGAGCCTTCTCTAACTCTGGGCACCCAGGCCTTGGAAATACTGCTTCCAAAAATTCCGCCACAGTCAACTAAGCTCCACATCCCTTCAGCTTGGGTGACTGCTGGAAAAAACTCCATCCTGTGCCTCCCTGTCATCACCCTTAACATAAACTCTCCCCACCCCCACCCTGGTAATTTACCTGAGCAGTTACCTGATTTCCATTCCATTCTTTAATCCAGGGATCTGATGCTCAAAATGCTTGCAGAGAAAACCACCATCACGTTTAGGAGTAAAAGTTTGGCGTTCAACCTGAGTCACTAGCTGTCTGACAAGCACAATATTCCTAAACTTTCTAGCCTTATTTTTGTGTGGTGTGTGTGTGTGTGTGTGTGTGTGTGTGTGTGTGTGTGAAAGAAAGAAAATGAGATTAATAACAGTTACTTTGGCTGAGGACTGTTTGAAGAAGGTGAATGAATGCCCCTGAAGTCGTTTACAGAATGGCTGGTACACAGTATGGGCCCAACCAATGTTAAGATATGGGTGACTATTTTAAGAGCTTAAGATCTAGCTGCCTCAGACCCCTTTCCTTACCCAGAAGATGAGGCTCTGGCCTTGGGGGCTACGTGGTGACATGGGTTTCTCTGTTTATCCCTTGGGGCTTCCTTTCAGCCTCTTCTTCCCCGGCAGCTGCTCTGTCAGCAGTCCATATGCCGGCTCAGCTACAGAGCAGCTTTCAGAGCAGGGCTGCCAACCTCGTAGGAGAACTTTGACGAGGAGTTCAGGGCTACGCGCGCAGTCATCAATCACTCCGCCCCTGCCTCCACCAGCCTCCAGAACCCATCCTGGAAACGGAAGTGGGCAGGGAGTGGCAAGCAGCTGAGCCTGGTTCCGGGCAGGGTGTGCACGTGGCAGGGAGGCCAGCTGGAGGAACAGGAGGGGACAGATGCCTTGGGGGCTCAGATTTGTTCCTACAGGAAGAATGCAAGGAGCTAATTGTCTCATTACCCGGGAGTGATCTCTCCATGGCCCTGCCAGGCCGTGTGGAGAGAACGGCCCAGGGTGTGCATGTCAGAGCCGGTGGGCGGCTCTGGGAAGGGAGCAGGAGGCCATCCTGGGCCTGTGTTTCTTCTAAGCCTGTGCTGCAGAGCCTTCTCTAACTCTGGGCACCCAGGCCTTGGAAATACTGCTTCCAAAAATTCCGCCACAGTCAACTAAGCTCCACATCCCTTCAGCTTGGGTGACTGCTGGAAAAAACTCCATCCTGTGCCTCCCTGTCATCACCCTTAACATAAACTCTCACACACACCCCTACCTTATACCCTGGTAATTTACCCTGAGCAGTTACCTGATTTCCATTCCATTCTTTAACATAGGAAAGTACTTGGGTCCTGGCCTGCCCCTTTTCTATACTAGTTCTCACCCTTTTCTGTTCTGACCGCCCAGCTCTGTACCTTCCTGTTTACCCAGCTTCCTGTATCTATCCATCATGGTCAGCACTATTCTTCAGGGGCCAGTTCAAAATCTACCTCTTCCTTAGACTTTCATTATATGTGTCTCCTGGCTTGCTACCTCTAATTTAAGATTGCCTGGTATTAAGAAAAAGTTAATTGACCTTTCATGCAGCTCCTAAGCTTTTCAAGATTTCCACCCACATGCTCCCATCTCTGATTCCTCCCTGACAGTCCTATGAAGTAGGCATGAGGGTGCAATTTGCCCTGTCTCACAATGTGATCAGATGGTTGATGCAAAGAATATTTACAGCCCACTCCAACATGCTGTCTGCTTTGGGGGAGCCTTTGAAACATAGGAGACTAGAACTTACCTGCTAGCCCTTGGAGACATAATTCTGGAGTCTTGGCTGTTGACCACTGCTAGAATCACCCTTCTAGGCTCCTACTGCCCTTTAAGAGAATTCTGGTCTCATAATCCCACACCTAAGACACAGGTGAGTTTATCAGTAGGGACTGTATGTAAAAGAGACACAGCTATTGTATGCTTAACCAAAAAGAAATAGCTAATTTCTTTTCTCACTTAAAACTGTATGGCCGTGTCATAGCTAGCTACAAATGGTGCTCACTTCTAGCCTCACATTCACATTCTAGGAAGAAAGGGGGGAAGAAAGGAAGAATAAGAAGCAGCAACGAGATGGAAGGAGTAGCACCTGCATCAGGAAAGCAAAACTTTCCTGAAATACCCAACACTTCCACTTACATTTTAGTGGCCAGAATGTGTCACATGACTATCCTTAGCTGCGAGGGAGGCCGGGAAATATCATTGGTTAATTGGGCAAATGGCCACCCACGATCATTTCAGAATTCTACAAAAAGACTTTTTCCTCAGCTGCAGGCCACGAGCTTGGGTGACTGCTGGAAAAAACTCCATCCTGTGCCTCCCTGTCATCACCCTTAACATAAACTCTCACACACACCCCTACCTTATACCCTGGTAATTTACCCTGAGCAGTTACCTGATTTCCATTCCATTCTTTAACATAGGAAAGTACTTGGGTCCTGGCCTGCCCCTTTTCTATACTAGTTCTCACCCTTTTCTGTTCTGACCGCCCAGCTCTGTACCTTCCTGTTTACCCAGCTTCCTGTATCTATCCATCATGGTCAGCACTATTCTTCAGGGGCCAGTTCAAAATCTACCTCTTCCTTAGACTTTCATTATATGTGTCTCCTGGCTTGCTACCTCTAATTTAAGATTGCCTGGTATTAAGAAAAAGTTAATTGACCTTTCATGCAGCTCCTAAGCTTTTCAAGATTTCCACCCACATGCTCCCATCTCTGATTCCTCCCTGACAGTCCTATGAAGTAGGCATGAGGGTGCAATTTGCCCTGTCTCACAATGTGATCAGATGGTTGATGCAAAGAATATTTACAGCCCACTCCAACATGCTGTCTGCTTTGGGGGAGCCTTTGAAACATAGGAGACTAGAACTTACCTGCTAGCCCTTGGAGACATAATTCTGGAGTCTTGGCTGTTGACCACTGCTAGAATCACCCTTCTAGGCTCCTACTGCCCTTTAAGAGAATTCTGGTCTCATAATCCCACACCTAAGACACAGGTGAGTTTATCAGTAGGGACTGTATGTAAAAGAGACACAGCTATTGTATGCTTAACCAAAAAGAAATAGCTAATTTCTTTTCTCACTTAAAACTGTATGGCCGTGTCATAGCTAGCTACAAATGGTGCTCACTTCTAGCCTCACATTCACATTCTAGGAAGAAAGGGGGGAAGAAAGGAAGAATAAGAAGCAGCAACGAGATGGAAGGAGTAGCACCTGCATCAGGAAAGCAAAACTTTCCTGAAATACCCAGCACACTTCCACTTACACTTTAGTGGCCAGAATGTGTCACATGACTATCCTTAGCTGCGAGGGAGGCCGGGAAATATCATTGGTTAATTGGGCAAATGGCCACCCACGATCATTTCAGAATTCTACTAATACAGAGAAAAAGGAAGTGATACAAATGTGAGATTGTGACTTAAGCTGTGTCTTCCCCACCAGAAAATAGGCTCCATAAGGTTCAGGCCCACAGCTGTATTCCCAGAATCAAGTGTAGTGCCAGGCACACAGTAGGTGCTCCATAAATGCGTGCTAGTTGGTGGAATGACTGAAAGAAATGACTGCTGAAGTAATCATTTTCAAAATCTTTTAGGATCTAGATGGGCTCAAATGCCAGGCCCCAGGTTGACTCATGTCAGCCCTTCCATACGTATGCTAGATTTCCCAAAGTTCAAAGGCCTCTTCCCCTCCAGGTTCTGACAGCATTCCCAGTGTTCTCTGTGTGTTCCCCAGATAACCTCTAATGCCAATTCTTAGATTACAATAAATCAAATTTGCAGCAGCTCATTCTGGGTTACCCGGAATATAGGCTCTATATTTTAGTTTGTAAATTAATAGCCGATTATGAAGCACAAAATAGAGTCCCCAGCATTGGTACATATCATCTGTAATTACGGAGAAAGGATCGGGTGTGTCTGTGCATAACAACTGACTGGAATTCAGGCTTTTAATGCAAGTATTTATTGCTAGATGCACATCATTTTGAGGAAAGAGTGATTTTATACCTCTTAATAGAAAAGACACCTGCATAGATAAGAAAGACCATCTGCATAAAATGCCGCGAATTTGATAAATGAGTAGAAGCATAAAATTTAGCCAGAAGTGCTCTAGGAGGAACAGGTTTTAAAACAGTTTTTAAAAATTTAATGACAATGAAGAACAGAGCATCATTCAGATGTAGAAATTCTTTTAAAAGGATTAAGTTTTAAATGAACTGTTCTTAGGGAAACAAAATAACTGACTTCAGTTTAATTAACCAGAGCCCCCTGGAATTGGTGGTGTGGGCCCTGGAAGCCTAGGTCGGAAGAGGTCATGAGTGTGATGGCCTTTGGTTCCACAATGGACAGCAGTGTCTCCGGGAGCAGGCTTGGAGCTGGGAGTCCTGTGTGTTCTGCATGACACCTGGCAATGCTGTTGACCCATTAACAGCTCTTTGCTACAATCTGTTCAGGGTTTCATTGATTCCTCAGACTCTTGCTCCTTTCAGGTAACAATAGAAGTGCAGCCTTATTAGCCTTAATTTAGGAACCTCAGTTTCTTATCTGCACAATAATAACAAAAGCAGCCATCCTGTCTGCCTCTTCAATGTGTAGGATCACATAGAGGAAGGATGTGAAAACATGGTGTAGAGAGCAACACGCTGTATCTGAAAGAGAGGGATTTTTAGGGTCAATAGTGATTTTTGCTGGGACTGTCTTGGTAGGATTATTTGGTTGGGCAGTTACATTCCCAGCACTGACCATGGGCATCCAGGAGATATCAGTGGCATCCAGGTTTACAGTCATTCAGGTTCAATTAAGAGAGGACTGTCGTCCACTCACAGAGGCTATGTGATGCCCAGGAGTCCAGAAGTCTGAGCTCTCCTTCTGCATCTGGCACTCTCATCTCTGTGACTTTGAACCGCTTGTTTCCACCCTGTAAACCTAGGTCTGTTCCTCTGAGCAATGGAACTACCTGACCTCCGAGCCCTCTCCCTGCCCTGACTTAGTTGTTCTCATTCTGTAGAATCCAGAATCTCAGTGTGGGGTGGGGTTGGGAACTGGTCATATGTGCATGTACCCCGGGACCCTCTGAGACCTCTTTCGACTACCCCTGCCCTGATGACCCCAACGTTTCTTAGTGATTTTTCTCTAGCTTGTCAGCACTGCTCCTCTGACCAAGAACCTTCCGGACCCACTAGGACAGAGCTGAAATGTTGCCTCTGTCTCAGGCTGTGTGGGAAGGTTCCTACCCACCAGCAGCATGACTGGAGGGTGTCAAGGCGACACTCAGGACTCCATCACAGCCATCCCAGGAGTGTGCAAACAGGTGCTGGCTTGTTAAGAGAAATCATTTCTGTGTCTTCCCGCTACGACCACATTAGTCATTCAAGTGCTGAGGAACAATATAAATTCCTGTCATCCTGGTTTATGTGACCACTAAGATTTATTCCAAGCGACAGGTCATGAAGGTTTCTTCTCTTTATTTTTTTTCTTGGATTCACTGAAAACTCATATTTCTGCTCTGTGTTATAGACTGCAAACAGCTCTGTTTTGGGTCAGGAAGTCAGCAATAAATCTGAGTTTAATAAACTGACAAAAGATCGCCATCCCAGAGACAGCTCTGAGCCCCTATTCTTCATCTCCTTTGTAAAATGCGTTCAGCAATAAATCTGAGTTTAATAACAAAAGCAGCCATCCTGTCTGCCTCTTCAATGTGTAGGATCACATAGAGGAAGGATGTGAAAACATGGTGTAGAGAGCAACACGCTGTATCTGAAAGAGAGGGATTTTTAGGGTCAATAGTGATTTTTGCTGGGACTGTCTTGGTAGGATTATTTGGTTGGGCAGTTACATTCCCAGCACTGACCATGGGCATCCAGGAGATATCAGTGGCATCCAGGTTTACAGTCATTCAGGTTCAATTAAGAGAGGACTGTCGTCCACTCACAGAGGCTATGTGATGCCCAGGAGTCCAGAAGTCTGAGCTCTCCTTCTGCATCTGGCACTCTCATCTCTGTGACTTTGAACCGCTTGTTTCCACCCTGTAAACCTAGGTCTGTTCCTCTGAGCAATGGAACTACCTGACCTCCGAGCCCTCTCCCTGCCCTGACTTAGTTGTTCTCATTCTGTAGAATCCAGAATCTCAGTGTGGGGTGGGGTTGGGAACTGGTCATATGTGCATGTACCCCGGGACCCTCTGAGACCTCTTTCGACTACCCCTGCCCTGATGACCCCAACGTTTCTTAGTGATTTTTCTCTAGCTTGTCAGCACTGCTCCTCTGACCAAGAACCTTCCGGACCCACTAGGACAGAGCTGAAATGTTGCCTCTGTCTCAGGCTGTGTGGGAAGGTTCCTACCCACCAGCAGCATGACTGGAGGGTGTCAAGGCGACACTCAGGACTCCATCACAGCCATCCCAGGAGTGTGCAAACAGGTGCTGGCTTGTTAAGAGAAATCATTTCTGTGTCTTCCCGCTACGACCACATTAGTCATTCAAGTGCTGAGGAACAATATAAATTCCTGTCATCCTGGTTTATGTGACCACTAAGATTTATTCCAAGCGACAGGTCATGAAGGTTTCTTCTCTTTATTTTTTTTCTTGGATTCACTGAAAACTCATATTTCTGCTCTGTGTTATAGACTGCAAACAGCTCTGTTTTGGGTCAGGAAGTCAGCAATAAATCTGAGTTTAATAAACTGACAAAAGATCGCCATCCCAGAGACAGCTCTGAGCCCCTATTCTTCATCTCCTTTTGTAAAATGCTTCTGTATCGAGACATGTTCCACATAAAAGTCGCATTTCTGTCTAAGTATTCACCTCTCCTGATAGATGTTTTGCTCTCCTAAAGCTGACCACATAATTACAAATATGTTAGAGTCAGAAAGGCAGCTTCCCAGGTGGCTCAGCTGTGAAGAATCCACCTGCAGTGCAGGAGGCCCAGGTTCGATCACTGGGTGGGAAATATTCCTTGGAGAAGGGAGTGACTACCCACTCTAGTATTCTTGCCTGGAGAATTCTATGGATAGAGGAGCCCGATGGACTACAGTCTATAATAAGGTTGCAAAGAGCCAAACACAACTGAGCGACTAACACACCACACATACACACAGTTCAAGGCCTATTAACAGTTGCTGTATATAGGGAAAGATCTGAACCCCAGGATCTGCCTGTCTGGACTATGTGACCTTGGCATGTCAGCAAATCTGAACTTCAGTTTCCTTGCCTGTAAAACAGAAATCATAATCTCCATCCTATCTATTTTGTGGGATACCGAGAAGATTAAGGTCAAAGGAGGGCAGAATAGGAACCACAAGCTCTGGGATTATAATTACTGTGTTAGTTTTAAATGTTCAGCTTGTTAGTGCTGCGGGCAACCTAGGGCCTTAATTTTTCCCTAGAAAAAATGAGTTAGCAGCAAACTGATAGCTGCCCCCAGGGACCCAGCCACCCTCTCTGGTGTTCTTCGAACCATGCCAGACTGTGCCCCAGTTCCTCCTGCTTGATCTAGGTGCAGGGTTTGCAGAAGCCTTCTCTGAAGTTTTCTGGGATGCTTTAACCTGCTACAGACTGCTTGGCCACAGGGAAGCTCTAAGAACTTTCCCACTGGGACTGGAGTCCTCACTACCCTGTCTTTGCCCACTCACTATCCAGTCATGAGTGCCTGAAAGGCAGTTCTTCCATAGAGCAGGCCTTTAAGAATCATTGAGTAGCCTTCAGATTAATCCATGGAGGCGGATATTCTGGCTAAGCCCCAGAGTGTCCCTCTCAGGGGCCGAGAAACCTTTGCATTCCTTCCAAGAGCCCTTTTAAAGTCCATGGATGTACCCTCAGAACCAATGCTTCTGTATCGAGACATGTTCCACATAAAAGTCGCATTTCTGTCTAAGTATTCACCTCTCCTGATAGATGTTTTGCTCTCCTAAAGCTGACCACATAATTACAAATATGTTAGAGTCAGAAAGGCAGCTTCCCAGGTGGCTCAGCTGTGAAGAATCCACCTGCAGTGCAGGAGGCCCAGGTTCGATCACTGGGTGGGAAATATTCCTTGGAGAAGGGAGTGACTACCCACTCTAGTATTCTTGCCTGGAGAATTCTATGGATAGAGGAGCCCGATGGACTACAGTCTATAATAAGGTTGCAAAGAGCCAAACACAACTGAGCGACTAACACACCACACATACACACAGTTCAAGGCCTATTAACAGTTGCTGTATATAGGGAAAGATCTGAACCCCAGGATCTGCCTGTCTGGACTATGTGACCTTGGCATGTCAGCAAATCTGAACTTCAGTTTCCTTGCCTGTAAAACAGAAATCATAATCTCCATCCTATCTATTTTGTGGGATACCGAGAAGATTAAGGTCAAAGGAGGGCAGAATAGGAACCACAAGCTCTGGGATTATAATTACTGTGTTAGTTTTAAATGTTCAGCTTGTTAGTGCTGCGGGCAACCTAGGGCCTTAATTTTTCCCTAGAAAAAATGAGTTAGCAGCAAACTGATAGCTGCCCCCAGGGACCCAGCCACCCTCTCTGGTGTTCTTCGAACCATGCCAGACTGTGCCCCAGTTCCTCCTGCTTGATCTAGGTGCAGGGTTTGCAGAAGCCTTCTCTGAAGTTTTCTGGGATGCTTTAACCTGCTACAGACTGCTTGGCCACAGGGAAGCTCTAAGAACTTTCCCACTGGGACTGGAGTCCTCACTACCCTGTCTTTGCCCACTCACTATCCAGTCATGAGTGCCTGAAAGGCAGTTCTTCCATAGAGCAGGCCTTTAAGAATCATTGAGTAGCCTTCAGATTAATCCATGGAGGCGGATATTCTGGCTAAGCCCCAGAGAGTGTCCCTCTCAGGGGCCGAGAGGTATCAAGTCTAAAATCCTAGCATTCCTTCCAAAAGCAGCTGCCCTGTCTTAGAGATAAAAGTCCGACCCCTCTCCGATTGGGACTCTCAATGTACCCTCAGAACCTGGACAGCTCCACTTCCAAAATTGTGTAGCAGAAAAGCAACTTTTAGAAGATTAGCGTGCAAACAAACACTCAAGTTCTCTGTAAACTTCTGTCTTCAAACTGCTACCTCCGAGCCCTCTATAAACTCCTGTCTAGATTTGTAAATAACAACCATGCAAGGATTTTCCTGGAGGCAGAAATGTATAGACATTCCCGAGAGCCTGTTTCTCCCTAGTTGAGCAAAGCTTATAAAAATTATGTTGTGCACTCTGTCATCCTTTTTATGGTTTTGTAACCTCCACCATAAACCCAGAACAATCCTTATTTACCACCTCTTTCGTTGCATGTCTCTGCAGTCTCCAAAATTTGATGCAAACGGTGAGAAAAATCAATTGTGTTGAACAGAATTAGAAAGTTCTAGAAATAGAGCTGTTTTTAAAATCCTGAGCAACAGTGAGCCTCTCAGAACTGGAGGTATGCAAGCAGAGACTAAAAAAGTATCTGCTGAATGACCTGAAAAGCCATTCTTAAAATCAGATAGGGAATTAGGTTAAACAACCTTCCAATGCCTCCAAATCAGAAACTCTGGGAATCGAAGAGCTCCATTCACTCAGAGTTCTTCTGAAGGCCTAGTCTGTGTCAGACTATGTTCTGGGGAGAGATGAAGGAAGGCCAGCCCCTGGACTCTAGATGAAATTCCAGAGTGGTAAGAAGACTGACAAACCAGCAACTAACGCAAGTACAAACCAAAATGATGCAAATGTTACAGGGAGGTGACCAAGAGCCAGCAGAGGTGACTGAGACGAAGAGCCACCTGGGACTGGAGAAACCTCCCCAAAGTCTGCTTCTGTGGGCTGGAGGACTCTGGCTGTGGGGAAGCTGTCCACATATAATAATGTATTTTAGGGCTTCCCCTGGTGGTCCAGTGGATAAGGACACCGCCTTGCAGTGCAAGTATTCTGGCTAAGCCCCAGAGAGTGTCCCTCTCAGGGGCCGAGAGGTATCAAGTCTAAAATCCTAGCATTCCTTCCAAAAGCAGCTGCCCTGTCTTAGAGATAAAAGTCCGACCCTCTCCGATTGGGACTCTCAATGTACCCTCAGAACCTGGACAGCTCCACTTCCAAAATTGTGTAGCAGAAAAGCAACTTTTAGAAGATTAGCGTGCAAACAAACACTCAAGTTCTCTGTAAACTTCTGTCTTCAAACTGCTACCTCCGAGCCCTCTATAAACTCCTGTCTAGATTTGTAAATAACAACCATGCAAGGATTTTCCTGGAGGCAGAAATGTATAGACATTCCCGAGCCTGTTTCTCCCTAGTTGAGCAAAGCTTATAAAAATTATGTTGTGCACTCTGTCATCCTTTTTATGGTTTTGTAACCTCCACCATAAACCCAGAACAATCCTTATTTACCACCTCTTTCGTTGCATGTCTCTGCAGTCTCCAAAATTTGATGCAAACGGTGAGAAAAATCAATTGTGTTGAACAGAATTAGAAAGTTCTAGAAATAGAGCTGTTTTTAAAATCCTGAGCAACAGTGAGCCTCTCAGAACTGGAGGTATGCAAGCAGAGACTAAAAAAGTATCTGCTGAATGACCTGAAAAGCCATTCTTAAAATCAGATAGGGAATTAGGTTAAACAACCTTCCAATGCCTCCAAATCAGAAACTCTGGGAATCGAAGAGCTCCATTCACTCAGAGTTCTTCTGAAGGCCTAGTCTGTGTCAGACTATGTTCTGGGGAGAGATGAAGGAAGGCCAGCCCCTGGACTCTAGATGAAATTCCAGAGTGGTAAGAAGACTGACAAACCAGCAACTAACGCAAGTACAAACCAAAATGATGCAAATGTTACAGGGAGGTGACCAAGAGCCAGCAGAGGTGACTGAGACGAAGAGCCACCTGGGACTGGAGAAACCTCCCCAAAGTCTGCTTCTGTGGGCTGGAGGACTCTGGCTGTGGGGAAGCTGTCCACATATAATAATGTATTTTAGGGCTTCCCCTGGTGGTCCAGTGGATAAGGACACCGCCTTGCAGTGCAAGGGGTGCCGGTTCGATCCCTGGCCTGGGAAGATCCCACGTGCCGCGGAGCGGCTGGACCGATGTGTCCAATCACCGAGCCGGAGCTCTGGAGCGCATGCGCCCAGAGCCAGTGCTCTGCGACAACAGAGGCCACTGCGATAGGAGGCCAGCAGGAGCCAAAGAACAAAGACGGATGAAAATAGAGAAATGAAAGCAATAGAAGTGGCCCACCCGCCCCTCTCCCTCCCCAACCCAACCCCCGCCCAAAATAAATAAATAAATAAATCTTTAAAAAAACAATAATGTATTTTATTAAGCACTTATGTGGTGCTGGGCACTTAGTAAGGTGTCAGTTCATCTGTGTAACAGTCTTTTATATACAAGGCTATGAAGGGCAGAGGGGTTAGGTGACATGCCCAAGGTCACATGCCCTAGGAAGATACCAGGCCCCAACATGAGGCCAGGTGTCTGCTTCCACATGTTGCTCTTAATGCTGTTCTGTTTGCCGGCTTAGTTCCTGTCACTCTTCAGGGTTCAAGATCCCCGTAAGAACAATGAAGTTTCTGGACGAGGGGGTGTGTCATGCCCGGCATCCTGGAAACACCAGGAATGAATGTGGGCTCACCAGCTGTCTCTTAGAAATATTGATCTCAAGATCTGACTTCAGTTGTTGGGGAGGGCTGGGACAAGCTGGGGTCACAGCAGGTCTTGTATGGCTTGGCTATCACCCTGTTACTGATACAGACACACACTCATGTGCTTGTCGTAAATACACAGTATATGCGGTCTTCCCTATCCAAGCAGTCCTTCGAGAACTTTCTTTTACTCCTTTCAGTCAATGCCGGACAACTTAATGACTTTTTAAAGCCCTAAAATATAATACATATTGAGACTGAGATTCTAGGGAGATAAGAGACTGGAGAAAAGGCTCTGATGCTCCTTCTGGAGAAAAGCAGCATCGGGGTAGTGAGCTGGGAGGAGCCTGGAGAGGGCGCTTGAGGCCACCAACTCACAAGTAAAGGAAGGCTTGTGACCGGAGTGCCCAGTGTGTGTGGTCCTGGGAGGCCAGGCCATCCTCCGGGACTTGGAAGACAGGACCCACAGGGGAGCAGGAAGAAGGGTGACTTCCCTGGTCCCTGAGGCAGAGAGGTTGCTCCACAGTCCTGGGGAAACATTAGCTCAGATGCTCCCTCACTCTGCTCAGGAGAAGGGCACAGCCTGGCCATTTTGTTCCCTATTGCTTAATGAGACCACCACCACCTAGGCCTTGCCAGCACCAGAGAGAGTGCAGTGGTTTTACCTAGTGATTGATCTAACGAAATCATGAGCAGGCTAAAGAAAAGAATAACTACTTTAACCAGCACTCAGTAACCAGAACAAAGGGTGGGGCCCCGCTGGAGCAGGACATCGGCAGAATCGAGTGTGGAAATGTAAAAACTGTAAGAACTCTGAGTGAAAAAGGCACCTGGTTGTGTTCAACTCTTTGTGACCCCAGGGTCTGTAGCTCACCAGACTCCTCTGTCCATGGAATTCTCCAGGGAGGAATATTAAAGTGGGTAGCCATTTCCTTCTCCAGGGATCTTCCTGACCCAGGGATGGAACCTGAGCCTCGCACACTGCAGGCAGATTCTTTAATGCCTGAGCCACCAAGGACGCCTTGTACAAACTCTTAAAGAGATTCAATTAGAGAATAAAAAGCACTTTCTGAGTCTAAAAATACAGCTTTCTCATTGAAAGTTTTAATACATGAACTGAACGAAAAGATAGTTGTTTCTGAAAACAGATTTAGTAGCCTGTACAAGAAATATCTCCCAACCAAGCAACAAATTCAAAAATATGTAAATTGTGAAGGGAAATATAGAAGACACTTGGAAGATAGATAACTGGCAAGTCACACAAGTTCCAGAAGGAGAGAAAGGAATAAATGAAATCATCATAAAAACTAAACAAAGAATAAAGAGTGTTTTTATCTAAAGAAAGATAAATTTCAAAATTAAAAGGAATTTTCAAGTCCTAGATACAATTTTTTTCAGTTTCACTAAAGTACTATTAACAAGGAAAAACTTTATATATGTGTATACCGTACAGTGTGATGTTTTGAAATGATTACCACAATTAGCCTAATGTATCCATCACCTCACACAGTCACAATTTTTCTGTAGTGAGAGTACTTAAGATCTATGCTTTTAGTGTATTTCAAGGATAAAGAATCTCCTGCAAGAATGCAGGAGACCCGGATGCGATTCCTGGGTTAGGAAGGAGAATGAAATGGCAACCACTCCAGTGCGCTTGCCTTGAGAATTCCATAGACAGAGGAGCCTGGCAGTCTGCAGTCCATGGGGTCACAAGAGTCAGACACAACTTTAGCGACACCACGTCTATAGTTCCCATGCTCTATGGCAGATCTTTAGAATGTATCCACCCTGTGTCACTGCCGTTGTGTACCCTTTTACCTACGTGTTCCCATTTTCCCCACCTTCAGCCACCAGGCACAACTGACTAAAAAAAGAAATAGACTTTGACACAGCTTGGTTTAAAAAAAAAAACCGAGTTTCGTTTTCTCCACTGTATAATTACTATCTTTCCCCTTGCAATTGACAAAAAGGAGAAATTAGATCAAAAAGAAAAAACTAAAACTAGACAAGAATCAGACTGTTCAATCACAAATAACTAGTTAGAAGAATAACACCAACATGGTGAATAAAGGTATTTGCAGCTATGTGAGGATTCTGAGAGTGTCACCTATTTGAGGAACACACTTGAGAAATCCAGTGGCAGCTCCAGCTGAAAGATAAAAACTAGAGGGAAAATGGTGGTGAACAGTGTAGGTAACCTTGCTTTTTCATGGCTGGTGTCCACTTTGCTAGGTTGTTAGATATTTTTATGAAAACCTGTATATCTACATGAATGTATATGGGCTTCCCAGATGGCTCTAGTGGTAAAGAGCCCTCCTGCCAATGCAGAAACACAAGAGAGACTCAGGTTCGATCCCTGGGTCAGGAAGTCCCTGGAGAAGGGTATGACACCCTAACCCAGTATTCTTGCCTAGACATGGACAGAGAAGCCTGATGGGCTACAATCCAAGGGATCGCAAAAGAGTCAGACCAAACAACAACAATTCCAGCTATCTCTTAAATCTGTATAATGCAAATTCTGTAGGTGATTTGTTACAGGGACCCTAGAGTAGCCAACAGTGAAACTCCTCAGAATGACGTGTCCCAGAACCAAAGGATTTCATAAACCTTCCTGACTCTAGTCAGGAAAAACAATAACACTATAAATGTGGGGCAAAGAGGTGCATCAGATGAAATTCACACTCAGCACCTGAGGGAATTGGCATCAGGACATGACTGTTTACATATTGTTGTGAGAAAAATAAAAGAGAGGTAAAAATCTTAAAGTTGGAAGTGGTAAGAAAATAATTAATATTTCACCTTGAATATATGTATAAATCAAAAAATGCCATATACATCTTTCATTCTTGTATAGTGCACCTTTACATCAGTGTATACACATTGATAACTGGTAGAAGGTCACTTTAGACTCAGCAACAAATAGACTTATGAGTAGTTTGGCCAAGTCTCAACACTTTGTTGGTGGAGGCATTTCTAGCTCCAGTTCAGTTTGTGAGAATTTTCTCCATTTTTCAACCGTCAGTATCTCTTCTGATCATCTCTTATCATGAAAGATTCTTTTCCAAGCACTATAGAAGAGATCAAAAGGATTTGGGGAACACAAGGGCTACAGATTAAACCCACAGACTTTCAGGTGAAGTCTGATAGTCTGTTATAAACCTATTATATATAACATGTATATGTTATACATCTATTATAATACACCTATCATACCCCTGTTTCAGACCCACTGTATTCGACCTGTACTTGTTCTCTTTATCCACCATGGAAGCAAATATTATGAACCATACCATTGACTCCTCTTCAACCAGGTCTAACAACTAGCTGTTGGAATTGAGAGCAATGCACATTAAAAATCTCAGCCAATAGCGCTTCCCTGGTGGTCCAGTGGGTAAGGAGTCTGCTTTGCAGTGCAAGGGCACCAGTTTGATCCCTGGCATGGGAAGATCCCATATGCCACCCCGAGACTAAAGCCATTCTTAAA
Organism: Tragulus kanchil; assembly: GCA_022376925.1. Lineage (NCBI taxonomy): Eukaryota > Metazoa > Chordata > Mammalia > Artiodactyla > Tragulidae > Tragulus > Tragulus kanchil. Next base: position 43,204,306 of record JAIOJX010000023.1, read on the forward strand.
ATCAGATAGGAATTAGGTTAAACAACCTTCCAATGCCTCCAAATCAGAAACTCTGGGAATCGAAGAGCTCCATTCACTCAGAGTTCTTCTGAAGGCCTAGTCTGTGTCAGACTATGTTCTGGGAGAGATGAAGGAAGGCCAGCCCTGGACTCTAGATGAAATTCCAGAGTGGTAAGAAGACTGACAAACCAGCAACTAACGCAAGTACAAACCAAAATGATGCAAATGTTACAGGGAGGTGACCAAGAGCCAGCAGAGGTGACTGAGACGAAGAGCCACCTGGGACTGGAGAAACCTCCCCAAAGTCTGCTTCTGTGGGCTGGAGGACTCTGGCTGTGGGGAAGCTGTCCACATATAATAATGTATTTTAGGGCTTCCCCTGGTGGTCCAGTGGATAAGGACACCGCCTTGCAGTGACAGGGGGTGCGGTTCGATCCCTGGCCTGGGAAGATCCCACGTGCCGCGGAGCGGCTGGACCGATGTGTCCAATCACCGAGCCGGAGCTCTGGAGCGCATGCGCCCAGAGCCAGTGCTCTGCGACAACAGAGGCCACTGCGATAGGAGGCCAGCAGGAGCCAAAGAACAAAGACGGATGAAAATAGAGAAATGAAAGCAATAGAAGTGGCCCACCCGCCCCTCTCCCTCCCCAACCCAACCCCCGCCCAAAATAAATAAATAAATAAATCTTTAAAAAAACAATAATGTATTTTATTAAGCACTTATGTGGTGCTGGGCACTTAGTAAGGTGTCAGTTCATCTGTGTAACAGTCTTTTATATACAAGGCTATGAAGGGCAGAGGGGTTAGGTGACATGCCCAAGGTCACATGCCCTAGGAAGATACCAGGCCCCAACATGAGGCCAGGTGTCTGCTTCCACATGTTGCTCTTAATGCTGTTCTGTTTGCCGGCTTAGTTCCTGTCACTCTTCAGGGTTCAAGATCCCCGTAAGAACAATGAAGTTTCTGGACGAGGGGGTGTGTCATGCCCGGCATCCTGGAAACACCAGGAATGAATGTGGGCTCACCAGCTGTCTCTTAGAAATATTGATCTCAAGATCTGACTTCAGTTGTTGGGGAGGGCTGGGACAAGCTGGGGTCACAGCAGGTCTTGTATGGCTTGGCTATCACCCTGTTACTGATACAGACACACACTCATGTGCTTGTACGTAAATACACAGTATATGCGGTCTTCCCTATCCAAGCAGTCCTTTGAGAACTTTCTTTTACTCCTTTCAGTCAATGCCGGAAAACTTAATGACTTTTTAAAGCCCTAAAATATAATACATATTGAGACTGAGATTCTAGGGAGATAAGAGACTGGAGAAAAGGCTCTGATGCTCCTTCTGGAGAAAAGCAGCATCGGGGTAGTGAGCTGGGAGGAGCCTGGAGAGGGCGCTTGAGGCCACCAACTCACAAGTAAAGGAAGGCTTGTGACCGGAGTGCCCAGTGTGTGTGGTCCTGGGAGGGCCAGGCCATCCTCCGGGACTTGGAAGACAGGACCCACAGGGGAGCAGGAAGAAGGGTGACTTCCCTGGTCCCTGAGGCAGAGAGGTTGCTCCACAGTCCTGGGGAAACATTAGCTCAGATGCTCCCTCACTCTGCTCAGGAGAAGGGCACAGCCTGGCCATTTTGTTCCCTATTGCTTAATGAGACCACCACCACCTAGGCCTTGCCAGCACCAGAGAGAGTGCAGTGGTTTTACCTAGTGATTGATCTAACGAAATCATGAGCAGGCTAAAGAAAAGAATAACTACTTTAACCAGCACTCAGTAACCAGAACAAAGGGTGGGGCCCCGCTGGAGCAGGACATCGGCAGAATCGAGTGTGGAAATGTAAAAACTGTAAGAACTCTGAGTGAAAAAGGCACCTGGTTGTGTTCAACTCTTTGTGACCCCAGGGTCTGTAGCTCACCAGACTCCTCTGTCCATGGAATTCTCCAGGGAGGAATATTAAAGTGGGTAGCCATTTCCTTCTCCAGGGATCTTCCTGACCCAGGGATGGAACCTGAGCCTCGCACACTGCAGGCAGATTCTTTAATGCCTGAGCCACCAAGGACGCCTTGTACAAACTCTTAAAGAGATTCAATTAGAGAATAAAAAGCACTTTCTGAGTCTAAAAATACAGCTTTCTCATTGAAAGTTTTAATACATGAACTGAACGAAAAGATAGTTGTTTCTGAAAACAGATTTAGTAGCCTGTACAAGAAATATCTCCCAACCAAGCAACAAATTCAAAAATATGTAAATTGTGAAGGGAAATATAGAAGACACTTGGAAGATAGATAACTGGCAAGTCACACAAGTTCCAGAAGGAGAGAAAGGAATAAATGAAATCATCATAAAAACTAAACAAAGAATAAAGAGTGTTTTTATCTAAAGAAAGATAAATTTCAAAATTAAAAGGAATTTTCAAGTCCTAGATACAATTTTTTTCAGTTTCACTAAAGTACTATTAACAAGGAAAAACTTTATATATGTGTATACCGTACAGTGTGATGTTTTGAAATGATTACCACAATTAGCCTAATGTATCCATCACCTCACACAGTCACAATTTTTCTGTAGTGAGAGTACTTAAGATCTATGCTTTTAGTGTATTTCAAGGATAAAGAATCTCCTGCAAGAATGCAGGAGACCCGGATGCGATTCCTGGGTTAGGAAGGAGAATGAAATGGCAACCACTCCAGTGCGCTTGCCTTGAGAATTCCATAGACAGAGGAGCCTGGCAGTCTGCAGTCCATGGGGTCACAAGAGTCAGACACAACTTTAGCGACACCACGTCTATAGTTCCCATGCTCTATGGCAGATCTTTAGAATGTATCCACCCTGTGTCACTGCCGTTGTGTACCCTTTTACCTACGTGTTCCCATTTTCCCCACCTTCAGCCACCAGGCACAACTGACTAAAAAAAGAAATAGACTTTGACACAGCTTGGTTTAAAAAAAAAAACCGAGTTTCGTTTTCTCCACTGTATAATTACTATCTTTCCCCTTGCAATTGACAAAAAGGAGAAATTAGATCAAAAAGAAAAAACTAAAACTAGACAAGAATCAGACTGTTCAATCACAAATAACTAGTTAGAAGAATAACACCAACATGGTGAATAAAGGTATTTGCAGCTATGTGAGGATTCTGAGAGTGTCACCTATTTGAGGAACACACTTGAGAAATCCAGTGGCAGCTCCAGCTGAAAGATAAAAACTAGAGGGAAAATGGTGGTGAACAGTGTAGGTAACCTTGCTTTTTCATGGCTGGTGTCCACTTTGCTAGGTTGTTAGATATTTTTATGAAAACCTGTATATCTACATGAATGTATATGGGCTTCCCAGATGGCTCTAGTGGTAAAGAGCCCTCCTGCCAATGCAGAAACACAAGAGAGACTCAGGTTCGATCCCTGGGTCAGGAAGTCCCTGGAGAAGGGTATGACACCCTAACCCAGTATTCTTGCCTAGACATGGACAGAGAAGCCTGATGGGCTACAATCCAAGGGATCGCAAAAGAGTCAGACCAAACAACAACAATTCCAGCTATCTCTTAAATCTGTATAATGCAAATTCTGTAGGTGATTTGTTACAGGGACCCTAGAGTAGCCAACAGTGAAACTCCTCAGAATGACGTGTCCCAGAACCAAAGGATTTCATAAACCTTCCTGACTCTAGTCAGGAAAAACAATAACACTATAAATGTGGGGCAAAGAGGTGCATCAGATGAAATTCACACTCAGCACCTGAGGGAATTGGCATCAGGACATGACTGTTTACATATTGTTGTGAGAAAAATAAAAGAGAGGTAAAAATCTTAAAGTTGGAAGTGGTAAGAAAATAATTAATATTTCACCTTGAATATATGTATAAATCAAAAAATGCCATATACATCTTTCATTCTTGTATAGTGCACCTTTACATCAGTGTATACACATTGATAACTGGTAGAAGGTCACTTTAGACTCAGCAACAAATAGACTTATGAGTAGTTTGGCCAAGTCTCAACACTTTGTTGGTGGAGGCATTTCTAGCTCCAGTTCAGTTTGTGAGAATTTTCTCCATTTTTCAACCGTCAGTATCTCTTCTGATCATCTCTTATCATGAAAGATTCTTTTCCAAGCACTATAGAAGAGATCAAAAGGATTTGGGGAACACAAGGGCTACAGATTAAACCCACAGACTTTCAGGTGAAGTCTGATAGTCTGTTATAAACCTATTATATATAACATGTATATGTTATACATCTATTATAATACACCTATCATACCCCTGTTTCAGACCCACTGTATTCGACCTGTACTTGTTCTCTTTATCCACCATGGAAGCAAATATTATGAACCATACCATTGACTCCTCTTCAACCAGGTCTAACAACTAGCTGTTGGAATTGAGAGCAATGCACATTAAAAATCTCAGCCAATAGCGCTTCCCTGGTGGTCCAGTGGGTAAGGAGTCTGCTTTGCAGTGCAAGGGGCACCAGTTTGATCCCTGGCATGGGAAGATCCCATATGCCACAGAGCGGCTGGACCAGTGTGTCCAATTACAAGCCAGCGCTCTGGAGCACGTGTGCCCAGAGCTGGCGCTCTGCAACCAGAGAGGCCACTGCAATCTGAGGCCTACACAGGCCAAAGAATTAAAGCAGATGAAAATAAATAAATGAAGGGCCAATAAAAAAAAATAAGAGGCCAAAAATTTAAAAAAAAAATCTCCGCCAGCAAACACTGAGGTTTTGTTGGTGGTGCTGATGGTGGTGGTAGTTGCTTCAGTTGTATTTTGGTTTATTTTTGCCTCTGAAATTAAAGATTGTGGTTATGTACCTGGATTTATGTTCCTCATATATAGGGTATAAGAATAAGGCATCTACCTGTCCCACACTGTTACTTGGTCTCCAGTCTCTTTGTGTTTTAAGCAAATATCTCTCCTCTTTTGACACCCGAGCCTGGAGGAACACTGAAGCATCCTTCCTACATGACAGGTGTAATTTATCATCTGACAAAGTCTGTGCAAATTATTACTCACCAGCCCTGAATGAGACAGAGTGGACGGATGAGGGGCAGCAAGGAATAATGAGAAAATAAAGCACTGGGAGGCAGGAGGCTGGGCCACAGCCCTGGGCTCTCAACTCTGGTGCATTGTTTAACCTGAGGCAAGTCCCTGCCATGCTCTTGAGGCTCAGATTTGCCAACTGAAGTGGATGCTATCTGGAGAGACCTGCTATTCAGAAGACCTCAGCCCCTTCTAGAAGAGACTTTAGTTAGAAATGGGCCTCATGGCCTCCAAGAGCTTTGTACATCTTGTGGAGTAGTACCTACATAAGCAGGAGAAAGGAGTGGGCCAAGAGAAGAGAGGTCTGGACCCTCACCCCACAGGTTAGACAGATGAGAGGATGAGGAAGCACTAAGTGTCACCTAGTTATCTAGCCCTGCCATATCATTCATACCAAGGGGCCAACCAGTCTCTGCTTGGATACCACCACCGATGAGGTGTTCATTTCCTGTCAAAGTAGCCCCTTTTGTTTTGTATATTTAATTCAGTAGAAATGGAGAAAGTGGGTACTTTCAAGAGATGTCCACAGAATAAAAGTAACAGGAAGGAGGTGTCAGGGATGAAGCCTAGTTTTCTGACTTGTGAAAGCACTTGGGTGAGAAGTGCATTCATTTAGATAGGAATCCTCAGAGCTGCCCCCCAACCAGAGAGGCCACTGCAATCTGAGGCCTACACAGGCCAAAGAATTAAAGCAGATGAAAATAAATAAATGAAGGGCCAATAAAAAAATAAGAGGCCAAAATTTAAAAAATCTCCGCCAACAAACACTGAGGTTTTGTTGGTGGTGCTGATAGTGGTGGTAGTTGCTTCAGTTGTATTTTGGTTTATTTTTGCCTCTGAAATTAAAGATTGTGGTTATGTACCTGGATTTATGTTCCTCATATATAGGGTATAAGAATAAGGCATCTACCTGTCCCACACTGTTACTTGGTCTCCAGTCTCTTTGTGTTTTAAGCAAATATCTCTCCTCTTTTGACACCCGAGCCTGGAGGAACACTGAAGCATCCTTCCTACATGACAGGTGTAATTTATCATCTGACAAAGTCTGTGCAAATTATTACTCACCAGCCCTGAATGAGACAGAGTGGACGGATGAGGGGCAGCAAGGAATAATGAGAAAATAAAGCACTGGGAGGCAGGAGGCTGGGCCACAGCCCTGGGCTCTCAACTCTGGTGCATTGTTTAACCTGAGGCAAGTCCCTGCCATGCTCTTGAGGCTCAGATTTGCCAACTGAAGTGGATGCTATCTGGAGAGACCTGCTATTCAGAAGACCTCAGCCCCTTCTAGAAGAGACTTTAGTTAGAAATGGGCCTCATGGCCTCCAAGAGCTTTGTACATCTTGTGGAGTAGTACCTACATAAGCAGGAGAAAGGAGTGGGCCAAGAGAAGAGAGGTCTGGACCCTCACCCCACAGGTTAGACAGATGAGAGGATGAGGAAGCACTAAGTGTCACCTAGTTATCTAGCCCTGCCATATCATTCATACCAAGGGGCCAACCAGTCTCTGCTTGGATACCACCACCGATGAGGTGTTCATTTCCTGTCAAAGTAGCCCCTTTTGTTTTGTATATTTAATTCAGTAGAAATGGAGAAAGTGGGTACTTTCAAGAGATGTCCACAGAATAAAAGTAACAGGAAGGAGGTGTCAGGGATGAAGCCTAGTTTTCTGACTTGTGAAAGCACTTGGGTGAGAAGTGCATTCATTTAGATAGGAATAGATTAAAGTTAGGGAGCAGAAGATCATGAGTTCAACCTTGAATATAAGACTTTGAGGAGACATTGAGATGTCCAAGCAAAGGCAAACAACCAGTTGGATATTCAGATCCAGAGCTCAAAGGAGACATCCAGACTGAAGACAAATAAGAGTTGTTTTCCTAAAGACTGATAGAAGTAGTCACTGAGGAAGATAGTATGTAAAGAAAAGGAGAGAAGGGGCCTTACTTGAGAATTTGAGGAAGATCAATGTTGAAAGAATGGATGGATGGGAATTGATGGGAAGCTAGAGAGGTGAGGGGAGAACCAGGTTACTATTGTTCAGTCACTCAGTTATGTCCAGCTCTTTGCAGCCTCATGAATTGCTGCATACCAAGCTTCCCTGACCTTCACTATCTCCCAGAGTTAGTTTGCCCCAAACTCACGTCCATTGTGTCAATGATGCCATTCAAACATCTTATCCTCTGTCACCCCTTTCTCCTCCTGCCTCAGTCTTTCCCAACATCAGGATTTTTTCCAGTGAGTCCGTTCTTCACATCAGGTGGCCAAAGTATTGGAGCTGTAGCTTCAGCATCAGTCCTGGAATATTCCAGGATGATTTCCTTTAAGATTGACTGGTTTGATCTCCTTGCTGTCCAAGGGACTCTCAAGAGTCTTCTCCAACACCACAGTTCAAAACCATCAATTTTTTGATGCTCAGTCTTCTTTTTGGTCCAGCTCTCATGTCCATACATGACTACTGGAAAAACTATAGCTTTGACTAGATGGACTTTTGTTGGTACAGTAATGCCTCTGCTTCGTAATATGCTGTCTAGGTTTGTCAGAGCTTTTCTTCCAAGGAGCCAGCATTGTTTAATTTCATGGCTGTAGTCACTGTCCAGTGATTTTGGAGTGCAAAAAATAAAGTCTTTCACTGTTTCTGTTTTTCCCCATCTATGTGTCGTGAAGTGATGGGACTAGATACCATGATCTTAGTTTTTTGAATGTTGAATTTTAAGCCGGTTTTTGTACTTTCCTCTTTCACCTTCATCAGGAGGCTTTTTAGTTAGTGGCACTTTGTAGAGGAGAGTTTCAAGGCAAACAAAATTGGCAATAGTGTCGAGAGCTGCTAAGAAGTCAAGTAAGATAAAGACTAAAAATGGCCACTGAATACAATGAAGTGGTGATACTTGATGATTCTGTTAAGAACTGTTTTGGTAGACTGATGGTAGTCTACCAAAAGGTAGAGGGGCTTGAGGATGAGTAGAAGATGAGACCAGATTAAGTGTAGACAGAAGATCATGAGTCCAGTCTCTCACGCATCATGGTTCCCTTTTCAGATATCTTTTTTTTTTTTTATTTTGTCCTCTTTTATTGGATTATTTATTTATTTGCCGTCTTTATTGTTTGGCCTGTGTGGGCTTTCCATTGCAGTGGCCCCTCTGACTGCAGAGCACTGGCTTTGGGCACATGCTCTCCAGAGCTTTGGCGCGTAGTTGGACACACCGGTCCAGCTGCTGTATTGCACATGGGATCTTCCTGGGCCAGGGATTGAACCAGTGCCCCTTGCACTGCAAGGCAGACTCTTTACCCACTGGACCATGAGGGAAGCCCCCATTTTCAGATATCTTAACAATGACTCTGTGGCCTCTATTGGAACCCCTCAAGTGATGGGGGGATCTACTTCATGAGTCTGACACAAGAGAAATAGGACACTATCTTTGCATTTCTAAAGGATTCTTCCTAGGAAGAGGGGTCTGACCTCAAAAATCCAGGATAGACTCAAAGAAGCAGATTTCAATTTCATAAGAGGCAGCAATCCTTGAGAAAGAGCTCATTTTCCAGCTCTCATGTCCATACATGACTACTGGAAAACTATAGCTTTGACTAGATGGACTTTTGTTGGTACAGTAATGCCTCTGCTTCGTAATATGCTGTCTAGGTTTGTCAGAGCTTTTCTTCCAAGGAGCCAGCATTGTTTAATTTCATGGCTGTAGTCACTGTCCAGTGATTTTGGAGTGCAAAAAATAAAGTCTTTCACTGTTTCTGTTTTTCCCCATCTATGTGTCGTGAAGTGATGGGACTAGATACCATGATCTTAGTTTTTTGAATGTTGAATTTTAAGCCGGTTTTTGTACTTTCCTCTTTCACCTTCATCAGGAGGCTTTTTAGTTAGTGGCACTTTGTAGAGGAGAGTTTCAAGGCAAACAAAATTGGCAATAGTGTCGAGAGCTGCTAAGAAGTCAAGTAAGATAAAGACTAAAAATGGCCACTGAATACAATGAAGTGGTGATACTTGATGATTCTGTTAAGAACTGTTTTGGTAGACTGATGGTAGTCTACCAAAAGGTAGAGGGGCTTGAGGATGAGTAGAAGATGAGACCAGATTAAGTGTAGACAGAAGATCATGAGTCCAGTCTCTCACGCATCATGGTTCCCTTTTCAGATATCTTTTTTTTTTTTATTTTGTCCTCTTTTATTGGATTATTTATTTATTTGCCGTCTTTATTGTTTGGCCTGTGTGGGCTTTCCATTGCAGTGGCCCCTCTGACTGCAGAGCACTGGCTTTGGGCACATGCTCTCCAGAGCTTTGGCGCGTAGTTGGACACACCGGTCCAGCTGCTGTATTGCACATGGGATCTTCCTGGGCCAGGGATTGAACCAGTGCCCCTTGCACTGCAAGGCAGACTCTTTACCCACTGGACCATGAGGGAAGCCCCCATTTTCAGATATCTTAACAATGACTCTGTGGCCTCTATTGGAACCCCTCAAGTGATGGGGGGATCTACTTCATGAGTCTGACACAAGAGAAATAGGACACTATCTTTGCATTTCTAAAGGATTCTTCCTAGGAAGAGGGGTCTGACCTCAAAAAATCCAGGATAGACTCAAAGAAGCAGATTTCAATTTCATAAGAGGCAGCAATCCTTGAGAGAAAGAGCTATCCAAACGAGTTCATGGTCTTAACCTCAGGTGTTCTCTCCCCTTCCTTCTAATACAGAGGGCCCTCCTGCTTGGGTACTTACCATCCACTGTTATTATTGGAAGACATTTCCTAGTATGGAAGCTTCTGGGAGTTTCTTTTGCTTTGTCCTTTTTTATGCTCATGGAAAAATAGTAACCCTCCCATTTTTTCCCTAAGAAGAAACCTTCAGAATTTGCTAATGGGGTGATGTCCTACCCTAAATCAGCTTACCAAAACAAAGGAGTCCCAAGTCCACCTAGCAGACTAAAGAGAGAAAGAATCCTTAGGCAAGCACCCTCGCCTGATAGTGATGGGTTAAAAACAGAGGATGCTGGTGACTGGGGCTGCCTCATAACTCTTCCAGCAGTCAGGGCTTAGCCTGCATCAGTAGGGGCCCGCCCATCCAAACAGAGACATATAGCTTCATTGCAAGGGCCATGGTTTATATAAATGCATCAGACATCACCTACAGTCCTGCAACTTGCTTTTGTTTTAAATTTTATGGAAGTATAGTTGTTTTGCAATGTTGTATTAATTTCTGCTGTACAGCAAAGTGATTCAGCCTTACACATACATATTCTTTTTCATATTCATTTCCATTTTGGTTTATCACATCATATTAAATATAGTTCCCTGTGCTATAGAGTAGGACCTTGTTGTTTATCCATCCTAAATATAATAGTTTGCATCTGCTAATCCTAAACTCCCAGTCCTTCGGCTTTGGGCACATGCTCTCCAGAGCTTTGGCGTAGTTGGACACACCGGTCCAGCTGCTGTATTGCACATGGGATCTTCCTGGGCCAGGGATTGAACCAGTGCCCTTGCACTGCAAGGCAGACTCTTTACCCACTGGACCATGAGGGAAGCCCCCATTTTCAGATATCTTAACAATGACTCTGTGGCCTCTATTGGAACCCCTCAAGTGATGGGGGGATCTACTTCATGAGTCTGACACAAGAGAAATAGGACACTATCTTTGCATTTCTAAAGGATTCTTCCTAGGAAGAGGGGTCTGACCTCAAAAAATCCAGGATAGACTCAAAGAAGCAGATTTCAATTTCATAAGAGGCAGCAATCCTTGAGAGAAAGAGCTATCCAAACGAGTTCATGGTCTTAACCTCAGGTGTTCTCTCCCCTTCCTTCTAATACAGAGGGCCCTCCTGCTTGGGTACTTACCATCCACTGTTATTATTGGAAGACATTTCCTAGTATGGAAGCTTCTGGGAGTTTCTTTTGCTTTGTCCTTTTTTATGCTCATGGAAAAATAGTAACCCTCCCATTTTTTCCCTAAGAAGAAACCTTCAGAATTTGCTAATGGGGTGATGTCCTACCCTAAATCAGCTTACCAAAACAAAGGAGTCCCAAGTCCACCTAGCAGACTAAAGAGAGAAAGAATCCTTAGGCAAGCACCCTCGCCTGATAGTGATGGGTTAAAAACAGAGGATGCTGGTGACTGGGGCTGCCTCATAACTCTTCCAGCAGTCAGGGCTTAGCCTGCATCAGTAGGGGCCCGCCCATCCAAACAGAGACATATAGCTTCATTGCAAGGGCCATGGTTTATATAAATGCATCAGACATCACCTACAGTCCTGCAACTTGCTTTTGTTTTAAATTTTATGGAAGTATAGTTGTTTTGCAATGTTGTATTAATTTCTGCTGTACAGCAAAGTGATTCAGCCTTACACATACATATTCTTTTTCATATTCATTTCCATTTTGGTTTATCACATCATATTAAATATAGTTCCCTGTGCTATAGAGTAGGACCTTGTTGTTTATCCATCCTAAATATAATAGTTTGCATCTGCTAATCCTAAACTCCCAGTCCTTCCTTCCCTCCCTCTCCTCCCCCTTGGCAACCACAAATCTGTTCTCTATGTCTATGAATCTGTTTCTGTTTTGTAGATACGTTCTTGCAACTTGCTTTTTTTAAAGTAATGATTATGTATATTATTCATTTTTTATTATGAACATCTTTCTACTAATATATCTGTATATATACGGTTATCTCATTCATTTTATAGGCTGAGTAGTATTCCATTAAGTGGCTACACAGAATTTATTTACATAATCTGCTTTTATTGGACATCTGAGACATTTCCAAGTACTTTCAAAACAACAGTAACACCTATGCATATATGCATTGTGTGCACTTCTGTTATCATTCTCTAGAATATGTGAGTGTCTTTTCCTTTGCTTTTTACTATAATAAATAATTAGAATCTTTCTGCATACATCTCTGGGCACAAGTATAGTATTTCTAAGAATCCTTTGAAGCAATTTCTGGATCAAAGGGGATGAATATCTTTAATATTTGCAACCCAATTGCTCTCCTAAAGATCTCACCAATGATATACTCTCACCAGTAAGAGTAAGGAGGTGTCTGCATCCCTCACATACACTACAACCTGGTTATTTTAAACATTTTAATTTTCACCAATTTGTTAGGTAGAAAGGTAATTTTTTTTAAAGAATTGCATTTCCCTGGTTATTGGTGAGGTTGAACATTTTTTAATATCTTTATTGATATTTTTGCTTCTCCTTCAGTGATTCATCTGTTCAGACTTTGCTGGATTTTCTTTGTCTTTTGTAATATTGATTTACAGGAGTTCTTTAAACACTTAATGCTTTCTTAATACTCATCTGTTTTATATGCTATAAAATTTTTTCCTAGTCTGCCCCTTTTAATTGTGTTTATCTTTGCCCATTTTTCCATTGACTTATGTAGATTTTCATTTGACTTGAAAATGACTTTTTCTATATTAAGGATATCTATCTTAGTTACAGCAAAGTGATTCAGCCTTACACATACATATTCTTTTCATGTTCATTTCCATTTTGGTTTATCACATCATATTAAATATAGTTCCCTGTGCTATAGAGTAGGACCTTGTTGTTTATCCATCCTAAATATAATAGTTTGCATCTGCTAATCCTAAACTCCCAGTCCTTCCTTCCCTCCCTCTCCTCCCCCTTGGCAACCACAAATCTGTTCTCTATGTCTATGAATCTGTTTCTGTTTTGTAGATACGTTCTTGCAACTTGCTTTTTTTAAAGTAATGATTATGTATATTATTCATTTTTTATTATGAACATCTTTCTACTAATATATCTGTATATATACGGTTATCTCATTCATTTTATAGGCTGAGTAGTATTCCATTAAGTGGCTACACAGAATTTATTTACATAATCTGCTTTTATTGGACATCTGAGACATTTCCAAGTACTTTCAAAACAACAGTAACACCTATGCATATATGCATTGTGTGCACTTCTGTTATCATTCTCTAGAATATGTGAGTGTCTTTTCCTTTGCTTTTTACTATAATAAATAATTAGAATCTTTCTGCATACATCTCTGGGCACAAGTATAGTATTTCTAAGAATCCTTTGAAGCAATTTCTGGATCAAAGGGGATGAATATCTTTAATATTTGCAACCCAATTGCTCTCCTAAAGATCTCACCAATGATATACTCTCACCAGTAAGAGTAAGGAGGTGTCTGCATCCCTCACATACACTACAACCTGGTTATTTTAAACATTTTAATTTTCACCAATTTGTTAGGTAGAAAGGTAATTTTTTTTAAAGAATTGCATTTCCCTGGTTATTGGTGAGGTTGAACATTTTTTAATATCTTTATTGATATTTTTGCTTCTCCTTCAGTGATTCATCTGTTCAGACTTTGCTGGATTTTCTTTGTCTTTTGTAATATTGATTTACAGGAGTTCTTTAAACACTTAATGCTTTCTTAATACTCATCTGTTTTATATGCTATAAAATTTTTTCCTAGTCTGCCCCTTTTAATTGTGTTTATCTTTGCCCATTTTTCCATTGACTTATGTAGATTTTCATTTGACTTGAAAATGACTTTTTCTATATTAAGGATATCTATCTTTGTCATGAATCTTGAAAATACATTTGCTTTCTTTTTTGTTTTAGACTTTCTTGAGTGGAGGAGATGTTTCATGTTTGTTTTGGCACTTATACCTTGGCATATCGTAAGTCTTTAGAAAGGTTTTCCCCACTCTAAGACATGATGTTCACCTACATCTTCATTAGGTTTCCTAGAGATGATTCTTTAATTCATCTGGAATTAATTTTATTGTGTGGTATGCCATAGGAATCTAATTTTTTTCTTGCAAAATAGTTGGTCACATTTCCCAATCTCTTTCATCAAATTAGTCATCCTTTCCTTGCTGGCTTGTAATCCCAACTTACTCATATATTTTTTTATTTGGACTTGAAAGAGGTAGAAATGATTATTATCAGCAGTCTTGACTTCATTTACAAGGGAGAGATGAATTGTTATTTGTTTTGGATGGGAAAGGAGAATGTGGTGTGGGATAAAATCAGAAGAAGGCAGCAAAGATAGTCATGGAATTTGTTGTGAAAAAGGAAAGTCTGAGGCACAAATGGGAAAAGAGAAAACTACTGAGTCATAGAAGGAACGTGTTATCAAAACAACAATGGCCACAGGGGGAAAATAGTTGTGAGCATCTCAAAAAGAAAAGGATGCAAACAGAACTGAGCTGGTTACACTAGGCTCCCAGCTGAAGAGGAAAAAGTCGACAGGCAATTCCCTTTGCACATGACCTCAGTGGCTATCACAAAGCTTGGCAGAGAGTGCCTCTGATGTCAAAGTTGTTCATTAATTAACACACCGAAAGAACTGGTGTTGTGTCTATATATTTAATAAATATATGATACATGCTGTGATATTTATATTACATGTAAAACATATATATAAAGCTTTACTTTAAAACTTGAAGGTATTCAGCATCAAAGTAACACAGGTTCATTATTAAACAGAAAGAGAGAGAAAATAAAGGGTAGAATAATGCTGGCTACCTTTTATTGAGCACCTACTAGAGTTCAGAACTTTATTAACTGCTTTACATATATGTGAAGTCATAAAGAAGAAAATTAAGGCTCCTGTCATCCCACCACCTGAGATCAACCACTATTAACACCCTGCTGTATTTCCCCTCCAGTCTCATTCTTCTGGTTAATGTCTTACAACTGTATCTAATATTTGTCGAGCTGGTGCTCCCATGCCAGAACTAATAAAATAGTTTATTTAAAGCTTTTTCATTTTTTTTAAAACCTTTATTTTGATTTTAACTTTTACAGAGTTTTGTTGTTTACAGATATGTATGTTCCCAGATTAGTCATATGTATATCGCCCCCTTCCCTCCCCTCCCAACCATCACACAGCACCCCTGAAGGATCCTCTTTTCTCACAGAGCAATGACTAGAGCTATTTTCTTCACTTATGATAGTACAGGCCTTCATGCTACTTCCTTTACGCCTCCCACCCTCTGTTCCTTCCCCACAACGTCCATATGTCCACTGTCCATGTCTGTCTTTCCGTTGCTTCACTGCATGTGCCATCATCAACCATCCTACTAGATTCCATATTTATGTGTTAATATACTGTATTTGTCCTTCTCTTTCTGACTGACTTCACTTTTGATGATACGTTCTAGATCCAGCCACCTTATTAGGGCTGATTCTTCTGCATTTCTCTTGACAGCTGTGTAGTATTCCATTGTATATATGTACCAGAGCTTCTGTATCCATTCACTCGTTGATGGGCATCTAGGTTGCTTCCATGTTCTAGTTATTGTATAGAGAACTGCAATGAACATTGGGGTACAGGTGCTTCTTTCATTTTTTCAATAACATTGAAGGATGCAAACAGAACTGAGCTGGTAAACTGGCTAAAAATTTTCCCATGACCTCAGTGGCTATCACAAAGCTTGGCAGAGAGTGCCTCTGATGTCAAAGTTGTTCATTAATTAACACACCGAAAGAACTGGTGTTGTGTCTATATATTTAATAAATATATGATACATGCTGTGATATTTATATTACATGTAAAACATATATATAAAGCTTTACTTTAAAACTTGAAGGTATTCAGCATCAAAGTAACACAGGTTCATTATTAAACAGAAAGAGAGAGAAAATAAAGGGTAGAATAATGCTGGCTACCTTTTATTGAGCACCTACTAGAGTTCAGAACTTTATTAACTGCTTTACATATATGTGAAGTCATAAAGAAGAAAATTAAGGCTCCTGTCATCCCACCACCTGAGATCAACCACTATTAACACCCTGCTGTATTTCCCCTCCAGTCTCATTCTTCTGGTTAATGTCTTACAACTGTATCTAATATTTGTCGAGCTGGTGCTCCCATGCCAGAACTAATAAAATAGTTTATTTAAAGCTTTTTCATTTTTTTTAAAACCTTTATTTTGATTTTAACTTTTACAGAGTTTTGTTGTTTACAGATATGTATGTTCCCAGATTAGTCATATGTATATCCCCCCTTTCCCACCCCTCCCAACCATCACACAGCACCCCTGAAGGATCCTCTTTTCTCACAGAGCAATGACTAGAGCTATTTTCTTCACTTATGATAGTACAGGCCTTCATGCTACTTCCTTTACGCCTCCCACCCTCTGTTCCTTCCCCACAACGTCCATATGTCCACTGTCCATGTCTGTCTTTCCGTTGCTTCACTGCATGTGCCATCATCAACCATCCTACTAGATTCCATATTTATGTGTTAATATACTGTATTTGTCCTTCTCTTTCTGACTGACTTCACTTTTGATGATACGTTCTAGATCCAGCCACCTTATTAGGGCTGATTCTTCTGCATTTCTCTTGACAGCTGTGTAGTATTCCATTGTATATATGTACCAGAGCTTCTGTATCCATTCACTCGTTGATGGGCATCTAGGTTGCTTCCATGTTCTAGTTATTGTATAGAGAACTGCAATGAACATTGGGGTACAGGTGCTTCTTTCAGTTTTGATTTCATCAGGGTATAAGCCTAAGAGTGGGATTGCTGGGTCGTATGGTGCTTCTATTTTTAGTTTTTTAAGAAATCTCCAGACTGTCTTCCATAGAGGCTGTACCAATTTACATTCCCACCAGCAATTAAATAGTTTATTTAAAGCTTTTAAAAAAAAATGCTTTGTGAAATCTTGTAGCAATACTGATAGATACCACTATTATTGTTTTAATTTTATAGTTAAGGAAACTGGGACTAGTGAGGTTAAATATGGGCCCCCCCTGTATACTCAGTCTCGTAGATTGCTTTTTATCACCTAAGCTTATATTGACAATGTTTTCCCACATTATTAACTATCCCACAGGAGAGATCACTTAATAACTTTCTGTTTAATTGTTAGTGATTTTTTTTTTACCTTTTTTTTTAAAAAAAATTTTGGCCCTTTTATTGTTTTTTTATTTATTTATTTTCATCCATCTTTATTCTTTGGCCTGTGTGGGCCTCCCATTGCAATGGCCTCTCTCATTGCAGAGCACCAGCTCTGGTCATATGCGCTCCAGAACACTGGCTCACAATTGGACACACTGGTCCAGCCACTTCGAGGCACATGGGATCTTCCTGGGCCAGGGATCAAACCCGTGGCCCTTGCCCTGCAAGGCGGACTCTCTATTCACTGGACCACCAGAAAAGCCCAGTGATTTTTTTTTTTTTAATTTTGGCCTCTTTTATTGATCCTTCATTTTTATTTATTTTCGTTCATCTTAATTCTTTGGCCCATGTGGGCCTCCCATTGCAGTGGCCTCTCTGGTTGCAGAGCACCTGCTTTGGGCACATGCACTCCAGAGTGTTGGCTCGTAATTGGACACACTGGTCCAGCCGCTCCGCCGCATGTGAAATCTTCTGGGGCCAAGGATTGAACTGGTGCCCCTTGCACTGCAAGACGGACTCTCTACCCACTGGACCACCAGGAAAGCCCAGTGATTTAATTGAATAAATACTGCTGGTGGTGATTATTTTCAAATGTATAGAAATACTGAATCACTCTATTGTGCACCGGGACCTAACATAGCATGTGGGTCAATTATACTTCAAAAACAAACAAACTCAGGAAAAGAGATCAGATTTGCAATTACCAGAGGCTAGAATGGGGGTGGGGGGAGGGGTGGGAATTGGATAAAGATGATCAAAAGGTACAAACTTCCAGCAATCAGATAAATAAGTACTATGGATATAATGTATGGTGTGATTAATATAATTAGCACATTGTATATTGTATATGCAAAATTATAAAAGAGTAAATCCTAGGCATTTTCATCACTAGGAAAAACTATTTTTTTATTTTTCAAAATCTTCTGTCTCTGTGAGATGATGGTTGTTCACTAAACTTATGATTATTATTTCATGATGTATATATAAGTCAAATAATTATGCTGTACACAAACTTAATGCTGTATGTCAGTTACATCTCAGTAACACTGGAAGAAAATAAATTAAAAATAAAAGAAAAATAAAAGAACAAGTACTGCTTTCATGAACAACTGTGTCCTTAAGCTTTTGTGCGTATCTGAGCACATAGATTAAAACAAACAAACAAACAAAAACAGTGGAATTACTGAGCCAACTTTTTTCCAGGATCTTTCTACGTATTGTCAGTTGCCTTCCAGAATGCTTCGATCATTTTAGACTCCACCATAAATAAATGAAAGTACCTATTTAATGCCCTAGCCAACAATGAGCATTATTAATTTTAAATTCTAGCCAGTTTAAATGGGTAAGCAATTATAAATCATCATTATGGTTCATTATTATCATAAAGGAACAACAGAACAGGCTTTGTTTCTTCCAAAATTTTAATTAAGCCTCCTTCATACGCCAAGCACTCTTTTGGGGCCTAAGGTATGGGAGAGTGAACAGGCCAAATCCATCTCCTGCCTTCTTGGGACTCAGACTTAACACACAGGTATACTCAACACTTAATGAACAAGTACCAGGTGTTAGCTCTTAAAATAAGTACTTAGAAGCATTTAATGTTTATCAGCTCCTTCTAAAGCAAAGAGCTATGAACTCATCTGATGCTCACAACAATTCTTTTGGTAGGTACCATTGTTACCTCCGTTTACAGATGAGAAAACTGAATTGCCACAAGGTCAAGCAATTTGTCCAAGGTCACACAACAGGAAGAAAAAGCAAGATTCAAACCCAGACCACTCAGATTCAGTGCCCTCAACCACTACTGTTCCTCTGGTAAAGAGCAGAGCACAGGGTACACAGAGACACTGAAGAGCAGAACGATGATAAGGGGAAATAGGGAAATTAAAGCAAAATGGATTCAAATAAGCAGTAAAAGGATCTAGAAGTTCATTTGGGTCAGAAATATTACCATGAGGTCCTGAACTGTGTCTTCCCTCTCCTTTTTTTCAGAGAGTAGGTGAGGATGATGCGTGGCAAAAACTAGCAGATCATACTCACTGTGAAAGTATGGAACAGTCCAGAGACAGAGGAAAGGAATGGCCTAAATGCTCCAGCTATGAGGCAGAGGAGGAGGAAAGAAGGGAGCAACCTTTCCTAGACCTCCAGGAATGGGAAATGCAAAAGGTTCAATCCCAGCAGCATTCAAAACTGAACAGATGATGAGAAAATAGAAACTTGTACTTTTCCTGGGCTTCTGGCCAAGTGTTCTCCTATCTTGGTCTGAGGCTACCGCCCCCGCTGGCCGGGATCTGCGGTTTTGCAGACCTTGGTGAAGACCCGCCTGTGGGCTGCAGCGCCATCTGGCAGGTGTGATGGTGACATGGCACCAAAAGCACCAGGCCATTCTGAAGTCCTTCCAAAGTCCAGTGCATTCAGAGAAAGTGGGAACATTCAAACCACAAGCCACTGGCAACCTTACAGATCCACTGCTTCCATGTTTAATGGATGAAGTTACCCATATTCAGTCAAGGAGGGGACCTCGTGCAGATTCACACCCCCGTGAGGGGTGGCCACACTGGAAACCATCCCTCCAGACCACAGGAGAACAAGGCCTGCCACCACTCCCTGGAGAAGGTCACGGTCACCTGGTTCAACAATAAGGCTGGGCACGTGGAAGTTAGACTTTGAACTCAAGAAGACCTGCTTCCATTCCGGACCCACCTCTACTCCTCAGTCAGTGAGTTTTGTCATTTATTCTTTTCACATCTGTTTTTTTTAATTTGTCGGATGGGAACCATCTGACCTCATGTGGTGGTTGTGAGACTGGAGCTAACCCATGTTAAATGCTTGGCCAGATGCCCAGTATATGCTGAATGCTTGGGGATCAGAAATTGAAGTCTGCCATTTTAATATTGTCACTTTTTTGCAGCATTATGAGTTTTTCTTATTTGAAAGCATTTATTAATATTGATTGTTCGCTATTTATTATTTTTGCTATTTCTTATTACGCAGTGGGAACTTACTGAAGGAACTAGGGCTGTTCTGTGTGAATAAGGGTAAACACAGAAACCATAGTCCTGTTCTCAAAACTTGAAGGGTTGTGCTAGAACAGAGGGGTGAAGATTATCTGAGAATCCCTGGGGGCCAAGCCAGGCAGAGTGGCTGAAAGTTTACAAGAAGGCATATTTTAGTTTACTGAAAAGAATTTTTCTACCCTTCAAGTGGCCCTGGGCGAAGTTATTTTCTTGTTGTTGGTAGTGTTGAATTTGAGACCAGATGACCATTGATCATCTGGCATCTTGCGTGGAGCAGGAAGTTATCTAGTCCATTTCACTGTCTGATGCCTTAAACATCTAGTTGAGCTCTACTTTCTAGGGGAATATGATTTGGTAGATCATCTGGGAAGATAGCTGTCTCTGTTATAAATTTCAAAGTCATGAGCAATCCTCAAAGAAGTAAGGATCCAAAATATATAAATTTGTTTTTCAGAGTAATTCATTAGATTTTTTAGCTGGAATGTGAAGAAGAGATCAACCTAAAGACAGGAGGAATGAGCCAGAGAAACAGAAGGCAGCTCAGTCTTATTCCCTAAGTGCTGCCTGGAGAATGAGTCTTCATTCTGAGGAGATGGGAAGGGCTCTCCTGATAGCCATGTAGGGAGCAGAGGTATCACCTTAAAACCATTAAATAACAGAACACATCCAATGCTCATTATTCCGACCACAGGAGAACAAGGCCTGCCACCACTCCCTGGAGAAGGTCACGGTCACCTGGTTCAACAATAAGGCTGGGCACGTGGAAGTTAGACTTTGAACTCAAGAAGACCTGCTTCCATTCCGGACCCACCTCTACTCCTCAGTCAGTGAGTTTTGTCATTTATTCTTTTCACATCTGTTTTTTTTAATTTGTCGGATGGGAACCATCTGACCTCATGTGGTGGTTGTGAGACTGGAGCTAACCCATGTTAAATGCTTGGCCAGATGCCCAGTATATGCTGAATGCTTGGGGATCAGAAATTGAAGTCTGCCATTTTAATATTGTCACTTTTTTGCAGCATTATGAGTTTTTCTTATTTGAAAGCATTTATTAATATTGATTGTTCGCTATTTATTATTTTTGCTATTTCTTATTACGCAGTGGGAACTTACTGAAGGAACTAGGGCTGTTCTGTGTGAATAAGGGTAAACACAGAAACCATAGTCCTGTTCTCAAAACTTGAAGGGTTGTGCTAGAACAGAGGGGTGAAGATTATCTGAGAATCCCTGGGGGCCAAGCCAGGCAGAGTGGCTGAAAGTTTACAAGAAGGCATATTTTAGTTTACTGAAAAGAATTTTTCTACCCTTCAAGTGGCCCTGGGCGAAGTTATTTTCTTGTTGTTGGTAGTGTTGAATTTGAGACCAGATGACCATTGATCATCTGGCATCTTCGTGGAGCAGGAAGTTATCTAGTCCATTTCACTGTCTGATGCCTTAAACATCTAGTTGAGCTCTACTTTCTAGGGGAATATGATTTGGTAGATCATCTGGGAAGATAGCTGTCTCTGTTATAAATTTCAAAGTCATGAGCAATCCTCAAAGAAGTAAGGATCCAAAATATATAAATTTGTTTTTCAGAGTAATTCATTAGATTTTTTAGCTGGAATGTGAAGAAGAGATCAACCTAAAGACAGGAGGAATGAGCCAGAGAAACAGAAGGCAGCTCAGTCTTATTCCCTAAGTGCTGCCTGGAGAATGAGTCTTCATTCTGAGGAGATGGGAAGGGCTCTCCTGATAGCCATGTAGGGAGCAGAGGTATCACCTTAAAACCATTAAATAACAGAACACATCCAATGCTCATTATTCCAACATTTATGCAGGCTCTGCTACCTGCAAGTACTTGGAATATAAAAATGAATCCAAAACCAGAGGCCAGATGAAGCCAAGAGGGGTTGAATCTAGGAAGCTAGTAAGACGTGGGCATGGAATAGCTTCAGTCCACCATGGGAAGGACTAGTGTTGATAGACAGGCCCATGGGGGGAGGTCACATGACCCTCAGAGGAGGCAGCATTGGAGGAAGTGACATTTGAGCTGGGCCTTCAATAACACAGAGGATTTGAACCCAAAATGATGAGAGGGAAGAGCTCCTCAGGGGAAGCGGCCATGTGGGCAAAGCGTGGGGGACCTACAAGCATGGACTTAGGGGTGGTAGAGCCCCACTGTGGTTGGAGCTTCAGAGTGGAAGGAGTGGTGATGCAGGATATAAGATCAGAGAAGGCATCATCCAGCAGCTCACCACCCTGGTGTGTCCCCAAGAGAACTGACAACCCATGCATTAATGCTCATAGCAGTCTTACTTGTAATAGCCAGAAAATAGAAACGACTCGAATAAAGCATCATATGTTGACACAACACAGTGTTATTCAGCATTCATCAATAAAAAGGAGTGAAGTAATGATTAGGCTACAGCATGGATAAACCTTAGAAATGTGCTAAATGAAAGAAGTCAAGCACAAGAAAAAAAAAAAAAGCCACCTGTGATGTGATTCCATTGACACAAAAGGCCCAGAACAGGCAAATCAACTGAGAGAGAAAGTTTGGTGATGGCCAAGGGACAGAGGACATTAGGAGCTGATACCTGAAGGGTTTCTTTTGGAGATGATGAAAATATTCTAAAATTGGTCATACCCAGTGCTAGTCTCCTTGCTTTTCCATTCCTAGAAAAGCATCCCTCAAGCAGAATTCATAGCCCCAGCTGTCTGACAGTCTACCTGGAGAAACCAGGAAAGAGCAGCAGAATCATAAGATATGTTTCCTAATGGAGGGTTGGAAGAATGAGTCTTCATTCTGAGGAGATGGGAAGGGCTCTCCTGATAGCCATGTAGGAGCAGAGGTATCACCTTAAAACCATTAAATAACAGAACACATCCAATGCTCATTATTCCAACATTTATGCAGGCTCTGCTACCTGCAAGTACTTGGAATATAAAAATGAATCCAAAACCAGAGGCCAGATGAAGCCAAGAGGGGTTGAATCTAGGAAGCTAGTAAGACGTGGGCATGGAATAGCTTCAGTCCACCATGGGAAGGACTAGTGTTGATAGACAGGCCCATGGGGGGAGGTCACATGACCCTCAGAGGAGGCAGCATTGGAGGAAGTGACATTTGAGCTGGGCCTTCAATAACACAGAGGATTTGAACCCAAAATGATGAGAGGGAAGAGCTCCTCAGGGGAAGCGGCCATGTGGGCAAAGCGTGGGGGACCTACAAGCATGGACTTAGGGGTGGTAGAGCCCCACTGTGGTTGGAGCTTCAGAGTGGAAGGAGTGGTGATGCAGGATATAAGATCAGAGAAGGCATCATCCAGCAGCTCACCACCCTGGTGTGTCCCCAAGAGAACTGACAACCCATGCATTAATGCTCATAGCAGTCTTACTTGTAATAGCCAGAAAATAGAAACGACTCGAATAAAGCATCATATGTTGACACAACACAGTGTTATTCAGCATTCATCAATAAAAAGGAGTGAAGTAATGATTAGGCTACAGCATGGATAAACCTTAGAAATGTGCTAAATGAAAGAAGTCAAGCACAAGAAAAAAAAAAAAAGCCACCTGTGATGTGATTCCATTGACACAAAAGGCCCAGAACAGGCAAATCAACTGAGAGAGAAAGTTTGGTGATGGCCAAGGGACAGAGGACATTAGGAGCTGATACCTGAAGGGTTTCTTTTGGAGATGATGAAAATATTCTAAAATTGGTCATACCCAGTGCTAGTCTCCTTGCTTTTCCATTCCTAGAAAAGCATCCCTCAAGCAGAATTCATAGCCCCAGCTGTCTGACAGTCTACCTGGAGAAACCAGGAAAGAGCAGCAGAATCATAAGATATGTTTCCTAATGGAGGGTTGGAAGAAGGACCATAAATGAGGTTTACATTCCCTTTGTAATATTCTCACCAGATGGTCACCCAGCAGCCTTTGAGCATCCTGAGTGGCAGGAAAATTGTTACCTCCAAAATATCCTCCTTCCATCTTTGAGCAGCTTTGTGGTCAACAGAATTCCATCTCCCTTTGTCCTCTGTGTAGGGAGATCTCAGGGGCATACTTCCACCAGACCTCCGAGGGCGGTCTTAAACTAGGCTGCTGCACTCGTGTTTGTATCTCTTTCCCTCACCAGGCCAAGTGTTCCTAAGGGCAGGGCTGGGTCTGAGTTTATATCCCTATGTCCTGAAATACAGCCAGCCACAGGAAGGCAGTTTGGAATGTTTGGTGAAACCATAGGGTTTGATGCTCTAACCAGGACCTTCCCCTGGAGAGTTTCTGTCTCCTTGGTTTCAGTGGCATGGCCCAATCTTGATGCTCCATGTGTTTCTGGGTCCCTCCACTGCTTTCAGTCCTGTCTTCTGTTCGTGAATGATAGCATTTTTCAAAGGGTACACTTTAGATTTTCTGTCTCTTCCCACTGTTAGAGAATTTCTCTTCTCTCTCAGCTTCTTCTAGGTCACTCAGCTGGACTCACCACGTGGGTGAACTTGGGTTCCGAGTGCCACCAAACATCCCCATAGAACCATCATCTCCACAGATGTCCAAACTGACCCATCATACCTTTGCCAAGAGCAGCACCCGCCCAAGGTTTTCCTGCTGCCCGTTAGTACCAGATATGGCAGAAAAATATTTTGTTATGTTAGCAAGTACATTTTCATTCTCATTTTTTTAATATACAGCCCTTCTCCAATTCAAACAAAATCAGGAGGCTAAGACATTCAGGAGTTCAGAGCTGTATGTAAAGTGAAAGCAAAGAAAAAAATTCTTGACTCTTGACATTCATAGCAAGAAGAGTCTTGAAAGCCAAGATTCTGGTTTGGAAGAGCCAGGCTTTTTCAGATAGACTAGAGGTCTGACTTCTAGAAGTGTGGTTTGCAGCATAAAAAGGCAGAGTTTAAGGAACTGGGACTTGAAATTCCAGCCATTCATGGTTTTTCCCTCTCCCTTAAAACCAGCTGACCTCCTCCCATATCTTCACTTCCTTCTACTGGCCCTGCTCCAAGCCGAGCCCACCCAGTCCCAGGCCTGGAATACTCACACTGCTCCTTACTGAGCACAGTGTCTCTTGCTCATGCTGCCCGTCCATCTGAGACAGTCTCCCTGGCCCCCCCAAGGGAGATCTCAGGGGCATACTTCCACCAGACCTCCGAGGGCGGTCTTAAACTAGGCTGCTGCACTCGTGTTTGTATCTCTTTCCCTCACCAGGCCAAGTGTTCCTAAGGGCAGGGCTGGGTCTGAGTTTATATCCCTATGTCCTGAAATACAGCCAGCCACAGGGAAGGCAGTTTGGAATGTTTGGTGAAACCATAGGGTTTGATGCTCTAACCAGGACCTTCCCCTGGAGAGTTTCTGTCTCCTTGGTTTCAGTGGCATGGCCCAATCTTGATGCTCCATGTGTTTCTGGGTCCCTCCACTGCTTTCAGTCCTGTCTTCTGTTCGTGAATGATAGCATTTTTCAAAGGGTACACTTTAGATTTTCTGTCTCTTCCCACTGTTAGAGAATTTCTCTTCTCTCTCAGCTTCTTCTAGGTCACTCAGCTGGACTCACCACGTGGGTGAACTTGGGTTCCGAGTGCCACCAAACATCCCCATAGAACCATCATCTCCACAGATGTCCAAACTGACCCATCATACCTTTGCCAAGAGCAGCACCCGCCCAAGGTTTTCCTGCTGCCCGTTAGTACCAGATATGGCAGAAAAATATTTTGTTATGTTAGCAAGTACATTTTCATTCTCATTTTTTTAATATACAGCCCTTCTCCAATTCAAACAAAATCAGGAGGCTAAGACATTCAGGAGTTCAGAGCTGTATGTAAAGTGAAAGCAAAGAAAAAAATTCTTGACTCTTGACATTCATAGCAAGAAGAGTCTTGAAAGCCAAGATTCTGGTTTGGAAGAGCCAGGCTTTTTCAGATAGACTAGAGGTCTGACTTCTAGAAGTGTGGTTTGCAGCATAAAAAGGCAGAGTTTAAGGAACTGGGACTTGAAATTCCAGCCATTCATGGTTTTTCCCTCTCCCTTAAAACCAGCTGACCTCCTCCCATATCTTCACTTCCTTCTACTGGCCCTGCTCCAAGCCGAGCCCACCCAGTCCCAGGCCTGGAATACTCACACTGCTCCTTACTGAGCACAGTGTCTCTTGCTCATGCTGCCCGTCCATCTGAGACAGTCTCCCGCAGTGGTCCTTACACATCCTGCCCCAGACCCTTCCAGTGTCTCCTGTTTGCCCTCTAGAAATGATTTACAATCCAATAAAATACATACTGAACAGGATAACTATTCTTATCAGTCTAGCAGAGAGTGGGGTTATTCAATTAAAACCCAAGGACTGGGCTTCCCTGGTGGTCCAGTGGGTAAGGATACCGCCTTGCAGTGCAAGGGGCGCCGGTTCGAGCCCTGGCCTGGGAAGATCCCACGTGCTGCGGAGTGGCTGGACTGATGTGTCCAATTACCGAGCTGGAGCTCTGGAGCGCTTGCGCCCAGAGCCAGTGCTCTGCGACAACAGATGCTACTGCAATGGGAGGCCCACAGGGGCCAAAGAACAGAGATGGATGAAAATAGATAAATGAAAGACCAATAGAAGTGGCCCGCCCGCCCTTCTCCCTCCTTAACTGGCCCCATCCAAAAAAAAAAAAAACCCAAGGACCAAATCTCACCCACTCCCTGTCTTTGTAAATAAAGTTTTATTGACACCCAGCCCCACACATTCACTCACATATTGCCTCTGGCAGCTTTTGTGCTAAGAGGGCAGAGTCAAGTGGCTGTTACAGAGGAAGTATGGCCCCAAGAGCCTCAGCTATTCACTGCCAGGCCCTTTTCAGGAAGTGTTTACCAGCCCATGTGCTAGATGCTGAGGATCCCACACTCGGTGAAACACACATGGTCCCCTGATGCTTACAGACCTGACTGTTCCCTCTCTGGCCCTTGCCTGTCACTTCTGCTCTGCCCCCACCACCCTCTATCCCAATTCCTCTGAGAGTGCACCAGTTCCTAGATTTTGGAATTCACCAGTCATTAAAAACAAATTTTTTAATCACCAAGGATTGGCATCGAATTATCAGCTAGGTACATTTATTAAAAACCAACTACCAGGGCTTCCCTGGTGGTCCAGTGGGTAAGGACACCGCCTTGCAGTGCAAGGGGTGCCGGTTTGATCCCTGGCCTGGGAAGATCCCAAGTGCCGCGGAGCTGCTTTATCCATGTGTCCAATTACCGAGCCGGAGCTCTGGGGTGCATGCACCCAGAGCTGGTGCTCTGCGACAACAGATGCCACTGCGATGGGAGGCCCACGTAGGCCAAAGAACGATGGATGAAAATAGATAAATGAAAGACCAATAGAAGTGGCCCGCCCGCCCCCCCCTCCCCACCTCCACCCCAAAAAAGAGAGAAAAAAAAAACCAACTACCGTCTAATATGATGATCATTTTATAAAGAAAAAACATTTTAACATTAAAAAGCAGCAAAGATACGTCTAAAAATAGAGTAGAATTCCACAAGCTACATTCGTCTTACAAAATTCTTTCTATGGGCTTTACTTGCCCCATTGTTGTGAATGACGACCGTTCTTCACGAATCATCATAGGTCTGTAGGCAGAGGCATAGGACCTTTGATCTAATCAAGGCACATCGGCTTACATTGTGTCATTACCCATATTTGCTAGGACTCTTCCCATGCAAT
Organism: Tragulus kanchil; assembly: GCA_022376925.1. Classification (NCBI taxonomy): domain Eukaryota; kingdom Metazoa; phylum Chordata; class Mammalia; order Artiodactyla; family Tragulidae; genus Tragulus; species Tragulus kanchil. The sequence goes on from JAIOJX010000023.1 coordinate 43,231,908, forward strand.
TTTGCATCCAGAAAGCACTTTCCCCTATTCTCTTGCTCATTGTTCAACGCCCAGCTCATAAGCAGCAGAAGACTACGTCTCAGCGGCAGTCTAGAGACCCAGCGGCTCCAAGTGGCCCACAGGCTGTGGCCGCGCGGGTGAGTGACACAGCTGGGGCAGCTCTGTCAGCCACAGAGCAGGGTGACAGGACGGTCGCCTGGAGCGTGGCCCTTGCGCTGGCACATGCAGGTGGAGCTGTTTGACACGGGCATGCTGACAGCTCCACGGGGAAGGCTTGCACCCAGATGCCTGAGAGGTGAACACCCGCTTCCTGACAAGTCTCTCACGAGGACCCCGGGCTGTGGCCAGCTCTCAGTCAGCAGGTGACGGCGGCAGGCAGCCACTGAGAGAGGTCGCCTTGCTGGCTGGCAGCCCCCTGCTCACATGAGGCTTCTGGAATCCCCTTGCACGATCCTGAGGTCTGGGGAAGAGTAAATTATGGCTCTGCAATGAAGATAATCCCAGCGCGGCCTGGTGCCAAGCATGCTTTTCTGCCTGACTCTCTTTCAGGGACATTCTCCAGACACCCCAGCTGACCCAGCACCTCCTCCCTCCTCTGATGGGGGTGTGTGTGAGATCCCTCTTGCACACCCTCATCCGTGGGTGAGATATGAACAGTAAGCATCTCACCTCTTTTCACCACATTTCTCTAACTGCTCCCCACACTACAGTGAGAGGTCTCCCTGTCCTTCTGAGCTGGTGTATAGCCAAGCTGTTTGGCTTCTCAGTTTCTTTAATCCAGTCTGAAACAAAAGGGGGGAAAACAGTTTAAATTTCCAAAGGGGAACTAGGGACTCTGCAACAAAACTGGAAAGAAATCTTGGGCTCAAACACCACCACAACCACAAGGGAAACTGAGGCCTGGACAGGGAAGAGAATTGCTCGAGACCCTCCTGGGAGAGGTAGAACTGTAAATAAGACCTCCATGATTAGCTCAAACCTCTTCAACTAGACACTGAAATGTCCAGATTTCCATCCCCTATTCGGAATGAAGGTATTTTACCTGCTAGAAAATGGGAGAAAAGGTCCCAGCTCAGGTTAGGACGTGGTGAGGAAAGGGGAGGCTGGCTGAGGAGGGAGTGTCCCAGGCAGCACACGGTGACACATCAGACACTCAGGCTTCATAGTAGCATTTCCACTGAAGGCTGGGGGCACAGGCTCCCTAAAGTTGAAGGGAAGACACCATAAAATCTGTTCTCTTGAGAGCTTCATATTCAGCCCTGTTGGGGAAGCTGAGGCTCGAAGAAGGGGCCAGAATCAGGCGAAGGACACCCATGGTCAGGTGCAGGGTGGGATTAGGAGTGTAGCCGCCAAGGGTCAGGTCCAGCTCTCTCCTTGGCAGCAGGTCAGACTGTCAGCAATCCCTGCCCTGGGGCTACCTGCCAGCCTTGAACTTGGGACTCCATCTCAGCTTTCCCTACAGAGAGTCAGCTGTTCTCGCTGGCTGGCTAGTGCCAGGCTGATACTGCATTCCTGTCCCTGGCCCCCCGGCCAGGGACACGCTTCCCCGCAGTCCGATACCGTCCCCCACGGCGTGATTTCTGTGGGGTGACCTGGGGAACAGCTGGTCGGGGGCTGGTGGGCCAAGGTTCTGAGTCAGGCCTGGCTAGCTCCATGGAGATCATCTGCCCACCGAGAGGGCTTGGGTTTTACTGCCCTCTGGGCTTGTATCACAGTAGGACACACTGATCTCTCCCTGTGACTTGAGGACATGGCCCGGCTGTCTGGGCCAGGTCGGGCAAGAGCTCTGAAAGCAAGCCAGGAAGCACCCCTTTCCGGGAGGTGTCGTCCAGGGATGCAGTGGGGAGCCATGGTCCCAGCACCTGCCCTCAGACAAGGATCAGTCTTGACCTTAGAACCCCCAGTTCCAGGCCTGGCTTCAAGACTGCCAGGCCTGTCAAGGAAACCAGCAGATCAGTTCAGCAAAAGGCAGAGTGGAGAGAGGTGCCTTTCCTCAAGAGTCCAGGACATCGGAAATTCAAGCCCACCGCTCAGGTCTGGGAAGGAAAGATTGCTCGAGACCCTCCTGGGAGAGGTAGAACTGTAAATAAGACCTCCATGATTAGCTCAAACCTCTTCAACTAGACACTGAAATGTCCAGATTTCCATCCCCTATTCGGAATGAAGGTATTTTACCTGCTAGAAAATGGGAGAAAAGGTCCCAGCTCAGGTTAGGACGTGGTGAGGAAAGGGAGGCTGGCTGAGGAGGGAGTGTCCCAGGCAGCACACGGTGACACATCAGACACTCAGGCTTCATAGTAGCATTTCCACTGAAGGCTGGGGGCACAGGCTCCCTAAAGTTGAAGGGAAGACACCATAAAATCTGTTCTCTTGAGAGCTTCATATTCAGCCCTGTTGGGGAAGCTGAGGCTCGAAGAAGGGGCCAGAATCAGGCGAAGGACACCCATGGTCAGGTGCAGGGTGGGATTAGGAGTGTAGCCGCCAAGGGTCAGGTCCAGCTCTCTCCTTGGCAGCAGGTCAGACTGTCAGCAATCCCTGCCCTGGGGCTACCTGCCAGCCTTGAACTTGGGACTCCATCTCAGCTTTCCCTACAGAGAGTCAGCTGTTCTCGCTGGCTGGCTAGTGCCAGGCTGATACTGCATTCCTGTCCCTGGCCCCCCGAGCCAGGGACACGCTTCCCCGCAGTCCGATACCGTCCCCCACGGCGTGATTTCTGTGGGGTGACCTGGGGAACAGCTGGTCGGGGGCTGGTGGGCCAAGGTTCTGAGTCAGGCCTGGCTAGCTCCATGGAGATCATCTGCCCACCGAGAGGGCTTGGGTTTTACTGCCCTCTGGGCTTGTATCACAGTAGGACACACTGATCTCTCCCTGTGACTTGAGGACATGGCCCGGCTGTCTGGGCCAGGTCGGGCAAGAGCTCTGAAAGCAAGCCAGGAAGCACCCCTTTCCGGGAGGTGTCGTCCAGGGATGCAGTGGGGAGCCATGGTCCCAGCACCTGCCCTCAGACAAGGATCAGTCTTGACCTTAGAACCCCCAGTTCCAGGCCTGGCTTCAAGACTGCCAGGCCTGTCAAGGAAACCAGCAGATCAGTTCAGCAAAAGGCAGAGTGGAGAGAGGTGCCTTTCCCTCAAGAGTCCAGGACATCGGAAATTAGCACCCTGGACCATGGCCCAGATCCCCCAGCTTCTGTGGGCCAAAGACCTCAGAGATCTTCCAGTCCAAGTCCTTCATGGAACAGGAAAGAAAATGGAGGCCCAGAGAGGGGAGGGAGCTTGCCCTGTGTCACCCAGCACCTTAGAGCCAAGACTGAGATCCAGCCCTGCTCTCCAGTCCAGTTCTGAGCCCACAAGTGCTTTCAGAGAGTGGAGGTGACAGACCCCACTCTGGCTATCAAAGGGGTCACAAGGGGAACATTGCTAGGAGCCACCAGGTGCCCTCCCAGGGTGAATATTAAGTGTACTAAGTACTAGGCATATTTGTCCTGGACAGAGTTGGGATTTCACAAAGCATCTTGCTGAACTTATTTTTAAAAGCATATATATATATATATATATATATATATATATATATATGTCTTTTAGTAAGTTCAGCTATATATATATATATATATATATATATATATATATACACACATTGTCTTTTTTTAGTAAGTTCAGCAATCCTCTAAGTATAATTATTTTACTTATTTTACTTTCATGTAAATGATAGAAGTATCATCATTTACATGAAAATTAACCAGGAGGCCTTCATTGGACTTTCTCTAGTCATCCCCTGCCCTCGTTTTCCCCCTCACTGTCAAGGTCACTCAATGGACCAGTAAAGTCAGCCATGTCTAGAGGACCCAGGGAACAGAAAGGGCGGGAGCCATAAACAGAGGCTCCCATAGACAGCCCGTGGTCTCAAGCACCACAGTATGGTCACCTTCCAAACCCCACTCCAACCACTGAAGGAGGAACAGCCTGGGAACATCGAGTCCCGCCCCCGCCCAGGGGCTCACCCTGCCACCAGCACAGGGCCAGGGGGACTCACCTGAACCAGAACCTCCCTGCGAACACGTGCTGGGAAGAAGCCTGGCTCACAGCAATGCCAGTCCCTCTATTTTTGTTCTATCACACATGCCAGAGCTGTGTTTCCCTCTCCTCCTCCCCCCCGCCCACCCTGTCCTGCTCTCTGCCGGACAGCCAGCTGCCTGTCCATTTGAGGAAGCTGCAATTAGAGCCTCTGCAGTCTTGCTGCGTGCCAGCCAGGCGATGCCCTGTTATGGGTGTGCTGTCCCTGTCGCTCAGACCCAGCCAGTAGCCAAACTGGAGCATGCCAGGGGGAGGTGGCCCAGCAAGGGAGTCCCTGGAAAAGTAGTGCAGGAGCCTGAAGGTCCTGGAGCCATAGAGATGGAGGGGAAAAAAACTCAGGGAAACAGACTCACATTCCTGGAAGGGTGTTGGGAGCAGAGAGAGCAGATTCACTCTGCAGGGCTCCAGCAGTCAGAGTGGACACATGGGGCCAAGTGTCTAATTCCAACCATGAAAAAGCCCCTTTACGATCCCCAGGGCTATCCAGGGTACTGTAGATCAAACAGCAAGCACACCATGCTTGGAATCAGGGAAGTCCCGATTGGAGCAGCAGCTCCCACCTGTGTCTCAGTGAGCAAGGTACTCAGCGTTCATCGCTGTTTTTGTTTTAGTCACTAAGTCATGTCTGACTCTTTCGCAACCTCATGGACTGTAGCCCACCAGGCTCTTCTATCCATGAGATTTCCCAGACAAAAATATTAGCGTGGGTTGCCATTTCTTTTTTCCAGGGAATCTTGCCCTACCCAGGGTTTGAATCCACATCTCCTACGTTGGCAGGCAGATTCTTTACCACTGAACCACTAGGAAGCTCAAAAATATTTATTTATGTATCTACTCATTTTGCTGCACTGGGTTGCAACATGCAAGATCTTTAGATGTGGCATGTGGGATTCAGTTCCCTAACCATGTACTGAACCTGGGCCCCCTGCATTGGGAACTTGGAGTCTTAGCCACTAGATCACCAGAGAAGTTCCACTGAGTGTTCAGCTGTCTCTGAAATGATCTCTGGAGGTGTATCTCAGAGACTCACTCAGAGCTCCTTGTAAGATATCCAAAGGTAAACTTCAAATGCCCTAAGGAAAAAGAGGCTCAGCCCCCACACACAGAGGCTCCGACCCTGTGCAGAGCAACCATGAAGATTCAAGCCCACTAGGGCAGTGGACACAGAGAAAGGAGCCTGGCTCAGGAGCCAGACTAACTGGGACTCAGGTCCCAGCTCTGCCTCTGACTACTTGATTGATCTCTAATAAGGCACTCAACCCCAGTCTCTGAGCCTCAGTTTTCTTAACTGTAAAGTAGATCCAAACACCTACCTCCCTTTGCTATAAAAGCAAAGATATGTTGAGAATTTCTGACTCCCATTTGTTTTTATCCCAGGAAGAACGTGGATGACACAACAGTTGCATCCCATGACCAATGTCCATTCAGCACACAGCTGCTGGGCACCCACTCTCCCAGATTCTAAAGATGCAAACATAAAGAAGACAAAATCCCATGTCCTCCAAGACAAACTAACTGGGAAGAGAGACATGTAAATTACTCACAATTGCAGAGGGTGGGACACAGGAGCAGCCAGGTGACAGTGGGAGCCCAGAGGAGAGTGATTCTTCCCAGGGAAAGGGAGACAGGGTGAGGGCACCATGGAGGGAGCCGGTGGACAGAGGCTTAACAATGAGAAGGAACATTTACATGCCTCATAACAGACCACCGAGATGTAGGAGGCAAAAGCTGACAGAACTGAAGGGAAAAAGAGACAACCCTACAATAACAGTTAGAGACTTCACTACCCTACTCTCAATGATGGATGGAATGACCAGACAGAAGGCAAGTAAGGAACTTGGACCAACCAAGTAAACCAACTTGATCTAACAGGTATAACTCAGAACACTCTACCCAACAACAGCAGCATATACTCTCAAGTACACATGGGACACTCTCCAGGACAAACCATATGTTAGGCCACAAATCATGTCTCAGTAGACAAAACGTGGAATCAACCTCGTGTCCATCAGCAGATGAATGGATAAACAAGCTGTGATGTACACATACAATGGAATACTATTCAGCCTTTAAAAGGAAGGAAATTCTGATACATACCACCACAGGGATGAATCTTGAAAACATTATGCTAAGTGCAGTATCAGTCACAAAAGGACAAACACTGTAGGATTCCACCCCTATCCATTACCTAAAGTAGTCAAATTCATAAAGACAGAAAATAGGACAGTGGTTGTCAGGGGCTGGGGGAAGGAAGGGGAGTTATGAAGTGATGCAGCTTCCCTGATTGCTCAAGGGAAGGCTCACTGTTACACCTCTAGCATTAAGAAGGGCTCAAGAATCTGCCCGCAGTGTGAGAGACCCAGGTTTGATCCCTGGGTCAGAAAGATCCTCTGGAGAAGGGAACAGCAACCCGCTTCAATTTTCTTGCCTGGAGAGTCCCATGGATAGAAGAGCTTGGCGGGATGCACTCCAGGAGGTTGCAAAGGGTCGGACATGACTGAAGTGACTCAGCACATGCACAGCATTTCAGTTCTGGACATGGATGGTGGTCATTGCACAACCATGTGGCTGTTCCGAATGCCACCGAACTGTACACTAAAAAAAAAAAATGTTAAAATGTTTTTAGGTTATATATTTTTTACCCAATTTTTAAAGATACATTATTGTGAGAAAAAAAGAATAAGGAAGAAGTGTTCTAAGCAGTCCAGGTGGGAGAGAAAAGTCTAGACAGAAGAAGCATCTTGTACTAAAGCACAGACATACAAAGGCAGCTGGTGCACTCTGGAAATAGCAAAAGTGCCCCAAGCACGTGAGCCACACAGAGGTAGCCACGGTGGCTGAATGCCCTGCTAGGGAGTTTGCGTGCCAGTCTGCGGGCTCTACTTAGAGCACTCAGACCGGGAGGAACCCAGGGAGGGCCATGGCACCACCTCTAGAGAGAGAGTGAAAGAGAAACTGCTTTCCAAACGGCCCCAGCTCCCCAGACTTGTGGTCGCCCTCCGTGGTCCAGCGCTGCGGTGAGAGTGACTCAAGACATCCACCTCCCAGGGCCCCCAGCTGAAGGCAAGAGGGAATCCCCTGAAAAAAAAAGAAACAGGGCAGCATTGGTGGGAGCCTGGTGTGGGAAGCTGCTCTCCGCTGTGTGGTTCTCCCCGCATGGCAGAGCCTGTTTAGGTGGCAGCCAAATGATGATGGGGACCTTGTCTCCCTACAGGCTCACCCTGTGGTTTCCACCAACTCACCAGGAGGCAAGATCTGTAGGCTCGAAGGGGAATCTGGGCGTGAGGAGTGGGAGGAGAGCCTCTGTGAAATTTTTGAATCACGTGAACTTGGGAAATCCCGACTCTGCAACTTATAAACAGTGACCTTGAGCAGCTCTATGTCTGTATATGGGTCTCAGCTTGTCCATCTATGCAATAAAGACACTAGACCACTAAGTCCATTGTTACACCTCTAACATTAAGAAGGGCAGGACATAACTGAACATGTGTTAGTACTCAACAATCAAATACACACACACACACACACACACACACACACACAAGGATGGGGCAAAATGTTCTTTCTTTTCCCCTTGAGTCTTTCTAGTCCGTGTTTAGTCTAGGTTTGGCAACATCAAGTTTCCTCTGTGATTTCCCTCTCTCCAGTTCCCTTGGTTTCTTCCTCTTAAATTTTCTTCTTTGTAAGGGTAGGGGGAGCATGAGAGGTAGCTTGGGATCCTATGAATGGAAGGAAAAGAATGAAGGCAAATCTTCTCCCATCTAGCCACAGGGTAAAACATGGATAAAATAGGCAAAACTAGTAAACTCAACTCTTCACTAAAAATGGAGTGTTCTACTCAAAATACCACTTGGTCTTTTCAAAGGAAGAAAGTCAAGATATACATATACATATAATTCTTTCTTGAGATTATATATATATATATATACACATATATGTATATATATATATATATGCCCTCAAGAAAGAATTTGCTGGAAATTGGATTGTTCAAGGTCAATTTACCAAATTATCAATTGGTTTCATTACTTAAAAATGTCCTTAACATCGGAGTTTCACCACCATGACAGCAAAAACTGTTCATGCCCTAGGTAGGTGGGCTCGTCTTGAGACAGTGCAGGCTCTGCCCCTGTCACCAACTGACTTCAAAGTGCCCTGAGAGTCTCCATGCCAGCCAGCCGGAGGGGGATAAGCTCATGGGTTAGCCTGTGTGGGAGGTGCACATTCCTGGTGTACACATCCCATGGCCTCTGAGCCGTGTGTCTACCTACAAAGGGGACTGGGAATGTCATCCCTAAGCAGGCAGCCTCTCCACAGCGACCATCGTGGGAGCCCTGAGAGGGAAGACACTTACCCTCAGGGGACCACCAGCCATCTCTGCCACAAAAGTGTTTCAAACACGAAGCTCTTCTCAGAGGCTCAGCATCCTGTGGGCCAACACATTTGGGCCTTTTCTTGTATATGACCACTTACTCTGTTTTGGCAGACTTACATTCCGTGGCTGCCCCTGCCCAAATGTGGAGTATGTGAATAAGTGGACTCTTCCTTAAACATGGCTCTCTTGTGTGGCCTTGTGTTTGACCCCAGCTTTGGCATCTTCATCCATCTGGCCTTGGCCTCCGGCTCCACCTCACCTCTGCACCTGCCCTGGCGTCTCCCTTGGCCCTACCTTTTCACAAATGGTGTCCCATTCAACACAACCTATTGTTTTCTCTGTTTTTAAAAACCTGTGCCCTGTCCACCTTGGAGGGTAAGGCCTATAGAGTTCTAGGAAGCACAGTCTGGAGGTAGAAAGCTTAGCTCTCAGAGATTAAATGGCTACACAAGAGAGACCACATTTTGAGTTCTTTGTGATAACAATGGAAGAGGGAGCCACTGAGCTTTGCAGCTGAGAAAGCTAACGCTGTCCTGGCCTCTCTTTGCCCTCATCACACAAACCTCCATAAACACATTGTTTAAATGCAGGAAATGGAAAAAGAAGGCGGGACTTTTGCTCCCAGCAACATGGAGTAACAGGGACCAATTTACCCCTACTCTGAAACAACAACAAAGGAAAGAAACAGAAAAATACATAAAATGTCAAATCATAGGAGTCACAAAACAGAAGACAACCGTGCCTGAGAGACCAGAAGCAGATTGTCCCAATATACTGCTTTAGGAGAATTCTCTGGCGGTGGCACTTGCGGGACAACTGAGGCAGAGCCTGCAGACTCCTGGAGTCGAGGAGATGGGCTGGAAGTCCAGGGGACCAAAGCAGCCAGAGTTCATGATACAGAGCCTCAGAGAAGAGAGCTTGCACAGTGAAAGGACCTCAGAAATCTGCATACAACCCTTTGTGCACCAATCGACCACACAACATGTGAAGAAACTACCTGAAGTGGAGGGAAGGATTGGAGGACAAAGGTCCTAAGGCTCACACAGGGCTGGGAATAGTGCCTACAGACTAAAAAAGCTCATACTTGACATGGCATGGGGTGAAGCACTCAGGAAGGTCTTGCCTGAGTAATGAAGAATAACCAGCCCTGTGCTGCTCTAGACCCACTCTGTTGTTTAGTCGCTCAGTTGTGTCTGACTGTTTGGACCGTAGCCCACCAGGCTCCTCTATCCATGGGTTTCTCCAGGCAGGAATACTGGAATGGGTAGCCTTTCCCTTCTCCAGGGGATCTTCCCAACCCAGGGATTGAACCCACTTGCATTGGCAGGCAGATTTCCTTACCACTAAACCCACCTGCAAAGTACTTAGACCTATCTAGTGAATTGTACTAGTTAGACCTGAATCACAGTGTACTTAACTGTATCCCAGAACAAAACTGGAAATATATAGGGACACACCATGTCCAACACCAACAAGGTAAAACTCACAATGCCTGATATCCAATCAAAAATTACCAGGCGGGACTTCCCTGGTGGTCCAGTGGCTAAGACTCTGCACCCCCAATGCAGGAGGCCAGAGTTCAATCCCTGGTCAGGGAGCTAGATCCCACATACCCCAACTAAGAGTTCATATGCTAAAAGTTCCCCTGCTGCGACTAAGACCTGGTGCAGTCCGATAAATAAATGAAATAAATATTAAAAAAAAAAAAAAAAGATTACCAGTCATGCAAACAGGAAAACATGACCCATAGTGAGGCCAACCAATCAAAACCATCTCAGAAGTGACACAAAGGTTAGAATCAGCAGAGAAAAACCTTAGTGGGTATTATAACTGCACTTCCAATGTTCAAAGAGTTAAGTAGACATGGGGAATATACAAAAGACCCAACTAAGACTTCTAGAGATGAAGTCTGTCTGAGATTTTCAAACACACTGATGGGATTAGCACTGATTTAGACATTGTAAGAAAAAAGTGAACTTGAAAGTATAACAATTACACTTATGCAAATGAAGCAGAGAGAAAACAGAACTTTAAAAAAATAAAAGTATCAGTGAACTGTGGGACAACTGGACCAACTTGCTTTGAGTTTTACCTCTCCAAACTTTTCCTTTCAGAACCTCAAATGCAGGGGGATCCCAACCAAGGGCAGTTCTGTCTTTCCACTGGTGCTTTGACTGAAAGGGTTTTTAAGGCGGGGGGGGGGGGGTTACACTTTTTAAACCTTTTATTTTAAGTGAAATATACCTATAGATAATTACATACGTCATGAGTGTCCAACTCACTTATTATCAAAAATACTTATGAAAATGTTTTATTTTGGAATAATGTTAGATTTACATGAAAGTTTCAGCCATAGCACAAAGTTTCTTGTACACACTTCATCCAGTTTCCTCATGTTCATGTTTTACATAGCTACAGGTCAACTGGGTACATTATTAATAACCATATTCAGATTTTGCCAGGTTTTCTCCACTGATGCCCTTATTCTTTTTCAGGATCCAACCCAAAATACTATGTTGCATCTAGTCCCTAAAGGTTTAAATTGAAACCCTGAACCAAAGGGTTGCCTTGTGGGGAGTCAGCCATCAGAAGTAATCAATAATGGCCCTCTGGGACACTAGTCGCTAGCCACACTTTGTATCCACAAGGACAGACACAAACTAGAGTTCTCTGTTGGAAATCCCCCAGTATACATTACCAGAGGAACATGTGCTCACTTGGGGAAAAAATAAAACAGACACCTGAAAAGTAAGACTACAAAAAAATTATAATAAAAACAGCAAATGAAGCACCATGTATTGTATAAAACAGAAGACTTGACCAAGAATTTAAAGTAAATATAATAAATAATTGGATTATGAGATAGGGACAGCAAATTAGTTTAAACACAAGTCAAAATATTCACATTATATCAGATAAATATAGATAAATTATAGGACAGATTTAGCTGAAGAATACATTAGTGAGCTGAACAATCAAATTGAGGAATTCTCCCAGATGGCAACAATTATATATACATATATATATTTTTTTTTTAAGAAATATAAAAGTAAAAAAATCTAAGAAATAAGAGATTAGAAGTGAAAGTTTCAATATCCCAATAATAGGAATTCTAAAGAGAGACAAAAAGGAAAACAGGAGAAAATATTTGAACAAATAAATGGACATTAATTTTCTAGAATTAAGGAAAGATGAAAGACTTCACATTTAAAGGAGACTGAGAATGAAAACCCATACTTAGATTGTAGTGGTATTTTTTTAATTGTCCTAAAGGCAAAGGTAAAATTTCTCTGCGAAAGCAGAGAAATATCTAGAGAAAGAGTACACTATCTGCAGAGAGGCAGTAGTCTTTGCAAAAGAACTGCTGGATACAAGAAATACGAAGTAATTTTTTTAATGGAAAAGAAATTAAAAGGTAGAACTTTATATCCAAAAATTGGTATTAAAATATGAAGGGTAATAAAAAAAATTATCAGATATATAAGGTACCAAAAGGGTTACATTGAATATAATTAAAAATAATTCTAGGAAAAGCAATCAAAATTTAAGAGCTGTAAGTCTAGGAATGTAACCAAAAAAATCTAGCATAATTGAAAAAAAAAGAAATTATTTTCATGTAACAATGGCATAGTAATGGGGGTGGGGAAGAAACTGAAGAGCATGAGAGCAGACTGAAGTATTTGGGGTTTTTTAGGGGAAAGATATAAATCCTGATAACTTTAATACACCAATAGGATAAATTTTAAAATATATGTTAATCTTAAGTTTAAAGCAATCATCAGATGCACAAAATAGCGTAGAACTTTTAAACCAGCTGAAGAAAATTCAATACGTCCAGTGATAAGCAAGAACAGAAAGAAATAGAAGGCATATAAATGAAACATTTGTATAAAATGACAACTAAGTTTAAATATAAAATAAATATGAATGGGCTGTCTCAATTAGAAGAGAACAACAGTAAGACTGGGCATTTTTTTTTTTAGAGAAGGACTTTTTTTTTTTTTTTTTTTATCTTTTGGTGAGTGGGGTGGGAAGGGTGGGGATGGGCGGGCCACTTCTATTGGTCTTTTATTTCTCTATCTTCATCAGTCTTTGTTCTTTGGCTCCTGTGGGCCTCCCATCACGGTGGCCTCTGTTGTCGCAGAGCTCTGCTCTGGGCGCATGCGCGCCAGAGTTCCGGCTTGGTAATTGGACACATCAGTCCAGCCGCTCCGTGGCACGTGGGATCTTCCCAGGCCAGGGATCGAACTGGCTCCCCTTGCGCTGCAAGGCGGTGTCCTTACCCACTGGACCACCAGGGGAAGCCCTGACTGGGCATTTTTTAAAAATTCAACATTATATTATCTACAAAAGACAGTAAAATACAAAAAGTTAAAAACAGAAGAGTTAAACCTTCCACAGTAATGAATTTGAAAACCTACATGAAATTGATTAATTCTAAAATATAGAAAATGCAATATTGATACAAAAAAGTAAAGAACTTAAATAGACCAAAGAATGTTACAGAAATGTAAATAGTAGCCAAAGACTTTCTATTTAAAAAGAAAAAAAAAAAATTTAATTCTGGCCTCTTTTGTTGGTTTTTTATCCATTTATCTTCATCTATGTTTATTCTTGGGCGTGTGTGGGACTCCCATCGCATTGGCCTCTCTCATTGCAGAGCACCGGCTCTGGGCACATGCGCTCCAGCACTGGCTCCTAGTTGGACACACTAGTCCAGTTGCTCCGTGGCACGTGGGATCCTCCCAGGCCAGGGATTGAACCGGTGCCCCTTGCACTGCAAGGCCATCTCTTTACCCACTGGACCGCCGGGGAAGCCCAAGACTTTCTATTTTTCTCCCAAATACACCAGGCATAGTATATGTGGTCTATTGTTTGAATCTCCATCATTGAATATCAGCTTCATGAGGGCATGGACTTGTTTGTTCATTGCTATATCCCCAGTGCTTTTAGAATAATGTGGACACCAAGTAAATTGTCACTGAATGGAAGGATCAATGGATGAGTAAACGGTTGGATAAAGTGAGTTGAAAACTCTTTCTTAAATTGTTATCTATACTGAGGATAGATAAGCTCTGAGATTCACAGAGATAGAGGGTAGGTACTGGAGATTGATCAGGAGAACATAGTCTAAACAATCATAGGCAATATGTAAATGAATCTGTATGGCTATGTTCAAATAAAGCTTTATTTACAAAAAGTTGCTGCATTTGGCTCAAAGACCAGAGTTTATCTACCCCAATTTAAAGTACTATAGTTTCCATTACTAACTTGAGAAGAAATGGAAAATTCAACTACTTTTATAACAATATAAAAACTTGAGTTAATAGTTTTTCAATCTTCCCACAAAGAAATTATGGGTTACAGATGGATCTCCAGGTGGATCCTCTAAACTTTCATAGAACAGATAATTCCAACTATATATAAATTCTTCCAGACAGTAAACAAAGATTAAATTCCTCAACTTATTTTTATGAAGCCAACAAAGTCTAGATAACAAACCAGACAAGGAGGAAAAGTGTACAGCCCCCACCTAACTGCAAACATGTACACAAATACAAGATTTTTAAATAACACTAGACAGGTAAGAACCCCCTTCATGATACAGAGCCTCAGAGAAGAGAGCTTGCACAGTGAAAGGACCTCAGAAATCTGCATACAACCCTTTGTGCACCAATCGACCACACAACATGTGAAGAAACTACCTGAAGTGGAGGGAAGGATTGGAGGACAAAGGTCCTAAGGCTCACACAGGGCTGGGAATAGTGCCTACAGACTAAAAAAGCTCATACTTGACATGGCATGGGGTGAAGCACTCAGGAAGGTCTTGCCTGAGTAATGAAGAATAACCAGCCCTGTGCTGCTCTAGACCCACTCTGTTGTTTAGTCGCTCAGTTGTGTCTGACTGTTTGGACCGTAGCCCACCAGGCTCCTCTATCCATGGGTTTCTCCAGGCAGGAATACTGGAATGGGTAGCCTTTCCCTTCTCCAGGGGATCTTCCCAACCCAGGGATTGAACCCACTTGCATTGGCAGGCAGATTTCCTTACCACTAAACCCACCTGCAAAGTACTTAGACCTATCTAGTGAATTGTACTAGTTAGACCTGAATCACAGTGTACTTAACTGTATCCCAGAACAAAACTGGAAATATATAGGGACACACCATGTCCAACACCAACAAGGTAAAACTCACAATGCCTGATATCCAATCAAAAATTACCAGGCGGGACTTCCCTGGTGGTCCAGTGGCTAAGACTCAGCACTCCATATGAAGGAGGCCAGAGTTCAATCCCTGGTCAGGGAGCTAGATCCCACATACCCCAACTAAGAGTTCATATGCTAAAAGTTCCCCTGCTGCGACTAAGACCTGGTGCAGTCCGATAAATAAATGAAATAAATATTAAAAAAAAAAAAAAAAGATTACCAGTCATGCAAACAGGAAAACATGACCCATAGTGAGGCCAACCAATCAAAACCATCTCAGAAGTGACACAAAGGTTAGAATCAGCAGAGAAAAACCTTAGTGGGTATTATAACTGCACTTCCAATGTTCAAAGAGTTAAGTAGACATGGGGAATATACAAAAGACCCAACTAAGACTTCTAGAGATGAAGTCTGTCTGAGATTTTCAAACACACTGATGGGATTAGCACTGATTTAGACATTGTAAGAAAAAAGTGAACTTGAAAGTATAACAATTACACTTATGCAAATGAAGCAGAGAGAAAACAGAACTTTAAAAAAATAAAAGTATCAGTGAACTGTGGGACAACTGGACCAACTTGCTTTGAGTTTTACCTCTCCAAACTTTTCCTTTCAGAACCTCAAATGCAGGGGGATCCCAACCAAGGGCAGTTCTGTCTTTCCACTGGTGCTTTGACTGAAAGGGTTTTTAAGGCGGGGGGGGGGTGGTTACACTTTTTAAACCTTTTATTTTAAGTGAAATATACCTATAGATAATTACATACGTCATGAGTGTCCAACTCACTTATTATCAAAAATACTTATGAAAATGTTTTATTTTGGAATAATGTTAGATTTACATGAAAGTTTCAGCCATAGCACAAAGTTTCTTGTACACACTTCATCCAGTTTCCCCTCATGTTCATGTTTTACATAGCTACAGGTCAACTGGGTACATTATTAATAACCATATTCAGATTTTGCCAGGTTTTCTCCACTGATGCCCTTATTCTTTTTCAGGATCCAACCCAAAATACTATGTTGCATCTAGTCCCTAAAGGTTTAAATTGAAACCCTGAACCAAAGGGTTGCCTTGTGGGGAGTCAGCCATCAGAAGTAATCAATAATGGCCCTCTGGGACACTAGTCGCTAGCCACACTTTGTATCCACAAGGACAGACACAAACTAGAGTTCTCTGTTGGAAATCCCCCAGTATACATTACCAGAGGAACATGTGCTCACTTGGGGAAAAAATAAAACAGACACCTGAAAAGTAAGACTAAAACAACATTATAATAAAAACAGCAAATGAAGCACCATGTATTGTATAAAACAGAAGACTTGACCAAGAATTTAAAGTAAATATAATAAATAATTGGATTATGAGATAGGGACAGCAAATTAGTTTAAACACAAGTCAAAATATTCACATTATATCAGATAAATATAGATAAATTATAGGACAGATTTAGCTGAAGAATACATTAGTGAGCTGAACAATCAAATTGAGGAATTCTCCCAGATGGCAACAATTATATATACATATATATATTTTTTTTTTAAGAAATATAAAAGTAAAAAAATCTAAGAAATAAGAGATTAGAAGTGAAAGTTTCAATATCCCAATAATAGGAATTCTAAAGAGAGACAAAAAGGAAAACAGGAGAAAATATTTGAACAAATAAATGGACATTAATTTTCTAGAATTAAGGAAAGATGAAAGACTTCACATTTAAAGGAGACTGAGAATGAAAACCCATACTTAGATTGTAGTGGTATTTTTTTAATTGTCCTAAAGGCAAAGGTAAAATTTCTCTGCGAAAGCAGAGAAATATCTAGAGAAAGAGTACACTATCTGCAGAGAGGCAGTAGTCTTTGCAAAAGAACTGCTGGATACAAGAAATACGAAGTAATTTTTTTAATGGAAAAGAAATTAAAAGGTAGAACTTTATATCCAAAAATTGGTATTAAAATATGAAGGGTAATAAAAAAAATTATCAGATATATAAGGTACCAAAAGGGTTACATTGAATATAATTAAAAATAATTCTAGGAAAAGCAATCAAAATTTAAGAGCTGTAAGTCTAGGAATGTAACCAAAAAAATCTAGCATAATTGAAAAAAAAAGAAATTATTTTCATGTAACAATGGCATAGTAATGGGGGTGGGGAAGAAACTGAAGAGCATGAGAGCAGACTGAAGTATTTGGGGTTTTTTAGGGGAAAGATATAAATCCTGATAACTTTAATACACCAATAGGATAAATTTTAAAATATATGTTAATCTTAAGTTTAAAGCAATCATCAGATGCACAAAATAGCGTAGAACTTTTAAACCAGCTGAAGAAAATTCAATACGTCCAGTGATAAGCAAGAACAGAAAGAAATAGAAGGCATATAAATGAAACATTTGTATAAAATGACAACTAAGTTTAAATATAAAATAAATATGAATGGGCTGTCTCAATTAGAAGAGAACAACAGTAAGACTGGGCATTTTTTTTTTTAGAGAAGGACTTTTTTTTTTTTTTTTTTATCTTTTGGTGAGTGGGGTGGGAAGGGTGGGGGATGGGCGGGCCACTTCTATTGGTCTTTTATTTCTCTATCTTCATCAGTCTTTGTTCTTTGGCTCCTGTGGGCCTCCCATCACGGTGGCCTCTGTTGTCGCAGAGCTCTGCTCTGGGCGCATGCGCGCCAGAGTTCCGGCTTGGTAATTGGACACATCAGTCCAGCCGCTCCGTGGCACGTGGGATCTTCCCAGGCCAGGGATCGAACTGGCTCCCCTTGCGCTGCAAGGCGGTGTCCTTACCCACTGGACCACCAGGGGAAGCCCTGACTGGGCATTTTTTAAAAATTCAACATTATATTATCTACAAAAGACAGTAAAATACAAAAAGTTAAAAACAGAAGAGTTAAACCTTCCACAGTAATGAATTTGAAAACCTACATGAAATTGATTAATTCTAAAATATAGAAAATGCAATATTGATACAAAAAAGTAAAGAACTTAAATAGACCAAAGAATGTTACAGAAATGTAAATAGTAGCCAAAGACTTTCTATTTAAAAAGAAAAAAAAAAAATTTAATTCTGGCCTCTTTTGTTGGTTTTTTATTTATTTATTTTCATCCATCTTTATTCTTTGGCCTGTGTGGGCCTCCCATCGCATTGGCCTCTCTCATTGCAGAGCACCGGCTCTGGGCACGTGCACTTCAGAGCACTGGCTCGTAATTGGGCACACCAGTCCAGCCGCTCTGTGGCATGTGGGATCTTCCCAGGCCAGGTATCGAACTGGTGCCCCTTGCACTGCAAGGCCATCTCTTTACCCACTGGACCGCCGGGGAAGCCCAAGACTTTCTATTTTTCTCCCAAATACACCAGGCATAGTATATGTGGTCTATTGTTTGAATCTCCATCATTGAATATCAGCTTCATGAGGGCATGGACTTGTTTGTTCATTGCTATATCCCCAGTGCTTTTAGAATAATGTGGACACCAAGTAAATTGTCACTGAATGGAAGGATCAATGGATGAGTAAACGGTTGGATAAAGTGAGTTGAAAACTCTTTCTTAAATTGTTATCTATACTGAGGATAGATAAGCTCTGAGATTCACAGAGATAGAGGGTAGGTACTGGAGATTGATCAGGAGAACATAGTCTAAACAATCATAGGCAATATGTAAATGAATCTGTATGGCTATGTTCAAATAAAGCTTTATTTACAAAAAGTTGCTGCATTTGGCTCAAAGACCAGAGTTTATCTACCCCAATTTAAAGTACTATAGTTTCCATTACTAACTTGAGAAGAAATGGAAAATTCAACTACTTTTATAACAATATAAAAACTTGAGTTAATAGTTTTTCAATCTTCCCACAAAGAAATTATGGGTTACAGATGGATCTCCAGGTGGATCCTCTAAACTTTCATAGAACAGATAATTCCAACTATATATAAATTCTTCCAGACAGTAAACAAAGATTAAATTCCTCAACTTATTTTTATGAAGCCAACAAAGTCTAGATAACAAACCAGACAAGGAGGAAAAGTGTACAGCCCCCACCTAACTGCAAACATGTACACAAATACAAGATTTTTTTAAATAAACACATAGACAGGTAACGAACAGCTGGATAGCAATCTTAACTAAGGAATGTTTAAAAAGAAATACATCATGACCAGATATAGGATGGTCCTCTATCTCATCTTTTTCTTAAAAAAAGAAATAGAACACTTTCACATTGAGAAATCAATTGATGTAATTAAATTGGGAAATTAAAACGAGGAAATTATATAATCAGAGTCAATAGTTTCAGAGAAAGAAACATAATGAAGCCAGTCATGAATGAACACTGGGGAAAACCACTTAAGACAAACTAGTACTAGGAGGTAGGTTCCTTAACCTGATAAAAAGGTAACTACCAAGAATCTTCCACAAGCATCATATCTAAAAATGCAGCCCTTACAATCTCTTTTTAATTAGAAAAAGAGCAAAATAATCTCCACTCGAACTCCTATTCAACATTAAATCAAAATAGAAATAGAGGTTTAGGAATAGAATGAAACAAAACTGTCGTTATTCCAAGTGAGGTTTTTTTTTATCTTCAAAGACAATACAAGAGAAGGCATAAAGCATTAGGACTAATAAGAGTAGTATCATGCATAAGGTCTTATTATATAAGGTCTTCCCAGAAGGCTAGTGGTGAAGAACCAGCTTGCCAATGCAGGAGATGTAAAGAAGCAGGGGTTTGATCCCTAGGTCAGGAAGATCCCCTGGAGAAGGAAACAGAGACCCACTCCTGTATTCTTTTCTCTTTTTTTGGCCACTTCTATTGGTCTTTCATTTATCTATTTTCATCCATCTTTGTTCTTTGGCCTGTGTGGGCCTCCCATCACAATGGCCCCTCTCACCACAGAGCACTGGCTCTGAGCACATGAGCTCCAGAGCTCCAGCTCGGTAGTTGGACACATTGGTCCAGCCACTCCACTGCACATGGCATCTTCCCAGGCCAGGAATCGAACCGGCGCCCCTTGCACTGCAAGGTGGTGTCCTTACCCACTGGACCACCAGGGAAGCCCCACTCCTGTATTCTTGCCTGGAGAATCCCATGGACAGAAGAGCCTGACGGGCTACAGTCCATGGGATCGCAAAGAGTTGGACACGACTGAAGTGACTTAGCACGCACTTGCACGCATATCATTATAGGAATGTCATACAACAAAATACTATCTAACAGATAAAATAAATGAACTAGATCTATATTATTAATATTAATATGGCTAAATCTCAGTGTTAGGTGAAAATCAGAAGCCAACTGAAAAGGGGTACAAGCAGTATGACAGTATTTCTGAATTAGACGTGAAACACCTCTCTTGGTGCTCCAGCGGAATCAAAGCTCCCATCCCACCACGCACCCTATCAGTCAGGGAGCTCTTTCTCCACTCAAGTATGCTCTGCCAGTAATGAAATTGTATTTGGTGCAAACAAAACAGACTTTTACTCAGTAGTCAGAGAACGAAGGGAAGCTCCCACTCTAAAAGCACCTTCTACCCTCAAAAGAAGGAAGGAAGGGAACTTTCAGGGCTAGGAAGCAGATAGGGCTCGGGGAAAGCGGCAGAGATGCCCAAGGGCAGACCAGGCATGTGCAGTCTTCCACGCTCCCTCTCACGTGGCACAAATTGGGACTAGCAGAGCACAGATCCCCACTTTAGGCAGAGATCTTAGTAAGGTAACGAAGCAAAGAGCATGTCAGGGTAGCCCCCTGGTTTTATCTGCACAGATCCCGTTCCCATGGTCTTCCGAGAGGGTTACAGCTGACTAACCACTATATAATCTCTCAAAGTACAGCCACAAAGCATCTCTGCCAAACACCAGGTACTTTTGAAGCAAACAGAGATATGTCAGTGTAAGTGTCCTTCAACTCTCAGGGGTTGCTATGGAAAGACAGAGATAAATCAAGGCATGGAAAGGAGTGACCTTTAGCCTACTTTGCCTGCCATCTTGGATTTAGCTTCCTCCATCTAGGTTTGTCTTAGGCCTTTGTGATGTCCTGTTGATAAAGCAAAACTAGCCTCTGTGATTAGGAAAAAAAAAAAAAAAAGAACACAAAATAGGGGCCTCGGCTGCATAGCATGGATAAGGAGAACACTGCTTATGAAATGTTTTAAATACACAAAGCAGTGCGCCATACTGGTGTTAACTCACATAGAAACAAAGTAATATTGAGCACTGAGAAGTGGCCTACTCACTTGAGAGTTACCTCTGGAGGGAGTTTTACTTTCTTTCTAAGGCAAATGTTAACATTTTTTCTAGCTAGCGACGGGTATGTTGGAGCTTTTGACATTATTTTCTGTCATTTTCTGTAAACTTGAAATCTTCCCTGACTGAATTTGTGTTTAACAGAAAAAGAGCCATGATCACAACTGTCTTAAGAGGAGGCTCTGGCTGCACCTGTGAGTGTAGAAAGGAGAACCCATCCACCTGGGGGTCCCCAGGACAGAGGCTTACCTTTCACCATGGGGGAGTCAGGAGTGACACAGTCCTCTCTACCCTGAGGCTCCCTGCTCTGCCGCCTGCTCTGCAGGCTCCCTGGGACGACAGGCTACGTGGGTCAGGGTCACTGTTAGTAAGGGAGGCAGTCCAGTCCGTATTGATCTCCCAGTACCCTGTCCCACAGATCTGATCTCCTGCTTCCCATCTAGTGTTGTCTGAGGCTAAGTTTGAAATCCTCTTCCATGGAAGGCAGGCCGTAAGAAACTTATTTGTTTACCCTTGGAATGCATTACAAGCACAGGCTTTGCGGGGCTCGGGGCGGGGTGGGGGGGGGGTGGGGCGGGGTGCAGTCATCTCCTTAATCCTTTCATCTGAAGAAAGAGAAGGGCCGCATTTTGAGAAGAAATTATGACCACGTCTGGCTGCTACAGTGGCTCAAGACTTCAACTTTTAACACTGGGTGGTATCCACCCGTTCTTAAAATACAGTGAATTTAAAGCTGGGTCAAGGAAAGTAAAAGAAAAATATAGGATACCGTTTTGTGCCAAGTAAGGATATGCTCTGGCTTCCCTTGTGGCTCAGTGGTAAAGAACCTGCCTACCAATGCCAGATCGCTTGGAGAAGGAAATGGCAACCCACTCCAGTATTTTTGTCTGTGAAATCCCATGGACAGAGGAGCCTGGTGGGCTACAGTCCGTGGAGTCTCAAAGAGTCAGAGACGACTTAGCCAGCACCTAAACAACAAGGAAGTGGTCATAGAGTAATGAGAACATGTCAAAGGAACCAGGAGACAAAAGGAAGGTGTTCCCCACTGAACAAATCCAGTATAGTTAGGTCATTGGAATTCATGGGATAAATTAAAAACTCATTGAATAAAACAAGAATCCATGAAACTATAGTGATACGAATTAATAAATGAATACACAAATTGATGGAGAAGAGAGGAAAGTGCTTCTTTACAGTAGAACAACAACTACTAATACAGATAGGATGAAAAAAAATGCTTATGGGTTTGGAATATGAAGGAAAAAGGAAGCTTTGAAAGTATGAAAGACAAAAGGTAGGAGAGGCCCAGTGCACATGCTGATTGAGAAACAAAACATACACCCTGCTGTCAGAAGAAAGAAGCCGACTACTTCCCCACCTCACCTCTCTGAGAAAAGTCCACTTTCTTATTGATCACTCTGAGTCATCATCATGTTTTCACATGCTCCCCCTCCCCGTGGCCTGCACCACTGCATCCCAAGTGAAACAAGCGAAGAAAAAAAAAAAAAATGGTGGATGGACTGCCACTTTGGGGAGAAAGGGCAACACGGAACTGTAGAATTCATATTACCTGCGCTGAGAAATGGAAACTGGCTTTGTACCTTTCTTGCCGTGTGACCTTGAAAATCCCTCGTTCTTTATGCTCCAGTTATCCCATGTGTACAACAGGGATTCACATGATTTCTCTACCTCACTGCATAGTGATTAGGATCTAATTATTCGCCACGTAAGAGGGTGCTTGTAAGCCACCATGCCAACAGACACTTAGGGTATACAGCATAAAGGAAACTTCTTAAGAAAGGACTGGGGACAGACGTCATGGTCCATCTGCTGGAGACAGGCCAAGGTCCCAATCATTATTTTTTCAACTTGAATAATGCACTGAAGGCTTTTTATAAAAGGAAAGTCTCAGACTGCAAGCACTGACTTCAGTGACTCTTTTATATTTCCTGTACATAAAGAACCATAAAACTAGCTTTTGAGTTCTTGTCTTTCCTGTGTAATTTATTTATCAGCATCTTTTAAAGCCGCCTATGAATAATGGCGCTTAGGAGCAGGGAGTCAGGTGGTTCTGGGTTGAAGGCCTGAGGAAAAGAGGGAGAGTGGAAGAGCAGGCTGTAAAAAGAGAATGTCTCACCTTATCCTTGTTTTCCTTTCTCCCACAGAGACTATAGGTAGCTACTATAACTAGGATCAGCACAACTGCTATGGGCTGAATCGCGCCTCCCCCCAAATTCAGGTGGTGAAGTCCTAACCCCCAGCACCCCAGACCATGACCATACTTGGAGACAGGGACTTGCAACAGATGCACGTAAACTACGGCCATTGGGACGGGTCCTCATCTAATCTGGTGGAGGCCATTAAAGATTAGGAAACAGAGAGGCACGGAGAGAAGACTGTGAAGAAGTCGAAGGGGAGGGAGACGAGGGAGGATACAGGGAGCAGGCTGCCCCTTGCAAGCCAGAGGGAAGCTTCAGAGGAAACCAAACCTACTGACCCTTAATCCTGGACTTCCAGCCTCCACATCTATGAGAAAAAAATATATTTATGTTGTCGAAGCCACCCAGGCTGTGATATTTTTTTATTAGACTAGGTTGACTTACAAAATTACGTAAAGTTCAAGATTTTCTCTTTTAGAGCTACATTGTGATTTGTTTCTTCAGAAGAATACCACGTCAAAACAGAAGATACTGTTGTAAATATTTAGAATTTGCATATGTGAGTACAGACAGAGGCTGGGGCTCAGGGGACTGGCGGCAGGAGGTTGGGGTGTTTCACCTGTTTCTAACCCACGAAGACTGCCTGATGGGCTCAAGGCTCAGGTTAGATAAAATTTTCACGTAAGAGGGTGCTTGTAAGCCACCATGCCAACAGACACTTAGGGTATACAGCATAAAGGAAACTTCTTAAGAAAGGACTGGGGACAGACGTCATGGTCCATCTGCTGGAGACAGGCCAAGGTCCCAATCATTATTTTTTCAACTTGAATAATGCACTGAAGGCTTTTTATAAAAGGAAAGTCTCAGACTGCAAGCACTGACTTCAGTGACTCTTTTATATTTCCTGTACATAAAGAACCATAAAACTAGCTTTTGAGTTCTTGTCTTTCCTGTGTAATTTATTTATCAGCATCTTTTAAAGCCGCCTATGAATAATGGCGCTTAGGAGCAGGGAGTCAGGTGGTTCTGGGTTGAAGGCCTGAGGAAAAGAGGGAGAGTGGAAGAGCAGGCTGTAAAAAGAGAATGTCTCACCTTATCCTTGTTTTCCTTTCTCCCACAGAGACTATAGGTAGCTACTATAACTAGGATCAGCACAACTGCTATGGGCTGAATCGCGCCTCCCCCCAAATTCAGGTGGTGAAGTCCTAACCCCCAGCACCCCAGACCATGACCATACTTGGAGACAGGGACTTGCAACAGATGCACGTAAACTACGGCCATTGGGACGGGTCCTCATCTAATCTGGTGGAGGCCATTAAAGATTAGGAAACAGAGAGGCACGGAGAGAAGACTGTGAAGAAGTCGAAGGGGAGGGAGACGAGGGAGGATACAGGGAGCAGGCTGCCCCTTGCAAGCCAGAGGGAAGCTTCAGAGGAAACCAAACCTACTGACCCTTAATCCTGGACTTCCAGCCTCCACATCTATGAGAAAAAAATATATTTATGTTGTCGAAGCCACCCAGGCTGTGATATTTTTTTATTAGACTAGGTTGACTTACAAAATTACGTAAAGTTCAAGATTTTCTCTTTTAGAGCTACATTGTGATTTGTTTCTTCAGAAGAATACCACGTCAAAACAGAAGATACTGTTGTAAATATTTAGAATTTGCATATGTGAGTACAGACAGAGGCTGGGGCTCAGGGGACTGGCGGCAGGAGGTTGGGGTGTTTCACCTGTTTCTAACCCACGAAGACTGCCTGATGGGCTCAAGGCTCAGGTGCCAAGGGAGACCAAGCAATGATAGTCAGATTCAAAAGATTTCTTTCTAGTAGGGGCCGTGCCATACTGCAGTATATTCATAAAGTTGACATATGTAGATGTATGTATACCTACGGCTGATTCACACTGATGTTTGGCAGTAAACAACAAAACTCTGTAAGGCCATTATCCTTATATTAAAAAAATAAATTTTAAAAAGTTGAATACTTGAGCTTCCCTGGTGGTCCAGTGGGTAAAGACACCGCCTTGCAGTGCAAGGGGCACCGGTTCGATCCCTGGCCTGGGAAGATCCCACGTGCTGTGGAGCGGCTGGACCAAAGTGTCCAACTACAGAGCCAGTGATCTGGAGCACATGCGCCCAGAGCCAGTGCTCTGTGACGAGAGAGGCCACTGTGATGGGAGGCCCACACAGGCCAAAGAACAAAGATGGAAGTACCAAACAACAGTAAAAAACACAAGTCACTGAAGAAGACAATCAATATGATTCCATTCTTATAAAACTCACAAACAGGTGGCACAACTCTAGCATGCTGGAACAGATACATAGGTCATAAAACCAAAAAGGCAAGCAAGAAAGTGATTCTTCCCAAAGTGAGGATAGCGATGACCTGGAATGGGAGGGAAGGAGTAGCTGTCAGGAAGGGAACCCAGAAGATAACAGGGTGCTTGTAAGGTTCATCTCTTGCGCACAGGGGTTTGCTTTATAATTATTCATTAAATTATGCAAATTTTTGCATTTTTTTTTCTTTTTATAAATCACATTAAAAAAACAAGAGGCAAGCTAAAGCAAATATGGCTAATTAACTGTACTCAGTCCTGGAGGACCTATGTTACATCATTAATTATACTTCTCTGTAAGGTGTGGGTTTTTGTTTTTTTTCCAAATTATTATGCCAAGTGAATGAAGCTAAGCAAAAAAAGAGTACATACATTGTTTATATGGAATTTTTAGATTTCATTTGTATAAAATTCAAGAAAATGCAAAGGAATCTAAAGTGGCAGAAAGGGCTTCTCCTGGTGGTCCAGTGGAAAAGGACACCGCCTTGCAGTGCAAGGGGCACCGGTTCGATCCCTGGCCTGGGAAGATCCCATGTGCCGCGGAGCGGCTGGACTGATGTGTCCAGTCACCAAGCTAGAGCTCTGGAGCTCATGCACCCAGAGCCGGCGCTCTGCGACAACAGATGCCACTGCGATGGGAGGCCCGCAGGAGCCAAAGAACAAAGACGGATGAAAACAGAGAAATGAAAGACCAATAGAAGTGGCCCGCCCGCTCCCCTCCCTCCCCAACCCGACCCCCGCCCAAAATACATAAATAAATAAATAAATCTTTTAAAAGAAAAGAAAGTGGCAGAAAGCAGATCAGTGATTCCTGGCAGGAAGGGGGCTAGCAAAGAAGGGGCAGGAAGGAGGGAGCGTGAGGAAACTTTGCAGGGTGGTGGATATGTTCATTATGTTGATGGTGGCGGTGGATTTGTGAGTGTACATCTCATGTCAAAATATGCCAAATTACACACTTGAAAGGTGCATAGTTCATGATATGTCAGTTATGCATCAATAAAGCAAGGGGGGTGTATTATTGTTTGTTTGTTTTTTAATTTTTGGCCTCTTTTATTGGCTTTTTATTTATTTATTTTCATCCATCTTTATTCTTTGGCCTGTGTGGGCCTCCCATCACAGTGGCCTCTCTGGTTGCAGAGCACTGGCTCTGGGTGCATGCGCCCCAGAGTGTTGACTCATAATTGGACACACCAGGCCAGCCGCTCTGCGGCATGTGGGATCTTCCCGGGCCAGGGATCAAACCAGTGCCCCTTGCACTGCAGGGCAGACTCTTTACCCACTGGACCACCAGGGAGGCCCAAACCAGGGTTTAAAAAAAAAAAATTCCCTGTGCCTTTTCATATGGTTCACCTAGTCTTCAGTGTACATATATTGCTTACAAATGAAGGACATGGGACTTCTGTGGTATTCTAGTGGTTGAGACTCTAAGCTCCCAAAGCAGCCTATGGCCATACCACCCTGAACATGCCAGATTTCGTCTGAGCTCCCAAAGCAGGAGACACAAATTCAATCCTTGGTTCAGGGACCTAAACTCCCACATGTTGCTCAGCGCAGCCAAAAATTAGAAAAAAAAAAAATGAAGGAGACACTTTTTAGATAGAGAACCCTGAACAGAGAACTTTGATGGTTTCTGCTGGGTTGTTGTGTATGTGTCTGGGTCAGAAATTACATCAGTGTATTTTTATTCTGCCTTTGATAGAAAAGGGACCTCCACTCTTCTCTCTCCCCCTTTCCTTTCTCTCCTCCCCATCCCCCTTCTCCTCTTTTCTTCCCCCTGTCCCCTTCTCCTTCACTCTTTCTCTCCTTTTCTCTTTGACTCTTACTCTTGCTCTCCCTCAGAAAATCCTTTTCTTCAGCTGAGCACACAGCTTTAGAAGATGTGACAACACTCATAACAATGATAAACGATCCTCCCTGTCACTGAATAGTGTGTTTTATGGTTTATAACATGCTTTCTCATATCTGTGGTTGATTCTCACAACAATCCTTGGATGTAACAATAGGAAAATAAAAGGCAACAATAACTGCTTCCGCCTTCTAAGGAAGGAGGTGACTATCATATCAGTGAGCAAATCACTTTGTTGCCCCTAAACAAAGCAATTCTTTGTCCTCAGTGAAGACAGCAGGTGAAAGATTCGACCATTTCACTCCAGCTCCCTCCCTTCTGCCTTGTGAAGGCCTCTTAGCTTTAATAGAATAACCAGTTATTAGCAATGCAAAGATAGGCCCCCTAGCTGAGTTGGGGGTTGTGGTAGATATTGAAGTGGCCTATCCAAAATTTATTCTCTTCTTACTTACACGGGCCCCTGATTTTGTTGGAGGTAACAATGTGCCAGCTAAAACACTAGATTTCCCAGGCTCCCCTACAGAGAAGAGTGCCCATGTGAGTAACTTCTGGCCCACCGCATGAAGAAATAAACTACAGCATAAGACTTCCAGAAATGCTCCCTGAAAAGGGCATTGACTCAGATGGAAGGCCCCTTATTGGCCTTCCCTTTCCCTCTACCTGATCAAACCAGTCCATCCTAAAGGACATCAACCCTGAATATTCATTGGAAGGACGGATGCTGAAGCTGAAGCTCCAATACTTTGGCCATCTGATGTGAATAGGTGACGCATTGGAAAAGACCCTGATGCTGGGAAGAGGAGAAGGCAGAAGGAGAAGGGGACGACAGAGGACGAGAGGGTGGGATGGCATCACTGACTCAATGGACATGAGTTTGAGCAAGCTCTGGGAGATGGTGAAGCATGGGGAAGCCTGGCGTGCTGCAGTCCATGGGGCCGCAAAGAGTGGGACACGACTGAGCAGCTGAGCTGAACTGAGCTTCCTCTACCTGAAACGCGGATGTGATGACTTGTGCTGCAGCAGCCATTTTGCCATCCGGAGGTGATCTTGCGTGCGGACAGTAGGTTTGTGCTGAGGAGAGCAAAATGGAGAAACAATAGGAGGTGAGGACACTGATGAGATTGTGATGCCACCTCACCAGCCCTGGAATGCCCACCTCCAGACTTCTTTCACAAGAGAGGAAAATTGTAAACCTTATTTAAGGCATTGTTTTATAGGTCTCTGTTGCAATAAAACACAGTCCTAAGTGAAAGAGAATTGATAAACTAAACTATTCTGTGCTTTGAAGGGAGGGACAGGGAATTTCTGGGATAAATTCTGCAGAAGGGTGCTCTGAAAAGGAAAGGGAGACAAGCAACATGAAACACAAACCTCTGTTTCCTCAAGTCTCTTGTAAAACCAGCTGCACTTGTGCAGATGCTGTGTGTGCACGTGGGGGGAGGTCAGGGTGAGGGTTCAGGGTCCCTCATCAGTGTGGTGTGAGGCAGGGACACGAGAGAGCAAACTGATTCTTCCAAATGAATAGGATCTTGGAGCTAGAGAATGAGGAAACATTAACACTTCTCTTTTCTATGCCAGAGAGACTGCTTAAAAAAAAAAAAAAAAGCCTATGTCACTATGTGTGGGGTAAGTTTTGAACTAATACCATTTGAATTTTTAAAATCTAGATTTGAATCCTAGCCCTACACTTAATACCTGTGTGATTTGGGGGGAAAATCCTTAACCTCTCTGAGTCTCAATTTTTTCATCTGTAACAGTAGGGATTGGTCCTATGAAGTTCTGTGGTCCCATCCAAACCTTTTAAGAGTCCATATAAAATATATCATTAAGATAAGATTAAATCCATTAGAGAATCAATTTAGCTTTATACAAATATGTGCTTCCTAATGAGGAGAATCCACTGTTTCACAAATCACAGTCCTTAGGAGAATGGGCTCTCCGGTTGGAGGACCCCTGAGTGTCTAGTACAGTTCCTGTGCAGTAATCCTTGCCTTACTGTCTTGATACAGGTAGTAGTGGTATTTCTAGCCCCTCCCACCTAGGTGCATCGGTACATTTACATTAGAAAATCTGCTTTAAACCTTGAAATCCATTTCCTTTAAATAAAAATGAAACGGACACAGTGGGAATTTTAAATACATGCTGGCATTTTCCCAATAGCAGAAGAATGTGTGACGTGAAGCTGGAGACATCAAGAGGGCCATGGGAGGACTTTATTAGACAAATTGGATAGTTTATTAAAACACCCCCAGGGCCTTCTCATCATAAATGCAGCCAAGCAGCCCCAGAGTAATGGGGAGGGAGGCCCTGGTGAGCTCTAAGCTCTCTGTTCTGATAGTTAATGAGCATGAATAAGCAGCGATGGTCGGTACTGTTTATGAGTCCTCGCAAATGCAGGAAAAGGGTGATGTCAAAGTTCCCTGGGGATCTTTGAGGCCTTGTCTATAAAACATGTCTGACTTAATTGGGTTCTTCCTCATCCTCAGGACCTTGCCTTCAGCTGGACTGGAGCCCCGTGAACTCCAGGGGAAAGAGGAGCGTCTAGAGCATGACTCCTTCACCGGTGAGTCTGTCATCAAGTTATTTGTTGAATTATCCTCCTAACAATCATTTGGGTCCTGTTTTCTGGCAGCCTACATTTTTGTCACTGTATGGGGGACAGATTCCTGTTCCCTGCAATGAAAAAGCAGTTTAAATACACCACACCTGTAAACAGAGCCCCTAACTGAGATCCAGAGGGTAGCCCAAAGAACACTGGGACTCCCCAAGAGCAGTGAGCCCCCCATCCCAGAAGGTATCCAAGCAGAGTCAGAAGACAAGCAGAAGGTTTCATAATTAAAAGGACAAGGAGATGAGCATCTGTAACAGTAGGGATTGGTCCTATGAAGTTCTGTGGTCCCATCCAAACCTTTTAAGAGTCCATATAAAATATATCATTAAGATAAGATTAAATCCATTAGAGAATCAATTTAGCTTTATACAAATATGTGCTTCCTAATGAGGAGAATCCACTGTTTCACAAATCACAGTCCTTAGGAGAATGGGCTCTCCGGTTGGAGGACCCCTGAGTGTCTAGTACAGTTCCTGTGCAGTAATCCTTGCCTTACTGTCTTGATACAGGTAGTAGTGGTATTTCTAGCCCCTCCCACCTAGGTGCATCGGTACATTTACATTAGAAAATCTGCTTTAAACCTTGAAATCCATTTCCTTTAAATAAAAATGAAACGGACACAGTGGGAATTTTAAATACATGCTGGCATTTTCCCAATAGCAGAAGAATGTGTGACGTGAAGCTGGAGACATCAAGAGGGCCATGGGAGGACTTTATTAGACAAATTGGATAGTTTATTAAAACACCCCCAGGGCCTTCTCATCATAAATGCAGCCAAGCAGCCCCAGAGTAATGGGGAGGGAGGCCCTGGTGAGCTCTAAGCTCTCTGTTCTGATAGTTAATGAGCATGAATAAGCAGCGATGGTCGGTACTGTTTATGAGTCCTCGCAAATGCAGGAAAAGGGTGATGTCAAAGTTCCCTGGGGATCTTTGAGGCCTTGTCTATAAAACATGTCTGACTTAATTGGGTTCTTCCTCATCCTCAGGACCTTGCCTTCAGCTGGACTGGAGCCCCGTGAACTCCAGGGGAAAGAGGAGCGTCTAGAGCATGACTCCTTCACCGGTGAGTCTGTCATCAAGTTATTTGTTGAATTATCCTCCTAACAATCATTTGGGTCCTGTTTTCTGGCAGCCTACATTTTTGTCACTGTATGGGGGACAGATTCCTGTTCCCTGCAATGAAAAAGCAGTTTAAATACACCACACCTGTAAACAGAGCCCCTAACTGAGATCCAGAGGGTAGCCCAAAGAACACTGGGACTCCCCAAGAGCAGTGAGCCCCCCATCCCAGAAGGTATCCAAGCAGAGTCAGAAGACAAGCAGAAGGTTTCATAATTAAAAGGACAAGGAGATGAGGGGGCTTAAAGGAGTTCAGTTTTCTTTTCATTCCTAAAAGCTGGGGATTCTTTGACGTACAGAACTAAATGCTCCTCACTGTGAATAATCTGGCTTGTTGGTTAAGGTTTATTGTGCACCAAGCACTGTGCCGGACACTTTAAATTCTTTCATTTAATCCTGACATAAAAGGCAGCCTGACACCCCTTTCACGTGGTGCTCTACAGTATCTGAGAGCGAGGCCCAGGGGCACTGGAGAAACGAGGTCACACGGCCTCTGGGTGCCAGGCTGGGTCTGAGGCCCCAGAGCGCGTGCTTCCTGCCGCTCCAGGGTGCTTCACCCACACAGGGGCAAGGGACACAGCAGCTGACTCACGCAGGAAGCCATCTGGGCCCCACCTGCCGCCATCCCTCCTGCTCTGGCAACCGCTTTTTTCTTTTTAAAGATTTATTTATTTATTTTTGGCTGTGCTGGGACGTCGTTGCTGCCTGCAGGCCTCCTTCAGTTGCGTCGAGCGGGGGCTGCTTTCCAGTGGCAATGGCCAGGCTTCCCGTTGTAGTCGTTTCTGTTGTTGGGGAGCCTGGCTCTAGGCACACGGCTCAGTAGCTGTGGGCTGAGCTTGTCCCACGGCATGTGGGATCTTCCTGGACCAGGGATTCAACCCGTGTCTCCTGCGTCAGCAGGCAGATTCTTTACCGCTGGGCCACCGGGAAAACCCTAGCAACCACTTTTCAAGGTCTGTACGCAAAGACAGAGGAGAGTCTGGTGTGATGGAGTTGGGAACACAGGGATGTGAGGCTAAAGGTCAAAAGGCTGCTGTACTGAAAACGTGGGAAAAGTGAGCAGAGAAGAGAGTCTCGAGGCTTTGGGTCCTGTTTTCTGGCAGCCAATTTTTGTCAAGAAGCCCCAGCTTTAAATACACCACACCTGTAAACAGAGCCTAACTGAGATCCAGAGGGTAGCCCAAAGAACACTGGGACTCCCCAAGAGCAGTGAGCCCCCCATCCCAGAAGGTATCCAAGCAGAGTCAGAAGACAAGCAGAAGGTTTCATAATTAAAAGGACAAGGAGATGAGGGGGCTTAAAGGAGTTCAGTTTTCTTTTCATTCCTAAAAGCTGGGGATTCTTTGACGTACAGAACTAAATGCTCCTCACTGTGAATAATCTGGCTTGTTGGTTAAGGTTTATTGTGCACCAAGCACTGTGCCGGACACTTTAAATTCTTTCATTTAATCCTGACATAAAAGGCAGCCTGACACCCCTTTCACGTGGTGCTCTACAGTATCTGAGAGCGAGGCCCAGGGGCACTGGAGAAACGAGGTCACACGGCCTCTGGGTGCCAGGCTGGGTCTGAGGCCCCAGAGCGCGTGCTTCCTGCCGCTCCAGGGTGCTTCACCCACACAGGGGCAAGGGACACAGCAGCTGACTCACGCAGGAAGCCATCTGGGCCCCACCTGCCGCCATCCCTCCTGCTCTGGCAACCGCTTTTTTCTTTTTAAAGATTTATTTATTTATTTTTGGCTGTGCTGGGACGTCGTTGCTGCCTGCAGGCCTCCTTCAGTTGCGTCGAGCGGGGGCTGCTTTCCAGTGGCAATGGCCAGGCTTCCCGTTGTAGTCGTTTCTGTTGTTGGGGAGCCTGGCTCTAGGCACACGGCTCAGTAGCTGTGGGCTGAGCTTGTCCCACGGCATGTGGGATCTTCCTGGACCAGGGATTCAACCCGTGTCTCCTGCGTCAGCAGGCAGATTCTTTACCGCTGGGCCACCGGGAAAACCCTAGCAACCACTTTTCAAGGTCTGTACGCAAAGACAGAGGAGAGTCTGGTGTGATGGAGTTGGGAACACAGGGATGTGAGGCTAAAAGGTCAAAAGGCTGCTGTACTGAAAACGTGGGAAAAGTGAGCAGAGAAGAGAGTCTCGAGGCTTTGGTTTCCTGAGGGGCATTCCAGGGAAGGGAAATTCTAGCCAAAAGTGTTTCTGTTTCTTCGACCACAGCCTCAGTTCCTCTGAGAGACCTTGCTCAAGAGGAATTCTTGAGGCTGGAGCCAACTCCTCATCCCCCTCCTCCCCATCCCAAACCCCTCCCAGCAGAGAACCATCACCTCCGAGGCCAGAGCTGCTGCTCCTGGAGCCCACACCCTCCCCAACCTGTTCATGAGCCCACCTGCGTCACCTGGGACTCTGGCTACTCTCAGCCCCTAAGGCTAGAGTCAGTAGAAGGTGGGAGACACATTTAAGAGACTTTGGCATTCCCTCTCTCTTTCTCTCTCGTTCTCCCTCTCTCACGGCAGCCCCCAGCAGTGTTTGTTCTCACAGAGGCCCTGGGAAAAAGGATGGTCACTTTCCTTTCTGCCAGAGATAATTGAAGAGAAGTAAGAAAGTACCTGTGTTTGAAGGCAAAATGGCGACAATTAATCTCCAAACACAGGGCCTCGCCATTAAATTCTTTGGAGAAACAACTTTAGGAGTTTAACGACAATCAAGAGAATGAAATTGAATTAAGAGAAACAGTAATTAAATCAGGAAAGAAGTTTTTGCAAAGGGGATGGTGAAGGAAATTAAAGCCTTGTAAGGCTGAAAAATGTGGTGGGCAGAGGCGGGGGTGGGGTGGGTATGGTCTGTGGAGAAGAGGGAAAGCACAGAGAGAGCAAAGCGGGTTGGAAGCTGCAGAGTGTTTGGCACCAAGGAAAGGTTTTGGAAATTGGTTTCCTTGACAGACCAGGTGTCTGGCTCAGTTTGGGTCTAAATAGGCCACCGCCTAATGAGAGACGCAGCTCTCCCTCAGGAAAACAGAAGCATCTAGACGAATAAAGTATAAAAGAGCCGTGGACTTGAAGTAGGGTGACCAGGTGTCCTGGTTTTGCCCAGACCCACCCCAGTTTTAGTACTTAGAGTGCCATGTTCCAGGAAACCCTCCATCAAAGGCAAACTGAGACAGTTGGCCTCCCTAATACAGAGCCTTGGTCCGAACCAGATAAGCCCTGGTTCCCAGCTCCACCGTGCAGACTGGAGCTCCATGATGCTGGGTGAGTCGCTCCATCTCTGTGGGGCTCAGCTTTCTTACCTACATAATGAGTCGTCCCGGGTACCTCAAATGATTAAAGATGTTGCTGTATGTCGATGTCCAGAACCATGTGCATGAAGTAAAGCTTGATAAATGGGAGCTGAACTGAACAATGTGAGTAAAGAAAACATAAAATACTAGCAAGCCCAACCCAACAACACATTAAGAAGTAAAACAGGGGTTCCCCTGGTGGCTCAGTGGTGAAGAATCCGTCTGCCAACACAGGAGATGCAGGTTCAATCCCTGGTCAAAGACGATCCCAGAGGCCTCCAGCAATTAAGCCTGCTGGCTTGACTTCTGAGCCACGGGCTGCAAATACTCGAGCACATGCACGGAGAGCCCATGCGGTTCAACAAGAGAAGACACTGCAGTGAGAAGCTTGCGTACCACAACTAGAGAAAAAGCCCACACAGCAGTGAAGACCCAGCACCACCTAAACTAAATAAATAAAATTATTTTAAAAAAGAAGAAGAAGAAGTAAAGCACTGTGACTCTTTCAGGGATTCCCCAGGACGACTCATGTGTTCAGTGATTTTCTAGAATGACTCACAGGATTCAGCACATAGTTGTACTCACATCACAGCTAAGGTTTATTATGATGGAAGGATACACAATAGGATCACAGGAGGAGAGAGGCACAGGGGAGGTCTGGAGGAATCCATGCAGGCTTCTTATACCCCCTCCATCCTGTGAGGGACACATCAAGCAGGATCCTTTGTCTAGAAGTGAAGAATGCAACCATGTGTGTGATGTTTCTGCACAGAAAGCCTGTTCAAGACTCAGGGCCCATGAATTTTATTGGCAGTGGTTGCCAAGGCATTTTCTGCCGGGCAAGTACCAAAATCCCAGATTCTCAGAAGAAAATGTGGTATATGAGCGAAATCACATCATCAGTCAGCCTTATCAGTTAGAGAACAGTTCAGATGCCAAATCTGAAGACCACCATCCAGGGGACAGTGTTGCAAACTGACCTGTCTAAGCACAGCAGCATCTGACCTGCAATGATAACTCTTTTCATCACAGTGACAAGAGTAGAGCTCATTCTAGAAATGTATGGATACTACACCTAAGTGAAAACTTGAAACTGGACCCTCAAGCTGTTGTGTACACCCTCCAATCCCCGTGGCTGTTCCAGGCCTTCACTGGTCCAGGCTTTCAGATTACTGTATATGAATGCCATTCACTATGCTAAACAAGCTCTGTGTTAATCACCCAGTTGTGTCTGACTTTTTGCGACCCCATGGATTGCAACCCACCAGGCTCCTCTGTCCATGGAATTCTCCAGGCGAAAATATCGGAGTGGGTTGCCATTTCCTCCTCCAGGGATTGTCCGAACCAGGAATTGAAATCAGGTCTCCTGCATCTATAGGTGGATTCTTTACCATCTGAGCCACCAGGGAAGTCTGTCGCTAATAAATTGCCTGCAAAGAATTTACCACCAACCAAGGTCTTCTTGAGTCAGAACACTGGGTTTTCTCAGTAAACCATGACATGAACAAGCCTCAATCTGAATAGAAATCACACTTCCCTCTTGCATGAAATAGGTCACATTTACGTTGGGGATATCCACTTGCAGTGACCCAGAACTCATGTGTTCAGTGATTTTCTAGAATGACTCACAGGATTCAGCACATAGTTGTACTCACATCACAGCTAAGGTTTATTATGATGGAAGGATACACAATAGGATCACAGGAGGAGAGAGGCACAGGGGAGGTCTGGAGGAATCCATGCAGGCTTCTTATACCCCCTCCATCCTGTGAGGGACACATCAAGCAGGATCCTTTGTCTAGAAGTGAAGAATGCAACCATGTGTGTGATGTTTCTGCACAGAAAGCCTGTTCAAGACTCAGGGCCCATGAATTTTATTGGCAGTGGTTGCCAAGGCATTTTCTGCCGGGCAAGTACCAAAATCCCAGATTCTCAGAAGAAAATGTGGTATATGAGCGAAATCACATCATCAGTCAGCCTTATCAGTTAGAGAACAGTTCAGATGCCAAATCTGAAGACCACCATCCAGGGGACAGTGTTGCAAACTGACCTGTCTAAGCACAGCAGCATCTGACCTGCAATGATAACTCTTTTCATCACAGTGACAAGAGTAGAGCTCATTCTAGAAATGTATGGATACTACACCTAAGTGAAAACTTGAAACTGGACCCTCAAGCTGTTGTGTACACCCTCCAATCCCCGTGGCTGTTCCAGGCCTTCACTGGTCCAGGCTTTCAGATTACTGTATATGAATGCCATTCACTATGCTAAACAAGCTCTGTGTTAATCACCCAGTTGTGTCTGACTTTTTGCGACCCCATGGATTGCAACCCACCAGGCTCCTCTGTCCATGGAATTCTCCAGGCGAAAATATCGGAGTGGGTTGCCATTTCCTCCTCCAGGGATTGTCCGAACCAGGAATTGAAATCAGGTCTCCTGCATCTATAGGTGGATTCTTTACCATCTGAGCCACCAGGGAAGTCTGTCGCTAATAAATTGCCTGCAAAGAATTTACCACCAACCAAGGTCTTCTTGAGTCAGAACACTGGGTTTTCTCAGTAAACCATGACATGAACAAGCCTCAATCTGAATAGAAATCACACTTCCCTCTTGCATGAAATAGGTCACATTTACGTTGGGGATATCCACTTGCAGTGACCCAGAATTCTTGTGTTTCCGATTTGGGCACCACCTTTCTCAAGACAGTGGGAGCAGTGAATCAGAGTTTGCTGATTTCTTGCTGCCTCAGGAGAGGTGTTTAAAAAAACAAGTCATTCTGGATAGTTGTGGGACAGGGTTTCTGGAATTTAGAGGTCAAGAGCTTCCATAACTGCTGGAGATGCCAGAGGACTAGGAAGGCAGGAAGAAGGGTGGTGATGAAAAACATCACTGAGACTTCCCAGTTGGCTTCCCCTTTAGCCTGTACCAGTTTGCTGGGGCTGCCGTAACAAGGACCACAAAGAGGGCACCCTAAATCACAGAAACATGTAGTCTCAGTTCTGGAGGCTAGGAGTCCCACGTCAAGGTACTTAGCTGTGAGGGAAAGAGCCTGTTGCAGGCCTCTCTCCTTGGCTTGTAGATGGGTGTCCTCAGGTTCACAAGGTATTCTAGTGTCTGTGCCCACATTTCTCCTTCTTAGACAGATGCAGGTCACATCAGATTAAGGACTATGTTAATGTTTCAGTTTGACTTTATTATATCCATAAAAACCCCATCTCTGAATAAGATCACATCCTGAGGTATTAGGGGTCAGGACTTCACTGTATAAATTTTGGAGCACACAATTCAACCCATAACACCTTGGGAAAATGTAAATGAAAATCTGAATTACTTTTAAATAATTTTCATTAGAGAGTTGTGTTTCTTTGCATCTTACATTTTTATTTATGTAAACGATATTCCAGGAATATTTGAGCTGAATAGAACAGAAGAGCATAATGGGAGGGGAGTGGGGAGGGGCAGGGGAAAAGGAGAAAGAAGGAATAGAAAAGGAGGGGGAGAAGAAGGAAAACAAAGAGGAGGAGCAGTGAGCAAGATCAGACCACCAAGCCAGTACAGCACAGGTTCAGAGATGGGTGAGAAATGGCAACTCACCAGTCACCTTAAATGCTTTAATCTGGGCTTACTAAACCCACAAACACGTACAGGGGATATGCACCCATTCCTACAAATGTTCCCTGGTCCCTCACACCACTGCTTGTGTCGCATAGAGATGTTTGCAAGTCTCGTGGGTCCAGAAGCTCTCCCCGCGGTGACTGTATTCAAGGTAGAGCAGTCCAGTTCAGTTCAATCTCTCAGTCGTGTCTGACTCTTTGCGACCCCATGCGCTATGCCAGGCTTCCCTGTTCGTCATCATCTCCCAGAGTTTGCTCAAACTTGTGTCCATTGACTCAGTGATGCCATCCAGCCATTTCATCCTCTGTCGTCCCCTTCTCCTTCTACCTTCTATTTTTCCCAGCATCAGGGTCTTGTCCAGTGAATCCTCTTCGCATCAGGTGGCCAAAGTATTGGAGCTTCAGCTTCAGCATCAGTCCTTCCAGTGAATATTCATGGTTGATTTCCTTTAAGACTGACTTCTCATGACTGGTTTGATCTCCTTGCAGTACAGGGACTCACAAGTCTTCTCCAGCACCACAGTTCAAAGGCATCAATTCTCTGGCACTCAGCCCTCTTTATGGTCCAACTCTCACAGCCATAGATGACTACTGGGAAAACCATAGCCTTGACTATTTGGACTTTGGTTGACAAAGTGATGTCTCTACTTTTTAATATGCTGTCTAGCTTTGTCATAGCTTCTCTTTCAAGGAGCAAGCATCTTTTAATTTCATGGCTGCAGTCACTATCCACAGTGATTTTGGAGCCCAAGAAAATAAAAATCTGTCACTGTTTCCATTGTTTGCCCATCTATTTGCCATGAAGTGATGGGACTGGATGCCATGATCTTTGCTTTTTGAATGTTGAGTTTTAGGGCAACTTTTTCACTCTCTTTTACTTTCATCAAGAGGCTCTTTAATTCCTCTTCTCTTTCTGACATAATGGTGCAGTCATCTGCATACTTGAGGCTATTTATATTTCTCCCAGCTATCTTGACTCCAGCTTGTGCTTCATCCAGGCCAGCATTTCGCATGATATAGTCTGCATATACATTAAATAAGCCAGGGTAGAGCAGTGGCTCCCTGCCTTTTCCACCGTCAGGATGGACGGATGAGGGGGAGGGCCATGCCAGTATTTAATGGTGGGGACTCCCCACCCAGTAAGGCAGTCCTTGCCAACAGTCATGAAATCCTTGCGATGCCTTCATGGTTTTACTGCCTCTGGGGGCCCACTGAAGGTTTCAGTACAGCAAGGCTAGTCTGACCAGCATTTATTTTGCTCACTTAGGCAGCACATGCTCTATAAAAAGAGGTACTGCCTTGAGTCAGAGAGAACTGAAGGGAGAACCAGCACTTTGTGGGTTCTCAGGGCCTTCCACCCCACTGCCAGTGGATCACACATACCACCAGGGCAGCGAATACACCAAAATGCAAAATCACCCAAGTCAGGGTGAATTTCCCCCAGAGGCAGTGCAGAGGCTACAAAACAAATAGCACCATGGTCAAAGCCTCAGAGAGAAAGGGAGACACAATGAATACACTTGTGCCTGAGATGCGCCTGGAGTGAGAACTATGGGCCCCACTCTATGACTCCTGTTTTAGAAAGCCAGGATGCCCAGTCTAAGGCAGGCCAAACTGGCCAGGGAGTAGAAGCAGATTCCCCCCTAGGTTATTCCAGTGCATATGAAATTTGGAGAAAACCCCGTTTAAATTCTACAGCCCAAATCAATTTAGATCATGCCCTAGGAGAATGAACTTCCATTTTCTCACTAGCAAGTACTGTATGTTATCCAGTAGGATAGCTGAGACCATAGGGTCCGGCAAGGACAGGATTTACCATCCACACTGCCTAAGACCAGAGTCAACAGGGAGAAAAACAAGTATGTTCACAGGACTAGTTTAACCCTTTTATGTGTAATTCAAGTTCTTCTCATGTCTTCATTTGTACCTTTGTGAGGTCCAAGCTTCCAGACCTTTCCCAATGGAGCCTTCTAGACTGGGTATGACTACACCTTTGATTCCTACTTAGTTCATTTAGCTGATCACTTAGTTGATCATTTGACATGGGAAGGATACCTAGTTTGTTGCCAGAGCAACCAGCAATGTATTTAAAAGTTCAGCCTTTACTTTAACCCTGTTTGGTCAGTCTTGCTGTGTTCTCAGCTCACCTAACATCCATGGTCACAAGAAGGCAAAACAGGGCAGTTCTCCTGACTGCTTCTCCCTATTTTGTCTGCCAGATCTTAAGAACTTGTTGGGAAATAATTTGGTGGGGACTCCCACCCAGTAAGGCAGTCCTTGCCAACAGTCATGAAATCCTTGCGATGCCTTCATGGTTTTACTGCCTCTGGGGGCCCACTGAAGGTTTCAGTACAGCAAGGCTAGTCTGACCAGCATTTATTTTGCTCACTTAGGCAGCACATGCTCTATAAAAAGAGGTACTGCCTTGAGTCAGAGAGAACTGAAGGGAGAACCAGCACTTTGTGGGTTCTCAGGGCCTTCCACCCCACTGCCAGTGGATCACACATACCACCAGGGCAGCGAATACACCAAAATGCAAAATCACCCAAGTCAGGGTGAATTTCCCCCAGAGGCAGTGCAGAGGCTACAAAACAAATAGCACCATGGTCAAAGCCTCAGAGAGAAAGGGAGACACAATGAATACACTTGTGCCTGAGATGCGCCTGGAGTGAGAACTATGGGCCCCACTCTATGACTCCTGTTTTAGAAAGCCAGGATGCCCAGTCTAAGGCAGGCCAAACTGGCCAGGGAGTAGAAGCAGATTCCCCCCTAGGTTATTCCAGTGCATATGAAATTTGGAGAACCCCTGTTTAAATTCTACAGCCCAAATCAATTTAGATCATGCCCTAGGAGAATGAACTTCCATTTTCTCACTAGCAAGTACTGTATGTTATCCAGTAGGATAGCTGAGACCATAGGGTCCGGCAAGGACAGGATTTACCATCCACACTGCCTAAGACCAGAGTCAACAGGGAGAAAAACAAGTATGTTCACAGGACTAGTTTAACCCTTTTATGTGTAATTCAAGTTCTTCTCATGTCTTCATTTGTACCTTTGTGAGGTCCAAGCTTCCAGACCTTTCCCAATGGAGCCTTCTAGACTGGGTATGACTACACCTTTGATTCCTACTTAGTTCATTTAGCTGATCACTTAGTTGATCATTTGACATGGGAAGGATACCTAGTTTGTTGCCAGAGCAACCAGCAATGTATTTAAAAGTTCAGCCTTTACTTTAACCCTGTTTGGTCAGTCTTGCTGTGTTCTCAGCTCACCTAACATCCATGGTCACAAGAAGGCAAAACAGGGCAGTTCTCCTGACTGCTTCTCCCTATTTTGTCTGCCAGATCTTAAGAACTTGTTGACTTTCTCCTAAATTTACTAAGCTCATTTATTTTTAGTAGCTCACCTTGCTGCTTTTACTCCTCTCCTCTCGAGTAACACTGCCCTCCGAGCAGAGCTTACCCTTTGGTTTACCTAGCTGCAGAGTCTAGCCTCCAGACAAGTCAGCTGGCTTATGTAGAGGCCCCCCACATGGGGCTCACAGGGCAGCTGGGATGTGGAGACTGGGCCTGGAAGCAGGAAGCCTGGTTCCAGCCTCTGCTCTGCTGTAAACTTCCTGCTCCATCTCGGGCGAGCCCCTCCCGGCTAAGGCCCCAGAATTCTGTCATACGATGGGGAGAACACAGTGACCTCTCAGCCCTTCCACTTTAGGGTATCCTAGGGTTCCCGGTTTTCCCTTTGTTAGACAAATGGCCATCCAATGTAGATTTCCTGAAAGGCAGTTCCAGTTTTGTAATCCCGGGCACCCACTGCCCACACAGGTGAGCATACTGGTTCTCAAGCTGTGGTCCCCAACTACTCATTTCATCAATAGTTGAGAGGCCCTTGAAAGCGCTCCCCGTCTGGTTTCCCCCTAATTACACAGCTATGCAGACCTTGTAGCCCCAGGTGGGACTAGGATCCTAAGACCCAAATGCCCAATCACCTCACAGGTCATTTCTGAAACCCCAGGAGAAAGGCATATCACACAGTGGTCAGTACATGTTCGTTGAGTGAATAAACAGTGTTTTCGTTACAAACACAAGAGTTCCAGAGAATGATCAAAGCTCAGGACTGAAACAGAGAAATCAGTTCCTTCTGCAGAACCAAAACTGAAGCTACACCTGGGGTACACCGAATGATAATGGGCACTTTCTTGGAATTGTGGGTTGTTTTTTTTTTAAGATTTTTTATTTTTTGGCTGGTGGGTTGATGTGGGTTTTCTCTAGTTGTGGTATGCAGGCTTCTTATTGCAGTGGTTTCTTCCAGGAGGCAACCAGCAATTTTGTTTTTTGTTTGGTCAGTCTTGCTGTGTTCTCAGCTCACCTAACATCCATGGTCACAAGAAGGCAAAACAGGGCAGTTCTCCTGACTGCTTCTCCCTATTTTGTCTGCCAGATCTTAAGAACTTGTTGACTTTCTCCTAAATTTACTAAGCTCATTTATTTTTAGTAGCTCACCTTGCTGCTTTTACTCCTCTCCTCTCGAGTAACACTGCCCTCCGAGCAGAGCTTACCCTTT
The DNA here is from genome assembly GCA_022376925.1 of Tragulus kanchil. NCBI lineage: Eukaryota > Metazoa > Chordata > Mammalia > Artiodactyla > Tragulidae > Tragulus > Tragulus kanchil. Next base: position 43,274,308 of record JAIOJX010000023.1, read on the forward strand.
GGTTTACCTAGCTGCAGAGTCTAGCCTCCAGACAAGTCAGCTGGCTTATGTAGAGGCCCCCCACATGGGGCTCACAGGGCAGCTGGGATGTGGAGACTGGGCCTGGAAGCAGGAAGCCTGGTTCCAGCCTCTGCTCTGCTGTAAACTTCCTGCTCCATCTCGGGCGAGCCCCTCCCGGCTAAGGCCCCAGAATTCTGTCATACGATGGGGAGAACACAGTGACCTCTCAGCCCTTCCACTTTAGGGTATCCTAGGGTTCCCCGGTTTTCCCTTTGTTAGACAAATGGCCATCCAATGTAGATTTCCTGAAAGGCAGTTCCAGTTTTGTAATCCCGGGCACCCACTGCCCACACAGGTGAGCATACTGGTTCTCAAGCTGTGGTCCCCAACTACTCATTTCATCAATAGTTGAGAGGCCCTTGAAAGCGCTCCCCGTCTGGTTTCCCCCTAATTACACAGCTATGCAGACCTTGTAGCCCCAGGTGGGACTAGGATCCTAAGACCCAAATGCCCAATCACCTCACAGGTCATTTCTGAAACCCCAGGAGAAAGGCATATCACACAGTGGTCAGTACATGTTCGTTGAGTGAATAAACAGTGTTTTCGTTACAAACACAAGAGTTCCAGAGAATGATCAAAGCTCAGGACTGAAACAGAGAAATCAGTTCCTTCTGCAGAACCAAAACTGAAGCTACACCTGGGGTACACCGAATGATAATGGGCACTTTCTTGGAATTGTGGGTTGTTTTTTTTTTAAGATTTTTTATTTTTTGGCTGGTGGGTTGATGTGGGTTTTCTCTAGTTGTGGTATGCAGGCTTCTTATTGCAGTGGTTTCTTTTGTTGCAGAGCACAGGCTCTAGGCACATTGGCTATTTGTGGCACACAGGCTTAGTTGCCCTGAACACATGGGATCTTTCTGGACCAGGGATCGAACCAGTGTCCCTTGCCTAGCAAGGCAGATTCTTAACCACTGGACCACAAAGGAAGCCCAGCTAAGGTTATTGTCAAAAACACTTCTCACCCTTCCCTGGCCCTCAATTCAAATACTTTAATAATTCTTCTTCCCTGGTGGTCCAGTGGCTAAGACTGTGCCCTCCCAATACAGGAGGCCTGGGTTTGATCCCTGGTTAGGGAACTAGATCCTGCATACAACCAAAGAGCTAGCATACCTAAAATGTTGCAACTAAGATCCAATGTGACCAAATTAATAAAAAATAATAAATATTAAAAAAAAAATCCTCTCCATTCAAATACTTTAATAACCCTATCTGTATGACTATAGTGGGTAAGTCAAAGATCTGGAATTAAATCCCAGCCCTTCCATATACAAACAGAATGGTTTAAACTTCAGTTTCCCCTTGGGTAAAATGGGACAAATGGTAAACTCCTCATTCGGTTGTTGATTCAATAAGAAACCTACATTTGAAAACTACTGAGAATAAGCACTCGTTAACTGTTAGCTAATGAACAAAGCAACCGTGGGGTCTTTCTTCTCCTTTAGACCTCCTATTTGGCGGGAATTATCATACATCAGTCATTCACAGCTAAGGAAAACAAAACCCAAAAACCAGGTGAGACATTCATGGTCTCAGCCCTGGTAAATGGCAGGGCCAGCCGGTGAACCCAGGTCAGAAACACTTCCAAGCCTGGAAGTGGGAAGTGAGTTCAGTAGGCTTAGAAGTCCCAGCAGTACCCCAAAGTGTGGGACAAGCTTGGTCCGGGCCGGAGCCCGCCTGCTGCAGCATTTGAGGGCGGTGCACGGCTGCCCTGCAGTTCCCAAGGGGGAGGCTTTAGAGAAGCAAGAGCATGGCACCATGTGCACAGGAACTCCACATACTGTACAGTACTTCCTGTTGAAGGAGCCAGCTCTGGAGACATTTTCAGCCATTTTCACTTGATACCAACATTTGCATTTCAGAATTTTTTTTTTCCAGTTCTTCCTGTGAGGACATTAGCACCTGGAAAGAAAAGAGTCTAGACTAGGACAGGTGTGAAAACAGAAGCTATGAAATGTGTTTTGGCTCTCCCAGGAACATATCTCTTTCCCATCTACAGTTTTCCTGGAAGGGGTTCAGGGCAGTGTCAGGCCTCGAAATCTCAGCCTTTCCTTCCCTCACTAGCCTTAGGGACTCCTTTCTCTAACATGGTTGTTCCCCTGCAACTTAAAAGGCTTGGTTCAAATTGCATGTTATAATGAATTCACTTTCCTGTTTTAAACACTTAAGAGCTTCTGTTCAGCATGTACTGGCTGTTATCTATTCAGTAATGGCTAGAATTCTAGCCCATATCAAGGGAACTTGGTGATTTGGGGGTCCAAGGTTAGCCTCAATATAGGTAAAGGCCTAATTTGTTAAGTTTTTGAAATTACTATAAATGGCTCGTGATCCCCTAGGACTCAAATGATGGCAGTCTAGGAATCCCTATTTAAAAAGGAACATAAAAATGTGATACATACACATGATGGAATATTATTCAGCCTTAAAAAGGAAGGAAATTCTGACATATGCTAAAACAGATGAATCCTGAGGACATGATGCTAAGTGGAATGAGTCATTCACAAAAGGACAAAATATTGTATGATTCCACTCACACGAAGTACTTAGAAAGTCAAATTCAAAGAGACGGAAAGTAGAATGGCGGTTGCTAGGGGCTGGGGAGAAGTGGGAGGGGGAGTGGAGTTACTATTTAGTGGGTTAGAATTTCAGTTTTACAAGATGGAAGAGTTCTGGAGAGGGCTAGTGGTGGTGATCACACAAAAATACGAATGTACTCAGTACCCCACGACTACACACTTAAAAACTGCCAATGTGGTACATGTTATGTTCTGTGTATTTTGCCACAATTTTTAAAATTGGAAAAGAAAAGAAAAAGGAACAGCTTGAACACTAAGACTCTCAGCTATGGTATTAACATTGTATCATCAGAGCTGAAAACAGACTTCCACATACTGTACAGTACTTCCTGTTGAAGGAGCCAGCTCTGGAGACATTTTCAGCCATTTTCACTTGATACCAACATTTGCATTTCAGAATTTTTTTTTTCCAGTTCTTCCTGTGAGGACATTAGCACCTGGAAAGAAAAGAGTCTAGACTAGGACAGGTGTGAAAACAGAAGCTATGAAATGTGTTTTGGCTCTCCCAGGAACATATCTCTTTCCCATCTACAGTTTTCCTGGAAGGGGTTCAGGGCAGTGTCAGGCCTCGAAATCTCAGCCTTTCCTTCCCTCACTAGCCTTAGGGACTCCTTTCTCTAACATGGTTGTTCCCCTGCAACTTAAAAGGCTTGGTTCAAATTGCATGTTATAATGAATTCACTTTCCTGTTTTAAACACTTAAGAGCTTCTGTTCAGCATGTACTGGCTGTTATCTATTCAGTAATGGCTAGAATTCTAGCCCATATCAAGGGAACTTGGTGATTTGGGGGTCCAAGGTTAGCCTCAATATAGGTAAAGGCCTAATTTGTTAAGTTTTTGAAATTACTATAAATGGCTCGTGATCCCCTAGGACTCAAATGATGGCAGTCTAGGAATCCCTATTTAAAAAGGAACATAAAAATGTGATACATACACATGATGGAATATTATTCAGCCTTAAAAAGGAAGGAAATTCTGACATATGCTAAAACAGATGAATCCTGAGGACATGATGCTAAGTGGAATGAGTCATTCACAAAAGGACAAAATATTGTATGATTCCACTCACACGAAGTACTTAGAAAGTCAAATTCAAAGAGACGGAAAGTAGAATGGCGGTTGCTAGGGGCTGGGGAGAAGTGGGAGGGGGAGTGGAGTTACTATTTAGTGGGTTAGAATTTCAGTTTTACAAGATGGAAGAGTTCTGGAGAGGGCTAGTGGTGGTGATCACACAAAAATACGAATGTACTCAGTACCCCACGACTCGCACACTTAAAAACTGCCAATGTGGTACATGTTATGTTCTGTGTATTTTGCCACAATTTTTAAAATTGGAAAAGAAAAAGAAAAAGGAACAGCTTGAACACTAAGACTCTCAGCTATGGTATTAACATTGTATCATCAGAGCTGAAAACAGCTACATAATAGATAGTGTACATTTTTGTGCCCAACCCCCAATGTTCCTTCTGCCGAATGAAGCATCTTGCTCTGCCACTGAAAACCAGCATTTTCTTATAATCACAGGCTCAAAAAAGTCAGTGACTTTCAGCCATCAGTCCACTAGAGACCACCGCGGGGCAAAGGAGGCTGCCCCATGCCTCTCAGCATTGTGCAGAGAAAAGAATGCACCCCTCACCTCACAACCAAACAGCTCCCCCAACTGGCTCTAGCAGCTCCCCCAGAGAAAATCTTCCCCACAGACGTTTCTTTTCCCAAATTAAATGTGTGGCTTTTAGCCATTATTGGTAGTCAACATGTATATCAGAAAAATTCCACTACAGGTACTATCATCCTTAATTTCTTTTTTTAAAGTATTTATTTGGCTGTGCTGGGTCATAGTTGCGGCATGTGGGATCTAGTTCCCTGACCAGGGATCGAACCCAGGCCCCACTGAATTGGGAACATAAGAGTTTTAACCACGGGACCACCAGGGGAAATCCCTCATCCTTAATTTCTTCCAAATGAAACTGAGAGTTTTTCCTCTGACTTTCAAAATGAAGAAACTTATTTCATGCACCAATCAATTCCCAAGATCAGAGGGAACAGTTTTTCATTCTTTTTTCCCAAGAATTTGCCATTTGTTAGGACTTACAAGAACCTGCGTGCATGTCTTCAGTCATGTTCAACTCTTCACAATCCCATGGGTTTGGGGCCTGTCAAGGATTCAAAAGATGGGATTTTCAAGAGTTTACTCCCTTTTCAAAGAGAAGGAAAGTAGAATGGCGGTTGCTAGGGGCTGGGGAGAAGTGGGAGGGGGAGTGGAGTTACTATTTAGTGGGTTAGAATTTCAGTTTTACAAGATGGAAGAGTTCTGGAGAGGGCTAGTGGTGGTGATCACACAAAAATACGAATGTACTCAGTACCCCACGACTCGCACACTTAAAAACTGCCAATGTGGTACATGTTATGTTCTGTGTATTTTGCCACAATTTTTAAAATTGGAAAAGAAAAAGAAAAAGGAACAGCTTGAACACTAAGACTCTCAGCTATGGTATTAACATTGTATCATCAGAGCTGAAAACAGCTACATAATAGATAGTGTACATTTTTGTGCCCAACCCCCAATGTTCCTTCTGCCGAATGAAGCATCTTGCTCTGCCACTGAAAACCAGCATTTTCTTATAATCACAGGCTCAAAAAAGTCAGTGACTTTCAGCCATCAGTCCACTAGAGACCACCCAGGGCAAAGGAGGCTGCCCCATGCCTCTCAGCATTGTGCAGAGAAAGAATGCACCCCTCACCTCACAACCAAACAGCTCCCCCAACTGGCTCTAGCAGCTCCCCCAGAGAAAATCTTCCCCACAGACGTTTCTTTTCCCAAATTAAATGTGTGGCTTTTAGCCATTATTGGTAGTCAACATGTATATCAGAAAAATTCCACTACAGGTACTATCATCCTTAATTTCTTTTTTTAAAGTATTTATTTGGCTGTGCTGGGTCATAGTTGCGGCATGTGGGATCTAGTTCCCTGACCAGGGATCGAACCCAGGCCCCACTGAATTGGGAACATAAGAGTTTTAACCACGGGACCACCAGGGAAGTCCCTCATCCTTAATTTCTTCCAAATGAAACTGAGAGTTTTTCCTCTGACTTTCAAAATGAAGAAACTTATTTCATGCACCAATCAATTCCCAAGATCAGAGGGAACAGTTTTTCATTCTTTTTTCCCAAGAATTTGCCATTTGTTAGGACTTACAAGAACCTGCGTGCATGCGTCTTCAGTCATGTTCAACTCTTCACAATCCCATGGGTTTGGGGCCTGTCAGGCTCCTCTGTCCATGGGATTCCCTGGGCAAGAATACTGGAGTGGGATTCCATTCCCTTCTTCAAGAGATCTTCCTGACTCAGGGATCCAACCCGTCTCCTGTCTCCTGCGCAGGCAGGTGGATTCTTTACAACTGAGCCACCTGCAAATTTACACTCGCCCGTATATTGCCCAAGGAAATCACTTTTAAAGATGTATACTCTCACCACTTAAATTTGGGACTTTGGACCTGAAATTACTTTTCAGCCAGGATTTAAGAAAAACATTTATAGAACTGCTTACCTGTTCTAGGCTTTTTTCTTAATAAGCTCAGAGAAAGATGTTTTCCAAATTACAGATTTTTTAAAATAACACTTGTTCATTATTTTGTGAATCGGCTGGATAACTAGGGTATTTTATATTTTACTGGACACTAGGTGTTTTACATGGATCTCTTAATCTTTAGGAATTTCGGCTTAAGAGTCCTAGACTCCTAGAGTGTGCACATTTGAGTTATTATTGGTATTTCCTGCAGTCGACCAGAAATTGAATGCTCATAGCCAGAAGGCAATATAAGCTGAGTGAAACTTCAAAAATTTTTATTTCTGTTTTGAATTATGTGCACTCAGTTTAGAAATGCTGGTATCACACACTAATTATTTGAGATCTTCAATTTTCAAAATAAAACCAAATTTTATATGAGACATCCAATTTATCAAATGAATTCTTTCAAAAGGGGCTTAGTGACAAACGATAGGTTGAAACCCCTCGTCTACACTCACAGAATTAAGAACTGACAGAAAGAAAAAGCAAAAACATTATCTATGGTTTCAGAGACAAAGAACAGAATGAGCAAACAATTCATCCAAGATTTCTGGATGATTTCTATGATTCCGCTGGGTACCAGCTGCCTCTGACACACGATGGAGTCATAGGCACACTGCTTAAGAAATAGCACAATGAAACTGAGAGTTTTTCCTCTGACTTTCAAAATGAAGAAACTTATTTCATGCACCAATCAATTCCCAAGATCAGAGGGAACAGTTTTTCATTCTTTTTTCCCAAGAATTTGCCATTTGTTAGGACTTACAAGAACCTGCGTGCATGCGTCTTCAGTCATGTTCAACTCTTCACAATCCCATGGGTTTGGGGCCTGTCAGGCTCCTCTGTCCATGGGATTCCCTGGGCAAGAATACTGGAGTGGGATTCCATTCCCTTCTTCAAGAGATCTTCCTGACTCAGGGATCCAACCCGTCTCCTGTCTCCTGCGCAGGCAGGTGGATTCTTTACAACTGAGCCACCTGCAAATTTACACTCGCCCGTATATTGCCCAAGGAAATCACTTTTAAAGATGTATACTCTCACCACTTAAATTTGGGACTTTGGACCTGAAATTACTTTTCAGCCAGGATTTAAGAAAAACATTTATAGAACTGCTTACCTGTTCTAGGCTTTTTTCTTAATAAGCTCAGAGAAAGATGTTTTCCAAATTACAGATTTTTTAAAATAACACTTGTTCATTATTTTGTGAATCGGCTGGATAACTAGGGTATTTTATATTTTACTGGACACTAGGTGTTTTACATGGATCTCTTAATCTTTAGGAATTTCGGCTTAAGAGTCCTAGACTCCTAGAGTGTGCACATTTGAGTTATTATTGGTATTTCCTGCAGTCGACCAGAAATTGAATGCTCATAGCCAGAAGGCAATATAAGCTGAGTGAAACTTCAAAAATTTTTATTTCTGTTTTGAATTATGTGCACTCAGTTTAGAAATGCTGGTATCACACACTAATTATTTGAGATCTTCAATTTTCAAAATAAAACCAAATTTTATATGAGACATCCAATTTATCAAATGAATTCTTTCAAAAGGGGCTTAGTGACAAACGATAGGTTGAAACCCCTCGTCTACACTCACAGAATTAAGAACTGACAGAAAGAAAAAGCAAAAACATTATCTATGGTTTCAGAGACAAAGAACAGAATGAGCAAACAATTCATCCAAGATTTCTGGATGATTTCTATGACGATTCCGCTGGGTACCAGCTGCCTCTGAACACGGATCTGCCTGATGGAGTCATAGGCACACTGCTTGAAAACCACAGAACACTCAAAATGACAATCATCAGCACAGAAATACCTAGAAGAAAACAAGCCAAGGACAATTACAGTATCTTGGATTTGAATGACTACATGGTCATATAAGAAACTGTCGATCCAACCCAAAAAACATCCCTACAAAATGTTTTCTACGTATTTACTTGTAAATCTAAAGGCAGAGTGACTAAGGGCCCTAGCAGTCAGGCATCAGCAATGAGACTTGGTGTAAATGAATTAAAAGAGTTTATTAGCCATAGAAAAAACCTGATTCCTTAATCAATTCTCATTAAGTTCCCTGTAAAACAGTAAGCTTACAGAAAATTTTTTTCTCATGAACAGAAAATCACTGTTTTTGGTCCAAGATATGTTGGGATTTTTTCCTTGCTTCTTCAGATGACAGACAGATGGATGTAGCTGAATCTATGAACGAGTGTACTTGCCCCAAATGTGCAACATAAATACAGAAGCGATGAACAGAAGACTCATAACCAATACTGGAACAGGGCCACTGGAAATAAGAAAAGAAGGCATGCTTAGTTTCAGTAATAATACATTATTCTATTTGTAATATTAAAGGCTAACTAGGGGAAAAGGGTGGGGAAAGCACCCAAGATCCATCGAAAAATTTTAGATCATTTAAAAATAGTCCAAAAATTATTACTGTGGATCTTTTGAGGATGTGGTGACAGCACTGTGCTTATTTAGAAGGAGAAATTCTCATCTTTTAATAAAACATACTAAAATATATCCAGATAAAAGGATCTGATGTCTTAGGGACACTAGTCTCTGATTTTGTGCATTTGATACTTTCCATAATAAAAAGTAATTTAAAAAATTTCCCAAACTCTTTAGGTGCAAATGATCCAACTGTCAAACTATTATTTCAAATTAATATCTAAAGACAATCTTCACTGTCTAACTATAATAAACCAGGCATACAAAGATGAAAAACTTATGAAGCATTATAAAATAATTTATGAAGCATTTTAAAATATATGATCAACAAACTCAAGACACAGGTGAAAGAAATATTCATTTCATTTCATAAGTAAGAAACACTGAGGCTCAGAGAGATTATTACTTGCCTAAGAACACAGAGCCATTATGAAAAAGGAGGGATCTGAACTCAGGTTTTCTGATTCCATACACACTGCTCATCTTACTACTTTAAGGGTTCTATATTTAAGGAGCAAACATGCTAGGCAACATAAAAAGTTTGACTTATATTAGTTTACAATAGAAAGGAAGAATCAATAAATTTTACTCATCAGCCCCTCCCTAAATCAAATGCCTCCAGGTTGAGAATTAGCACATGGGTGTAAATGAATTAAAAAGTTTATTAGCCATAGAAAAAAAATTGATTCTTTAATTCTCATTAAGTTCCCTGTAAAACAGTAAGCCTGCAGAAAATTTCTTCCTCATGAACAGAAAATCACTATGTTTTTGGTCCAAAATATGTTGGGATTTTTTCCTTTCTTCTTCAGATGACAGACAGATGGATGTAGCTGAATCTATGAACGAGTGTACTTGCCCCAAATGTGCAACATAAATACAGAAGCGATGAACAGAAGACTCATAACCAATACTGGAACAGGGCCACTGGAAATAAGAAAAGAAGGCATGCTTAGTTTCAGTAATAATACATTATTCTATTTGTAATATTAAAGGCTAACTAGGGGAAAAGGGTGGGGAAAGCACCCAAGATCCATCGAAAAATTTTAGATCATTTAAAAATAGTCCAAAAATTATTACTGTGGATCTTTTGAGGATGTGGTGACAGCACTGTGCTTATTTAGAAGGAGAAATTCTCATCTTTTAATAAAACATACTAAAATATATCCAGATAAAAGGATCTGATGTCTTAGGGACACTAGTCTCTGATTTTGTGCATTTGATACTTTCCATAATAAAAAGTAATTTAAAAAATTTCCCAAACTCTTTAGGTGCAAATGATCCAACTGTCAAACTATTATTTCAAATTAATATCTAAAGACAATCTTCACTGTCTAACTATAATAAACCAGGCATACAAAGATGAAAAACTTATGAAGCATTATAAAATAATTTATGAAGCATTTTAAAATATATGATCAACAAACTCAAGACACAGGTGAAAGAAATATTCATTTCATTTCATAAGTAAGAAACACTGAGGCTCAGAGAGATTATTACTTGCCTAAGAACACAGAGCCATTATGAAAAAGGAGGGATCTGAACTCAGGTTTTCTGATTCCATACACACTGCTCATCTTACTACTTTAAGGGTTCTATATTTAAGGAGCAAACATGCTAGGCAACATAAAAAGTTTGACTTATATTAGTTTACAATAGAAAGGAAGAATCAATAAATTTTACTCATCAGCCCCTCCCTAAATCAAATGCCTCCAGGTTGAGAATTAGCACATGGGTTTCTTAAAGCTAGAACTCCTTGATTTTACATAACCTATAAATGCTGACTTTAACCAAAGGTTAGGGGCCTCGTCTTTCTGACGACTCTTCTTGTCAACGCCAGTTGAGGAGAATTAAAGATACCACTTCACTTCCCAGATACAACTGGGGATAGACAAAGACCTCAGGACTCTTTATAATTAAGGCAGCAGAATAACCCAGTGGAGCAGCAGGTAAGAGAGTCCACTAGTGGACAATAATCAATGCACAGAGATCCAAGTCCTTGCTACATTACTTTGTTCTTCCAAAATTTGTACAATCATGGGAGTAAATAAATTTAAAAGTACATAGGAAGAGATCATCATTACGATGCACTGGATCACACTCCCTTACTTTAAAGCACCGTTACACTAACACTGGCCATAGAGAAAAAGCTGAGAGGGCAGTGCTCAGAGTCCAAGCGCTGGAGTCTGGAAACCAGCTCTGTCCCACTCAGGCTGTGCTTTACCTTCCCCAAGCCTCAGTTTCCTCATCTGTAAAGTGGGGATAATCTTAGCACCTCTCTCATAGGGTTGCTGAGGTATTAAATATATTCTCACACACACACACACACACACACACACACACACACACACACAGAGCCAGCTGCTAGGAAGCTTCCAGAAAATGCTATCATTATGAACCTGAAAAAATTTCTAACTTCCAGGAAGAGCCAACAACAAGCTCCAAGATGCGGATTTGTGTCCTTTCACCACAAACATCTCTCTCTGGTATGACGACACTGTGGCTTATGACACTTCAAAGGAATAACTTCTATCACTTCCTGGGAGGACTTGCAGCAGCAGCAAGCCAGCCTAGCTGCACAAGAGTCCAAAGCAAGCACAGGTCAGACTCACTCATGGGAGGACACTTGTTTTACCGCCTTGAGAGGGGTTAAAATGCTGTTTCCTGGATACCCTTAAGAGCAGGGGGCTCCAAAAATACTCAGAAATACTCAGAAAAATTACCTCTAACAAGGACCAAAATGTTGTCCGATTGCTGCCAATTCACATATCCCCAGCCTCAAGAATTACTTCTTAAAATGCATTCCCATCTTACAAGTCTTCATTTTAACAGGCAAAAAAAAAAAAAAATTGATGAACCAAATCTCAATAATTCTAGGGAAGTCTTCCCACATTAAATTCGTGATCCTGTCTGGTTCCACCTCTAGCTGGCTGTTGGTCTTTTACAAGTAGCTCTGGCTCTCTGAATCTGAGCTTCTGAACCTGAGGTGCTAGACAAATGAGAGCTGCTATCGTTGCAATTCCTCATCCACTGGATTTAGTCAGGCAATAGCTGTAAGTGGTATCCATGGGTTTCTCTGGTGGCTCAGATGGTGAAGAATCTGCCTGTAATGCAAGAGACCCAGGTTTGATTTCTGGATTGGGAAGATTCCCTGGAGAAGGGAATGGCAACCCACTCCAGTATTCTTGCCTGGAGAATCCCACAAACAGAGGAACTTGGTGGGCTAGTCCATAGGGTCGCAGAGTCGGACACTACTGAGTGACTAACATTGAGACAGTGGTGTCCTGCAGTCTACTACTTTTGGAAACCTATGGGATTAGGTCTGCCACACGGTACCAGAAAGTGAGGTTAGTAAGGCATGAAGACAGGAGTCCTCCCAGATGTCCAGTTCTCATCACCTAACCAGCAATTCTAGGTATAAAAATTCGGAAAGTGATAGGGATCCACCCACCAAAGGCAAGGAGGCTTAAGAACTTTTTAACATAACCAAATGCAGAAACTCCCATGAAGCTATTATAATATCAGCTTATGCCTCCAGGAGAGCTCTGAAAAATCACCCAGCTCCTATTCAAATGGTTACTCCTATTTCTCAGGATGGGACAAGAACACCAAATGAAGAGCAATTTCACCTAATTAAGCTGTTTTCCCTCCACTTCTCTCAGTTCCCATCATTTATTCTGACAGAGCTACATGAAGATATCCCCCTGTTTTCATTCAGTCCATGAACAGAGGTCATTGCAAGCCCTGAAGTAATTGGCTGGCAGATGAACAAACCAAACCCAGCCCACCAGGCACAAAGGAAGCTGCTGCTACTATCGACCTCATCCAAGCCAACAGCCCTGGCGGCGGAGACAGAGTGCTGCCAAAAGGCTCTGTGATTCTGGACAGAAATGCAGGTCTGCTCCTGAGACTTACACTTTGATGAACCAAATCTCAATAATTCTAGGGAAGTCTTCCCACATTAAATTCGTGATCCTGTCTGGTTCCACCTCTAGCTGGCTGTTGGTCTTTTACAAGTAGCTCTGGCTCTCTGAATCTGAGCTTCTGAACCTGAGGTGCTAGACAAATGAGAGCTGCTATCGTTGCAATTCCTCATCCACTGGATTTAGTCAGGCAATAGCTGTAAGTGGTATCCATGGGTTTCTCTGGTGGCTCAGATGGTGAAGAATCTGCCTGTAATGCAAGAGACCCAGGTTTGATTTCTGGATTGGGAAGATTCCCTGGAGAAGGGAATGGCAACCCACTCCAGTATTCTTGCCTGGAGAATCCCACAAACAGAGGAACTTGGTGGGCTAGTCCATAGGGTCGCAGAGTCGGACACTACTGAGTGACTAACATTGAGACAGTGGTGTCCTGCAGTCTACTACTTTTGGAAACCTATGGGATTAGGTCTGCCACACGGTACCAGAAAGTGAGGTTAGTAAGGCATGAAGACAGGAGTCCTCCCAGATGTCCAGTTCTCATCACCTAACCAGCAATTCTAGGTATAAAAATTCGGAAAGTGATAGGGATCCACCCACCAAAGGCAAGGAGGCTTAAGAACTTTTTAACATAACCAAATGCAGAAACTCCCATGAAGCTATTATAATATCAGCTTATGCCTCCAGGAGAGCTCTGAAAAATCACCCAGCTCCTATTCAAATGGTTACTCCTATTTCTCAGGATGGGACAAGAACACCAAATGAAGAGCAATTTCACCTAATTAAGCTGTTTTCCCTCCACTTCTCTCAGTTCCCATCATTTATTCTGACAGAGCTACATGAAGATATCCCCCTGTTTTCATTCAGTCCATGAACAGAGGTCATTGCAAGCCCTGAAGTAATTGGCTGGCAGATGAACAAACCAAACCCAGCCCACCAGGCACAAAGGAAGCTGCTGCTACTATCGACCTCATCCAAGCCAACAGCCCTGGCGGCGGAGACAGAGTGCTGCCAAAAGGCTCTGTGATTCTGGACAGAAATGCAGGTCTGCTCCTGAGACTTACACTTTGAGCCCGGGTGAATCCTCTGTGTAGAATCGCCACATCCCTCCAGTGCCCGCCGAGGTCGTACGGCCTGCACTCCTGGTTCCGCAGCTGGCATTCTTCCTGTGAGAGAAAAAATGTGACAGCCTTTTCTTAAAAACCCTTATCACAGCATGATACCATCATATTTTTAAAATAACCAAAAAATTAACTTTTTATTTGCTAACACTGCCTAAAACGTTGCCTTTACTCCACTGATCATGATAACTATCAAGAACTGAGGACTGGGACTTCCCTGGTGGTCCAGTGGCTAGGGCACCACGTTCCCAATGCAGGTGGCCTGGGTTTGATCCCACATGCCACAACTAAAGATCCCATATGCAGCAATAAAGATCGAAGACCCTGCATGTTGCCAATGGGACCCCACACAGCCAAATAAATAATAATTAAAAAGAACCGAGGGCCTACCATATACGAGTGCAGATAAGAACCCAGACAACTACTGATAGTCACCATCTCCCTTTTATAAATGAGGAGAACAAAGTTCTAAGAAGTAAAGCAAAAAGCGCACACAGTCAGCAGGAGGCCACGCTCCGGCTGAGGACCCTATTCTGACTTCAGAGCCCGTCCACTTGCTCACACTTATAGGCACCTCATTTGGACAATGCATTTCAGGTTCATGTTACACGTGTTTTTGTGAAGTCAAATAAAAAATTCCTGTTTAAAAATACCCTGAATCCACATAATCTGATTTTAAAATCAGATAGTACTGACTACTATAAAATCTTTTTGAAGTATTTTACTTTTCTGAAAGAGACAAAACTCATAAGCTGTAATCCACGTCTCAAAACAGATTATTCATTTTTTGAAAAATTATTCTGTAATGTTTTCATTATTTTGATATGCTAACCACAGATCTCAGACAGAGGTAGGCTATGAAAACATGCAGCAAACACCCAACCAGAACCCGCCCCTCACCCAAGGCTCTGAAGTCAGCTGTGCAGAGCAGAAAAAAGCCCTGGCGGCGGAGACAGAGTGCTGCCAAAAGGCTCTGTGATTCTGGACAGAAATGCAGGTCTGCTCCTGAGACTTACACTTTGAGCCCGGGTGAATCCTCTGTGTAGAATCGCCACATCCCTCCAGTGCCCGCCGAGGTCGTACGGCCTGCACTCCTGGTTTCCCCAGCTGGCATTCTTCCTGTGAGAGAAAAAATGTGACAGCCTTTTCTTAAAAACCCTTATCACAGCATGATACCATCATATTTTTAAAATAACCAAAAAATTAACTTTTTATTTGCTAACACTGCCTAAAACGTTGCCTTTACTCCACTGATCATGATAACTATCAAGAACTGAGGACTGGGACTTCCCTGGTGGTCCAGTGGCTAGGGCACCACGTTCCCAATGCAGGTGGCCTGGGTTTGATCCCACATGCCACAACTAAAGATCCCATATGCAGCAATAAAGATCGAAGACCCTGCATGTTGCCAATGGGACCCCACACAGCCAAATAAATAATAATTAAAAAAAGAACCGAGGGCCTACCATATACGAGTGCAGATAAGAACCCAGACAACTACTGATAGTCACCATCTCCCTTTTATAAATGAGGAGAACAAAGTTCTAAGAAGTAAAGCAAAAAGCGCACACAGTCAGCAGGAGGCCACGCTCCGGCTGAGGACCCTATTCTGACTTCAGAGCCCGTCCACTTGCTCACACTTATAGGCACCTCATTTGGACAATGCATTTCAGGTTCATGTTACACGTGTTTTTGTGAAGTCAAATAAAAAATTCCTGTTTAAAAATACCCTGAATCCACATAATCTGATTTTAAAATCAGATAGTACTGACTACTATAAAATCTTTTTGAAGTATTTTACTTTTTACGAAAGAGACAAAACTCATAAGCTGTAATCCACGTCTCAAAACAGATTATTCATTTTTTGAAAAATTATTCTGTAATGTTTTCATTATTTTGATATGCTAACCACAGATCTCAGACAGAGGTAGGCTATGAAAACATGCAGCAAACACCCAACCAGAACCCGCCCCTCACAGGCGGCTCAAGGCTTACGAAGTCAGCTGTGTAGGGCAGGCAGCCTTAGCATGCAGAAGCCATGAACACCACAAATGCCACTGACCAGGAAGGAACCAAAGAAAAGAGCCAGGCATACAGGGGGAGACCAAAACGGGATACCCCATCCCCACCATCTCTTCTCGCTGTCCTCCCAACTCTGAGCCTGGTCCCACCGCAGCCTACCATGGACCCTAACCCACACTCAGAAGGCAAGCAGCCCTAGCCTTGAGCACAGGGAGCTTGCCTGCTGGGTGGCGTGGGAGAGTGGAGTCATAGTTCCGGTGTGGGCTCCAGCAGAAAGAGCTGTGCTCGTGTCAGAAATCCACAAACAATCCACGTCAAACGATGACTTAGGTATACTCTACTCCACAGATTATACCTCAGGCATGTTAATTATGGGCTGTGTGGTCAGCTGAGAACTTCTAACTCCATTTGTATGACTGTTTCTAGAGGAAAACTGATTGTAAATATAATCATACAAGGACTTACAGAGTAATTCACACCTGTAAGATCTTTCACACACAGATGCACATCATCTAATCAGTAGAGTAGGTGAGTGAAATTTTCCTCCTTGTTCATAAAAAAGTCTAACTTGAGGAAGATGATAAACCCAGGTGGACATAGTAAGTCTTCAGCTGAGCCAAGACGAGGACCTGTGTACGTTCTACCATGCCCACTCCCACCCCACTCTAGTTCCTGTTTTTGACATCTTTAGGAGTCCCTTAGGAATATTGGCTTCTCTGAAGATTTCTTGCTGGCACACAGGACATAGAAGAGAATTCAGGGCACTGAGAAATACCAAAATGGACTCAAACTATCTCCCATCCCCCCAGTGGGAAGCCAGGCGGAAGTTAATCGAGCCCATTTAAATCTCCTAAATTCCTTTTTGGGTGTCCTGTTTTACCCTTCCTTCCTGGCCTCTTCCTATACCCTAACCCAATGTTTTTCATGACCAACGTTTAACATACTTGGTTCCGACTTGGTCTTCTGACTGTTCCATGGCAAGATCTGCTCCCTTGTCTCCTTTAGGTTTCAACTCACACGTCACCTACTCTCAACACCCTATTCCTACCAACCCTCTACTCTACACCCCACTTTACTCTTCTTCTCGATCTTACTGCCTGAATCTATATGCCCTGGTTGTGCTCTCCTACACTGGAATATAAGGTTCAGAGGTCAAACCCTACCTAGTTTCTCCAGTATAGCCTCATGACAGGAACAGAGCCTGGCCTGCACCCTCAGGATCCATGCGATCATTTCCCTAGTAACCGTGGCTACTCCACCATCTTACTATCCCTGATTCCCATTAATCCTGAACACTAGAGCTTTCATAGTTTTATAGCTTATAATGCCTCAGTGTTCCTTTTCATCCTAGCAACTTCCTTTTACGCCGTAGCCACAGTGCGAGGACTCCCACCCTGGCCTGACCTTAAATCCCAGAGTTTCTTTTCCAAGGTACTACACCTCTATTACCTCATTAAACACAGAGACAGAATACAGATCTGTGAGATGGAGAATGCACAGCACTATTACCAACTATCAGCTTCAACTTTTCCTTACAAATTCACAAAAAGGGAACACATTCTTTTTTTTTTTTTTAAAGATTTATTTATTTATTTTGGGCGGGGGTCGGGTTGGGGAGCGAGGGGACAGGCGGACCACTTCTATTAGTCTTTCATTTCTGTATTTTCATCTGTCTTTGTTCTTTGGCTCCTGTGGGCCTCCCATCGCGGTGGCCTCTGTCGTAGAAGAGCACCGGCTCTGGGCACATGCGCTCCAGAGCTCTGGCTCATCGGTCCAGCCGCTCCGCGGCACGTGGGATCTTCCCAGGCCAGGGCTCGAACCGGCGCCCCTTGCACTGCAAGGCGGTGTCCTTACCCGCTGGACCACCAGGGGAAGCCCAAGGGAACACATTCTTAAACAGCCAATACCTATTACACTAGACTCATGAAGTAACAAGAGTCGTAAAACTCTAGAAGGGAACTCTGTAGGGTCTCTCAATTCCATGATTATCTAGCGACACTGGCCTCAGCCATCGTGAATCCTCAAAGATGACAACACCACCCACAACTCGATAGGCGACCTCTGTCCTCAGGCGTTTGTTTCTCCATTTCACTTGTGTAGCAATTGTTTCACTTTTATTAAGTAAATAATTACTTTGTTATATTTAATATACATGATTTCTCTCTCTCTTTTTTCCTTTAAAAGTTCTCAGATGGCCCAACTTCCCTGCTAATCCTACCAATTCTCATTAACTAGACCCGCTCTGTAAGGAACTGTACCTACAGAACATGGTTTCCATTCCAGCAGAGAATCTCTGGGATCCAGGGTGAAAACAAGACAGCACTCCAAGCCCAAATAACCTACACTGCAGCGCAACACACTTTCCAGCTGTGCCATCCATCCCCTCCTTGCCTTGCACATCTTGATGACAGGGCACAATCTTCAGGATCATCTTCATCTTAGCCCTTCTGACAGTGTTCTACTGGAATATATATTTTTTTCTGCTATAAGATGAAATCTGTCTCATGTGAGTTCAAATCATCAGTTTTAGATTTACCTACTGTAGCCTATAAGAAAAGTCTCATCCCTTGTCACATCCTTGAAAACAGTTTTTATGTATCTGTTCAAGATCTCTTCCTCTCTAGATAAACTCCTACGCCTTTCCTTCAAAATAAAAAAAAATCCCAAGACTACAGGGTGGTTTGAATCCCCCCTTCCCTCATCATCTATTGCTTTATGGTAAGACAGAGACAATGGTCAGCCTGTGAAGGTGATAAATATGGAAACATAGACAATATTAAAACAGTATGAATAAAATGTTGGGAGTAAAAGAGAAGACTAGCAGCTTCCGTTGCCTTTGGAGTTAGCGAAGACCTCAAGTAGAAATAACCCCTGAGCTGAGTCTTCAAGAATAAACAGAAAATGGGGCTCGAACCGGCGCCCCTTGCACTGCAAGGCGGTGTCCTTACCCGCTGGACCACCAGGGGAAGCCCAAGGGAACACATTCTTAAACAGCCAATACCTATTACACTAGACTCATGAAGTAACAAGAGTCGTAAAACTCTAGAAGGGAACTCTGTAGGGTCTCTCAATTCCATGATTATCTAGCGACACTGGCCTCAGCCATCGTGAATCCTCAAAGATGACAACACCACCCACAACTCGATAGGCGACCTCTGTCCTCAGGCGTTTGTTTCTCCATTTCACTTGTGTAGCAATTGTTTCACTTTTATTAAGTAAATAATTACTTTGTTATATTTAATATACATGATTTCTCTCTCTCTTTTTTCCTTTAAAAGTTCTCAGATGGCCCAACTTCCCTGCTAATCCTACCAATTCTCATTAACTAGACCCGCTCTGTAAGGAACTGTACCTACAGAACATGGTTTCCATTCCAGCAGAGAATCTCTGGGATCCAGGGTGAAAACAAGACAGCACTCCAAGCCCAAATAACCTACACTGCAGCGCAACACACTTTCCAGCTGTGCCATCCATCCCCTCCTTGCCTTGCACATCTTGATGACAGGGCACAATCTTCAGGATCATCTTCATCTTAGCCCTTCTGACAGTGTTCTACTGGAATATATATTTTTTTCTGCTATAAGATGAAATCTGTCTCATGTGAGTTCAAATCATCAGTTTTAGATTTACCTACTGTAGCCTATAAGAAAAGTCTCATCCCTTGTCACATCCTTGAAAACAGTTTTTATGTATCTGTTCAAGATCTCTTCCTCTCTAGATAAACTCCTACGCCTTTCCTTCAAAATAAAAAAAAATCCCAAGACTACAGGGTGGTTTGAATCCCCCCTTCCCTCATCATCTATTGCTTTATGGTAAGACAGAGACAATGGTCAGCCTGTGAAGGTGATAAATATGGAAACATAGACAATATTAAAACAGTATGAATAAAATGTTGGGAGTAAAAGAGAAGACTAGCAGCTTCCGTTGCCTTTGGAGTTAGCGAAGACCTCAAGTAGAAATAACCCCTGAGCTGAGTCTTCAAGAATAAACAGATATGGGGGAGGAGTGGAGGGAGAGTCTAGTGAGTTCAGGGAACAGTAATAAACTCACTACTGCTAGATCATAGAAGAGAGAGAAGAGAAGCAGTTAAGCTAGGGAAGAAAAAAAAACACCAAAAAGACCCTTTGTAACCCTTCGTGTTTAACACGAAAAAACTAACACAGAAACAAGAAACTAACACAGAAACTAACCAGCAGTGTGACAGAATCAGAGAAGAGGATGCATTAGTGTGGAAATGACCTAGGGAGGATTCGAGTTAGAAATTTCTCTGTATGAGAGAAATTGAAGGCTAAACTGAGGCAGTAGAAATGGTGAAAGAAGGAACATTGATGGGAAGTTTTTAGTGTACAATATAAATGTATTGGGGCTTTCCTGGTGGTAAAGAATCCTTCTGCAATGCAGGAAACCTGGGTTTGATCCCTGGGTCAGGAAGATTCCCTGGAGGAGGGCATGGCAACCCACTCCAGTGTTCTTGCCTGGAGAATCCCAAGGGCAGAAGAGCCTCGCAGGCTACAGTCCAAGGGGTCGCACAGAGTCGGACACAACTGAAGCGACCAAGCAACATAAAGTACTGAATAAAGACAGAGCATTTAAAAATCCAAGATGCTGCTGAAGTTCTAGCTTTGGGTGAACAAGTTTACAACAGTACCATAAGAAGGAAGGGAGACATCACTGGGGGCGGGAGCTGTGGCGAAAGGAGACAGAATTAGGCATTGGACCAGTTACGCTGAACTTAAGTGTGTACAGGCCTTCCAGACAGAAATGTGAGTGCTGGGCTCAGGTCTACACACACCTGTTTAATGACGTCCGTGACCTGTCCAGTTTAACTTTCCCTTGAGTGATACTCCAAACTGAGCAAAAGAAAAATGCTGCTTCCATCTCGAGACATAAAAGTCCAAAAAGTCTTTGACGACCCGCACGGCCACATCACAAGCCGCTCGTTTTGCCCTTTTGGATCTTAACAACCCGGGGTCTCCTTTGACGACATTACCCGGGGTCTCCTATGAATAAAATGTTGGGAGTAAAAGAGAAGACTAGCAGCTTCCGTTGCCTTTGGAGTTAGCGAAGACCTCAAGTAGAAATAACCCCTGAGCTGAGTCTTCAAGAATAAACAGATATGGGGGAGGAGTGGAGGGAGAGTCTAGTGAGTTCAGGGAACAGTAATAAACTCACTACTGCTAGATCATAGAAGAGAGAGAAGAGAAGCAGTTAAGCTAGGGAAGAAAAAAAAACACCAAAAAGACCCTTTGTAACCCTTCGTGTTTAACACGAAAAAACTAACACAGAAACAAGAAACTAACACAGAAACTAACCAGCAGTGTGACAGAATCAGAGAAGAGGATGCATTAGTGTGGAAATGACCTAGGGAGGATTCGAGTTAGAAATTTCTCTGTATGAGAGAAATTGAAGGCTAAACTGAGGCAGTAGAAATGGTGAAAGAAGGAACATTGATGGGAAGTTTTTAGTGTACAATATAAATGTATTGGGGCTTTCCTGGTGGTAAAGAATCCTTCTGCAATGCAGGAAACCTGGGTTTGATCCCTGGGTCAGGAAGATTCCCTGGAGGAGGGCATGGCAACCCACTCCAGTGTTCTTGCCTGGAGAATCCCAAGGGCAGAAGAGCCTCGCAGGCTACAGTCCAAGGGGTCGCACAGAGTCGGACACAACTGAAGCGACCAAGCAACATAAAGTACTGAATAAAGACAGAGCATTTAAAAATCCAAGATGCTGCTGAAGTTCTAGCTTTGGGTGAACAAGTTTACAACAGTACCATAAGAAGGAAGGGAGACATCACTGGGGGCGGGAGCTGTGGCGAAAGGAGACAGAATTAGGCATTGGACCAGTTACGCTGAACTTAAGTGTGTACAGGCCTTCCAGACAGAAATGTGAGTGCTGGGCTCAGGTCTACACACACCTGTTTAATGACGTCCGTGACCTGTCCAGTTTAACTTTCCCTTGAGTGATACTCCAAACTGAGCAAAAGAAAAATGCTGCTTCCATCTCGAGACATAAAAGTCCAAAAAGTCTTTGACGACCCGCACGGCCACATCACAAGCCGCTCGTTTTGCCCTTTTGGATCTTAACAACCCGGGGTCTCCTTCTCCGGATCGACGAATTCTTGGGCCCCATCCCTCGGGGCCCACAGCCGAGAGTCGCAGGGGCCCTTACCTCTGCCGGACCGTGGATCCCGCCGCCCGGGCGGCCACTGCTTTGCTGGGAGAGCGCCCCGAGGAGCCCACGTTAGTGCCACTGGGGGTCGGACCAGGCTGCAGAGGGAGACAAGGAGAGTCTAGTGAGCGCCTTCTGGGGACAGCAAGGAAACTGCGGGGGAAAGCGGGACAACGAGGGACGGCTAGGACCACATACCATGTTGAAGACTGGAGGGAGGGTGGCTAGGATCTGAAGTACGCGGCAGAGAATCAGTGGAGCCCAGCCACCCGAGAAACTAATCATTCAGGTCCCGCCCCTAGGCCTGCTGGCAGGGTCCTCGCTGACTCCAAGGACGCCTGGGCTGTCCCACGATATGCCTGTAGCAATCCTGCTATGGGAGACTTGATGAGCAGCTGTATGAGAATTATAGACCTCCTGTAGTTTTCTTTTGGATCACAGCGTCCTTTCCAGAGTCCAGGGTCTACCCATGGGAGGATCTAGCCGTGGCGAGACGGGAAATTTCCTGCGGCAGTAACTGGGCACCCTCAGGTTCGCGCTGATGTGGCCGAACGGACGCACGAGCCACTAGGGCCCGCTGGGAAGCCGGGAAGGAGCGTGCGCGGAAGTCATTAAGAGTGCGGGGCGCCTGGGCGGGGCTTCCGGGCCATGGCGGAGGAGCGGGGACGAGGCGAGGGCCCCGGTCCTAAGCCAACCGTGCTGTTCCTGCACCCGGACCTGGGCGTGGGCGGCGCCGAGCGACTGGTGTTGGACGCGGCGCTGGCGCTGCGGGCGCGCGGATGCAGCGTGAAGCTCTGGACGGCGCACTACGACCCAGGCCACTGCTTCGCCGAGAGCCGGGAGCTGCCGGTGCGCTGCGCCGGGGACTGGCTGCCTCGCAGCCTGGGCTGGGGCGGCCGCGGCGCTGCAGTCTGCGCCTACGTGCGCATGATCTTCCTGGCTCTCTACGTGCTGTTCCTTGGCGACGAGGAGTTCGACGTGGTCGTGTGCGACCAGGTGAGGCGGCCACGCCCGGCCCTCGCCGCGCCCCTTTTGTCCCTACTTGAGGGTGCGCCCCCAGGACCTCAGCTGACCTCTCTGGGTCTGTGGTTCCGAAACATGGGAACTTATCTGGAGAGATCAGAGTGGGAGTTAACACTGTGGCACTCGGACTTCAGTCTGGACAGGCTGAAGTGGCAGATACTTGCCCCACCCTCGGGTGTTTACATCCTGGACCCCTTACATGTGCCCCTGAAATCTGAGTTTTCATTGGATGATCACTTGATCCTGAAGCATATAGGCCTTGGGGCTCGCTATGAGAAACGCAAACATTAAAACTCAGCTTTCAGTTACGTTTTATTTCTCAGTAATTTGTATGTCTTCCCTGTTATTCCTGTCTTCCCATTATTCCTGCTGACACTGCTTCCAGGCTACACACATCCCATTGTAGCAGTCACTGTCAGGCCCCTCTGCTCCTGAGCAATGTAATGTGTGTAAACACCCCAAGCTAAACATGTCATGTCTCTATTAAAACTTTAATGTAGCTCCCCGTTAGTCTTCGGAGAAAGCTCTTGGTGGATAATGTACACCTGGATCTGGGCTCTAGCAATTATAGACTCTTTTTATGTCTTTTTCCAAAAAAAATATTTCTCTTAAAAAGTAACGTTTGCTCAGGGCTTAAAACTCAAATAATATGGAAGACTAATGTAACGGCCCCACCCGGTTCCACGGACACTGTTTCTTCTGGATGCTTTCAGAAATTGTCTGTGGCTGTACTAGCGTATGATGTCTATTTGTAGATAATCTGATTATTTATAACGACTAGGACTACAACACAACTACTATTGGGAAAGCTTGCTGTTTTTCACCAAAAATGTTTTGCTTAAGACATCCTTACATATCAGTATTAGAGATGCACTACATTTTTCATAGTGACTTGAAAATTTGTTTTTGTTTGTACCATACTTTGTACATTTTTCTGCTAGAAAACAGTGCCAGTATGACCAGTTTTTTTGTTAATAGATCAGTTTGGGGTGTATTTTGGCCACACCACATAGCATGTAAGATCTTAGTTCCCTGACCAGGGATGGAACCCACATACCCTAGCATTGGAAGAGCAGTCTCTTAACCACTGGACCGCCAGAGAAGTCCCAGATCCATGTTGTAATGAACAGCTTTTTATTTAAACTTTTTTTGAGGAAAAGGAAAATATTTCTGCCAAAAGCCCATAGCTTCGGATCAGAGTGGGAGTTAACACTGTCTGGACAGGCTGAAGTGGCAGATACTTGCCCCACCCTCGGGTGTTTACATCCTGGACCCCTTACATGTGCCCCTGAAATCTGAGTTTTCATTGGATGATCACTTGATCCTGAAGCATATAGGCCTTGGGGCTCGCTATGAGAAACGCAAACATTAAAACTCAGCTTTCAGTTACGTTTTATTTCTCAGTAATTTGTATGTCTTCCCTGTTATTCCTGTCTTCCCATTATTCCTGCTGACACTGCTTCCAGGCTACACACATCCCATTGTAGCAGTCACTGTCAGGCCCCTCTGCTCCTGAGCAATGTAATGTGTGTAAACACCCCAAGCTAAACATGTCATGTCTCTATTAAAACTTTAATGTAGCTCCCCGTTAGTCTTCGGAGAAAGCTCTTGGTGGATAATGTACACCTGGATCTGGGCTCTAGCAATTATAGACTCTTTTTATGTCTTTTTCCAAAAAAAATATTTCTCTTAAAAAGTAACGTTTGCTCAGGGCTTAAAACTCAAATAATATGGAAGACTAATGTAACGGCCCCACCCGGTTCCACGGACACTGTTTCTTCTGGATGCTTTCAGAAATTGTCTGTGGCTGTACTAGCGTATGATGTCTATTTGTAGATAATCTGATTATTTATAACGACTAGGACTACAACACAACTACTATTGGGAAAGCTTGCTGTTTTTCACCAAAAATGTTTTGCTTAAGACATCCTTACATATCAGTATTAGAGATGCACTACATTTTTCATAGTGACTTGAAAATTTGTTTTTGTTTGTACCATACTTTGTACATTTTTCTGCTAGAAAACAGTGCCAGTATGACCAGTTTTTTTGTTAATAGATCAGTTTGGGGTGTATTTTGGCCACACCACATAGCATGTAAGATCTTAGTTCCCTGACCAGGGATGGAACCCACATACCCTAGCATTGGAAGAGCAGTCTCTTAACCACTGGACCGCCAGAGAAGTCCCAGATCCATGTTGTAATGAACAGCTTTATATCTTTTTGAGGAGGGGAGTATTTCTGCAAGCATGGCCTTTGAAATTCATAGAAATAAAATTGGTAGGTCAAAGAGTTGTACATCTTAAATGTCAATAGCTTTTGCCAAATTTGCCTTCAAAGAGGTGTTGTCATTCTGGTCTCCCATAGAGATAGAGCCTATTACTCCATGCTTTTGTCCACATTGGATGTTGTCAACCATGTTAATCGTTGCGGATCTGATGAGTGGAAATGGCCTCACATTTGTATTTCTTTAATTAGTACTTCTGAGTTACTTTTGATCATCCTTACTTGTGTGCAAGCTATTTCTTTTTGCGAAACATGGGTCATTTACCAAGCATCCCACATGTGTTAAACTAGCCAGTAAACATGAGGCAGCTGAGACTGTAGTGGGTGAAAGAGTTTGGATGGGGAAGCCCTATATTCTAGTTCCCTATCTGCTGCTTTCTAAGCAGCTTTGACTAAATCAATATCCGTAATGCTCACGTTTTCCAGATGTTAAATGAGCTAGAGATTTCAGTGATTTGTAAAGATGACGCAGCAGGAAAGTTTCTAGTGGTGACTATGGTTAACATTTTGATAAATATCACATAGTGTCTGCTAAATTCTTACAGCTTTTACATACACTAATGCACTTAGTAATGACAAAAACTGTATATTTTTTAAAATTATAATTGTCACCAAGTTACAGAAGAAGAAACTGAGGCCTAGAGAGAGGTAAATTAGTCACACAGCTAGCTAGTAGAGCTGAAATTCAAGCCCTGGCAATCTTGATTCCAGAGCCTGTGCTCTAACCTACTCTAGTTCACTCAGTTCCTTAGGAGGAGGAAGACTCTGGCCTGGCTCTGTCCAGTGTGGGAGCCGCTAGCCATAGGTGTGGGAAGCCCTTGCGATGTGCCCAGTCTAAGTGAAGATGTGCCGTGAGAGTGAAAACACCCATCTGGTTCTAAAGAATAGACAATCTGACTGACTTTTTAAAATATTGATTGCATTTTTTCCCAGTATACATCTAATTTATGCTTTTAAAAAAATATTCTGAATTGCTTTTATACAAGTAGTCAGCTGTCGTTTCTTTTCAAATGGAACTCCTCCCTAGAGTGGAAATGGGTGGGTGGTACTGTTCCATAAATATTGATTGCATTTTGAAGTGATAATATCTTGGACAAAATACATTAAAATTAACATTTTGAAAGTTCTTAGGATAGTTACTGTATTGTTACTTCCATTGGACAGTGCTGGTTTAGAGGAAACCACTAGACTTGCAGCTTTAAATCTTGATCACGCGTCCGGAAAATGTCTACTAGCCTTCTGTATGCCAGGCATCGTACCAGGTGAGAGTCCAGGGCAACGCAAAGCTGAACCAGACATTGCCCGCGAGGGGCTCATAAATTGGGAGGCAGGGTAGGTACATGTTCGTTTGATTTGGCTGCAATTTAGCTGACCAGCCACTTCACCTGCTGTTGACTTCTGCTTTGGCCAGGTGTCTGCCTGTATCCCAGTGTTCAAGCTGGCCAGACGGCGTAAGAAAATCTTGTTCTACTGCCACTTCCCAGATCTGCTTCTCACCAGGAGAGATTCTTTTATTAAACGCCTGTACAGGGCCCCAATTGACTGGGTAGAGGAATACACCACAGGCATGGCAGACTGCATCTTGGTCAACAGCCAGTTCACAGCGGCCGTTTTCAAGGACACATTCAAGTCCCTGTCTCACAGAGACCCTGCGATCCTCTACCCATCTCTGAATATCACCAGCTTTGATTCCGTGGTTCCTGAAAAGCTGGATGACATAGTGCCCCAGGAGAAAAAGTTTATATTCCTCTCCATCAACAGATATGAAAGGAAGAAAAATCTGACTCTGGCCCTAGAAGCCCTAGTAAGACTGCGTGGAAGATTGACGTCTCAAGATTGGGACAAAGTTCACCTGATTGTCGCAGGTGGTTATGACGAGAGAGTCCTGGAGAACGTACAGCATTACCAGGAGCTGAAGAAAATGGTCCAGCAGGCGGACCTAGGCCAGTCTGTGACCTTCCTCCGGTCTTGCTCAGACAGGCAGAAAGTCTCACTCCTCCGAGGCTGCACGTGTGTGCTTTACACACCAAGCAATGAGCACTTTGGCATCGTCCCCTTGGAGGCTATGTACATGCAGTGCCCCGTCATTGCTGTTAACTCAGGCGGGCCCTTGGAGTCCATCGTCCACAACGTCACGGGATTTCTATGTGAGCCTGACCCAGAGCAGTTCTCAGAAGCCATCGAAAAATTCATCCATGAACCTTCATTAAAAGCCTCAATGGGACTGGCTGGAAGAAACAGGGTGAAAGAGAAGTTTTCCCCTGAAGCATTTACAGAACAACTTTACCAGTATGTCACCAAACTGCTCGTATAATCAGATTATTTTTAAGGTCTTTATACTATATTCATTAATATCACATTTGTAGATTGTAGACCCAGTTTTGAAACCAAAGAGAAAAAAACCTAGTGTCTAGTACAGAAGAAAAAATTTTAATGTACTTGAATCTGAATCACTTTCCTCTACCGCATACCTCCCCTTCTACTTTTTAAGAGTATCTTTTATGCTGTGATAATTCTGAGTATTACCAGTGTTGATTAAGATATAAATGTGGTACAGTTTCACATTCAGCAGAATATTTTTAAATTGTATGTTCTCTAGATTATTGTTGCTCTTCCTATAAATTTTGAGTCATATTGTGCCTTATTTGGTTTTAATACTTTAAGCGTATCATCAGAGTTGATTAATTTGGCTTCATGAGAAGACAGTCACTGTAGTTCCCAGAAGCAGTCCACCTCAGTGTTCAGTGACCTCTGTTAGGAAATTTCTGTTAGTCATACTTTTGCCTGGATCCATAGCAAGAATGCTCTGTATTTCATTTTTTTAACAAAGATAATTTATGGTGTTTTTGCACACAGATATGATAATAAAAAGATGTTTATCACAGAAAGAGACAGCATCCTGTATTTTGGCCTTCGTGATATATTGTGGTGGTGGTGGGAATGTAGACAGCCAAGCCTTAAGTCAGAAACTAGAGTTAACTGGGCGTAGGAATGAATAGCTGTTGTCATGAGTGCAACGTGGATATTATTTTAGGTTTGTTTCCAAGTGTCATCTGAGTCATTGACTTCGTTACTATTTGTGTTTTATTAAGTATCTACTATGTTGTTGTCTTTTTTTTAATCTGCACGAGTTCTTTTTATCCTTCGAGGCCTGCGTCAGGTGCCACTGCTGGGAAGCTTTCCTTGACCCTCCAGCCAACTCCGACACTGGAAGTGATCTTCCCCTTCCATGTTTTCTGGCCCTCTCATGGTGCTTACTAGTCTTAAAGCTCATTATTTACCTGTTGGTCTCAGTACAGATGGAGCTCAGTGGTAAAGAATCTGCCTGCAATGCAGGAGACACAGGTTCAATCCCTGGGTCAGGAAGATCCCCTGGAGAAGGAAATAACAGCCCTCTCCAGTATTCCTGCCTGTGCAATCCCATGGACAGAAGAGTCTGGTTGGCTACAAGAATCAGACAGAAGTTAGCAACTACACCTCCACCATCACCTCAGTACAAGTAAACATAAAGTAGTTTTTGGCATATCTTTAAAGCTAAATTCATTTAAAAATAACAAAAATTACTAGGCAAAAGTTCCATGTTAATCAACTCTAAGAGCACAGACTTGAGAGCCTAACAGCCTATGTGACTTTGGGCAAATTGCTTAATCTCTGGGCCTCAGCTTCTTCTGTGATGTGGGATAACTGTTCTCTTGTACTTTCCTCATAGGGTCATCATGATGGATTATCATATGTATGTAAAGTGCTTAAAATAGTCGGCACAGAGTATGGCTATATCAGTGTTAGCTATTTTGCAATTGGAGGATATAAAAAATTACTACAGAAGTTCCACATGGGTTCATACTGCACTACAAGTTATTCTTTGGGGTTCTTTTGACTTGTTATGTCAATCTATAACACAGAAGTATTTTAATGAACTGAAATGACTGTACCCACTAGAAGCCTCTAAAATGAGAGTGTCAGGTTTATTGAGACTTATGGAATGAGAAGTTCAGTTGAGTTCTCTTTGGCATTGTGAAACCTTTCCATCCAGTAAAATAGGTCATCCCATCTTTTGTGGTTTGGTGATGTGTCTCTCAGGGAACAGCAGCCTTTCCAGAAAGACCTGATGCCTCTGACCTCTGGTTTTAGGGCAGACAGAGTCTTGCTCTGAGCCATAACTGATGCTTACCTATTCCAAGCACTAACACTTCGAGAACTAGCCTGTTGTTGTCTTTTTTTTAATCTGCACGAGTTCTTTTTATCCTTCGAGGCCTGCGTCAGGTGCCACTGCTGGGAAGCTTTCCTTGACCCTCCAGCCAACTCCGACACTGGAAGTGATCTTCCCCTTCCATGTTTTCTGGCCCTCTCATGGTGCTTACTAGTCTTAAAGCTCATTATTTACCTGTTGGTCTCAGTACAGATGGAGCTCAGTGGTAAAGAATCTGCCTGCAATGCAGGAGACACAGGTTCAATCCCTGGGTCAGGAAGATCCCCTGGAGAAGGAAATAACAGCCCTCTCCAGTATTCCTGCCTGTGCAATCCCATGGACAGAAGAGTCTGGTTGGCTACAAGAATCAGACAGAAGTTAGCAACTACACCTCCACCATCACCTCAGTACAAGTAAACATAAAGTAGTTTTTGGCATATCTTTAAAGCTAAATTCATTTAAAAATAACAAAAATTACTAGGCAAAAGTTCCATGTTAATCAACTCTAAGAGCACAGACTTGAGAGCCTAACAGCCTATGTGACTTTGGGCAAATTGCTTAATCTCTGGGCCTCAGCTTCTTCTGTGATGTGGGATAACTGTTCTCTTGTACTTTCCTCATAGGGTCATCATGATGGATTATCATATGTATGTAAAGTGCTTAAAATAGTCGGCACAGAGTATGGCTATATCAGTGTTAGCTATTTTGCAATTGGAGGATATAAAAAATTACTACAGAAGTTCCACATGGGTTCATACTGCACTACAAGTTATTCTTTGGGGTTCTTTTGACTTGTTATGTCAATCTATAACACAGAAGTATTTTAATGAACTGAAATGACTGTACCCACTAGAAGCCTCTAAAATGAGAGTGTCAGGTTTATTGAGACTTATGGAATGAGAAGTTCAGTTGAGTTCTCTTTGGCATTGTGAAACCTTTCCATCCAGTAAAATAGGTCATCCCATCTTTTGTGGTTTGGTGATGTGTCTCTCAGGGAACAGCAGCCTTTCCAGAAAGACCTGATGCCTCTGACCTCTGGTTTTAGGGCAGACAGAGTCAGTCTTGCTCTGAGCCATAACTGATGCTTACCTATTCCAAGCACTAACACTTCAGCCCATCTGAACATTTTTAGTGCAGATCCTTCCAAAATGGACTACATGGGTTTATGGGCCTTGAACTTAACTTCCCTTCATTGTCTTAAGCCCCAGCAGGTGACAGTAAGACCACAGATCTGGAAAGGATGCAGAGCCCTGCCTGAGCTTCCAGCCTCCTGGAAGTGCATTAACTGCTGCCTCCTGGACCTAGGATGGAGTTTTGCCCATAAGAGGTATTCATAGCTTCCAAAACGTAAGCTGAAGTTAGGGTACATAGAAGCGTGGGAGACTCAAGTCAGCTGTGCAGGATGTTAATAGTAGTAATTCTAGCACTTAACTGTGGGTGGTATCAGCCAGCTCATTTAATCCTAACAGTTCTGTGAGGTTTGGGAACACTTTAGAGTTGAGTGTGGTTAAGCAGTTGCTTGTATCACACACCCTGGAGAGATGAGCAGCTTCTCAAGACTTTCCTATTTTAAAGTCCAACCACTTTACCATTCTTCAGTCTTTGCCTCCACCCTGACCAAGCCCACGTGTGTGTATTCAGTCAGAATCCTCCACTGCACTGCAGGTACACCTGTCGAGGTCCTCAGGATTAGAAACCCCTTATTTCTGGCCACTTCCTTTGAACTCCTTACTCCTCCATTCCTAACCTCGGTCCCCTGCAGTCTCTGTCCTTAACAGCCTGTGAGGATGCTACCATCCAAACACTAGACTTCTCACGCCTGCTAGCTGAGGGGTGGGGGCTTTCTCAATGACAACTGTCCTCTGGTTAAACAGGAACCCTTGGGAGGGGAGATTGGCAGCATTTGTCATGCTGACTTGAGCCAAGGGGCTGCTAGAGCCAGCACTCCACTCTTGTCCAGAGGACTGGGGACTGGGTGGAGCTCACAGTAAGGATGAACCAGCCTTTTGACCCAGAAACAGGACCACAAGCAAGTGATGAACTGTCCTGTTGAAAGCACCATCACTAGCCCAGCCATAGGATGAACCAGCTTTCCAGAAAGACCTGATGCCTCTGACCTCTGGTTTTAGGGCAGACAGAGTCAGTCTTGCTCTGAGCCATAACTGATGCTTACCTATTCCAAGCACTAACACTTCAGCCCATCTGAACATTTTTAGTGCAGATCCTTCCAAAATGGACTACATGGGTTTATGGGCCTTGAACTTAACTTCCCTTCATTGTCTTAAGCCCCAGCAGGTGACAGTAAGACCACAGATCTGGAAAGGATGCAGAGCCCTGCCTGAGCTTCCAGCCTCCTGGAAGTGCATTAACTGCTGCCTCCTGGACCTAGGATGGAGTTTTGCCCATAAGAGGTATTCATAGTTTCCCAAAAAGCGTAAGCTGAAGTTAGGGTACATAGAAGCGTGGGAGACTCAAGTCAGCTGTGCAGGATGTTAATAGTAGTAATTCTAGCACTTAACTGTGGGTGGTATCAGCCAGCTCATTTAATCCTAACAGTTCTGTGAGGTTTGGGAACACTTTAGAGTTGAGTGTGGTTAAGCAGTTGCTTGTATCACACACCCTGGAGAGATGAGCAGCTTCTCAAGACTTTCCTATTTTAAAGTCCAACCACTTTACCATTCTTCAGTCTTTGCCTCCACCCTGACCAAGCCCACGTGTGTGTATTCAGTCAGAATCCTCCACTGCACTGCAGGTACACCTGTCGAGGTCCTCAGGATTAGAAACCCCTTATTTCTGGCCACTTCCTTTGAACTCCTTACTCCTCCATTCCTAACCTCGGTCCCCTGCAGTCTCTGTCCTTAACAGCCTGTGAGGATGCTACCATCCAAACACTAGACTTCTCACGCCTGCTAGCTGAGGGGTGGGGGCTTTCTCAATGACAACTGTCCTCTGGTTAAACAGGAACCCTTGGGAGGGGAGATTGGCAGCATTTGTCATGCTGACTTGAGCCAAGGGGCTGCTAGAGCCAGCACTCCACTCTTGTCCAGAGGACTGGGGACTGGGTGGAGCTCACAGTAAGGATGAACCAGCCTTTTGACCCAGAAACAGGACCACAAGCAAGTGATGAACTGTCCTGTTGAAAGCACCATCACTAGCCCAGCCACTGATGTCATTTGGGGTTGTGTGTATGTATGTGTGTGTCTGTGTGTGTTGGGGTGGGGGGCAGGTATAGTACAGTTGTGAACTGCCACTCATCCAGGAAATCGACAGGCAGAATTAGAGCAAACTGCTAAGTGATGAAGTCAGATCAGTCTTTACTTCCTCTGTATTACTTAAGCCAGAATTTCAGGGTTCCTCAGCTATGGAGAACTATCCTGATGGTGATGATCCTGAAGTAAAGGTTTCTTTATCTATAAAATGAGTGTAATCAGGTCTGAGCAGCCCACCTCAGAGGGTGATTGCGACAAGAGTGAGTGAGAGGACTGAATGCAAGGATGGGAAGCTCATGTGTAAACTGTAGAGGGCCATACAAGAGAGTTCTAAAATAAATGTGCACATATGCGGTCAGTTAATTTCTGCCAAAGGTGCCAAGGTAATTCAATGGGGAAAATACGGTCTTTTCAAGAAACAGTGCTAGAACAATTGGATATCTGTGTAGGAAAAAAAGAACCGCAACCTTTACCTCTTACTATACTGAAAGATGAACTTGAAGTGAATCATAGGCCTAAACATAAAAAATAGACTGCAGAAGTTCAGAAAGAAAATCACCACATCCTTTGGGGTAGGCAAAGATTTCTTTGATAGGATACAAAAAAGCACAAAACATATAAGGGAAAATTGGTAAGTTGATTTCATCAACGTTAAAAACTGCTTTTCAAAGGATAGTGATTTTTTAAAACTCCTTAAAGAACAAGGCATAGACTGGGAGAAAATATTTAATATATCTGATAAAGACCTGCACCCAGGATATTGTAAAGAAGTCTTACCACTCGATAGTAGAAGAACAAACCCAACCCAGGTTTTTTTAATGGGCAAGGATTTGAATGGCCATTTCAGAGAAGCTATATAAATGGCCAATAAGCACATGATAAAATATCACTGGTCATAAAAGAAGCACAAATTAAGACAACCATGA
Organism: Tragulus kanchil; assembly: GCA_022376925.1. Classification (NCBI taxonomy): domain Eukaryota; kingdom Metazoa; phylum Chordata; class Mammalia; order Artiodactyla; family Tragulidae; genus Tragulus; species Tragulus kanchil. Next base: position 43,307,823 of record JAIOJX010000023.1, read on the forward strand.
GATATCAGCACACACTCATGAAATTCAAGACTCAGAATAAAGGCTGGTGAGAATGTGGAGCTCCTGGACTTTTCATGCATTGCTAACAGGAACAGAAAATGGAATAAACTCTTTAAAAAACAAGTTTGAAAGTTTCTTACAAAGTTAAATGTGACACCATGCAACCCATCAATTCCGCTTCTAGATATTTTGCCTAAAATATATATCTAAACAAGGACATTCAAATATTCATGGCAGCTTGTTTTCGTTTATAGTCAAAAGCTGAAAATCCAGTGTTCATCCACAGGTGAATGGATAAACAAATTGTGATATGTTTGTAGGGTGGAATATTTCTCAAAAAGGAATGAAATGGTGATGAGGAGAGTTGTATGGATGAATCTCAGAAATGTGCTACGTGGAAGAAGTAAGACAAGAGTTCATACTCTCTGTGATTCCATTATGAAACCTTAAGGAAAGAAAAAGCAAAGTTAATCTATAGTGACAGAAAGCTGATCCCTGCCTGTGGCCCAGGATGAGAGACTGACTAGGTAAGGACACAAAGGAACTTCTTGACATGATGGAAATGTCCTATATCTTTATTATGGTGGTGGTTATAAGGGTTTATAAACTTGTCAGAACTAATCAACTGTATGCTTAAAATGAGTACATGTTATTGCATGTCACTTACACCTCATTAAATTGATATTTTTAATGCACGTGATACAGTCCCATTTTAATAGGAAATAAAAAGTCTTCTAAGTGAATAAATGTGAAAATATATATGTATGTGTCATTTAAATTGTCGTTTAGTCGCTAAGTCATGTCTGACTGTGCATCCCCACGGACTGCAGCACACCAGGCTTCCCTGTCCTTCGCCATTTCCTGGAGTTTGCTCAAATTCATGTATGTCCATTGAGTCAGTGATGCCATCCAGGCATTTCATCTTGTCATCCCCTTCTCCACCTGCCTTCAGTCTTTCCTGTTATCAGTGCATTTTCCAATGAGTTGGCTTTTCACATCAGGTGGCCAGAGAGTATTGGAGTTTCATCTTCAGCATCAGTCCTTCCAGCGAATATTCAGGGTTGATTTCCTTTAGGATTGACTGGTTTGATCTTGCTACCCAAGGGACTCTCAAGAGTCTGTCAGCATCACAGTTTGAAGGCATCAGTTCTTTGGCACTTGGCCTTTTTTATTGTCCAGTTCTCATATCCATGCATGACTACTGGAAAAACCATAGCTTGGAGTATATGGAACTTTGTAGGCAAAGTAATGTCTCTGCTTTTTAATATGCTGTCTAGGTTTGTCATAGCTTTTCTTCCAAGGAACCAAGTGTCTTTTAAATTCATGGCTGCAGTCACCATCCACAGTGATTTTGGAGCCCAAGAAAAGAACCTGTCACTGTTCCCATTTATCCCCTTCTACTTGCCATGAAGTGATGGGACTGGATGCCATGATCTTAGTTTTTTGAATGTTGAGTTTTGAGCCAGCTTTTTCACTCTCCTCTTTCACCCTTATCAAGACACTCTTTAGTTCTTTGGTTTCTGCCACTAGATTGGTATCATCTGCGTATCAGAGGTTGTTTATATTTCTCCCAGCAATCAGATGATGTAATTAATCAGTAGGCATTAAAATTTTATTTTGTTCACTATATTTTCTGATACTTCCATAAATTGATTTTCTCATAAGACAGCAATCAAACATAAAACATAAAATGTTATTGGTCACTTACGTTCTTACAGTATATTTTCAGACACGTGTTTTCAACTGTTGCCCCATTTGGCATGTACAGTTTGTTCTAATTAATCCCTTATTATTATTTATTAGGATTTCTCCAACTGTTTGCTACTGTAAGCAACCTAGCATAAAAATAAATTCTAAAGGCAAATACTAAAATTTTTAAAAGCAAAACAAAAGAAAAATCAGAAAAAAGTACACATGTGAAAAGGTTGCAAAACTGTCCATTAATACACCGAAGAAAAATAGCAGTTTTCAAAAAAAAATATCATTAACTGATGATGTTTATTTTCAAGCTAAGTCACCATGTTGTCCATCTTCCTTTCAGCCAAATTATATACTCCCTTTCATTGTGGAACCTGGAAACCTAAATTACACTTCAGTGGACAATACAGTGTCATATGTCAGGACATCAGTCCTTCCAGCGAATATTCAGGGTTGATTTCCTTTAGGATTGACTGGTTTGATCTTGCTACCCAAGGGACTCTCAAGAGTCTGTCAGCATCACAGTTTGAAGGCATCAGTTCTTTGGCACTTGGCCTTTTTTATTGTCCAGTTCTCATATCCATGCATGACTACTGGAAAAACCATAGCTTGGAGTATATGGAACTTTGTAGGCAAAGTAATGTCTCTGCTTTTTAATATGCTGTCTAGGTTTGTCATAGCTTTTCTTCCAAGGAACCAAGTGTCTTTTAAATTCATGGCTGCAGTCACCATCCACAGTGATTTTGGAGCCCAAGAAAAGAACCTGTCACTGTTCCCATTTATCCCCTTCTACTTGCCATGAAGTGATGGGACTGGATGCCATGATCTTAGTTTTTTGAATGTTGAGTTTTGAGCCAGCTTTTTCACTCTCCTCTTTCACCCTTATCAAGACACTCTTTAGTTCTTTGGTTTCTGCCACTAGATTGGTATCATCTGCGTATCAGAGGTTGTTTATATTTCTCCCAGCAATCAGATGATGTAATTAATCAGTAGGCATTAAAATTTTATTTTGTTCACTATATTTTCTGATACTTCCATAAATTGATTTTCTCATAAGACAGCAATCAAACATAAAACATAAAATGTTATTGGTCACTTACGTTCTTACAGTATATTTTCAGACACGTGTTTTCAACTGTTGCCCCATTTGGCATGTACAGTTTGTTCTAATTAATCCCTTATTATTATTTATTAGGATTTCTCCAACTGTTTGCTACTGTAAGCAACCTAGCATAAAAATAAATTCTAAAGGCAAATACTAAAATTTTTAAAAGCAAAAACAAAAAGAAAAATCAGAAAAAAGTACACATGTGAAAAGGTTGCAAAACTGTCCATTAATACACCGAAGAAAAATAGCAGTTTTCAAAAAAAAATATCATTAACTGATGATGTTTATTTTCAAGCTAAGTCACCATGTTGTCCATCTTCCTTTCAGCCAAATTATATACTCCCTTTCATTGTGGAACCTGGAAACCTAAATTACACTTCAGTGGACAATACAGTGTCATATGTCAGGACATACTACTATTTTGAAACTTTAAGTAGGTAACTGTATTAGTCAGAACTCTTTTGGTTGCAAGCAACAGAAACCCAGTTGTAGCTAATGCAGAAAAGGGAAGTTTATTTAGCAAGCTAGAGAGCTAGATGGTTCCAGGAAAAACTGCATAAATGAAACAGGGGAAATGGTAGGTCTGAGTTTCAGATGGAACTAGGAATTCACATGCCATCAGAAAACCATTTTTTAAAAATATATGACATCTCTGTCTTTCATTATGGACTAGTTTTTTTCTCATGGCAGGAAACATGACTACCAATAGCAGTCAAAAATTTCCATCTTACTGTGCGCATCATCAAAGAGGAACCACACTTCTTTTTCAGTGTTTGAAAAACTCATCGTCAAAGCACTATGATGGAGCCTTCCTGGTTCAGGTGTCTTCTCCCAAAGTAAGGAAGCAAGTCAGGAGACGAGGTACTAAGGTTTTCTGGACTCAGGGCTCCCATCAACTGTGGGCAGGACCCAGGGTCACACAGTGGGAGGAATCACACAGCTGGGAGAAAGGAGTCCAGGGTGTAGAGAGGTAGCAGTTCCCAGAAGGTGAGTTGGGAAGATAAAATAGATGTCCTCTCCAGTAAAAAAAATAAGATCTTACATGCAGGGGGCCCTGGCAGACAAGCCATCCCTTTGCTTATATCTTTTGCCCATTGCTCCCACTTTCATAGTACATATGGCTGATAATTGTTTTCAGCCAACCTTGTCCAAGGACCTGGGGATAAAGAAATGAAGTTAACACTTTCATACTCTTTGACTTGTATTACCCTACATTGTTTGATATTAATGTTTCTAGACCTGACTTTATGTTACTCGTTTTAATTTTGAATATTCCATTTTTTTTTTCATTTGTCTAATAAGCAGAGAAACTTTGGATGTAAAGGGGTTTTTCCTTATATTTAAAAGTATTGGCCTCTGATAATTTACTATATATTTTTAAAGTCTTTGTTAAAGATGACTAGGTTTATTTTGTATTATACCTTTGTTAAAGAGAAGTATATACTTTCTGGGCTTCCCAGGTGGTGCTAGTGGTAAAGAACTCACCTGTTAACATAGGAGGCATAAGAGACACAGGTTCAATCCCTAGGTTAAGAAGATCTCTTAGAAGAGGGCAGGACAACCCACTCCAGTATTTTTACCTGGAGAATCCCGTGGACAGAGGAGCCTGGTGGGTTACGGTTCATAGGGTCTTAGAGTCAGACACAACTGCGGTGACTTAGCACAGCACACATATCCTTTCTACCTTCCTTTTCTGTTCTTCGTTTTTCCTTTCCCCTTCTTCATTCTTTTGATCTGCAGTGATAATGTTCCAGTAGCCTATTATATTTCAGTATAGTAATTTCTTTCAAATACTTTAATTTATCAATGTCAGTTTTTTTAATAATTATTTTCATTTTACTTTTACAGAGTTTTGTTGTTTACAGATATGTATAATCCCAGATTAGTCATATGTTGATGTCAGTTTTGACAAGATACTTCCTGCAGTTGTTTAGACATATTTCAAGCTCTTGAGTTCCTCCTCCAGAGCTATCATCCTTTTCATAAGGACATACTTTGAGTACCATTCTTTCAGAGAGAATACATGTATTTGCCTAATTAATTCCCATTGCCTTCACATATGAATCATTTCAGTTGCTTAGTCATGTCCAACTCTTTGTGACCCCATGGACTGTGTAACACCAGGCTTCCCTGTTCTTTACCGTCGCCCGGAGCTTGATTCAGTGATGCCATCCCACCATCTTGTCCTCTGTCATCTCCTTCTCCTGTTGCCTTCTATTCTTCCCAGCATCAAGGTCTTTTCCAGCAAGTCATCTCTGCGTCAGGTGGCCCAGAGTACTGGAACTCCAGCTTCAGCGTCAGTCCTTCCAATGACTATTCAGGGGTGATTTCCTTTGATTGTATATAAAATTCCTGAATCATGTGTTTTTCTTTCCAACCTTTGCAATTGTGTTACCATCTTCTAGGTCGATTTTCCAAAGGAAGTTCTAGGCAAAATAAGGTATAAGAGATGCTCCAGAGAAAAGGCTTTCATTGTCAAGTAAGTGTGGGAAATGTTTCATGCAGTTGTAAATATACTAGGCAAAGTAGCATGGTGTGAAGGCCAGGAGATATTGTGAGATAATGAAGGTGGTTTAGTTTTATTTCCAGTATACCCAACCTATTTGACCACAATAATCTCCAGAGCAAGCAAGAGACCAATAATATGTTTATACCTGATACCTGTTGAGCGCCTACTAATGAGCCAAGCACTGTTCTGGGACTTACTCTACCAGTATCAATTCATTGAGTCCTCATAGCAGCTCCCTGTGGTTGATAGAGTTTTTCAACCCATTCTGAAAAATGAAAAAACTGAGGTAAGCCGATCTCAAGAAAATACGCTTGGGGCTTCCCTGGTGGTCCACTGGGTAAAGAGTCTGCCCTACAGTGCAAGGGGCACCAGTTTGATTCCTGGTCTGGAAAGATCCCACCTGCCGCGGAGCGCTGGGCGTGTGTCAATTACGAGTTAGTGCTCTGGAGCTCATGCGTCCAGAGTTGGTGCTCTGCAACTAGATAGGCCGCTGTGATGGGAGGTGCACACATGCCAAAGAACTCTTTAAAGTTCCTCTTTTTTTCCAGAGCTATCATCCTTTTCATAAGGACATACTTTGAGTACCATTCTTTCAGAGAGAATACATGTATTTGCCTAATTAATTCCCATTGCCTTCACATATGAATCATTTCAGTTGCTTAGTCATGTCCAACTCTTTGTGACCCCATGGACTGTGTAACACCAGGCTTCCCTGTTCTTTACCGTCGCCCGGAGCTTGATTCAGTGATGCCATCCCACCATCTTGTCCTCTGTCATCTCCTTCTCCTGTTGCCTTCTATTCTTCCCAGCATCAAGGTCTTTTCCAGCAAGTCATCTCTGCGTCAGGTGGCCCAGAGTACTGGAACTCCAGCTTCAGCGTCAGTCCTTCCAATGACTATTCAGGGGTGATTTCCTTTGATTGTATATAAAATTCCTGAATCATGTGTTTTTCTTTCCAACCTTTGCAATTGTGTTACCATCTTCTAGGTCGATTTTCCAAAGGAAGTTCTAGGCAAAATAAGGTATAAGAGATGCTCCAGAGAAAAGGCTTTCATTGTCAAGTAAGTGTGGGAAATGTTTCATGCAGTTGTAAATATACTAGGCAAAGTAGCATGGTGTGAAGGCCAGGAGATATTGTGAGATAATGAAGGTGGTTTAGTTTTATTTCCAGTATACCCAACCTATTTGACCACAATAATCTCCAGAGCAAGCAAGAGACCAATAATATGTTTATACCTGATACCTGTTGAGCGCCTACTAATGAGCCAAGCACTGTTCTGGGACTTACTCTACCAGTATCAATTCATTGAGTCCTCATAGCAGCTCCCTGTGGTTGATAGAGTTTTTCAACCCATTCTGAAAAATGAAAAAACTGAGGTAAGCCGATCTCAAGAAAATACGCTTGGGGCTTCCCTGGTGGTCCACTGGGTAAAGAGTCTGCCCTACAGTGCAAGGGGCACCAGTTTGATTCCTGGTCTGGAAAGATCCCACCTGCCGCGGAGCGGCTGGGCCGGTGTGTCCAATTACGAGTTAGTGCTCTGGAGCTCATGCGTCCAGAGTTGGTGCTCTGCAACTAGATAGGCCGCTGTGATGGGAGGTGCACACATGCCAAAGAACAAAGATGGATGAAAATAATAAATAACTAATAAAGAGTTCGTGGCATGAAGTTTATAAAAAAAAAAAAAAAAATAGAACATGCGCTTGAAAGGGGCCAATTCACACCCAGGCAATCAGTTCCACTTTACTCACAGCCCTAACAGTTGGCAAGTAAGGACAGAAGGCAACTTCTATACCTGTCCCCAAATCTGAAAAGCATAACAAAACATTGCACCAAAAAAGGAGCTTTCCACCAAGCAGCCTCTGTAACAGAATTTGCCACTGAATTACCATGAAGGCACTTTGGGGGGTAATCTGATTATCTCCAGCCAAAGTGCTCAAGCTCAGCTGTTGGCCACCATCCAGGACCCATCACTGAATACTCATCACCTCATCAATTCAGCCTCCTAGACTGACGGGCAGGACAACATCCAAATATTCATTGCACATCTGTGCCGGGCAGATTATACATTAGCAATTCAAATCTGGCCAGTGTACCGGCCATTTACTGCAAACGCGTCTGTTTGGGTGAGATGCCTTGTTGTCTGGGACGGATAATAAGGCACCTCGGTCTAATCTTGAAGAACAATCAACCCATCTTGCGAAGGTGACTGGCTGTGTGTGTTCTTGCCCTGGTAGCAATGGAACAATGGCCCCATAATGCACTCGACTCAGCTGGCGATGAAGTCCCATCCTGATTAGGAGCCGTGGCTGGTGTCAATCACCACGGGAGGCACCATTGTCCTCTCATCCCCAACACAGGTTATTTACAGGAAAACAAAGGCTTGGGGGGGCTATGGCTGCTTCCCAGAGATTGCAAAATAGATTGAGCTGTCAAGCACACAAAGTAGATGAAGATTAATGAGTTGTGTGGACAATAAATATGACGACATGACCATGAATATGCTAATGGGCATTATCCGTATACCCCGTAATTGCTACCAAAATTAAAAGGTGGCATGAAGAAGACGGGTCACAAGGTGACAGGGAGATTATCTTAGATGCTTGAGACGCTCACCCCCCATAAGACCCTCTACAGGTTTCCTTTCCCCCCGATTAAGCCATCGTGAAGCAGCATTGTTCACAAGCTGTCTGCATAGACTCCTTTTAGACAGGGAGGTGAGGACTGGGGTGAAGGGAGTAAGCTTTAAAAGTTACTTTAGGGAAAGGTGTAATTAGAATAAGAAAGGTGTTCATCAGAGGGAAGAAGTGATCAGCTGTCAGGCTCCCTCCTCATCCCCAGGGACAGAACTGATGAGGATGTCACTTCACACTTCAGCCCCCCTACCACCACCCTAGAGTCATGAGGACTATTACAGCTACAGGAATTATTTAGATCACCTTTTAAGGAGGAGTGAGTGAGTTTTCAGAGTATTCTGATACTCTGTTGACTTTTTAAAAATAAACAGAGAAGGGCTTCCCCTGGTGGTCCAGTGGGTAAGGACACTGCCTTGCAGTGCAAGGGGCGCCGGTTCGATCCCTGGCCTGGGAAGATCCCACGTGCCGTGGAGTGGCTGGACCGATGTGTCCAATGACCGAGCCGGAGCTCTGGGGCGCATGCGCCCAGAGCTGGTGCTCTGCGACAACAGAGGCCACCGCGATGGGAGGCCCACAGGAGCCAAAGAACAAAGACGGATGAAAATGGAGAAATGGAAGACCAATAGAAGTGGCCCGCCCATCCCCCTCCCTCCCACCACCACCCCCACCCCCTTAAAGATAAATAAATAAATAAATAAATAAAAGAGAGAAAGAAAAAAAAATAAATTTCAGAGAAAGTTGACACAGGTTAAAAAAAAAAAAAACAGAGACAGCTGAAGTACAGAATGTTTAAAGGCAAATGAAATTTTGTTTCCATGAATGATTTCATTTTGGACCTCAGTATCCTGTGGGACCGTGGCATGGCTGTGGCGTGGCTGATTCCCACCCTGCTTCCCAGCCTGCCCTCGCAGTCCTCCCTACGGCAGGTGGCCTCTGACCCTGCTCACCCCGTCTTCCTTTCCAGCCCCCTGTCTGTGGATGATGGCTAAGTTAGCACCTAGCCTCTATCTTCTGGACGACCTGGAACATCTCATCGCCTGGAAACCTATCGACCATCACCAGCAATTGTAAGAACACACCTTTGCTCCTACAAGGTAGAAATCAAATATGTATTTCTTGGCCCATGCCAGGTGAAAGGGAGTGGGATGAAATCAGGGTCCAAGAAGAGGGCAGAAGAGTGGAAAAGAGGAAGCAAAGTCAGGAGAAAGCAGGGGTCCCAGGGACAGTCTGAGACTGACTCTGCATGGACTGAAATCTGCCTACTGGGGGAAGAATGCAGTTTTGTACAAATACATGTAACAACCTCGCTGAAAAGGGGTAGGAGAAAAAGGTGCTGCTCTTTTGTTGTTCTGTTGTTAAGTCACTAAGTCTTATCTGACTCTTTGTGACCCCATGAACTGCAGCACACCAGGCCTCCCTGGCCTTCACCATCTCTCAGAGTTTGCTCAAACTCACGTCCATTGAGTCAGTGATGCCATCCAACCATCTCATTCTCTGTCGTCTCCTTCTCTTGTCTCAATCTTTCCCAACCTCAGGGTCTTTTCCAATGAGTCGGCTGGGTAACTCTGGAAATCAGTTGAGTCTATAGAACCAGAGGCACACAGGCACTTCGCTCCAGGGGACAAAATTATTCCCATGAGCCTGTGAGTTAACAGTTCTGAAACCAATGGCCCTGAACAAATGAGTCTATGGATGACAGATGGCGGAGCCAGGCATCTCTTAATTGGAGTGGAAGTTTTCAGGTAAGCAAGGGGAGATGGCTTCGAATGATCAATGTGGTTATGTGGCTGGAGATATTAGTATGAATTCATGTTTAATGTAATATAGACACAAATGGTTCCATAAAGAACTCTTTATAGATGTGTGTATATACATAGGTTAGTGCTCACACATGTATTACCTTGTTTTCTCACCTGAGAGGGCCTACAAATTGGCAACAGTGACTCAGTAGCAAAAAGCAAAAGTAAACTGTTCTTTGCTCAGTTGTGTCTGACTCTGCAATCCCATGGACTGTATCCTGCCAGATTCCTCTGTCCACAGAATTGTCTAGGCAAGAATTCTGGAGTGGATAGCCATTTCCCTTCTCCAGGGATCTTCCTAACACAGGGACCAACCCGAGTTGCTTGTATTGCTGCAGATTCTTTACTGTCTGAGTCACCAGGGAAACCTAGCAAAAAAGCAAACCTGGCACAAACTATGGGTTTCTCATACCATATTCCAGTGAAAGAAAGGGTTCGCAGAGAAATGGCAGAGCCTAAAATGGTGTAGGAAATATACGAGATAAGCCTAGAGCTTCTTTTAATGCCAAAAAGTAAAAAATTGCTAAAAAAGTTTTTAAACCCACATTGATGAGAAGTTTATCAGTGGAACATAGGAGCAACAAAATAAAGAAGTATTAAAGTATAACCTAAAATATAAATATCCACGAGTCCATGCTGATATAAATGAGTGATTGGATAAATAAGTAGGAGAACATAGAATAGACAAATCACCCATGCAGAAGAATTCCAAATAATTTATATAGATACCCTCACTCTCAAGAGGTGGAATGTAACTTCCTCCTTGTTGCTTCTGGGGTCCCTCATAGTCACATCCTTCCGAAGGGTGCAGTGTGAAAAGGGAGAAAAAGAGTAACTTGACAGTGGAGAAATCTGAGAAACACTATCCCAAGCAACTGATCAAAGTCAGCATCAACAGTGATAAATCGTGTTGCTGGGGTGGGCTCTTGATAAAATGTGATGAGAACGGCACTTTGTTTCTGTGGCCTTCCTCCTGTGACCTCAGCCTAATCAAGAAAAAAATATATGAGACAATGTTTTAATTTTCAGTAGAAGGACATTCTACAAAACACCTGACCAGTATTCCTCAAAACATCATCAAGAATAAGGACACTCTATCCTAATAAGGTGGATAAACCTAGAACCTATTATAAAGAGTGAAGTAAGTCAGAAAGAGAAAGATTAATATATACTAATACATATATCTGGAATCTAGAAAGATGGTACCGATAAATGTTTGTGCAAAGCAGCAATGGAGAAACAGACATAGAGAACAGCCTTATGGACACTGTGGGCAGGGAGGAATGGGCGAAATGTATGGAAAGAGTAACGTGGAAACTTACATTACCGTATGTAAAATAGACAACCAATGTGAATTTACTGTAAGACTAAGGGAACCCAAACAGGGGCTCTGGAACAACCTAGAGGGGTGGGATGGGGAGGGAGATGGAAGTTCACTAGGGAGAGGACATGTGTATACTTAAGCCTGATTCAGGTTGATGTGTGCCAGTAAACCACAAAACTCGGTAAAAGAAAAAAAATAAGAATAAAGGCACTCTAATGTTAGATGTCGATTATATCTGGATGTTTTTTTAATGCAAATTAAAAAGCAGTCACGACAAGGAAACTCTGAGAAACTGTCACAGCTATTCTAACTTTCCCGATACCACTTGCTGAGAAACTTTTTCCCATTGTATATTCTTGCCTCCTCTGTCATAGACTAATTGTCTGTAAGTGTTCATAGATTTATTTCTGGGCTCTGTATTCTGTTCCATTGATCCATATGTCTGTTTTTGTGCTGATATCATGCTGTTTTGATTACTGTAGCTTTTTATTATTGTCTGAAGTCTGGGAGGGCTATGCTTCCTGCTTTGTTCATTTTCTTCAGAATTGCCCTGGCAGTTCTGGGTCTTCTATGATTCCATATGAGATTTTTTAGATTGATTGATTTCTTTTGGCTCTGCTGGCTTGTGGTAGCTGTGTGCAGACGCTCTCTAACTGTGACATCTGGGGCTCCTCTCTCATTGCAGCACATGGGCTTCTCTTTGCCGTGGCTTCTCTGGTTGTGCAACACAAATTCTAGGGTGTGTGGGCCTCAGTAGTTGTGGCTTATGTGCTTAGTTGCCTCAAGGCATGTGGGGATCATCCAGGACCAAGGATCAAACCGGTGTCTTCCCCACCAGCAGGCAGGGAAGCCCTATGGGAATTTTAGGGTTATTTGTTCTAGTTTGGTGAAAAATATCATGAGTAATTTGATAAGAATTGCATTATATCCATATATTGCTTTGGGCAGTATGACCTTTGAACAGTATTAATTCTTCCATGGGGAGAATTTTCCATTTCTTTGAATAATCTTCAGTTTTCTTTATTAGTGTTATATAGTTCTCAGCATAGAAGTTTCATTGATCCAGGAAAAAGGAGAACAGCCTTATGGACACTGTGGGCAGGGAGGAATGGGCGAAATGTATGGAAAGAGTAACGTGGAAACTTACATTACCGTATGTAAAATAGACAACCAATGTGAATTTACTGTAAGACTAAGGGAACCCAAACAGGGGCTCTGGAACAACCTAGAGGGGTGGGATGGGGAGGGAGATGGAAGTTCACTAGGGAGAGGACATGTGTATACTTAAGCCTGATTCAGGTTGATGTGTGCCAGTAAACCACAAAACTCGGTAAAAGAAAAAAAATAAGAATAAAGGCACTCTAATGTTAGATGTCGATTATATCTGGATGTTTTTTTAATGCAAATTAAAAAGCAGTCACGACAAGGAAACTCTGAGAAACTGTCACAGCTATTCTAACTTTCCCGATACCACTTGCTGAGAAACTTTTTCCCATTGTATATTCTTGCCTCCTCTGTCATAGACTAATTGTCTGTAAGTGTTCATAGATTTATTTCTGGGCTCTGTATTCTGTTCCATTGATCCATATGTCTGTTTTGTGCTGATATCATGCTGTTTTGATTACTGTAGCTTTTTATTATTGTCTGAAGTCTGGGAGGGCTATGCTTCCTGCTTTGTTCATTTTCTTCAGAATTGCCCTGGCAGTTCTGGGTCTTCTATGATTCCATATGAGATTTTTTAGATTGATTGATTTCTTTTGGCTCTGCTGGCTTGTGGTAGCTGTGTGCAGACGCTCTCTAACTGTGACATCTGGGGCTCCTCTCTCATTGCAGCACATGGGCTTCTCTTTGCCGTGGCTTCTCTGGTTGTGCAACACAAATTCTAGGGTGTGTGGGCCTCAGTAGTTGTGGCTTATGTGCTTAGTTGCCTCAAGGCATGTGGGGATCATCCAGGACCAAGGATCAAACCGGTGTCTTCCCCACCAGCAGGCAGGGAAGCCCTATGGGAATTTTAGGGTTATTTGTTCTAGTTTGGTGAAAAATATCATGAGTAATTTGATAAGAATTGCATTATATCCATATATTGCTTTGGGCAGTATGACCTTTGAACAGTATTAATTCTTCCATGGGGAGAATTTTCCATTTCTTTGAATAATCTTCAGTTTTCTTTATTAGTGTTATATAGTTCTCAGCATAGAAGTCTTTCACCTCCTTGATCAGGTTTATTCCTAAATATTTTATTTTAAGGAGTTCAGTTTTAAAAGGTATTGTTGTCTTTTTTTTTTTCCCCAAACATTCCCTTTCTGGTGTTTCATTGTTGGTGTAAAGAAATGCAACCCATTTCTGTATGTCAGTCTTGTATGCCAATTTCTGTATGTCAACCTAATCTGCTATTTCTAGTGGTTTTCGTGTGGCATCTTTAGGCTTTTCTGTACGTCGTATCACGTGTGGTGGCTTTTAAACAAGGAAGACGTCTCACCAGGGCTAACAAGCAGGAAGCAGGCATGGCTCCTCTCACTCCCCCAGCAGTGTGGACCCCCCACCCTACTTCCAGTCACGCAGACCCCCAAATGCCAGTGTAGTACCTACCAGAGGTCCTCATCTGAGCAGTGGACGAAGGGTGAGGGGACCTCTTTTGATGATCCTGGAAAAAGGAACGGCTTCATTTCATATGACCCACGTACAAACTTTGGTGGCTGTAGACCATCCATATAAATTCCTAGTTTCTATCTTATTTATCTTAGTTGGTGACTAGTAATGTTTTAACAGCATACAGATTTATGGTCAGAAAATATTACCTCCTAAACACTGCAACGCTGTCCCCCCCCTCCCAAGTCACCTCTTTAAATTCAGATTGTTTCCCCATTCCATCATTTGTGATCAGATTTTTCATCGCAGACAGGTTTGTACAGGTTGGCCCTAGACCGGGGATTTATTTCTTCCCATAAACAAAACCCTGGTATTAGTCACAAACTATTTCTGATTCTCATTTAACGTTCTTTAACATCTTGTGTCCCAGGGGACTCTTTGCCCTGTCATATGAAGATGATGTTTCAAGATTTGTATCTCCCCAAAGTAGCGAGTAGATCATAAAACCTAATGTATTCCGTGGTTTGGAATGATAATTTCGCAAAGAGGTGAGGGAATATTTCATTGTGGATCATTAGAACATCCACATAAGTTGTTAATATACTACCTCCTACTTCCCTTTAAATATTCATCCAGCTCCTGTTTATGGAACTGCTCCTGTGTCCCCAGTATGGGCCATGAGTGGGTCATGTATTGGTGGTGGGGCAGAGCTGGGTACGTCCCCCTGACTTGGGTGGGAGGATTATGGATGGAGACAGAAGAGAAGCTGGCAAAGGCAAAATGACCCGCCATGGGCAGTGGCCTGGAGACCACGAGGGAAAAGAAGAGAGCTTTGGCAAAGGGAAGGGGCAACAGCAGAGTCCAGGCAGGACGAGGTACATAGACACAGGATTTTTCTGTCCCTCTACGAGAAGCGGGTGGGGGCCTGGGCAGAGGCTGCTATTTCTAGTGGTTTTCGTGGCATCTTTAGGCTTTTCTGTACGTCGTATCACGTGTGGTGGCTTTTAAACAAGGAAGACGTCTCACCAGGGCTAACAAGCAGGAAGCAGGCATGGCTCCTCTCACTCCCCCAGCAGTGTGGACCCCCCACCCTACTTCCAGTCACGCAGACCCCAAATGCCAGTGTAGTACCTACCAGAGGTCCTCATCTGAGCAGTGGACGAAGGGTGAGGGGACCTCTTTTGATGATCCTGGAAAAAGGAACGGCTTCATTTCATATGACCCACGTACAAACTTTGGTGGCTGTAGACCATCCATATAAATTCCTAGTTTCTATCTTATTTATCTTAGTTGGTGACTAGTAATGTTTTAACAGCATACAGATTTATGGTCAGAAAATATTACCTCCTAAACACTGCAACGCTGTCCCCCCCCTCCCAAGTCACCTCTTTAAATTCAGATTGTTTCCCCATTCCATCATTTGTGATCAGATTTTTCATCGCAGACAGGTTTGTACAGGTTGGCCCTAGACCGGGGATTTATTTCTTCCCATAAACAAAACCCTGGTATTAGTCACAAACTATTTCTGATTCTCATTTAACGTTCTTTAACATCTTGTGTCCCAGGGGACTCTTTGCCCTGTCATATGAAGATGATGTTTCAAGATTTGTATCTCCCCAAAGTAGCGAGTAGATCATAAAACCTAATGTATTCCGTGGTTTGGAATGATAATTTCGCAAAGAGGTGAGGGAATATTTCATTGTGGATCATTAGAACATCCACATAAGTTGTTAATATACTACCTCCTACTTCCCTTTAAATATTCATCCAGCTCCTGTTTATGGAACTGCTCCTGTGTCCCCAGTATGGGCCATGAGTGGGTCATGTATTGGTGGTGGGGCAGAGCTGGGTACGTCCCCCTGACTTGGGTGGGAGGATTATGGATGGAGACAGAAGAGAAGCTGGCAAAGGCAAAATGACCCGCCATGGGCAGTGGCCTGGAGACCACGAGGGAAAAGAAGAGAGCTTTGGCAAAGGGAAGGGGCAACAGCAGAGTCCAGGCAGGACGAGGTACATAGACACAGGATGTCTGTCCCTGGTGACCTGGGCAGAGGCACATGCAGAGCCCCAATTCAGGGAGTACGAGGAAGCGGGTAAGACAGAGAGGTGTGTCCACTAGCGAATCTACCAGGACAGAGGAGGATTCGAGTCAGCCATTGTTTCCTGAGCCTCTCTGCCTTCATCCTCTTCTTGCGTTGTTCCCAAGCTAGTAACAGAGCAGAGAGGCACATGGCAAAGTGTCTTTCAAGCGAGGCCATAGTGAGAGAACCTAGAGACAAAGGTAAAGAAACTTTGAACTCTGTCGCTCAGGAGGAATCTCGGGAAGCTTCTCAAAGTTGATGAGGTGGGATTACGCTGTGATAAAACAAACGGCTGTCCTTGAAAACAGGATTCAAATCCCAGTACCATCCCTTCCGAGTAGGTGACCTTGGGCCTGGGTCACTTCTCAGTGCCTTAGTTTTCCCAGGTGCAAAAAGTGAATAATAGTATGACTCACCACTGAAGATGGTTATGAGGATGTAATAAGTAGCATATGTGCAGCACTTAGCAAACAGCCTGATGCAGAGAGAAATTGTGATGAATGCTGATCTTGGCTGTTACTCTAAGAAGCAACCTAAGGACCATGAGGCTGGGCTTCTCTGAAGGCAGAGAGGAGCCCCCCTGTGTCTCTAGGCAAGAGGCCAATGGGATCCAGTCTTCATTTTAGAGAGGAGCCTAGAGGAGGTTAATGCTGGGTCACAGTTAGGGACGCGGGAACCAGATTGTGTCCTGATGTTAGCACAGAGTCAAAGGAAGGCTTGTTTTTTTGTTGTTGTTTTTTTTTTTTTGGTCACTTCTATTGGTCCTTCACTTATTTATTTTCATCCATATTTGTTCCTCGGCCTTTGTGGGCCTCCCATCACAGTGGCCTCTCTTTTCGCAGAGCACTGGCTCTGGGCTCATGTGCTCCAGAGCTCCGGCTCGGTAGTTGGGCACATCAGTCCAGCTACTCCACGGTACGTGGGATCTTCCGAGGCCAGGGAGCGAACCGGCGTCCCTTGCACTGCAAGGCAGTGTCCTTACCCACTGGACCACCAGGGAAGCCCGGAAGGCTTGTTTTAAGCTGGGAAGAGATGGGCGAAGAGGACAGAGAGGGTAGAAGAGGACAGAGAGGGTGGAAGGAGGGGTGAAGGAGGAATCTCATTTCTAAGTGGGGAGTTTTTAGATGGATTCTCCTTTCCTACACTCTGTAAACTTCCATTGGCTTTACATTTGCACTGGAATTTAAAGATCAATGGAAGCACTAAATGATAAAACTGAAGAAATGTGGGCCACACCATATAACAATGCTCCATGGGCCACTGGAGCCACACAAGGGCCAAGTGCCAACATGGAGCTGACCGAGCCTCAGTCTGTTGGAAACGGGAGCACCAGAGACTAGCCAAGGGGCAGCTGTGGCAGCAGCTTGAAAGTGGAGCTCAGCATCCAGGCCTGGAGCATCAGGAAGGCGGGTTAGCCCACCATCTAGCTGGACTCGGTGGCCACCATTTACCCTCTGATGATAGTGACGGGAAGGGCCATGTGTGCACATGGTGAAGTTCTCCAGTCACCGCTTAGCTGGGACACTTGGGGCACTCTAGAGGTCAGGACCAATCTGAGGGCAGAGTTCTTGCTTGCTTGCTTGTCTGTTTTCCTAATGGAATCAGAGTCAGGGAATTTTGGTGTCCATATGGATTCTGTGTATATTTATGAAGACAGAGTTGTGGGGAGAAAATGGTTAGAGGTCACTAGTACAATCTGCCTGTTCCTCAGCTGAAAAGATCAAGCCCAGGGGAAGAGAGGGGCCACCCCAGGTCCTCTGTGCTTCAGGAGCCACTCTTCACCCACCCGTCTTGCTCCCAGTATTGGTAACCTTTCCCCCAACAGCCTGCCACGTCATCGCAGCTCAGTGGGTGCTGAAGGCTGGAGCGGCCAGAAGGGCAGAGACGTCCTGTCTCCTGCCCGCTGTAGGGATCACGAGACTCGCCTTGAGTCACACAGCAAGTCACGGTCGAACAGCACTCGTGAACTGTGACCACACCCCTGCCAGCTGCCGTGCCTCCCTTGCCCTTCAGGTTTCAGATACAGGGACACTGCTCTGTGCCACTGACCACAGAGCAGCCGTGACACGCAACCACACTCTTCCGTGACAAGGAAGGAAGCTGGCAAGAAACAGAAGCCTTGATCCAAATCTCTTGTCTTCACAAGTCACATCCCTCAGAGCTCCTTCACTTCTGTTGTCTCATTTAAACCTCGTGACCACTTGGGAAGACAGACGGACAACCATTTTACAGATGAGGCAGGGCTTTCCTGGTGGTCCAGTGGGTAAGGACACCGCCTTGCAGTACAGATGAGGCAGCCAAGGCTGGGGGGTGAAAACAGCCTCTGAGCATCAGAGCTGGGGGCTGTCTAGTTCTCTTGTGTTCTCCCAGATGAAGTGTGTTTGGACCTCAGGAGCCATTCTTAAACTAGACTGCTTCCTAATATTGGAATACTCCAGGCTTGAAGGTTTTTAAACCCTCTGGGGGTGGGGGAAATCCCTACCGTCCTCCCCAGATCGCCCAGGCAGAAGCTGCCCCCCAAGCACACAGAAATATCTGATGTGTGGACAACTGTCGCCCTCTGGTGGCCGATGAACAAAGCGTTCCATAGTCCTAACAGAACAAAGGCCCTCCAGTCTCCCAGCCTCCTCTCACTGGCCAGGCGAGAAGTGGTGTTGGCAGTAATTTTTGTTTTTTTGTTTTTTTGTTTTTTTTAATTCTGGGAACCTGGATTTCACTGCCTCAGCTTGACTGACTAATGAGATGCACATCAGCTCAAGAAACAGCTATTGAGAGCCTGAGGGACTGAGGCGAAAGCGTGACGCCTGTCAGTGGCTTTAGCAGACGTTTGGCTGAGAAGTCACCAGCCACCAGGGTGGCTCCAGTGCTCACGTGGGCCGCTCATGAGCGTCGGTTCCCCCTCAGAACCGCCCCGGCCCACCCCGTGGCTGTCACTGAGCTCCGACCTCAAGGCCCAGCTCCTGCAGGAAGCCTTGATGCTCCCTCCTGCTCCCCGAAAGTGGGGACACCTGTACACCTCTGGTCCCTCCACCACCGCGCATCAGGGCCAGCAGACTGCCTGAGTCTGAGATCTTGCCCTGATGCCTCCCAGTTCAGGCACTGTGTGTGTTATGTGACCTACAACTGAAACACCGGCTGTGACCTCCACCCTATAAAAAGCAGAGGCCACTGGCAGATATAGAAGCCATACATCTACCAACAACCCTGAAGACCTTCGTACCAACCCAGGACCATTTAATATTTTCATTAATGACTTGAAGGATGGAATCGAGACCCAGCTAATCAGATCTCTGCATGATCTGAAGCTGGAAGGGATCTTAGCTACTTTGGAGGACAAGATTAAAATACAATCCAAGCTTGACGAATTGCAGAGAAGGACCTAAATCAATAAAGAGACAGGCAATAAAGATAAATGCAAGCTGCTCTGAACAGAGCCAAGAAAATTAGCCAGATACCAAATTGTGATGAGAGAAATGAGTTTTGAGGGGGCCGGGAGGAGCTACCTGGATGTAAATTCATCAAATTGTACTCATTGTTAAGTGAAGGCTCCGCTCCATCATCTGGTGGAGCTCAAACTTCAGGGAGGATGAGAATTATCCGGAGAGGTTGGGAAACTGCAGGATTGTAAGAAATTGCAGGATTCAACTGCAGGATTGCCCTGAAGTTGTGATTCAGTGGGTCTGAAATGGGGCTAAGCTGGTTCTGGGCTGAGTGGTCCGTGGGTGGTGCTTTGAGAAAGCGAGAGCCCAGCAGGTGAGGCGGCAGCCTCTGTCCACACCACTATGTCCCCAGTATTTACTCCGGATGCATCCCATGGAGCCCCTGCAAGAAGTGACTTCCATGGTTAAACAAGCTTGCAGATGTTCTCTTTTAGAAAGAAAAGCAAAAAAAATCACAAGATCAGTATGCATATTAATAACCCCAACATTTTCTGCCGTGAAATTAACAGCTTCACTTGGTTTAATCCAGAGTTTTCCAAACGTTTTGACCCGGGAGCCATTTCTTCATGTATTAATAATACCCAGCGGCATCTTGTGAATCACACTTCAGAAAATGTGATGCCAATTAAGCCCCTCCCCATCCGATCCTCCAGGATTCCTCAGTCCCGTCACAGCCCTGTGTTAAAACTATGTAGGAAGTTAGAACTTGAAATCCTTTCAAATTCTGCTCTATCTCCTCAGCTTCCCTGGGCCTGAACGCTCCTCTCACATTTTAGGAGAAGATGGGAGCCAGTTAGTTAGAACTTCCAGTCTTGGACTTTCTCTTGCCTAGTAACAGTGCAGTGTGCATCCAGGGGTGAGGGGGGCCAGGAGAGGCAGGGTTCTTTGCCGCCTACGTTAATTGTCTTCCTTGAGCTTGTATCACAAACTGCCACTTGCCTAGCCATCGTCTGTTCTCTCCTCTCCCTTGGCAATAGAATCCCCTCCTTGTTGAATGCAGCCATGCTGCACATGACAGAGAAGGACCTAAATCAATAAAGAGACAGGCAATAAAGATAAATGCAAGCTGCTCTGAACAGAGCCAAGAAAATTAGCCAGATACCAAATGGTGATGAGAGAAATGAGTTTTGAGGGGGCCGGGAGGAGCTACCTGGATGTAAATTCATCAAATTGTACTCATTGTTAAGTGAAGGCTCCGCTCCATCATCTGGTGGAGCTCAAACTTCAGGGAGGATGAGAATTATCCGGAGAGGTTGGGAAACTGCAGGATTGTAAGAAATTGCAGGATTCAACTGCAGGATTGCCCTGAAGTTGTGATTCAGTGGGTCTGAAATGGGGCTAAGCTGGTTCTGGGCTGAGTGGTCCGTGGGTGGTGCTTTGAGAAAGCGAGAGCCCAGCAGGTGAGGCGGCAGCCTCTGTCCACACCACTATGTCCCCAGTATTTACTCCGGATGCATCCCATGGAGCCCCTGCAAGAAGTGACTTCCATGGTTAAACAAGCTTGCAGATGTTCTCTTTTAGAAAGAAAAGCAAAAAATCACAAGATCAGTATGCATATTAATAACCCCAACATTTTCTGCCGTGAAATTAACAGCTTCACTTGGTTTAATCCAGAGTTTTCCAAACGTTTTGACCCGGGAGCCATTTCTTCATGTATTAATAATACCCAGCGGCATCTTGTGAATCACACTTCAGAAAATGTGATGCCAATTAAGCCCCTCCCCATCCGATCCTCCAGGATTCCTCAGTCCCGTCACAGCCCTGTGTTAAAACTATGTAGGAAGTTAGAACTTGAAATCCTTTCAAATTCTGCTCTATCTCCTCAGCTTCCCTGGGCCTGAACGCTCCTCTCACATTTTAGGAGAAGATGGGAGCCAGTTAGTTAGAACTTCCAGTCTTGGACTTTCTCTTGCCTAGTAACAGTGCAGTGTGCATCCAGGGGTGAGGGGGGCCAGGAGAGGCAGGGTTCTTTGCCGCCTACGTTAATTGTCTTCCTTGAGCTTGTATCACAAACTGCCACTTGCCTAGCCATCGTCTGTTCTCTCCTCTCCCTTGGCAATAGAATCCCCTCCTTGTTGAATGCAGCCATGCTGCACATGACAAAACTGCACAACTCAGCTCCTTTGCAGATGAGGTGGTCCATCAGAAGTACGCAGAAGTCGGGGGAGAGGGGAGCGGGTTCTGGGGAGTTACTTTAAAGGGGCTGACACGTTGGGAGGGCACCCTCTGTACTCTTCCCTCCCTCCTCCTCCTCCCCAGCAGGAGCCCTGGCAGCCAGCTGGGCCAGGAGGGGAATGTGCAGAGGGTGGCCACTTGGGAGGGAGGCAGAGCAGAAAGATAGGTTGTGATGGCATGGTGAGGCCGCCAGGGCAACCCGGCACTGTTTCATTGAAGCTGTTGTTTCTCAGGTCCCTGTTGCCATCCTGACCGTGTCCCTGTGTGCCCTGGCTGCAACTTCTGCAGGCTGGTGTGCGTGCGTGTTCCTACTGCATCTTTGGAGCGGGGCGGTTGTATTTCTTGAGCCTGGCACCGTTTCCTGCCCAGCCATGCTTGTGCCTTTAACTGTTGCTCTCTTTTCTCCTTTACTGAAATTAAGTACAGGATGGAATGAACTCAGAATGACCGTTTTGAGTGCTTCACATCCCTCTAGAATGAACTTCTTTTTTGAGATATCTGTCTTAAAGTCTTTTCCCAAAATTTTTTTTTTTTTAATTTAAATGGTTCTTTTTTTATTTTATTTTTATTTATTTATTTGTTTTTGGCTATTATGGGTTTTCACTGCTGCTGTAGGCTCCTCTATAGTTGCATGGAGTAGGGGCCACTCTCTAGTTGAGGTGAGCAGGCTTCCTGCTGCAGTGACCTCTCTTGTTGTGGAACTCAGGCTCTAAGGCACAGGGCCTTGAGTAGTTTCGGCACATAGTTGGCTCAATAGTTGTGGCTCCAAGGCTCTCGAGCACAGGTTCAGTAGTTGTGGCTCATGGACCACATGCTCCTCCACAGCATGTGGGATCTTCCCAGATCAGGGATTGAACCGTTGTCTCCTGCATTGGCAGGCAAACTCATCGCCACTGAGCTACCAGGGAAACCCCTCCCTAAAGTTTTATAACCTGCATTCCTATCTATAGCTAGTTAGCAACTCCTGAAAAAAAGTAGGTTGAGTGGGAACTTCACCTGAAGAATTCCCTTTTTATCACCCATGAAACTTGCTAAAAAGGAAAGAAAAATCACTCAACTATAAAGAAAAACAAGAAATGAACATAATCAGGAGTCAGAGGATACACTCACTGCAGTGATGGCCCAGAGGGTAGAAAGCCACTGCTCTCACTCCCACCTAGCCGGCTCTCTGCTGCAGGGCCCTGTGGAGCTTGGGGCTAGGATGCACCCCTCTGTTCGAGGCCCCACAAGGATTAGGGTCCACACCAGCCCTCTAGGCACTCACCACAGGACAAGAAGAGTTCACTGAAGCTCCCTTCTGCTTCTGACCTTGGCACCTGAAAGCGAAGCAAAGGTCTGGATTTCTGTTCTCCTGTCCTTTCACTGGGAAGCCAGTTTGCAAGGAGCTTTTAGCCAAGTTCAGACCTAGTGAGGCTGTTGCATTTCTAAGAGCTTCCTATGGGAGGCTCTCCTGGGAGAAGGAGTTAACATCCGCTGAATGCCTGTGGGCTGACCGGCAGGTATTCATCACCACCCTCCTTCAGTTCTCACCCTCTTCCTGATCCCTGAACCGGCCTCGCTGACTTTGCCACCTGGCCTCTGGAGGTATTCGGGTTGTGAACCCAGATGTACAGAACATGAACCCTCGTAAAGCTTCCTTTTTTTGTTGTTTATAATATTTATGTATTTGGCTGTGCTGGGTCTTAGTTGCAGTACGTGGGATCTAGCTCCCTGATCAGGGCTGGAACCCAGGCCTCCTGCATTGGAAACCTGGAGTCTTAGCCACTGGGCCACCAGAGAAGTCCCAAGCTTGTATTTTTCACTCAGTAATACAGGTGGCATGTCCGTGTCTCGAAACGGGCAGGAGCCCCATATTGGGCATTCTACGTCCCCATTGCCTCCTAGTGATTGAATGGATGAATGAACAAACACATGAACGCTGAGTAAATATTGAGCAAATTAAATCCTTATAAACATGTCCAAACCGTGTTACTCTCATAGAGAAGAAGTTTAAGGTGAAATTCCCAAGGTTTCACTAGAGGATAATGGGACTCCCACTCCCTGATGCTCAAAACACGATCTCCCCTGTTCCTCCCTGAACAGCTCACAGATGATATCCTCTCCTTGTAAATGAATCTGTTCCCTCTAAAATCTTCACCCATGAAACTTGCTAAAAAGGAAAGAAAAATCACTCAACTATAAAGAAAAACAAGAAATGAACATAATCAGGAGTCAGAGGATACACTCACTGCAGTGATGGCCCAGAGGGTAGAAAGCCACTGCTCTCACTCCCACCTAGCCGGCTCTCTGCTGCAGGGCCCTGTGGAGCTTGGGGCTAGGATGCACCCCTCTGTTCGAGGCCCCACAAGGATTAGGGTCCACACCAGCCCTCTAGGCACTCACCACAGGACAAGAAGAGTTCACTGAAGCTCCCTTCTGCTTCTGACCTTGGCACCTGAAAGCGAAGCAAAGGTCTGGATTTCTGTTCTCCTGTCCTTTCACTGGGAAGCCAGTTTGCAAGGAGCTTTTAGCCAAGTTCAGACCTAGTGAGGCTGTTGCATTTCTAAGAGCTTCCTATGGGAGGCTCTCCTGGGAGAAGGAGTTAACATCCGCTGAATGCCTGTGGGCTGACCGGCAGGTATTCATCACCACCCTCCTTCAGTTCTCACCCTCTTCCTGATCCCTGAACCGGCCTCGCTGACTTTGCCACCTGGCCTCTGGAGGTATTCGGGTTGTGAACCCAGATGTACAGAACATGAACCCTCGTAAAGCTTCCTTTTTTTGTTGTTTATAATATTTATGTATTTGGCTGTGCTGGGTCTTAGTTGCAGTACGTGGGATCTAGCTCCCTGATCAGGGCTGGAACCCAGGCCTCCTGCATTGGAAACCTGGAGTCTTAGCCACTGGGCCACCAGAGAAGTCCCAAGCTTGTATTTTTCACTCAGTAATACAGGTGGCATGTCCGTGTCTCGAAATGGGCAGGAGCCCCATATTGGGCATTCTACGTCCCCATTGCCTCCTAGTGATTGAATGGATGAATGAACAAGCACATGAACGCTGAGTAAATATTGAGCAAATTAAATCCTTATAAACATGTCCAAACCGTGTTACTCTCATAGAGAAGAAGTTTAAGGTGAAATTCCCAAGGTTTCACTAGAGGATAATGGGACTCCCACTCCCTGATGCTCAAAACACGATCTCCCCTGTTCCTCCCTGAACAGCTCACAGATGATATCCTCTCCTTGTAAATGAATCTGTTCCCTCTAAAATCTTCACGAACTAGAAGAGGTGGATGTCTCTGAATGTCAAGTCATTTTTTCAATATACTCACCAGGTTGCTTATTGGATGCCCTGTGCTTCATCTTCGGCATCCTTTGGCCAAATAAACCAGTGAGTGCTCAATTCTCCAATTGACTGGGTAGCTCAGGGAACAAACCCTCAAATCTGATTACAGGAAAATTCATTACTTTAAGTCCTCCCTCAGGGTTCAGAGCTCATAAAAGAAACCTCCAGAGGCCCCAACTTAGGGGAAGAGAGGCCTC
The DNA here is from genome assembly GCA_022376925.1 of Tragulus kanchil. Classification (NCBI taxonomy): domain Eukaryota; kingdom Metazoa; phylum Chordata; class Mammalia; order Artiodactyla; family Tragulidae; genus Tragulus; species Tragulus kanchil. The sequence continues at coordinate 43,332,701 of JAIOJX010000023.1, forward strand.
TGGGCTGCACATCTACAGATCGGCAATAATTAACCTGAACTAATTATGGTCAAGCCCCAGGTCAGTCTTTCCAGATCAAGACTGCCTCCTGACAAGCGGGCTTTTGGAGTGAGAACTTTTCACTCAAACTCAAAAGGACCATTCAGCAGATGTTAATATAAAAGAGCGTGACCCAGACGGCCTCCTCCACCAGGCAAGGATCAGCCAGGTCAGAGGTTCACTGGCAGGGACACAGCCCCCAAAGGCAAATGTGCAAGGATGCTGTCCCTATCCCAGCGTATGTCATGCCTAAGGATTTTTTAAACAAATACAACCATAGATATCAGTGCAGAAGGACAAGCAGCAAGCTGTGAAAGGGATATACTTTTTATTTAATATGTTAAATGATGACATGGAAAAATCAGAAAAAAAGAAAATGTTCCAAAAGAAAAAAAAGCAGCAAATAGCTCCTGATCAGGGCTGGAACCCAGGCCTCCTGCATTGGAAACCTGGAGTCTTAGCCACTGGGCCACCAGAGAAGTCCCAAGCTTGTATTTTTCACTCAGTAATACAGGTGGCATGTCCGTGTCTCGAAATGGGCAGGAGCCCCATATTGGGCATTCTACGTCCCCATTGCCTCCTAGTGATTGAATGGATGAATGAACAAGCACATGAACGCTGAGTAAATATTGAGCAAATTAAATCCTTATAAACATGTCCAAACCGTGTTACTCTCATAGAGAAGAAGTTTAAGGTGAAATTCCCAAGGTTTCACTAGAGGATAATGGGACTCCCACTCCCTGATGCTCAAAACACGATCTCCCCTGTTCCTCCCTGAACAGCTCACAGATGATATCCTCTCCTTGTAAATGAATCTGTTCCCTCTAAAATCTTCACGAACTAGAAGAGGTGGATGTCTCTGAATGTCAAGTCATTTTTTCAATATACTCACCAGGTTGCTTATTGGATGCCCTGTGCTTCATCTTCGGCATCCTTTGGCCAAATAAACCAGTGAGTGCTCAATTCTCCAATTGACTGGGTAGCTCAGGGAACAAACCCTCAAATCTGATTACAGGAAAATTCATTACTTTAAGTCCTCCCTCAGGGTTCAGAGCTCATAAAAGAAACCTCCAGAGGCCCCAACTTAGGGAAGAGAGGCCTCTGGGCTGCACATCTACAGATCGGCAATAATTAACCTGAACTAATTATGGTCAAGCCCCAGGTCAGTCTTTCCAGATCAAGACTGCCTCCTGACAAGCGGGCTTTTGGAGTGAGAACTTTTCACTCAAACTCAAAAGGACCATTCAGCAGATGTTAATATAAAAGAGCGTGACCCAGACGGCCTCCTCCACCAGGCAAGGATCAGCCAGGTCAGAGGTTCACTGGCAGGGACACAGCCCCCAAAGGCAAATGTGCAAGGATGCTGTCCCTATCCCAGCGTATGTCATGCCTAAGGATTTTTTAAACAAATACAACCATAGATATCAGTGCAGAAGGACAAGCAGCAAGCTGTGAAAGGGATATACTTTTTATTTAATATGTTAAATGATGACATGGAAAAATCAGAAAAAAAGAAAATGTTCCAAAAGAAAAAAAAATGGTAAATTATAAAGAGAGATAGTTTGCCACAGAAACAATGTCCAAATGATACAGTCAGCATGGTATTTAGTAATAAAAAACATCAATGAGAGAACACTTGTCCTAATAAATTATTAAATGATGGATATAATGCTTATATCCATAGAGTGGTGAATCAGGCCGTCTAGTACAGTCTTAGTGGAAGTGTAAAGTGACAGACTTTTGGAAGGAGATTTGGCATAGATAACAGACATCTTGTGCATAACCTTTAACCTTTTGATTTAGGAATTTTATCCTTAGCGCGGTGGTTCTCAAGCAGGAGGACAAGTGGCAGTCTGGAGATACCGATTGTCACATCATGGGGGAGGGTGGTGCTGCCACTGGCGACACTGCATGTCAGCACCCACACATGATAAGACCTCTCCAGAAAGTGGGCAGAGGGCACCTACCTCCACATAACAAAGGCCATCCACAACAAACCCACAGCAAACATCATTCTCAATGGTGGAAACCTAAAAGCATTTCCTGTAAGATCAGGAACCAGTCAAGGATGTCTCCTCTCATCCCTATAATTCAGCATACTTTGGGAAGCCCTAACCACAGTAATCAGAGAAAAAAAAGAAATAAAGGGAATCCAAATTAAAAAATAAGAAGCAAAACCGTCCCTGTTTGCAGATGATATGATTACTGTACATAGAAAAATCCTAAAGATGCCACCAGAAAACTATTAGAACTCAGTGAATTTGGTAGTTACAAAATTAATACACAGAAATCGCTTACATTCCTATACACTAACAATGAAGAAACGGAATGAAAACTTAAGGAAGCAATCCATTTCACCATGACAACAAAAATAATAAAATACCTTGGAGGGCTTCCCCTGGTGGTCCAGTGGGTAAGGACACCGCCTTGCAGTGCAAGGGGCGCCGGTTCGAGCCCTGGCCTGGGAAGATCCCACGTGCCGCCGAGCGGCTGGACTGATGTGTCCAATCACCGAGCCGGAGCTCTGGAGCGCATGCGCCCAGAGCCGGTGCTCTGCAACAACAGACGCCACCTCGATGGGAGGCCCACAGGAGCCAAAGAACGAAGACGAATGAAAATAGAGAAATGAAAGACCAATAGAAGTGGCCCGCCCACTCCCCTCCCTCCCCAACCCGACCCCCACCCAAAGTAGATAAATAAATAAAATCTTTAAAAAAAAACAAAAATACCTTGGAATAAGTCTACATTGAGGAGGAATAAGTCTACATTCAGGAGGAAAAAGACCTGTACTCAGAAAAAGGAAATAGATGAAAGAAACAAGTAAGATACTTCAAGAAAGATTAATGCCAGACATCTTGCATAACCTTTAACCTTTTGATTTAGGAATTTTATCCTTAGCGCGGTGGTTCTCAAGCAGGAGGACAAGTGGCAGTCTGGAGATACCGATTGTCACATCATGGGGGAGGGTGGTGCTGCCACTGGCGACACTGCATGTCAGCACCCACACATGATAAGACCTCTCCAGAAAGTGGGCAGAGGGCACCTACCTCCACATAACAAAGGCCATCCACAACAAACCCACAGCAAACATCATTCTCAATGGTGGAAACCTAAAAGCATTTCCTGTAAGATCAGGAACCAGTCAAGGATGTCTCCTCTCATCCCTATAATTCAGCATACTTTGGGAAGCCCTAACCACAGTAATCAGAGAAAAAAAAGAAATAAAGGGAATCCAAATTAAAAAATAAGAAGCAAAACCGTCCCTGTTTGCAGATGATATGATTACTGTACATAGAAAAATCCTAAAGATGCCACCAGAAAACTATTAGAACTCAGTGAATTTGGTAGTTACAAAATTAATACACAGAAATCGCTTACATTCCTATACACTAACAATGAAGAAACGGAATGAAAACTTAAGGAAGCAATCCATTTCACCATGACAACAAAAATAATAAAATACCTTGGAGGGCTTCCCCTGGTGGTCCAGTGGGTAAGGACACCGCCTTGCAGTGCAAGGGGCGCCGGTTCGAGCCCTGGCCTGGGAAGATCCCACGTGCCGCCGAGCGGCTGGACTGATGTGTCCAATCACCGAGCCGGAGCTCTGGAGCGCATGCGCCCAGAGCCGGTGCTCTGCAACAACAGACGCCACCTCGATGGGAGGCCCACAGGAGCCAAAGAACGAAGACGAATGAAAATAGAGAAATGAAAGACCAATAGAAGTGGCCCGCCCACTCCCCTCCCTCCCCAACCCGACCCCCACCCAAAGTAGATAAATAAATAAAATCTTTAAAAAAAAAACAAAAATACCTTGGAATAAGTCTACATTGAGGAGGAATAAGTCTACATTCAGGAGGAAAAAGACCTGTACTCAGAAAAAATGGTAAGATACTGATGAAAGAACAGCTCAGCTCTAAGATGCACAGAATAGCTCTCCAAGGATAAGAATTATTGGTCCAGAACATTGATAATGTCACTTGTGAAGCCCTGATTTAGAGGCGAAAAAGTCAAGTACACAGGAATATGTATTCAAGAATATTCAATGCAGCATTGTATAAAAATTAAAAATTAGAAACAGAGCACATCAATAGAGGACTAGTTAACTATTTCCTGTATACACTAGAATGCCATAGGCTCTCTAAAAGTTAGATAAATCTGTGTTGGTTAATATGGAAATACGTTCATCATATTGTGTTAAGTATATGGTTTCAGAATCACATGCCTAGTGTGATAATGTTTTGTGTGCATATATAGGTATAGAAAAAGTCTGAGTGCTTTTAACCACCATATCATCTGTTTGAGAATGGTTTTCCCTAGGTGAAAGCATGGGTGTGTGTGTGTGTGTGTGTGTGTGTGTGTGTGTCTGTGTCTGCTCAGTTGCTCCATTGTATCCAACTCTCTGCGACACCACGGACTGTAGCCTGCCAGGCTCCTCTGTCCATGGACTGTTCCAGGCAAGAATACTGGAAACATGATGGGTAATTTTAATTGTTTATTATAGCTTATCAGTGTTTTCTATTTTTCTCTCAACAATATGACTAACAGGGACCTTGTAATGTAGTGTTTAGGACCAAGGCCTTTAGAATTGGACATCAAGAGGTCTGGCTTGGTCCTTTCCCTGCAATATGAAGACCTGAAAGATCTGGTACCAGGGAGCCTGCAGCCCACGTGCCAACAAGCACCTGGGACTGCCCCCCAAGAGAGTTTCGTCCCAATCCCCAAAAGTCACCTCATGACATGACATCATGAAGTCACAATCTTCTTCCTTTTCTCTTCCTGAAAGTCATCCAGTGGCAACAATTTTTATTGAAACTGAAGACAAAACTTAAAGTTACTTGGAAGGACTATCCAACAGTATGAAACCCGACCCCCACCCAAAGTAGATAAATAAATAAAATCTTTAAAAAAAAAACAAAAATACCTTGGAATAAGTCTACATTGAGGAGGAATAAGTCTACATTCAGGAGGAAAAAGACCTGTACTCAGAAAAAATGGTAAGATACTGATGAAAGAACAGCTCAGCTCTAAGATGCACAGAATAGCTCTCCAAGGATAAGAATTATTGGTCCAGAACATTGATAATGTCACTTGTGAAGCCCTGATTTAGGGCGAAAAAAGTCAAGTACACAGGAATATGTATTCAAGAATATTCAATGCAGCATTGTATAAAAATTAAAAATTAGAAACAGAGCACATCAATAGAGGACTAGTTAACTATTTCCTGTATACACTAGAATGCCATAGGCTCTCTAAAAGTTAGATAAATCTGTGTTGGTTAATATGGAAATACGTTCATCATATTGTGTTAAGTATATGGTTTCAGAATCACATGCCTAGTGTGATAATGTTTTGTGTGCATATATAGGTATAGAAAAAGTCTGAGTGCTTTTAACCACCATATCATCTGTTTGAGAATGGTTTTCCCTAGGTGAAAGCATGGGGGTGTGTGTGTGTGTGTGTGTGTGTGTGTCTGTGTCTGCTCAGTTGCTCCATTGTATCCAACTCTCTGCGACACCACGGACTGTAGCCTGCCAGGCTCCTCTGTCCATGGACTGTTCCAGGCAAGAATACTGGAAACATGATGGGTAATTTTAATTGTTTATTATAGCTTATCAGTGTTTTCTATTTTTCTCTCAACAATATGACTAACAGGGACCTTGTAATGTAGTGTTTAGGACCAAGGCCTTTAGAATTGGACATCAAGAGGTCTGGCTTGGTCCTTTCCCTGCAATATGAAGACCTGAAAGATCTGGTACCAGGGAGCCTGCAGCCCACGTGCCAACAAGCACCTGGGACTGCCCCCCAAGAGAGTTTCGTCCCAATCCCCAAAAGTCACCTCATGACATGACATCATGAAGTCACAATCTTCTTCCTTTTCTCTTCCTGAAAGTCATCCAGTGGCAACAATTTTTATTGAAACTGAAGACAAAACTTAAAGTTACTTGGAAGGACTATCCAAAGCAGTGGAAATAGAGCAGGAGAATGAATGGGGAGATGTGTGAGGAGGTGGAGAGGCTGCAGGCCACCAGGAAGGCCAGTGAACATAATTCTGAAAGTGAGGGACATCCCTTGATGTGCAAAACTGCAGTAGCTTGTTTACTGCTGTGGGAAGGTAGGGGTTATCAGCTAGCATGGAGATGCGTTCTGGACATGGTTTGGTTTTAGAAGTCAAGGGGTGAAGCTAAGTGAGAGATGGCCCAAACTAGACGTATTTGCAGGAAGCAGTCTTCCCCAGGGAGCTGAGAAGAGGGAATCTGTATGGCAAAAACAAAACAACAAGCTAAAACCCTGCACATAAGACAGCAAAACCCAGCTTCTTATCTCCATTAGCTTGGGAGCAATGCAGTGCAGGAGACAACGGTTTGTCCCTGGGTCAGGAAGATCCTCTGGAGGAGGAAATGGCAACCCACTCTAGTATCCTTGCCTGGGGAATCCCATGGACAGAGGAGCCTGGTGGGCTACAGTCCATGGGATCACAAGAGTCAGACACAACTTGGCGATTAAACCACCACCACCAATAAAAGCTAAACAAACTTTTGACAATACCTTATATCACTTTTAAAAATATCCTTGTGCTCGGGGTGAAGCAATCAAACATGCTCCCCATCTTTGCAGAGCTTACGGTCTGGTGGGGGAGCCAGAAGTTGGTCAAATAATTCTACAAATTGCAAATGTGACCTGGTGGGTTGGACTTTGTAGGTAGACATACCCAGATCTAGGTCCCGCTCACCCACATAAACTCTTGGAAATTCGTTGCTCACCTGCCAAATGGACAAATATAATAGCCCTACCTGAGGGTGGTTGTAATGCATGCAAGACACTTATGAGCATGGTGCCCAGCACACAGTGGGTGCTCATTCGATGTCTGATGTTACTATTAGTACAACCAACAGTATCGGCAGCAGCAGTGAGAGTGCAATGAAGGGAAGACAACATTTGTAAGAACTTACAACAGGGTGGGACTGGGGAAGGTCTCATTTAGATGGTGGGTTGTGAAAGCTTTGGGGAAAAGCTAGAGGAGACAAAGAGAACATTCATCTCCAAGAATTTACCAGAACCTTTGGGAATAATTTGGATTCCACCAGTGCATGGTACTGGTGTACTGGTGTTCCTAGGCCAAAACCCTGCAGCGTGACATAGGCCAGTGATAAACGAGGCCCCTACCCATGTGCAAAACTGCAGTAGCTTGTTTACTGCTGTGGGAAGGTAGGGTTTATCAGCTAGCATGGAGATGCGTTCTGGACATGGTTTGGTTTTAGAAGTCAAGGGGTGAAGCTAAGTGAGAGATGGCCCAAACTAGACGTATTTGCAGGAAGCAGTCTTCCCCCGGGAGCTGAGAAGAGGGAATCTGTATGGCAAAAACAAAACAACAAGCTAAAACCCTGCACATAAGACAGCAAAACCCAGCTTCTTATCTCCATTAGCTTGGGAGCAATGCAGTGCAGGAGACAACGGTTTGTCCCTGGGTCAGGAAGATCCTCTGGAGGAGGAAATGGCAACCCACTCTAGTATCCTTGCCTGGGGAATCCCATGGACAGAGGAGCCTGGTGGGCTACAGTCCATGGGATCACAAGAGTCAGACACAACTTGGCGATTAAACCACCACCACCAATAAAAGCTAAACAAACTTTTGACAATACCTTATATCACTTTTAAAAATATCCTTGTGCTCGGGGTGAAGCAATCAAACATGCTCCCCATCTTTGCAGAGCTTACGGTCTGGTGGGGGAGCCAGAAGTTGGTCAAATAATTCTACAAATTGCAAATGTGACCTGGTGGGTTGGACTTTGTAGGTAGACATACCCAGATCTAGGTCCCGCTCACCCACATAAACTCTTGGAAATTCGTTGCTCACCTGCCAAATGGACAAATATAATAGCCCTACCTGAGGGTGGTTGTAATGCATGCAAGACACTTATGAGCATGGTGCCCAGCACACAGTGGGTGCTCATTCGATGTCTGATGTTACTATTAGTACAACCAACAGTATCGGCAGCAGCAGTGAGAGTGCAATGAAGGGAAGACAACATTTGTAAGAACTTACAACAGGGTGGGACTGGGGAAGGTCTCATTTAGATGGTGGGTTGTGAAAGCTTTGGGGAAAAGCTAGAGGAGACAAAGAGAACATTCATCTCCAAGAATTTACCAGAACCTTTGGGAATAATTTGGATTCCACCAGTGCATGGTACTGGTGTACTGGTGTTCTAGCCAAGCTTAGGGACCAAGAGACCCCTGCCAGCGTGACATAGGCCATGTGATAAAGCAGAGGCCCCTCACCCACCCTATTCTGCCGCTCAGTCAGCAGGTGCAAGCAGCCTGGCAGGAGCTAATGAAATGTTTACTGAAAAGATTAGCTTGTCAGTGGATCTGGACAGATGACTATTGATCCTTTGCTTGTCTATCATTCCTGCCCCATCTGAGACTAGGTGTGGAAGCACTTCTCTCTGACCCAGAACTCGGGGTGGGGCTCAGGCCCCAGGTGCACAGAGGAAACATGTTAAAACGTGAAAAGGTCTCTTGGATCTGTGATGTGGTCTCTGAGTTGCTGGAAGACCCCTGCTCTGCTCCTTTGGATTGCTGAGCTCTGGAATCAGGGAAAGGGTATGGCAAGCCTCCCTTAGGAGTTCACATTCTTCCATAATTGATTTGTGATCTCAGACTCTGTGAGACTCAGTTATCTGAGTTATCTGTTAAATGGGGGCAGTAAGGCCTACCTCATGGAAGTGATTTTTTCATGCCTTAAATCAGGAAAAGGATAACAAAGTTCTGAAAACCAACATTGTTTTTTTTGTTGTTTTTTTTTTGTTTTTTGTTTTTTGTTTTTTTTTATTCTTTATTTTAAAAGTTTTACAGAGTTTTGTTGTTGACAGACGTGTATGTTCCCAGATCAGTCATATGCATATCCATGGTCCCCACCCACCCAGATCCCCCCATCCCACCCCTCCAGACCTTTGCCCCAAGCCATTGTAAGCACTCCTATTCCCTTAGCACTGTGACACTAGCTATCTTTTCCACACATAACAGTATAGTGAAAACCAACATTGTTGCAGGGATGTTTGTTTGCTTCTTAAAAAGAGAAAATTGAGGTCAAGATGAGGACATTTGTCCTACTCCATGGATTTTTCCAATGTGTGGTCTTGAAGAATCTGGCTTGTAGGTGTTCTAAAGAGTTTGACCCTTGATACTGGGGGCAGTGCTGAGCCACTGAAGGGTGGAACTTGATAAAATAAGGGTTTAGCAAGATCACTCTTGGCAGTAAGAAGGTAAGACTGGAATTTGTCACAGCTCAAGCAATGGCAGTGGGGATCCAGAAGCCCCTTGGAGACTGAATGTATAGGGCTAAATGATTAACTGACTGACTGGACAGGAAGAGGGGGAGGGTGACTCCCGTGTGCAGGACGGCACTGTCAATGACACAGGAAGCCCTACGGGAAAAGCAGGCAAAGGGAAGATAATAGCTCATTTGGAACACGGTGAATGGGAGATGCTTATAAAACTCCCAAGTGAGATGCCTGCCAGGTGGCTGGAGATGAGCCTGGAGCTCAGGAGTGAGATCTGGACTCAGTATAATCCAAGAGTCACTGCAGTCACCAAAACACCATCACCGCCATCCTCATCACAGTGTCATCATCACGTTGGTCATGGAAGCCACCAGAAAGGACGGGCTGCCCATAGACAATACTTGATGAGGGGACAGACGGAAAGAGACACCTGGAGGGTGAAGAATGGAAGCCAAGGACAGTGAGTTTCAGAAAAGAGGCAAGAAGTCATGAACAGTAAAAAATTGTAAAAAATGCAGTCATATTTTTTTTTAAAAAAAAGCCCAAAATATATCTCCTGGATTTAGTAACAAGGAGTTTGTTTTGAATTTAGGGAAGCCCGTTTCTGTGGGGCAGTTGAGAGTGGGTGGGAGGCTGAGAAGACACCATGAGTGTAGACGGCTCGGCACCAAAGAGGAGGAGGGAGGCTGGGAGGCCGCAGCTGCAGGTGGGGCCGGGGAGGGAGGGCTGTTTTACCGTGGAAGTCACTTGAGAGTCTTCCAGCATGTAGGAAGAATCCAGGAGAGAGCAAGATGGTCACGACAGAGAGGAGAGAGCAGAGCAAGGTCCGGGAGGAGGCACAGACTCAGAGCCCCGGTGGGGGACCCAGGACACCTCTGCGGCTACAGGGCAGGCTGAGCCCCACCCCCCAGGAATGAAAGGAACCAGCAGAACCCCCTCCCCGACAGTGTCTAGTTTCTTGGGGAGGGAGGTGAGGTCATCTGATAAGAACAAATAGGGGGAGGCCAGATCGACCTGGGGAACTTGATAAAATAAGGGTTTAGCAAGATCACTCTTGGCAGTAAGAAGGTAAGACTGGAATTTGTCACAGCTCAAGCAATGGCAGTGGGGATCCAGAAGCCCCTTGGAGACTGAATGTATAGGGCTAAATGATTAACTGACTGACTGGACAGGAAGAGGGGGAGGGTGACTCCCGTGTGCAGGACGGCACTGTCAATGACACAGGAAGCCCTACGGGAAAAGCAGGCAAAGGGAAGATAATAGCTCATTTGGAACACGGTGAATGGGAGATGCTTATAAAACTCCCAAGTGAGATGCCTGCCAGGTGGCTGGAGATGAGCCTGGAGCTCAGGAGTGAGATCTGGACTCAGTATAATCCAAGAGTCACTGCAGTCACCAGAACACCATCACCGCCATCCTCATCACAGTGTCATCATCACGTTGGTCATGGAAGCCACCAGACAGGACGGGCTGCCCATAGACAATACTTGATGAGGGGACAGACGGAAAGAGACACCTGGAGGGTGAAGAATGGAAGCCAAGGACAGTGAGTTTCAGAAAAGAGGGAAGAAGTCATGAACAGTAAAAAATTGTAAAAAATGCAGTCATATTTTTTTTTAAAAAAAAGCCCAAAATATATCTCCTGGATTTAGTAACAAGGAGTTTGTTTTGAATTTAGGGAAGCCCGTTTCTGTGGGGCAGTTGAGAGTGGGTGGGAGGCTGAGAAGACACCATGAGTGTAGACGGCTCGGCACCAAAGAGGAGGAGGGAGGCTGGGAGGCCGCAGCTGCAGGTGGGGCCGGGGAGGGAGGGCTGTTTTACCGTGGAAGTCACTTGAGAGTCTTCCAGCATGTAGGAAGAATCCAGGAGAGAGCAAGATGGTCACGACAGAGAGGAGAGAGCAGAGCAAGGTCCGGGAGGAGGCACAGACTCAGAGCCCCGGTGGGGGACCCAGGACACCTCTGCGGCTACAGGGCAGGCTGAGCCCCACCCCCCAGGAATGAAAGGAACCAGCAGAACCCCCTCCCCGACAGTGTCTAGTTTCTTGGGGAGGGAGGTGAGGTCATCTGATAAGAACATGGAGGAATAGGTGAGGGGCTTGAGGCCAGTCAGGAAAGTGTGAAGCAGTGGCTGAGGGAAACAGAAGAGAGAGAGGTGACCTCAGGCACCACCAGGCCAGGAGGAGGCCCAGTTTGGATGGAGATTGCAAGCAAGTGTGTGTAGGAAGAGAAGAGCTGGGTTTGCGTGAAGCCCCGGATTCAAATGGGCAGGACTTGGGAACCGGGGTGAGGGAGAAGCTGTCTGCCCGGACCCTCAGATTGCTGGGCTGGGGGACTGTGGGTGCCATTCAGCCCAACTCCACACCTGGGGAGGGGCCCAGGAGCCAGCCTTGAAGGGATTTTTGGAGCAGGCTCCCCAAAGATCCTGTGCCTACTCCCCAACTTCCTCATCCCCTTGTAACTTTTTTGAGCTTTGTCTACCAGCACGAAAGTTAACAAATCTGACTGTCTGACTTCTGAGGACCAGAGAGGATGTGGCCTCTAGTGACAAGGGTGGCGGAGAGGCCCAGCCAGGGAGCACCAGCTGCTATCTGAACCTGCAACCCTAGGCAGTCCACTCTGTTTTTCTCTGCCTCAGTTTCCCCATCTAGACAATATGGTTTCCAGGAATCAGTAAGGACCCCAGTCAGTGCGCATCCTTTAAAACGAAGTTTCACTTACATTTTTTGTAACCTGCGGTGCTGGAGGGGAGGGAGCAGGGGAACCCAGAATCGAGCTCAGAAACACACCCCCCTGGTTAACAGCAAACCGTCCAAACAAGGTCTGAATGTGCAACATTTCCCATTAATTAATGATTTCTTTTGAGGTTATTAAGTTAGACTGGGTAGGTGTGTGGCCTTTCTTTCTACTGCCCTTCCAATTAACAGGCACTTTGCTTGGTAAATGTTAATTTAGAGTAATTGGCGTGCAGATGAGGGAGTGCAGGGGGGGGCAAGAGTGCTCCCTTTACTGTAGGTTAATTGCTAGTAAGTGTTGTTCCTGCAGCCCTAGTCCCCAGTGATTAATGGCCTGGGAGTCCAGGCTGAAATCCCTGAGGGTCCGCAGAGGCTTAACTCCTCACTGACCAAGATGAGAGCAGAGAAAAACCCCAGCAGGCCTTGCTGGGTTTGTGAACAAGCCCGTGCTGTGTTCCTCGCCTGTGAAATCGGCCTTCAGATCTCTTCCCACTGGTCCCCCGAGAGTCAGCTCTCCATGAAGATGTGTTGGCAATTTGGATGGATGGACCTAGAGATTATCATACTAGGTGAAGTAAATCAGACAAATACATGGTATCACTTACATGTGGCATCTGCAAAAATGATACAAAATGAACTTATTTCTAAAGCAGAAGTAGACTCACAGACATAGAAAACAAACTAACATATAATCGACAAGGACCTACCGTATAGCACAGGGAACGATACTCAGTATCTTGTAATTATAATGGGAAAGAATCTGAAAAAGAACACACACACACATATGTAGCTTTGCTGTAACCTGAAACATTGTAAATTAACTATAATTTTTTAATTAAATTCTTTTTTAAAAGAAAAAAGATAATGTTGGCCAAAAAGCTTCATGCCACAGTAACATTAACTAACATCTCTACCCCATTACGTAGCTACTGTGGTAAGAACATCTCAGAACTGCTCTCTAACAACTTGCAAGTATCTAATACAGAACTACTAGCTATATTCACCATGCTGTACATTAGGTCCTCAAAACTTGCTAAACATAATGGAAGGTTATACCGTTTGGCCAGTATTTCCCCCTACCCAAGCCACCTGGTAGCAACCATTCTAATGTGTTTCTATGAATTCGGCTTTTTTAGATTCCATATACCTGACATATCTATGAAACACGTATCGTATGAACTTGTCTTTTTCTGCCTGACTTAACGTCATTCAGCATAATGCCCTCAAGCTTCACCCAAGCTGCTGCATGGCAGCAGCATTTCCTTCTGTTCTCCTGCCTGAGTAATAGTGCCTTGTGTGTGGGTGTCTGTGTCTGTGTCTTTGCACCACATCTTTGTCCATTCATCCTCGATGGACGCTTGGGTTGTTTGCATGTTGGCTGTTGTAAATAATGCCGGGATAAACATAGAGTGCAAATATTTCTTCAAGATTTAACAAAACCAAAAAGTCTGGAGTCAGGCTGAAATCCCTGAGGGTCCGCAGAGGCTTAACTCCTCACTGACCAAGATGAGAGCAGAAAAACCCCAGCAGGCCTTGCTGGGTTTGTGAACAAGCCCGTGCTGTGTTCCTCGCCTGTGAAATCGGCCTTCAGATCTCTTCCCACTGGTCCCCCGAGAGTCAGCTCTCCATGAAGATGTGTTGGCAATTTGGATGGATGGACCTAGAGATTATCATACTAGGTGAAGTAAATCAGACAAATACATGGTATCACTTACATGTGGCATCTGCAAAAATGATACAAAATGAACTTATTTCTAAAGCAGAAGTAGACTCACAGACATAGAAAACAAACTAACATATAATCGACAAGGACCTACCGTATAGCACAGGGAACGATACTCAGTATCTTGTAATTATAATGGGAAAGAATCTGAAAAAGAACACACACACACATATGTAGCTTTGCTGTAACCTGAAACATTGTAAATTAACTATAATTTTTTAATTAAATTCTTTTTTAAAAGAAAAAAGATAATGTTGGCCAAAAAGCTTCATGCCACAGCAACATTAACTAACATCTCTACCCCATTACGTAGCTACTGTGGTAAGAACATCTCAGAACTGCTCTCTAACAACTTGCAAGTATCTAATACAGAACTACTAGCTATATTCACCATGCTGTACATTAGGTCCTCAAAACTTGCTAAACATAATGGAAGGTTATACCATTTGGCCAGTATTTCCCCCTACCCAAGCCGCCTGGTAGCAACCATTCTAATGTGTTTCTATGAATTCGGCTTTTTTAGATTCCATATACCTGACATATCTATGAAACACGTATCGTATGAACTTGTCTTTTTCTGCCTGACTTAACGTCATTCAGCATAATGCCCTCAAGCTTCACCCAAGCTGCTGCATGGCAGCAGCATTTCCTTCTGTTCTCCTGCCTGAGTAATAGTGCCTTGTGTGTGGGTGTCTGTGTCTGTGTCTTTGCACCACATCTTTGTCCATTCATCCTCGATGGACGCTTGGGTTGTTTGCATGTTGGCTGTTGTAAATAATGCCGCGATAAACATAGAGTGCAAATATTTCTTCAAGATCCTATTTACATATTCTTAGGATATATGCCCAGAAGTGGGATTTCTGGATCATAAGATAATTCTGTTTTTAATTTTTCTGAGGAAACTCCATGCTGTTTTCCATAGTGACTGTACCATTTGTGGATTCTTTAAGAGTATGACCCATTCAAAACATAAAATAAAACTTTAAAAAGCATATTTGTCCCACATGAATCTCCTAAGCTCCTCTGTGATGGACTCTGTAAACCAAGAAATCAGAAACAGCCTCTGTGCCCACACAGACACACCCATGCATATGGCTCTGTGTGTGTGTGTGTGTGTGTGTCTGACTAACAGACGTTGCCAGTTTAGAGAGAGGCCTACCCAGAGTGGAGGATATGACTTTTGAGCTGGGCAAAATTCAGTCAGTTTATTGGTTCTGAACTCTCTTAGCTGTTGCTTGCCTATAAAACTCTTTATCTCTCCTTCAAATCTAAATGATAGCTTTGCCCAGTATTCTTGGTTGTAGGTTTTTTTCTTTCAGTATGTTAAATACATTGTGCCTTTCCCTTCTGGCCTGCAAAGTTTTTGCTGATAAGTCAGCTACAGTCTTTGGAGAGGTCCCTTGTTCATTTCTAGTTGCTTTCCACTTGCTGCTTTTATGTCTCTGTCTTTCATTTTTGCCATTTTATTACAGTACGTCTTGGTATGGTCCTCTTTTGGTTGACTTTGTTTGGGAGTCTCTGTGCTTCCTGGACCCAGAGGTCTGTTTCCTTTCCCAGGTTAGGGAATTTTTCAGCTGTTATCACTTCAAATAAGTTTTTTGCCCCTTTCTCTCTCTCTTCTCCTTGGTGATGCCATCTAACCTTCTCATCCTCTGTCACCCCCTTCTCCTCCTGCCCTCCATCTTTCCCAGCATCAGGGTTTTTTCAAAGAAGTAGTTTCTTCACATCAGGTGGCCAAAGTCTTGGAGCTTCAGCTTCAGCATCAATCCTTCCAATGAATATGCAGGATTAATTCCCTTTAGGATTGACTGGTTTTATCTCCTTGCTGACCAAGGGACTCTGACCCCTACTATGTGAATTTTAGTACTCTTGATGTTGTCCTATGTCTCTTCAACTATCCTCATTTTTAAAATTTCTTTTTTCTGTTCAGCTTAAGTGATTTCCACTGTTCTGTCTTCCAGTTCACTGATCCCTTTATCTGTATTATCTCATCTACTGTTGATTCCCTCTGATATATTTTTTAATTTCTGTTACTGTGTTTTCAGCTCTGTCTGACTCTTTTTTACGAGCGGGCAGGATTCAGACAGGTAGCAACAGTAAGGAAAATCAGGAAGACGCTAATTTGACAGCACATGGCAGCCAAGGCCACACAGGAAGCAGCCCCCTGTTGATCATGTCTCTGCTCTGAGACTGGTCCTGTTCACCCCTCCTCCTTTCCAAGACGCACACACACAGACACACACAGACACATATGCACACACTCACACACCCACACACACCCCTTTTCCCTTTCCCCACCAACCCAAGTAGAGCATAGAACGTTGAGAGGAGATGCTGTGCAGCCTCCAGTAGTTTCTCTCACAAGATCAGTTCAGGGTGCTGGAACCAGCATGGGGACATGGCAGTGGGGGAGAGGAAATGGGCGGAGAGCTGACAGACAATTCAAGGAACATCCAACCATGTGCTTCGTTCTTCAGCTGTGACCCGGCACTGAGGGCTTGCACAGGCAGTACCAGGGTAGGGATAATGGGTGGAACTCCTGGGCAGCTCCTGGAGCACCAAATCCTATCATGCAAAGGCTCCAGAAAGGAACAAAATGGGGAAAAAGTGAACTTACTGAAATTCCTCACAAGATTATTCTGTGTGGTTGCAACATTTCAATACATCTTTCTTTTTAGGGGGAAAGGAGTAATGAGTCCTCTGAGAAACATGCTTGTAAGAAACCATCGTGGAACAGAGTGAGTTGAGTTTTGGTTTCATTATTGGGGGGAAAGGGTGTGCAGAGCTGGAAGCAGAGCTCAAATTATCAGCACGAAGAGGAAATGCCGAGCTGAGGGCTGTCACTGGTGATACTCCTTCACAAACAAACTTTGGCCTCTTCTTTCAAGAACAGCTGTTTGGTACAGCACTATTTATGTAAAAATGGAGAGGGGGCTCCACGTAGGTACATAAGAGTGTGTATATATGTATACTCTCATGCGTGTGTGTGTTAGTCTATGCATGAAATATCCCTGGAAGGATTCAGCGATGTGTCCACGTTGGTTGCCCCCAGGGAGGAGAACTGAATAACCCACGGACTGTCTCAGTGAGGAGACAGCATTGGCTGCTGTAAAGCAAGTGACCGCAGAACACAAAACTCAGATAGTGTTTCACTTTTCTCTCACAAAGCAGGGCCGGTAAAAGGGCAGTGAGGAGTCAAGCACTCCCCTGGCTCCTCCCATTCTCTGACTCTGCTGTCCCTGCATTGTAGCCCTCCTCTGCATGGACAAGGGTGGCTCCCCACCAGGTCTGTATTCCAGCCAATAGGAAAGAGGAAGTCAAAGAAGCAGAAGGCACATCCACGCCCTTTAGAGAAGCCAGAGGAAGATGAGCAGCTGCTTCTGTCCACCTACCACTGGCCAGGACTCAGTTGCTCAGCCATACCCAGCAAGGATCCTCATTGGCTGAGCAGTTCTGAAACCAGCTGAGATTTGGAGCTTCATTTCTAAAGGAAGAAGGGAGGAACAAATTGAGGAGGATGATTAGTAGTCTTTATCTGGAACAGGACGAAAGGGATAGTTTCATTTTATGCATCTGCCTTATATCTTTTGAACCTCATAAATTAAGAAAAACTCAAGTTTGCAAAACTTATCCTAACTTACAAATTAAGTACATGCATCAACTGCTCCACCTTACCATGGGCTCATACAAGGTGTTTTTTTTTTTTTTTTCGTTGTTTAATTAAATCATACTAGTTCAAGAAAATAATAGAGGATGCCAGCAGATTGGGAAGTTGGGAAAAAATTGCAGGAAGCTGAAAAGCAGGTGGGATCAGGGAAGGGCAAAGGGAAGCCATAGCCCCTAACACCAGGACCAAGAGCTTCTCTACTCAAGAGAGTTCCAAGAAACTCCCAACTCAGAGCCAAGAACTAAGAAACAGAAACACATGGCATCATGAAAATCACTGAGCAAAGAGCCGCACACACTGTACCTGGCCCCATGTTTCTCCTTCCTCCTACCCACTAACATACTCTCACCCATAAAAGCAACTAGTGTGGAAATTCTGCCGCTTGTGAGTAACCCATCCAGGAAGGGGTCCTAACGTGGACATCAAAACTCAAGGGAAAAGCAGAAGAGAGCTTAAAATCATTCTTGACATCCACAGTAGAGGTGTATGTCACGGAGAGGAGGGTGTTTCTCTGCTCATGAGGAAACCACAGTGCAGTGCCTCCAGTGCATTCTTTAAACCTCTCCCTACAGTGGCACGCATGGGGCAGCCCCAGGCAAAGCCTGCCAACACCATGGCCCAACCACCGATGAGCCTGTAGTCAGCCCTTCCTTCGAGGCAGAGACTTCCTAGGGAAATAGGCCTTCCCAGCTCTCTAGACAGATTAATCTGGCCCATCATTTATGAAAATGGATGAACAGCCACAGGCCGCCAACCATTTCAGGAAACCCAAGAACATGGAAGATCTGCGCAAAGAAGAACAAACAAGAGTCATCTTGGAAAAACAAGGCATAGTAGGGAATGTTCAAGAAGAAAATTCTGTCTTTGAAGAGAGTTGACAGGGTGTTAAATCTCTAAAACAAGACTAGCTCCATTAAAAGGGGAGGCATCAGAGAAGGAGAAATCATTTCTGGAAACATAAAATTATCATCAGATTTTTAGAAAATCCAGCAAACAGAGGAATAATAGAATGGTCAAGAATGAAAACCAGACCAGTTATCTGAAAGTCAATGGCATCTCCCAAAACAGAGGGAAAAAAAACATAAAGCAGTGAAAAATGAAGGGAAAGTCCAGAGACTGAGGAAAGATCTAGAAGGTCAATACCCATTCAATTTAAGTTTGAGAAAGAACCAAGAAAAAGGGGAGGGCAGGGAGTAGAATCAAAGACAGAATGGAAAACTTCTAAGCTAGGGGGAAACACCAATCTTCAGATTCAAAGAGCCCACCAAGTACCAAGCAGATAAGTGAAAACAAAAGCCATACCTCAAAGAAATTTCAGAACCCCAAAAACAGTTATAAAGTCTTAAAAGACTTCCAGACAGAAAAACAAACATTGGCCTCAAAGGAATAAGAATCTGACTAACATCAGACTTCTCATCAGAAACACTTATAAACCATGTCTTTAAAATTCTAAGGGAGTATGAATTTGAGCCTAAAAACTCCAGGCCAAATTATCTATCAGTGGGGAGAAGGTACTTTGACCTCTGTAGAGAAAGCTTATATAACAGATGTAGTGAAATTGACCAGTTACTCAGGCAGGTACTTAAACAAAGCAAAAGGGATAGAAGAATGAGATTTCAAAAAACAATGAGATTCAAACTAATAAAAACCAGTCACAGCTAAGTAAAAGTAGAAAATAAAAATGAAATTACAACACAGCTTTGAAAATTAACAATTATATGGTAAGAGTTAAGTACATGTGCTTTTCTTCTGTATAGATCCAATTACATTTTGTTCTGCAGTGATTAATATTTACATAACCACAATATGCTAAAGGCTATTTTTATTGGGTTTCAGTATTCAGAAGTTCAAGCCTAGAAGACTTGACTATAGTTCTGGAACAGAATGTAAATGTTATAAACCATGAAAGTGGAAAGAATGAAGTTCGTACATACTGATGTGGAAGAACACACAGGATATAAAGAAGCAAGTGCAAGTTGTAGAATAACATGAACGGTATGACCATATATATATGTAATTTTATTAATATCTTTGTATGTTATATACATAGTGAAACACCTGGAAAACTTTTATTCACTTTTCCTTTCTACATCTCTGTGTCTTTTGAATTTTAACAGCCATGTCTAACTCTTGTAACTAAAGCATTTAAAATAGAATACTAGTTGGAAGATTTACTTATTAGCCTGGGTTGTTGGTAAGGCCCTGAAAAGAAAAAACAAAGACTGAATAGAAAGAACTACGTTTTGTGGAACCCACAATCTAAAGCTAGACAGAAACCTCAGCTGTTCTAAATCTTATAAAAGCAAATCAAAAACAAGACCAAAAACCTGTGAAAGAGCAACACTGCCATCTAAAGCAATAAACAAAAGCCATACCTCAAAGAAATTTCAGAACCCCAAAAACAGTTATAAAGTCTTAAAAGACTTCCAGACAGAAAAACAAACATTGGCCTCAAAGGAATAAGAATCTGACTAACATCAGACTTCTCATCAGAAACACTTATAAACCATGTCTTTAAAATTCTAAGGAGTATGAATTTGAGCCTAAAAACTCCAGGCCAAATTATCTATCAGTGGGGAGAAGGTACTTTGACCTCTGTAGAGAAAGCTTATATAACAGATGTAGTGAAATTGACCAGTTACTCAGGCAGGTACTTAAACAAAGCAAAAGGGATAGAAGAATGAGATTTCAAAAAACAATGAGATTCAAACTAATAAAAACCAGTCACAGCTAAGTAAAAGTAGAAAATAAAATGAAATTACAACACAGCTTTGAAAATTAACAATTATATGGTAAGAGTTAAGTACATGTGCTTTTCTTCTGTATAGATCCAATTACATTTTGTTCTGCAGTGATTAATATTTACATAACCACAATATGCTAAAGGCTATTTTTATTGGGTTTCAGTATTCAGAAGTTCAAGCCTAGAAGACTTGACTATAGTTCTGGAACAGAATGTAAATGTTATAAACCATGAAAGTGGAAAGAATGAAGTTCGTACATACTGATGTGGAAGAACACACAGGATATAAAGAAGCAAGTGCAAGTTGTAGAATAACATGAACGGTATGACCATATATATATGTAATTTTATTAATATCTTTGTATGTTATATACATAGTGAAACACCTGGAAAACTTTTATTCACTTTTCCTTTCTACATCTCTGTGTCTTTTGAATTTTAACAGCCATGTCTAACTCTTGTAACTAAAGCATTTAAAATAGAATACTAGTTGGAAGATTTACTTATTAGCCTGGGTTGTTGGTAAGGCCCTGAAAAGAAAAAACAAAGACTGAATAGAAAGAACTACGTTTTGTGGAACCCACAATCTAAAGCTAGACAGAAACCTCAGCTGTTCTAAATCTTATAAAAGCAAATCAAAAACAAGACCAAAAACCTGTGAAAGAGCAACACTGCCATCTACTGAGGACTTTTGGAGAACAGGTTGCATTGGAAGACTTTTTGCTTTGTTTTACAAATATCTTTTTTTAATATCTGTTTTATAAATACCTTGTGAGACTTGCACAGACCCAAAATCTGGTTTATCTTCTCCAGGAGCGTGGATCAGTAGCAGCATAAATAAGAAATCAGGATTATACAGAGAGACACTTGAGAAAGCATAGGGGGCAGTTTTGTAAGTGGAGTTCATTCTCTCAAGTGAAGAGCTGACACAGGGCCCCTGGGCTGTTTCTCACAGGGCTTTACTTGGGCAATGTCTTGATGTGTGGGACCAATGAAAAGAAGTGACACTGTACCAGAAAGACCTTTTAATAACTAGTACTTCCCCCAAATAACTTCTGTTGTCCCATGAATTTGCTCGCTGCAAATGGGTGCCCAGAGAGGCAGGGGAAGCCTCTGTCCTGGGAAGTGGCCCAAGAGTCAGAGAGAAGTTAGAGCACATGGCCTCGGCAGGCAGGCATCCACCAAATTCTCATCAGGTTTCTAATACATGTCACATACTGTCCAAGGCCCCCACACCCTGAGTCACAGATCCACAGCCTGACTTACAGAAGGATGCAGACATCACCAAGGCACCCAAGAGTCTAAGAAGAGTCCAACTATATCTGGTGAGCCACCCTGCCATCCAGATATCCTAAAACCTATATTTACCAGACTCTGAATTTCCACATCACATTTACCCATGCCTGGGACATACACCTTAAAAACCCAGGCTCTATAGTCTAATGAACCAAACTCCTGTTCCTTTTTAAAGTACAGGTTGAAAATATTAACACCCCAATAAGATCAAAACAGACTGCATCCATTTATTGGTTTAAGAAAGAAACAAACAAACAAAAGAAACAAGGTAAAAACCTATAGTAGAGTCACAAAATATTAGAGCTGGAAAGGCTTCCAAAATCATCTAGTTCACTAAACTCATAAGCTGGGCTGGGGTTGGGAGTGCTGAAAATAAGAACTCTTGGTTGTTTTTTAGTTTGGAAGGGCAGTACAAGAAAAGAAATAGAAGGTAAATAATAGGTACAGGGTTTGGTTTATATGGTCCATGCTTTATTCAGCATGTAAAAATATGCTTTCACTTTAAATAAATTTAAAAACTCTAAACTTCCATCTTCCTTAAAGGTTTTGCATTCTAAGGAGAGCCTACTGTTTTGGTTTTTTTTTTTTTTTATGACATCAAGTATGAGAAAAAGAGAAAGTAATAAAAGGGTAATGAAAGTAGTTGATGGAATCAGTAAACAGAACAGCAGGAGAGAAGCCATCCGGAGACAAGAGACCAGTGGGATGGTGAATAAGGACAAAAGAGAGGTCTTCTCTCAGAACACCTGAGAGGTCCCATTTGGGGACCTCCCAGAATAAAAGACTTTGCTTTTATAATGTAAATATCCACCTCTTAGGCTGGATTCAATTATATTCATATCAATTATATTCTTTTAGGATTCCCTATTAGGATGATCATTCATTCAACAAATTCTTCTTGGGGTTTGCTCTGCTCTGGGCTAGGCAAGAGACTCACAGAAATGGAGGAGACGTAGTCCTCGTTCTTGAGGTATTTCTCTCTAGCTGGTAGAGTTATGCCTTGGAACCCCTCGAGGACACAAAACTTACAGAAGGATGCAGACATCACCAAGGCACCCAAGAGTCTAAGAAGAGTCCAACTATATCTGGTGAGCCACCCTGCCATCCAGATATCCTAAAACCTATATTTACCAGACTCTGAATTTCCACATCACATTTACCCATGCCTGGGACATACACCTTAAAAACCCAGGCTCTATAGTCTAATGAACCAAACTCCTGTTCCTTTTTAAAGTACAGGTTGAAAATATTAACACCCCAATAAGATCAAAACAGACTGCATCCATTTATTGGTTTAAGAAAGAAACAAACAAACAAAAGAAACAAGGTAAAAACCTATAGTAGAGTCACAAAATATTAGAGCTGGAAAGGCTTCCAAAATCATCTAGTTCACTAAACTCATAAGCTGGGCTGGGGTTGGGAGTGCTGAAAATAAGAACTCTTGGTTGTTTTTTAGTTTGGAAGGGCAGTACAAGAAAAGAAATAGAAGGTAAATAATAGGTACAGGGTTTGGTTTATATGGTCCATGCTTTATTCAGCATGTAAAAATATGCTTTCACTTTAAATAAATTTAAAAACTCTAAACTTCCATCTTCCTTAAAGGTTTTGCATTCTAAGGAGAGCCTACTGTTTTGGTTTTTTTTTTTTTTTATGACATCAAGTATGAGAAAAAGAGAAAGTAATAAAAGGGTAATGAAAGTAGTTGATGGAATCAGTAAACAGAACAGCAGGAGAGAAGCCATCCGGAGACAAGAGACCAGTGGGATGGTGAATAAGGACAAAAGAGAGGTCTTCTCTCAGAACACCTGAGAGGTCCCATTTGGGGACCTCCCAGAATAAAAGACTTTGCTTTTATAATGTAAATATCCACCTCTTAGGCTGGATTCAATTATATTCATATCAATTATATTCTTTTAGGATTCCCTATTAGGATGATCATTCATTCAACAAATTCTTCTTGGGGTTTGCTCTGCTCTGGGCTAGGCAAGAGACTCACAGAAATGGAGGAGACGTAGTCCTCGTTCTTGAGGTATTTCTCTCTAGCTGGTAGAGTTATGCCTTGGAACCGCTCGAGGACACAAAACTTACATAAGAGCTTAGACGGCCGCGTGTGTATGTATGGCATGGCTTCAAAAACAGGGTAGTGGGGACACAGGAAGAGCCTCCTAGGAGGGGTGCTGTGCTCCTGACAGGGCACATCAAACTCGGGACAGGCTCCCTGAGAAGACCGGGCTCCAGTGGAGATGAAAGTGAAAGTGTTAATCACCCAGGCATGTCCACCTCTTTGTGACCCCATGGACTGAAGCCCACTGGGCTCCTCTGTCCATGGGCTTCTCCAGGCAAGAATACTGGAGTGGGTAGCCGGTTTCTTCTACAGGGGTTCTCCCCAGCCCACGGACTGAAGGTGGGTCCCCTGCACTGAAGGTGGATTCTTTACCATCTGAGTCACCAGGGAGTCAGCATCCCCACAGTCCTGGAATCTGTTTTCCTTGTTCCGGACGTGAGGTACTTGGAAAGGGAAAAGTCTGAACACCCTCTTCTTGCTTCGAGGTGAAGAGGGAGAGAGTCCTAAATATCCCCGAAGGGGGTTAAATCAGGAATGAGGTGCAATTAGAAGTTGAGCCCAGTGTGTTGGAAACACTGGGGGAAATCAGTGACCTACCAGCAGGCAGCATGAGTGAATGTGGAGGAAATGACATTTGAGCTGACCCTTGGGGTGATTCAGTTATCTAGGCAGAGAAAGGGGCATACATGGTCCCGGCAGCCCAGCAGAGTCTCAGCAAGGAGGCAAAAGGCAGATCGTGCCAGGGAACGTGGGGGTGACTGCATGCTGGGGCTAAGAGTGGCAGGAGGGTTTTTTTAAAACAGATTTATTGAGGTGTAGTTTACACAGTATACAATCACCCATTCTATGTGTATAATTATTTTTACTGAATTCATACAGGTAGTGAATTCATCACCCAAATCCAGTTTTAGAACATTCCTACCATTGCAAAAATCCTCTGGTGCCAACCTGCAGTCTTCTGGTCACGTCTATTTCACTAGCCATGATGGTGTTGGGTACATGTTGCATCCTGTACCAGTAGTCCATCCCCTCTGATCATTAAATAGTAAGCCACTGAATGTAACACCTTAAAAAATCGATTTTTCAGTCGTAGACCTTTTGATTGCTCCAATTTTTTGGCTGTGATAAACAGTGTTGCAATGAAGATTCACCTAGGATTCTTCGTGTGCATGTTTTTATTTTTCTTGAATTAGGGTGCCAGATCTAGCAAGTAAAGGCAGATGCCTGAAACGATGAGTTAAATCCATTTTCCTCACCTTCTCTAATCAAGGTCATTTAAAGACTTGCATGTTCTCTAAGTGCCAAGCAGTCCAACAGTAAGAGTTCCCGTGAGTTATTTCCTAGGAGCTTGGTTGGAGTCAGCTGTGTCCGCTTCAAGCTAAGCCAGTTTAAACTGGATAGGACCGCCAACCCTTCAACTGGGCATGCGCGAGTGTGACGTGTTGCCCACGCAGATGCTTACGTAGTCTAGCTACACCTGTGCAGGAAAGCGCATCTCCTCCCCAGCCTCAGACCGCCCTGCTTCTTTCTTAGCTTTTCCTGCGATACTCCAGCCCCTTGCCTTCTGAAGGGCAAATTTGTCCTCCGACCTCCTCGCTTTGCTGCCTTGCAGAGTAAGCCCTGTCTTTGCTGCAAGCCTCGGAGTCTCAGCGTTTGGTTTCCTGTGCTTCCGGCAAGATGAGCCAGCCAGGAGGTAGGTCCAAACGGAGCTTTTTCCCTGTGGTTCGGGGCTTTTGCCCGTGGTTGGTGGACCCTTCGCGGTTATGAGTGTCTGTGCGTGAGTCCAGGCAGTGGCCTGGTCCTTCAGTGGCAGGGGCCGACCTTTGAACTCCCAGGTGAGGGGCCACTGACTGACATACGGTTTTGTTTTGACCTAAGTTTTGTTTTGCAACAACAAAAAAAAGGTTTTAAGGGATTGGGTTTGGAAGACGCCTCTTGGGTGAGTAACCTCGTTAACGATACGCACCAGTGCACATGTTTTTCGTGTGGTCTTGACTGAGTCGTGCATTGGAGGCCTACTTGGTGGGATGCGGGCAGTCAACATAAAAGGTTGCAGCTGCCGAGTTACTTCAATGAAAGGCCCAGGATTTTTTTTTTTTTTTTAATCTTGTTTGTTCTGGCTTTTGCCCATGTTTGTCTAGGTCGGTCTGACTTACCTGTTAAATATTGGCTTTTAGGGACTGAGCTTCTTGGTGCTCAAGAAGCACCAAGCAGAGATTTCCTTGCTGTAACCACCTGGAGGCAAAGCCGCTTTGTAATGGGAAATGTTGGTTCAGTTCCCTCTCGCAGCCCTCTAACCTGCTTTCTTCAGAATTGGGTGACACTGCGTTATTATGAATCCATGGAAGAAAAAGAAATAGGTGGTATTTTTCGTAATACTATATGACCACAATATCCTTTAGACTTCAGAGCAAACTGGCGTGAAAATGGATCCTTACATTACAATAAAATCTCACAACTTATTTTGTAAGTAGGATGAAATACAGACTTTTGTTATTGTGTCAGCGTAAACCTGTGCAAAGAAAACGCAAGATTATGGCCCAGTGGGAAGGACAGGCAAAGAAAATTATTTCACTTGATTCTAAAGGAAAGGAGAGCTTGCTGTTCATTCTAACACTTCCACTGCTCCTTCCCCACCCCCACCCGCTGGTGCTACTGCTGCCACAGGCTCTCCCCAAGTCCCCTCTAGTCCCTGCTGGTGTCTGTGGGTAGAGAAATGGGAAATAGGACTGGTCTTCCCCTCTCATACCTCCAGGGTACTCGATTCAGCCAGGAAGCTACCCAGACTCATTTGGGGCAAAATCCTTTAAGGCAAGTCTCTGATAGGAGATATAAAAGCTGAAACTGGGCAGCTAGTGGGGTTGATCCCGGTCCATTCTCCTTTTTCAACTTCAGCTTTATTTAGTTGGAAGAACGATATGCCAATTTACAGAAATGACCCAAAGAGTTGGAAAACTTTTTTTCATCAATTTTTTGCAACCTGTAACCCAACCTAGAACAATGTTCCAACCACCTTCCTCACTTCAGAATGTAGAAGGTGCTGGATGAAGCCGGGGAGGAGGCGGATGGGCTTCATTCAGAAACCCCTGGTCACATGATGCAGGCTGGGACGAGCACAACTGAACCCAAAGTGGGTCCTGTTAGGGGTGCGATACTAAGGACAGGCCCAAACCTGGACATTATCGAGGCTGCCTTCTTGCATGATCGTGAAGAGGCTGCCAAAAGAAAGACGTCTTATAAAGCACAGGCGGGAATACAGAAACCAAGTGAGGATCACTCAGCATTTCTAGTAAACCTATAGGGCTATAGAGATGCAGTCCCTGAGGCCCCAGAGAATTTAAAGATGGTGAATATGGTGGAAGAACTTTACAAATGCATATGTCTCAACTTGTTGAATTTGCCTTCAGGAAATTTAACAGCAGGGACCAGGTTCACCTCTACCCATTGTTTCCAACATTTGTTATTTGTAGACTTTTGATGATAGCCATTCTGATAGATGCATGAGATATCTTTCCATTTATTTGAATCATCTTAAATTTCTTCTATCAGTGTTTAATAGTTTTCATAGTATGCATCTTTCACCTCTTCAGTTAAGTATTTATTTCTGTTTTTATTTATTTATTCCTTTTTTAAAATGCGATTTAAAACAGGATTGTTTTACTTTCTCTTATTATTAGTGTATAGAAATGCAGCAGATTTCTGTATATTAACCATATATCCTGAAACCTTGTCCTTTTCCTGAATTTAGTAGGAACTACTTAAATATTTCACTGTTGAGTATTATGTTGATGTGGGTTTGTCATAAACAGTGTTTATTATGTTAACGTTCCCTCTGTATCCACTTTGAGAATTTTTATTATCAATGGATGTTAAATTTGTCAGATGCTTTTTATATGTCTATCAAGATTATCATACGGCTTTTATCCTTTTGTTTATGTGGTATAAAATTGATTTTGTTGTGGTGATTGCTTTTTTTATTGTATGGTGATTTATTAAACAGCAAAAATTGGACTGTAAATCAGCTAAAGTTGTTATATTTAGAAATCTATGATCATAGTCATAGTGGGGTAATACAGCTGCAGTGACTGTTTTATTAATATGTAAATAGGATATTGTAAATAAACCATGATCCAAAAGCAAAAGTAGACATAAAAAGGCCATTCTCATACAGAAAGGCAAATTTATTTCTGAAAATATTTTGAACTTCTATTATCTCACTTCTATACAAATATGAATGCCAGTTAAAATATGTTGACCTCATCGACACTGGTGTGAGAAGGGGAATGTGTTGTGAGACTAGAGGATCTCAAACAGGGGCTCTGCGGCAAACTGGAGGGGTGGGATGGGGTGGTGGATGGGGGCAGGTTCGGGAGGGTCTGAAATATGTATACCTATGGCGGATTTGAGTTGAGGTGTGGCAGAACAACAAAACCCTGTAAAAAATATAATAATAATAATAAATAAAATTTGTATGGGGAAAAAAAATACATGTTGACCTCAGAGCTTGACAAAGATCAAAAATTTATAGAATAATTTAGTGAGGGAAAACAGGTACTCTTACACTTTTGGTGGAACTGTAAATTAATATCATCTCTTTAAATAGTTATTCAGCACTTTTTAAGTTAAAAGTATAGCCTTTGAGTTAGTAACCCTACTAATAGGAAATTATCCTGGTAATAAACTCTTGGATGAATACAGTGATTTTATATAAATGTTTACTGAAGAGAAATTTTTTAATAGTAAAATACTGGAAACAATGAAAATTTCTTTGAAAAAGGAATTGTCCAAAGTGTCAATCTCTTCTTCAGATAGTGTAGATCTATATATATGTAATATCAGTTTCCGAAGTGTAAGAAAACAATGGGATGATAACATTTGTATAGAATGAAGTTTAGCTAGATAAACAGATAAACTGAGAAATAACAGATGTCCACAATATGACAGAAATCTCTTTTCTCTGTATCCTACTTTCCTTTCTCTCTACTTCTCTCTGTTTATAATTTTTATTAATTTATTTTAACTTTACTTTTACAGAGTTTTGTTGTTTACTGCTATACATAAACCCAAATCAGTCATAGGTATACACTTGACCTCTCCCGTCTCCCTTCCCATCCCACCCCTCTAGGCTGTTGCAGCGTCCCTGTGTAAGTTCCCTTAGTTGTACAGCAGATTCACACTGGTTGTCTCTTTTACGTATGGTGATGTAAGTTGCATGTTACTCTTTCCATACCTCTCGCCCATTCCTCCCTCCCTTCAGTGTCCATAAGTCTGTTCTCCCTGTTGTTGTGATTGTTGAACCATCCTTGTGACCATGAAATAAATCCAATTTGATCTTGGTGAGTGATTCTTTTTGTGTATTTTTGGAGTCAGTTTGCTAACATTTTGAGGACTTTTTGCATCTGTATTCATCAAGGACCTGTAATTTTTTTTTTTTTTTCGTACTGTGGTTTGGTTTTGGTATCAGGATAAGAGTGGCCTTATATAATGGTTTGGGAATATGCTCTACTCCTCAGTCGTTTTTGGAATAGTTGGAGAAGGATATGTGTAAGTTCTCCATATGTTTGGTAGTTCCCTAGTGAGGCAGTCCAGTTTTGAACTTTAATTTGCAGGAAGTTTTGTTTGGTTTAGTTTTTTATGGATTCTCTTTCACTTCCAGTGATTATTAGTCTGTTCAAATTGTCTGTTTCTTCTTGACTCAGTCTTGGAAGCTTGTATGTTTGTAGAATTTTGTCCATTTTTTCTAGCTTCTTAGTTTTTTTGGCATATAACTGTTCCTAAAACTTATGATTTTTGTTTCTTTTCCCCATCATTCCGCTTTTATTTACACTTATTTTCATCCATCTTTTTTATTCTTTGGCATGTGTGGCCTCCCATTGCAGTGGCCTCTCTCAGTGCGAAGCACGGGTTCTGGGCGCATGAGATCCAGAGTGTTGGCTCGTTATGGGACACACTGGTCCAGCTGCTCCACAGCACATGGGATCTTCCTGGGCCAGGGATTGGCTAGTGCCCCTTGCACTGCAAGGCAGACTCTTTACCGACTAGACCACCAGGAAAACCCTGGACCAATAATTGTTATCCTTGGAGAACTAAATCAGAGATTCGCAACAGTGACACGATCGATGTTCTGGACCAATAATTCCGTTTCTTTTTAAAAATTTTTGGCCTCTTTTATTGGTTTTTCATTTATTTTTATCCATCTTTATTCTTTGGCCTGCATGGGCCTCCCATTGCAGTGGCCTCTCTGGTTGCAGAGCACTGGCTCTGGGCACAGGCACTCCAGAGCACTGGCTCATAATTGGACACACCGGTCCAGCCACTTCATGGCACGTGGGGTCTTCCTGGGCCAGGGATCAAACCAGTGGATTCGTTACCCACTGAACCACCAGGGAAGTCCTTTACTTACGATTTGTAAAAACTTTTATGGCATTGATATTTCTCCTCTTTATTATTTTATTTGAGTCTTCTCTCTTCTTGGTAATTCTGGCTAAGGGCTTATTATTTTTTTATCTTAAAAATAAAAAACTTCTCAGTTTCATCTTTTCTGCTTTTTTGTCTTATTTTATTTTCTCTCTGATTTTTTTCCTTCTGATGACTTTGGGCTTTGTTCTCTTTCTAGTTCTTTTAGGTGGAAAGTTAGATTGTTTGAAAAATTTTTTGATTCTTGAGAATGACCTGTACCACTATGAACTTCCCTCTTAGAACTGCTTTTGCTACATTCCATAGATCTTGAAAAGTTGTGTTTTCATTTTTAAGGTATTTTCTGATTTCCTCTTTTTTTTTTTTTAAAGATTTATTTATTTATGTATTTATTTTGGGGGGGCTGGGGTGGGGAGGGAGGGGAGCAGGCAGGCCACTTCTATTGGTCTTTCATTTGTCTGTTTTCATCCATCTTTGTTCTTTGGCCCGTGTGGGCCTCCCATCACTGTGGCCTCTGTTGTTGCAGAGCGCCGGCTCTAGGTGCATGCGCCCCAGAGCTCCAGCTCGGTAATTGGACACATGGATCCAGCCGCTCTGCGGCACATGGTATCTTCCCAGGCCAGGGATCGAACCAGCGCCCCTTGCACTGCAAGGCTGTGTCCTTACCCACTGGACCACCAGGGAAGCCCTGATTTCCTCTTTGATTTTATTGTTGAACAATTGGGGTTTTTCTTAGCAGCATGTTGTTTACTCTCCACATGTTTGTTCTTTTCCCATCTTTCTTTAGTTGATTTCTAGTTTCATGCTACTGTGGTTGGAAGAGATGCATGATATAATTACTATCCTCTTAAACTTGTTGAGATTCATTTCATGATGTTGTGGGTGTTGGATCCTAGAGAATGTTTCATGCACTCTTCAAAAGAATGTATGTTTTTTTATAGGTACAGTATCCTCTAGATGTCAGTTCAGTCTAACTAGTCTGTGATGTTGTTTAGGATCTGTTACTTTATTGCTTTTTGTCTGGATGGTCTGTCCTTGATGTCAGTTGGATGTTAAGGTCATCTACTACTACTGTATTCATTTCTCCAATTATGTCTGTTTGTACTTGCTTTACATATGTAGGTGCTCCTGTGTTGGCATGTATATTAGTGAGTGTAATATCCTCTTCTTGTATTAATCCCATTGTCAGTATATAATGCCCTTCTTTGTCTTTTCTGACTACAGAAAAGTCTTGTTTTAAAGTCTGTTTGGTCTGATATGAGTATTGCTATCTCAGCTTTCTTATTGTTTCTATTTATAAAATGTCTTTTTGCTTTATCTCACTTAATCTGTGTATATCTTCCACCCTGAGTTGAGTCTTTTGTAGGTATCATATTAAGGGATCTATTTTTTTCTTTTAAATCCAGTCAGCCACCCTATGTCTTTTGATTGAGCATTTAGTCCACTGGAACTTAAATTATAGGTGTATACTTATTGCCATTTTATTCCTTGTTTTCCAGTTGTTGTTATTGTTCTTCTTTTTTGTCTTTCCCATTGTGGTTTGATTTTCTTTTGTAATATGCTTGAGTTTTTTCTTTTTGTTTTTTTTTGTATATTTATTGTAGGTTTTTTATTTTGTGCCACCATGGAATTCATATATTTTGACCCGAAATTGTATCTGTTTGCTTCAAACTGGTAGTCATTTAAGTTCAAACATATTCTAAAAGATTTACATTTTCTATTTCCCTCCCCAACATTGTTTTCAATGTCATATTTTACATCTTCACATTTACCCTTTGCTGTTCATTGTACTTATAGTTGCTTTTACAATATTTTTTTATTTTTTAAATCAATGTGAAACCATTTACCTCAGATTGGGACTTGAACCCAAAACCCAGTTTGGGACTCAAACTCACATGGCCAGGACTCGAACCCGGCCAAAACCCTGCTTGGGACTTGAACCCACGTGGCTGAGATGTGAACCCAGCCAAAACCCATGATAACCTGGTTTCAGGACCCAGTGGAGCTCAGGTTTTTGATATCTCATCCCAGTAAAGAATTCAGTGAGTGACAGAGTGATAGGTAACAAGTGGATTTATTCAGATTCGGAGACAGTGTGGGCCATCCTAGAGGGCCAGTGGCATGCTTAGCTTTTTATGGTCTGGGTAATTTCATATGCTAATGATGGGAGGATTATTCAGCTATTTTGGGAAAGGGGCAGAATGGTCATGGCGCCTTTGCATGTCATTTAGATTGCTGATTGAAGATCAAGGTCTGGTCTGCCATCTTGGACCCATCTGATTCTAATGGGTTTGTGTTGTGTACTTAGGCTATATCAGTCATTCTTTCAAGAGTTGTGTCCTGCCCCTTTCCTTCCTGTTACAGGTGTACTAGCTTATTTAAGTGGTCTTCAGTCCTTACTACTTACTGACCTTTTTTACTGGGATTTTTCCTTTTCTACAGATTCTTGCTTTTCCATTTAGAGAAGATCCTTAAGGATTTCTTTCTTTTTTTTTTTTTTGGCCATTTCTGTTGATCTTTCATTTATTTATCTTTGTTCTTTGGCCTGTGAGGGCCTCCCATGGCAATGGCCTTTGTTGGTGCTTGCTCCCAGAGCTCTGGCTCGGTAGCTGGACACGTCAGTCCAGCTGCTCTTTTATGATATATTTAGTATTGCTGAATTCTTCTTAGTTTTTGCTTGTCTGATAAATTCTTTATGTCCTCATATATTCTAAATGGTGATATTACTGGATAGAGTATCCTAGGTTGCAGGTTTTTCCCTTTCAGGACTTTGAGTGTATTATCAACTAAAATAAGATGAACTATTTGAGAGTTGTGAGTTAAGTTTTATTTTGGTC
Organism: Tragulus kanchil; assembly: GCA_022376925.1. Lineage (NCBI taxonomy): Eukaryota > Metazoa > Chordata > Mammalia > Artiodactyla > Tragulidae > Tragulus > Tragulus kanchil. The sequence goes on from JAIOJX010000023.1 coordinate 43,365,503, forward strand.
ACAATTAGGACTGCAACCCAGGAAGGAACACCTTAGATAGCTCTAAGAGACTGCTCCCAAGAAGCAGCAGGAAGAAAATCAATATATAAAATTTTGATGAAGGGGGGTTTCAATACCATTAATCACTCATTTTACAAAGGGTGTTTTTGGTTAGTCATGAGGACCCGATGTCACCATGAAGGGATTTAGTGCTTTTTTAGGTATGAGGAGATGCAAGGATTGACATCATAAAATCTGTGCCTAAAAACATCTGCCTGGGGCTTCCCCTGGTGGTCCAGTGGGTAAAGACACCGCCTTGCAGTGCAAGGGGCGCCAGTTCGATCCCTGGCCTGGGAAGATCCCACGTGCCGCGGAGCAGCTGGACTGACGTGTCCAATCACCGAGCCGGAGCTCTGGAGTGCATGCGCCCAGAGCCGGCGCTCTGCAACGACAGACGCCACCACGGTGGGAGGCCCACAGGAGCCAAAGAACAAAGACGGATGAATATAGAGAAATGAAAGACCAATAGAAGTGGCCCGCCTGCTCCCCTCCCTCCCCAACCTGACTCCCGCCCAAAATAAATAAATAAATAAATCTTTAAAAAAAAAAAAAAATCTGCCTGTCTAAAGACCTGCCCCACCAGATTCTCTGGAGCTCAGAGTACCTCTCTCCACCCTGAACTCCCTCAGAGGGTGTTGAGAGGCAGCAGCTGTCACAGCACAGGGTCCAGTCTCCACAGTGGTGAGTGGCAAATGCCCTTTTTTTTTTGGCCATTTCTGTTGATCTTTCATTTATTTATCTTTGTTCTTTGGCCTGTGAGGGCCTCCCATGGCAATGGCCTTTGTTGGTGCTTGCTCCCAGAGCTCTGGCTCGGTAGCTGGACACGTCAGTCCAGCTGCTCTTTTATGATATATTTAGTATTGCTGAATTCTTCTTAGTTTTTGCTTGTCTGATAAATTCTTTATGTCCTCATATATTCTAAATGGTGATATTACTGGATAGAGTATCCTAGGTTGCAGGTTTTTCCCTTTCAGGACTTTGAGTGTATTATCAACTAAAATAAGATGAACTATTTGAGAGTTGTGAGTTAAGTTTTATTTTGGTCACAATTAGGACTGCAACCCAGGAAGGAACACCTTAGATAGCTCTAAGAGACTGCTCCCAAGAAGCAGCAGGAAGAAAATCAATATATAAAATTTTGATGAAGGGGTTTCAATACCATTAATCACTCATTTTACAAAGGGTGTTTTTGGTTAGTCATGAGGACCCGATGTCACCATGAAGGGATTTAGTGCTTTTTTAGGTATGAGGAGATGCAAGGATTGACATCATAAAATCTGTGCCTAAAAACATCTGCCTGGGGCTTCCCCTGGTGGTCCAGTGGGTAAAGACACCGCCTTGCAGTGCAAGGGGCGCCAGTTCGATCCCTGGCCTGGGAAGATCCCACGTGCCGCGGAGCAGCTGGACTGACGTGTCCAATCACCGAGCCGGAGCTCTGGAGTGCATGCGCCCAGAGCCGGCGCTCTGCAACGACAGACGCCACCACGGTGGGAGGCCCACAGGAGCCAAAGAACAAAGACGGATGAATATAGAGAAATGAAAGACCAATAGAAGTGGCCCGCCTGCTCCCCTCCCTCCCCAACCTGACTCCCGCCCAAAATAAATAAATAAATAAATCTTTAAAAAAAAAAAAAAATCTGCCTGTCTAAAGACCTGCCCCACCAGATTCTCTGGAGCTCAGAGTACCTCTCTCCACCCTGAACTCCCTCAGAGGGTGTTGAGAGGCAGCAGCTGTCACAGCACAGGGTCCAGTCTCCACAGTGGTGAGTGGCAAATGCCCTTGTTGTTCAGTCATTGGCAATTTAATTGGTAAGTGCCAATTTGTAGTTGACAGTATCACACTGTATTAGATGAGAGTAGATAACTTACAGTGGACAGGGTTGAGTTTTGGGTCTCCAACGCAGGCTCAGTCACTCAGAGGCTTGTGTAACAGAGTTTATTAAAGGACAGGGATAGAGAAAACTTCCAGTAAAAGGCACTGGAAGAGGGTAGGAGAGTACCCACACAGCTAGTTGAAGCAGAGCATTATACACTTCGTAGTTGGCTGCTGCTTCTGCTTAGTTGCTTCAGTCGTATCCGACTCTGTGCGACCGCATGGACTGTAGCCTATCCATGGAATTCTCCAGGCAAGGATACTGGAGTGGGAATCTTCCCAACCCAGGGATCGAACCCGGGGCTCCTGCATTGCAGGCAGATTCTTTACCACTGGGCCACCAGGGAAGCCCCTATATATGTGTATATATATATATGTGTGTGTGTGTGTGTATATGTGTGTGTGTGCATATATGTATATTCATTCGTGACCCCGTGGACTATAGACTGCCAGGCTTGTCTGTTCCTAGGATTTTCCAGGCAAGAATACTGGAGTGGGTTGCCATTTCCTTCTCCCTTAAGGCTAAGAGCTGTGCACCATACTGATACATCCTGAAATATCATTAACATAAGATTAGCCAAAGTAATGGTCTCTGGGAGGAGACATTCCAAGTAAGATATTTTGCATCCATAAAACAATTGACACAGGGAGTTCCCTGGTGATCCAGTACCTAAGACTCTGCACTCCCAATGCAAGGGCCAGGGTTTGATCCCTGGTCAGGGAACTAGATCCCACATGCCACAGCTGAGATCTGGTGCAGCCAAATAAATAAATATTTTTAAAACTTGACACAGGTTTTGGAGAAGAGTAGACATCTAGGTAAGATACATTATTTCACCTATAGTCACTGACATGGAATTTAACAAGACATCTCCATAAGAAAGATATGTTATTTTGCTGAATAGGCAATAACTCTGGGTTTTTAAAGACGTTATTTTCCAGCAGAACAGAAAGGCTAGCACTGGGCTAGAAAATGCTTGTTCTTCCTCCTCCTCCTTCCCCTCAGGGACTGTTGGCCTCCCTACCTAATCTGCCTATTAACCCTTTCAATACCACCCCCTTCTGGCCTGTAAATTTCTGCAGAGAAGTTAACTGATACCCTTATGGAGATTCCCTTGTAATTAATTCTCTCTTTTTTTACTGCCTTTAGAATCCTCTCTTTAACTTTTGCCATTTTAATTATGATATGTCTTGGTCTGAGCCTGTTTGGGTTCATCTTATTTGTTAACCTGTGCTGCTTTATACCTGGATATCTGTTTTCTTCTTTAGGTTTGGAAATTTTTCAGTCATAATTTCTTCAAATAATTTCCTATCCCCTTCTCTCTTGCCTCCTTCTGGAGCTCCTGTTACACGTATGTTGGCACATTTTATGTTCTCCCATAGATCTCATGTGTTGCTTTTATTTTTTCCCCTGCTTGTTTGTCTACTGTTGTAACTGGTTGATTCTCCTTTATTCTTCCTGAAAACAACTTGTGCATTCTTCTGTGTCATTGAGTCAGCTCCTCATTGCTTCTAGGGCAGAAGTTGAATAATCTATTTTTGATTAGGTCATCTTTATAGTTTCTAGTTCCTTGTTAAAATGACTAATTCAGTTAGCTTTTTTATTACTAATTTTTTAAAAATTTTGGCCTCTTTTATTGTTTATTTATTTATTTTCATCCATCTTTGTTCTTTGGTCTGTGTGAGCCTCCCATTGCAGTGGCCTCTCTCATTGCAGAGCGCCAGCTCTAGGCTCATGCGCTCCAGAGCACTGGCTGCTAATTGGACACACTGGTCCAGCGCTCCCTGGCACGTGGGAACTTCCCGGGTCAGGGATCAAACTGGTGCCCCTTGCACTCCAAGGCAGACTCTTTACCCAGGGTTGATCCTGGTCAGGAACTAGATCCCACATGCCACAGCTGAGATCTGGTGCAGCCAAATAAATAAATATTTTTAAAACTTGACACAGGTTTTGGAGAAGAGTAGACATCTAGGTAAGATACATTATTTCACCTATAGTCACTGACATGGAATTTAACAAGACATCTCCATAAGAAAGATATGTTATTTTGCTGAATAGGCAATAACTCTGGGTTTTTAAAGACGTTATTTTCCAGCAGAACAGAAAGGCTAGCACTGGGCTAGAAAATGCTTGTTCTTCCTCCTCCTCCTTCCCCTCAGGGACTGTTGGCCTCCCTACCTAATCTGCCTATTAACCCTTTCAATACCACCCCCTTCTGGCCTGTAAATTTCTGCAGAGAAGTTAACTGATACCCTTATGGAGATTCCCTTGTAATTAATTCTCTCTTTTTTTACTGCCTTTAGAATCCTCTCTTTAACTTTTGCCATTTTAATTATGATATGTCTTGGTCTGAGCCTGTTTGGGTTCATCTTATTTGTTAACCTGTGCTGCTTTATACCTGGATATCTGTTTTCTTCTTTAGGTTTGGAAATTTTTCAGTCATAATTTCTTCAAATAATTTCCTATCCCCTTCTCTCTTGCCTCCTTCTGGAGCTCCTGTTACACGTATGTTGGCACATTTTATGTTCTCCCATAGATCTCATGTGTTGCTTTTATTTTTTCCCCTGCTTGTTTGTCTACTGTTGTAACTGGTTGATTCTCCTTTATTCTTCCTGAAAACAACTTGTGCATTCTTCTGTGTCATTGAGTCAGCTCCTCATTGCTTCTAGGGCAGAAGTTGAATAATCTATTTTTGATTAGGTCATCTTTATAGTTTCTAGTTCCTTGTTAAAATGACTAATTCAGTTAGCTTTTTTATTACTAATTTTTTAAAAATTTTGGCCTCTTTTATTGTTTATTTATTTATTTTCATCCATCTTTGTTCTTTGGTCTGTGTGAGCCTCCCATTGCAGTGGCCTCTCTCATTGCAGAGCGCCAGCTCTAGGCTCATGCGCTCCAGAGCACTGGCTGCTAATTGGACACACTGGTCCAGCGCTCCCTGGCACGTGGGAACTTCCCGGGTCAGGGATCAAACTGGTGCCCCTTGCACTCCAAGGCAGACTCTTTACCCACTGGACCACCAGGGAACCCCTATTACTAATTTTTTGAACTCAGTATCTGGTAGATTGATTAGCCCCGTTTTCAAGGTTTTTCCTTGCTCTTTCTATTGGGAGTAGTCCCTGTGCCTTTTCATTTTACTTTTTCTATCTCTGTGAATTTAGGTGGAACATTTATTGTAGTCAAATGGGTGTTGGGAATATCCCTATGTAGACAGCATGTGTTTAGTATCTTTGGTGTGAAGTCTTGATTTGATGTGGACACCAGTCACACCTTTCCTTAGGGTCTGCTGGCCACTATTACTTTGAGAAGAGGGTATGACTGACTGGTGTTGGAGGCACTAAATCCTGCTCAGGGTATGCAGTAGGAATTCTCTGCTCAACACAGACAGAACATTCTGTCTCCCACAGCCATTCTCCAAGTTGCTGGAATAGAAGGGTCAGAGTAAGGTAGGGTCTGTTTCCTTTAAGTGTTTTCCCTTCTCCCCACACAGGCTTTTGGTTCAAAGGAAGGGAACAATGAACTCAGTGACTTGTGTGTTTGCAGAGGTCTGATGTGCTGCCTTTGTAGGTATTTTGCGCTCTGCTCATTCATACCTCAGAATTGTGTCTTTTGCCCTTTGTGGTTTTCTCAGATGTAATGCAAGGTTGTGGTATGGAGTGGGCAGAGCCAGAACATTCAGTAGGCTGGGACGAGGGCTCTGGGCATTGTGGTTGCAAGAATTAAAGTGGCTACACTGCTGTTGGAGGTCAGCGCTGCTTTCCTGGAGCTGCTGGAGTAAATGCCAACAACGGCCACCACCACCCCTCCTGGACCATAGCCAGGCCACCTCTGTGTCACTAGATAAAGTATTTTCCCAGGATCTGGTCACCCTAGATCCTCCACCAAGCTGTGTGTGGAGTGGGTAGGGCCAGAGTGTTTGTCCAACTCAGATTGGGGAATGCAGAGAGGCAGCAGCCACTAGGATGGGACTCACTCTGCCCTGTCTGCTGGGAAGCCAGCATCTGCACTCTTAGCGAGTGGCATCTGGGTTTTCCAGTCGTCCTGTCTGTCCCAGTGGTTCTCTAAGCAGCCAATGGTGCTTGTCTCCTCTGTGTAGGACCCCAGGACCGGGGCACCCAGTCTCTGGCTCAGCTCACTCACTCTTCAGAACAAGAGTCTACCTGTGCAGTCTTTCCTTTCCTGATAGACTCCTTTCAGAAGCTTTGGTCCCAACCCAGTGCTTTTTTATTGTCCTATCCAGTTACTTGGGAATCTTTCTTTAAAGAAAGATTAGTCATATAGTTCTGCCAGTTTCCAGGTAGATTTCCATGAAAATTTTAATACATTAGATGTATTTGGTGGGGGGCGGGTTGAGGAGGGAGTGGGGCGGGTGGGCCACTTCTCTTGGTCTTTCATTTATCTGTTTTCATCCATCTTTGTTCTTTGGCTCGTGTGGGCCTCCCATCGCAGTGGCCTCTGTTGTTGCAGAGCACCGGTTCTGGGCGCATGCACTCCAGAGCTCTGGCTCAGTAATTGGACACATCGGTCCAGCCTCTCTGCGGCACGTGGGATCTTCCCAGGCCAGGGATTGAACTGGCGCCCCTTGCACTGCAAGGTGGTGTTCTTACCCACTGGACCACCAAGGAAGCCCACATTAGATGTATTTTTGATGTGTTCAAGGGGGAAGGTGATCTTTACATCATTTTGCTCTATCTTAATCCCTATCCCCTCCATCTGTATTTAACTTTTGAAGAAACTGTCCTTCAGAAAAGAAAACTGCCCAAAGGGAATGTACCATTTTACAGTCCATCAATGTATTAAGGTGCAGAAGACACAGGTTTGATGCCAGGGACAGGAATATCTCCTGAAGTAGAAAATGGCAACTCACTCCAGTATTTTTGCCTAGAAAATTCCATGGATAGAGGAGCCTGGAAGGCTATAGTCCATGGGATTACAAAGAGTTGAGTATGACTAAGCATACAGGTGTGCAATGTATTAAGATTCTAGTTTCTGATCTTCACCAACACTTATGTAGTCCTTTTTAAAAATAATATTATAGTCATTCTAGTGTGGAGTGGTTGCTTATTATACTATTAATTTTATTGATAGTCATAAGAAGTTATTAGTCATTCATGTGTCTTGGGGAAATGTATAGCAATCAACTTTTTTGATAGACATTTTTTTAACATTTATTTTTATTATTATTTATTTATTTTCATCCATCTTTATTCTTTGACTTGGTTGGGCCTCCCATTGCAGTGACCTATCTCATTGCAGAGCACCAGCTCTGGGTGCATGCGCTCCAGAGTGCTGGCTCTTCACTGAACACACTGGCCCAGCCATTCCTGGGCATGTGGGGTCTTCCCGGCCTAGGGATCAAACCGCACCCTTTGCATTGCAGGGCGGACTCTTTACATACTGGACCACCAGGGAAGCCCTGATAGACATTTTTAACTGGATCATTTGTCTTGAATTATAAAAATTATCTGTGTATTTGAATATAAGTCTTTTATCAGATACATGATTTGTCAAATTTTTTGCTTAATATTTGGTTCATTTTTAACAGTAATTTTTAGAAATCCTTTTTCAGTGTAGTTGATTTACAATGCTATGTTTCAGGTGTACAGCAAAGCAATTCAGTAATGCATATACATATATTCATTCTTCTCTAGACTTTTTTCCCATATGAGTTATTACAGAATATTAACTAGAGTTCTCTATGCTATACAACAATAGGCCTTGTTGGTTGTCTATTTTATATTATAGTGATGTGTATATTGTTAATCTCAACCTCCTAATTCATGCCCACCACCACATTTCCCCTTTGGTAGCCATAAATTTATTTTTAAAATCTGTGAGTCTGTTTCTGTTTTATAAATAAGTTCATTTGTATCGTATTTTTAAATTAGATTCCACGAGTGAGTGATACCGTATGTTTGTCTTTGTCTGACTTCACTTAGTGTGATAATGTTTAGGTCAACGCATGTTGCTGCCAGTGGCATTATTTTGCTTTTTTTATGACTGAGTATTATTCTGTATATGTACCCCATCTTCTTTATCCATTCATCTATTGATGGACAACCTTTTTTTTGCTGCATGAAATGGACATGTGTCCTTTTTATTTAAAATAATATTATAGTCATTCTAGTGTGGAGTGGTTGCTTATTATACTATTAATTTTATTGATAGTCATAAGAAGTTATTAGTCATTCATGTGTCTTGGGGAAATGTATAGCAATCAACTTTTTTGATAGACATTTTTTTAACATTTATTTTTATTATTATTTATTTATTTTCATCCATCTTTATTCTTTGACTTGGTTGGGCCTCCCATTGCAGTGACCTATCTCATTGCAGAGCACCAGCTCTGGGTGCATGCGCTCCAGAGTGCTGGCTCTTCACTGAACACACTGGCCCAGCCATTCCTGGGCATGTGGGGTCTTCCCGGCCTAGGGATCAAACCGCACCCTTTGCATTGCAGGGCGGACTCTTTACATACTGGACCACCAGGGAAGCCCTGATAGACATTTTTAACTGGATCATTTGTCTTGAATTATAAAAATTATCTGTGTATTTGAATATAAGTCTTTTATCAGATACATGATTTGTCAAATTTTTTGCTTAATATTTGGTTCATTTTTAACAGTAATTTTTAGAAATCCTTTTTCAGTGTAGTTGATTTACAATGCTATGTTTCAGGTGTACAGCAAAGCAATTCAGTAATGCATATACATATATTCATTCTTCTCTAGACTTTTTTCCCATATGAGTTATTACAGAATATTAACTAGAGTTCTCTATGCTATACAACAATAGGCCTTGTTGGTTGTCTATTTTATATTATAGTGATGTGTATATTGTTAATCTCAACCTCCTAATTCATGCCCACCACCACATTTCCCCTTTGGTAGCCATAAATTTATTTTTAAAATCTGTGAGTCTGTTTCTGTTTTATAAATAAGTTCATTTGTATCGTATTTTTAAATTAGATTCCACGAGTGAGTGATACCGTATGTTTGTCTTTGTCTGACTTCACTTAGTGTGATAATGTTTAGGTCAACGCATGTTGCTGCCAGTGGCATTATTTTGCTTTTTTTATGACTGAGTATTATTCTGTATATGTACCCCATCTTCTTTATCCATTCATCTATTGATGGACATTTAGGTTGCTTCCATATTTTGGATATTGTAATTAGTGCTGCATTGAACACTGGGATGCATGTGTCTTTATGGTTTCCTCCAGATACACGCCCAGGAGTGGGGTTGCAGGAGTATGTGGTAGTCCTATATTTAGTCTTTTTTTTTTTTTCTTTCATGCAGTGACGGGACTGGATGGCCATGATCATCATCTTCTTTTTTTTATTTTTATTTTTTGGTCTCTTTTATTGATTTTTTTGTTTGTTTATTTTCATTCATCTTTATTCTTCAGCCTGTGTGGGCCTCCCATTGCAGAGGCCTCTTCAGTCGCAAAACACCAGCTCTGGGTGCATGTGCTCCAGAGCACGGGCTCATAAATGGACACACAGGTCCAGCCGCTCCGCGGTATGTGGGATCTTCCCAGCCAGGGATAAAACTGGTGCCCATTGCATTGCAAGGAAGACTCTTTACCCACTGGACCACCAGGGAAGCCCTATATTTAGTTTTCAAAGGAACCTCTACTCTGTTCTCCACAGCAGTTGTACCAATTTACCTTCCCACCAACAGTGTAGGAGGGTTCCTTTTTCTTCAAACCCTTTCTAGCATTTATTGTTCATAGACTTCTTGATGATGGCCATTCTGACTGGTGGGAGGTGATACCTCACTGTAGTTGTGACTTTTATTTCTCTAATTAGTGATGTAGAGCACCTTTTCATGTACTTTTTGGCCATATGTATGTTGTCTTTGGAGAAATGTCTATTTAGATCTTCTTCCCATTTTTCAGTTGGGTTGTTTGGGTTTTGACATGTAGCTACATGTGCTGTTTGTATATTGTGGAGATTAATTCCTCTTGGCTAGTTCATTTGCTAGTATCTTCTTCCATTCTGTGGTTGTCCTTTCATTTTGTTTATGGCTTCATTTGGTGTGCAGAAGCTTTTCAGTTTAATTAGATACCATTTGTTTATTTTCGTTCTAGAAGGTGAATCAAAAAAAGATCTTGCTGAGATTTATGTCAAAAAGTGTTCTGCCTATATTTTCTTCTAAGAGTTTTATAGTGTCCAGCCTTACATTTAAGTCTTTAATCTATTCTGAGTATATTTTTGTGTATAGTATTAGAGAATGTTCTAATTTCATTCTTTTACATGTAGCTGTCCAATTTTTGCATAACTGCTTATTTAAGATACTGTCTTTTCTTCACTGTATGATCTTGCCATCTTTGTAATAGATTAACTGACCGTAGATGCATAGATTTGTTTCTGGACATTCTGTCCTGTTCCGTTGATCTAAATTTCTGTTTGTGTGTGTATGTGTGTGTGCCCGTATCATACTGTTTTGATGACCGTATCATTGTAGTATATTCTAAAGTCAGGGCGCCTGATTACTCCAGCTCCATTTTTCTTCTTCAGGACTGCTTTGACTATTTTGAGGGTTTTGTGTTTCCATGCAAATTGTAAAATTTTTTGTTCAAGTTCTGTGAAAATGCCATTGATAATTTGATGAGGATTGTTGAATCTAGATTGCCTTGGGTAGTGTGGTCATTTTCATAGTATTGATTTTTCCAATCCAAGAACATGGTATATCTTTCCATCTGTTCATATCATCTTTAATTTCTTTCATCTAGCATCTTATAATTATCAGAGTACAGGTCTTTGCCTCCTTAGGTAGCTTTATTCCTGTGTATTTTTTTTTATATGATGGTAAGTGGTATTGTTTATTTAATTTCTCTTTCTGATATTTCATTGTTAGTATGTAGAACTACAAGAGACTTCTATATATTAATTTTGTAACCTAAAACTTTACCAAATTTATAGAGCTCTAGTAGTTTTCTGGTAGCATCTTTGGGATTTTCTGTGTTATAGTATCATGTCTTCTGCAAACTGTGACAGCTTTACTTTTCCAGTTTGAATTTCTTTTCTTTACTTTTCTTATCTGTCATGGCTAGAACTTCCAGAACCATATTGAATAAAAGTGGTGAGAATGGACATCCTTGTCTTGTTCTTGATCTTAGAGGGATTGCTTTCAGCTTTTCATCACTGAGAACAATGTTAGCTGTGAGTTTGTCATATATGGTCTTTATTATGTTGAGGAAAGTTCCCTCTCTGCCCACTTTCGGCAGGGGTTTTATCATAAATGGGTGCTGAATTTTGTCAAAAGTTTCTTCACTGTATGATCTTGCCATCTTTGTAATAGATTAACTGACCGTAGATGCATAGATTTGTTTCTGGACATTCTGTCCTGTTCCGTTGATCTAAATTTCTGTTTGTGTGTGTATGTGTGTGTGCCCGTATCATACTGTTTTGATGACCGTATCATTGTAGTATATTCTAAAGTCAGGGCGCCTGATTACTCCAGCTCCATTTTTCTTCTTCAGGACTGCTTTGACTATTTTGAGGGTTTTGTGTTTCCATGCAAATTGTAAAATTTTTTGTTCAAGTTCTGTGAAAATGCCATTGATAATTTGATGAGGATTGTTGAATCTAGATTGCCTTGGGTAGTGTGGTCATTTTCATAGTATTGATTTTTCCAATCCAAGAACATGGTATATCTTTCCATCTGTTCATATCATCTTTAATTTCTTTCATCTAGCATCTTATAATTATCAGAGTACAGGTCTTTGCCTCCTTAGGTAGCTTTATTCCTGTGTATTTTTTTTTATATGATGGTAAGTGGTATTGTTTATTTAATTTCTCTTTCTGATATTTCATTGTTAGTATGTAGAACTACAAGAGACTTCTATATATTAATTTTGTAACCTAAAACTTTACCAAATTTATAGAGCTCTAGTAGTTTTCTGGTAGCATCTTTGGGATTTTCTGTGTTATAGTATCATGTCTTCTGCAAACTGTGACAGCTTTACTTTTCCAGTTTGAATTTCTTTTCTTTACTTTTCTTATCTGTCATGGCTAGAACTTCCAGAACCATATTGAATAAAAGTGGTGAGAATGGACATCCTTGTCTTGTTCTTGATCTTAGAGGGATTGCTTTCAGCTTTTCATCACTGAGAACAATGTTAGCTGTGAGTTTGTCATATATGGTCTTTATTATGTTGAGGAAAGTTCCCTCTCTGCCCACTTTCGGCAGGGGTTTTATCATAAATGGGTGCTGAATTTTGTCAAAAGTTTCTTCTACATCTGTTTGAGATGATCATATGGTTTTTATTCTGTTTGTTAGTGTCGTGTATCATACCAATTGATTTGCATATATTGAAAAATTCTTGTATCTCTAGGGTAAATCCCACTTGACCATGGTGTATGACCCTTGTAATTATTAATATTGTTGGATTCAGTTTGCTACTGTTTTGTTGAGGATTTTTGCATGTATGTTCACCAGCAATATTGGCCTATAATTTTCTTTTTTTGTATTATCTTCATCTGGTTTTGGTATTAGGGTAATGGTGGCCTCACAGGATGAGGTAGAGAGTATTCCTTCCTCTCCAAGACGTTGGAAGAGTTTCAAAATGATAGGTGTAACTCCCCTCTAAATGTTTCATAGAATTTTACTGTGAAGCCATCTACTCCTGGACTTTTGTTTGTTGCAAGTTTTTAAATCACTGTTTCAATTTCATTACTTGTGATTGGTCTGTTCATGTTTTCTGTTTCTTTTTGGTTCAGCCTTGGAGGATTGTACCTTCTAAAAATTGGCCCATTTCTTCTAGGTTGTCCATTTTATTGGCTTATAGCTCTTTTAGTAGTCTCTTAACAGCCTTTGTATTTCTGTGGTGTCCATTGTTATCTCTTTGTTTCTAATTTGACTAATTTGAAACATCTCCCTTTTTTCTTGATGAATCTGGCTAAAAGTTTATGAAGTTTATTTTTTCAAAGAATCAACTTTTAGTTACATCGATCTTTTCTGTTGTTTTCTTTGTCTCTGTTTTATTTATTTCTGCTCTGATCTTTATGACTTTTTCCTTCCACTAACTCTGGGATTGGTTTGTTCTTCTTTGTCAAGCTGCTTTAGGTGTAAAGTTAATCTTATTTGAGATTTTTCTTGTTTCCTAAGATAAGATTGTTTTGTTATAAACTTCCCTTTTAGAACCGCTTTTGCTGCATCCCATAGATTTTTTTGGTGGGGTGGGGGGTTGGGTGGGGAGGGAGGGGAGCAGGCGGGCCACTTCTATTGGTCTTTCATTTATCTATTTTCATCCATCTTTGTTCTTTGGCCCATGTGGACCTCCCATTGTGGTGGCCTCTGTTGTCACAGAGCACCGGCTCTGGGCACATGCGCCCCAGAGCTCCGACTCGGTAATTGGACACATGGGTCCAGCCACTCCACGGCACGTGGGATCTTCCCAGGCCAGGGATTGAACTGGCGCCCCTTGCACTGCAAGGCGGTGTCCTTACCCACTGGACCACCAGGGAAGCCCCTCCCATAGATTTTTGAATTGTGTTTTCATTGTCATGTAGTTTTCAGAGTACAGGTCTTTTGCCTCCTTAAGTAGCTTTATTCCTAGGTATTTTATTCCTGTTGTTGCAATGGTAAATGGGATTGTTTCTGTCATATTTCTATCTGATCTTTCATTGTTGTATAGAAATGCAGAAGATTTCCATGTATTATTTTTTTATCTTGCAACTTTACCACATTCATTGATGAGATCTGGTAGTTTTCTGGTAGCATCATTTAGGATTTTCTATGTATACCTGCAAATAGTGACAATTTTACTTTTCCAATTTGGATTCTTTTTATTTCTTTTTCTTCTCTGAGTGACTAGGAGTTCCAAAAGTATGTTGAATAAAAGTGGCAAGAGTGGCACGCCAGTCAGAATGGCTATCATCTTAAAGTCTATAGTCAATAAATGCTGGAAAGGGTGTGGAGAAAAGGGGACTCTCTTCACTCTTGGTGGGAATGTAAACTGATAGAGCCACTATGGAAGACAGTATGGAGATTCCTCAAAAAACTAGAAATAGAACTATCATATGGGGCTTCCCTGCTGGTCCAGTGGGTAAGAACACCGCCTTGCAGTGCAAGGGGCGCCGGTTCGATCCCTGGCCTGGGAAGATCCCACGTGCCGCGGAGTGGCTGGACTGATGTGTCCAATTATCGAGCCGGCGCTCTGGGGCGCATGTGCCCAGAGCCAGCACTCTGCGATGACAGACGCCACCTCAGTGGGAGGCCTACAGGAGCCAAAGAACAAAGACGGATGAAAATAGAGAAATGGGGCTTCCTCTGGTGGTCCAGTGGTTGGGGGCGCCGCCTTGCAGTGCGAGGGGCGCTGGTTCGAGTCCTGGCCTGGGAGGATCCCACGTGCCGCAGAGCGGCTGGACTGATGTGTCCAATTACCGAGCTGGAGTTCTGGGGTGCATGCGCCCAGAGCCGGTGCTCTGCGATGACAGATGCTGCCGCGATGGGGGGCCCACGGGAGCCAAAGAGCAAGGACGGATGAAGGTGGAGGAATGGGGGACCAATGGAAGTGGCCTGCCCCATTTCCTCCCTCCCCGGCCCGACCCCCGCCCAAAATAGATAAATGGATAAATCTTTAAAAACAAAAAAGAAAATAGAGAAATGAAAGACCAATAGAAGTGGCCCGCCCATCCCCCTCCCTCCCCACCCCACCCTCCAAAAGATAAATAAATAAAATAAATGTTTAAAAAAAAAAAAAGAACCATCATATGACCCAGTAATCCCACTACTAGGCCAATACCCTGAGGAAACCAAAATTGAAAAAGACACATGTACCCAGTTGTTCATTGCAGCACTGTTTACAATAACTGGAACATGGAGACAACCTAGATGCCCATTGACATGTGAATGGATTAATAAGGTGTGGTGCATATATACAATGGAGTATTACTCAGCTATAAAAAGACATGCGTTTGAGTCAGTTCTAATGAGGTGGATAAATCTGAAACCTATTATACAGAGTAAAGTAAGTCAGAAAGAGAAAGATAAATATTATATACTGACACATATATATAGAATCTAAAAGATAGTGCTGAGAAAGGTATATGCAGAGCAGCATTGAGAAAGAGTGCACTTTTCTATAGTCAATGAATGCTGGAAAGGGTGTGGAGAAAAGGGGACTCTCTTCACTCTTGGTGGGAATGTAAACTGATAGAGCCACTATGGAAGACAGTATGGAGATTCCTCAAAAAACTAGAAATAGAACTATCATATGGGGCTTCCCTGCTGGTCCAGTGGGTAAGAACACCGCCTTGCAGTGCAAGGGGCGCCGGTTCGATCCCTGGCCTGGGAAGATCCCACGTGCCGCGGAGTGGCTGGACTGATGTGTCCAATTATCGAGCCGGCGCTCTGGGGCGCATGTGCCCAGAGCCAGCACTCTGCGATGACAGACGCCACCTCAGTGGGAGGCCTACAGGAGCCAAAGAACAAAGACGGATGAAAATAGAGAAATGGGGCTTCCTCTGGTGGTCCAGTGGTTGGGGGCGCCGCCTTGCAGTGCGAGGGGCGCTGGTTCGAGTCCTGGCCTGGGAGGATCCCACGTGCCGCAGAGCGGCTGGACTGATGTGTCCAATTACCGAGCTGGAGTTCTGGGGTGCATGCGCCCAGAGCCGGTGCTCTGCGATGACAGATGCTGCCGCGATGGGGGGCCCACGGGAGCCAAAGAGCAAGGACGGATGAAGGTGGAGGAATGGGGGACCAATGGAAGTGGCCTGCCCCATTTCCTCCCTCCCCGGCCCGACCCCCGCCCAAAATAGATAAATGGATAAATCTTTAAAAAAAAAAAAAAGAAAATAGAGAAATGAAAGACCAATAGAAGTGGCCCGCCCACCCCCCTCCCTCCCCACCCCACCCTCCAAAAGATAAATAAATAAAATAAATGTTTAAAAAAAAAAAAAGAACCATCATATGACCCAGTAATCCCACTACTAGGCCAATACCCTGAGGAAACCAAAATTGAAAAAGACACATGTACCCAGTTGTTCATTGCAGCACTGTTTACAATAACTGGAACATGGAGACAACCTAGATGCCCATTGACATGTGAATGGATTAATAAGGTGTGGTGCATATATACAATGGAGTATTACTCAGCTATAAAAAGACATGCGTTTGAGTCAGTTCTAATGAGGTGGATAAATCTGAAACCTATTATACAGAGTAAAGTAAGTCAGAAAGAGAAAGATAAATATTATATACTGACACATATATATAGAATCTAAAAAGATAGTGCTGAGAAAGGTATATGCAGAGCAGCATTGGAGAAACGGACACAGAGAACAGACTTATGGACACTGCAGGGAGGGAGGGGAATATGCTGTGGGACTAAGGAATCTTAAACAGGGGCTCTGTGGCGACCTGGAGGGGTGGATGGGGAGAGAGACAGGAGGGAGGTTCGGGATGGGGTACATATGTATACCTGTGGTGGATTCAGGTTGATGTGTGGCAGTCAATAGCAAGACTCTGTAAAAAAAAAAAACAAAAAAAAAATTGCTGAGAGTGGACAGCCTTGCCTTGTTCCTGATCTTAGAGGAAATCCTTTCACCTTTTCACCATTGAGTATGAAATCAGCTGTAGGATTGTCATATACGGTCTTTATTATGTTGAGGTATTAGCAACTGAACAACATGTTGAGATATGTTATGTTCCCTTTATGCTACTTTCTGGAGAGCTTTTTTTTTTTAATTTTGGCCTTTCATTTATTTATTTATTTTCATCCATCTTTATTCTTTGGTCTGTGTGGGCCTCCCATTCCAGTGGCCTCTCTCATTGCAGAGCACTGGCTCAGGGTGCCGGCGCTCCAGAGCACTGGCTCCTAATTGGACACACTGGTCCAGCCGTTCTGTGGCGGGTGGAATCTTCCAAGGCCAGGAATTGAACCGGTGCCCCTTGCACTGCAAGATGGCCACTTTACCCACTGTTCCACCAGGGAAGCCTTGGAGAGGTTTTTTTTTGTTGTTTTTTTTGGTTTTTGCCACTTCTATTGATCTTTCATTTATTTATCTTCGTTCTTTGGCCTGCGTGGGCCTCCCATCACAGTGGCCTCCCTTGCCGCAGAGCACTGGCTCTGGGCGCATGCACTCCAGAACCCAACCCGGCTCGGTAGTTGGACACATCTGTCCCAGCCACTCTGTGGCACGTGGGATCTTCCCAGGCCAGGGATTGAACTGGCGCCCCTTGCACTGCAAGGCGGTATAAGGGCAGCTATAAAAAGACATGCGTTTGAGTCAGTTCTAATGAGGTGGATAAATCTGAAACCTATTATACAGAGTAAAGTAAGTCAGAAAGAGAAAGATAAATATTATATACTGACACATATATATAGAATCTAAAAAGATAGTGCTGAGAAAGGTATATGCAGAGCAGCATTGGAGAAACGGACACAGAGAACAGACTTATGGACACTGCAGGGAGGGAGGGGAATATGCTGTGGGACTAAGGAATCTTAAACAGGGGCTCTGTGGCGACCTGGAGGGGTGGATGGGGAGAGAGACAGGAGGGAGGTTCGGGATGGGGTACATATGTATACCTGTGGTGGATTCAGGTTGATGTGTGGCAGTCAATAGCAAGACTCTGTAAACAAACAAACAAAAAAATTGCTGAGAGTGGACAGCCTTGCCTTGTTCCTGATCTTAGAGGAAATCCTTTCACCTTTTCACCATTGAGTATGAAATCAGCTGTAGGATTGTCATATACGGTCTTTATTATGTTGAGGTATTAGCAACTGAACAACATGTTGAGATATGTTATGTTCCCTTTATGCTACTTTCTGGAGAGCTTTTTTTTTTTAATTTTGGCCTTTCATTTATTTATTTATTTTCATCCATCTTTATTCTTTGGTCTGTGTGGGCCTCCCATTCCAGTGGCCTCTCTCATTGCAGAGCACTGGCTCAGGGTGCCGGCGCTCCAGAGCACTGGCTCCTAATTGGACACACTGGTCCAGCCGTTCTGTGGCGGGTGGAATCTTCCAAGGCCAGGAATTGAACCGGTGCCCCTTGCACTGCAAGATGGCCACTTTACCCACTGTTCCACCAGGGAAGCCTTGGAGAGGTTTTTTTTTGTTGTTTTTTTTGGTTTTTGCCACTTCTATTGATCTTTCATTTATTTATCTTCGTTCTTTGGCCTGCGTGGGCCTCCCATCACAGTGGCCTCCCTTGCCGCAGAGCACTGGCTCTGGGCGCATGCACTCCAGAACCCAACCCCGGCTCGGTAGTTGGACACATCTGTCCCAGCCACTCTGTGGCACGTGGGATCTTCCCAGGCCAGGGATTGAACTGGCGCCCCTTGCACTGCAAGGCGGTGTCCTTACCCACTGGACCACCAGGGAAGCCCTGGAGAGGTTTTTAAATTGTTAAGTGGGCGGTGAATTTTGTCAAAAGTTTTTTTCTGCCTCTATTGAAATGATCATACGGTTTTTATTCCTCAGTTGGTGTAGTGTATGACACTGATTTGATTTGTAGATATTGAAAAAGCCTTGCATCCATCGGATAAATCTCATTTGATGATAGCGAATGATCCTTATATTGTTGAATTCAGGTTCCTAGTATTTTATTGAAGATTTTTGTGTCCTTGTTTATCAGTGATATTAACGTGTAATTTTCTTTTTGTGTGTGTAGTATCTTTGTTAGGTTTTGGTATCAGAATGAGTGTGACCTGATATAATGGAGGTTTAGGGGTGTTCCTTCCTCTGCAGTTTTTTGCAATAGTTGCAGAAGGATAAGTGTTTCTTCAGAATTTCTAAGTATTTAACAGAATTTTCCTTTGAAACCATCTGGTCCTGGACTTCCATTAGAAGTTTTTAAATCACAGTTTCAGTTTCAGTATTTTTTATTAATCTGTTCATATTTCTTCCTGGTTCAGTCTGGAGAGATCTTAGACAATTTCTAAGAATCTGTCGATTTCTTCTAAGTTGTCTATCTTATTGGCATATAATCGTTTGTAGTCTCTTATGGTCGTTTTTATTTCTGTGGTGTCCATTATAACTTCTTTTTTGTTTCTAATTTTATTGATTTGCACTCTCTCCCTTTCTTGATCAGTCTGGCTAACAGTTTATCCATTTCATTTATTTTTTCAAAGAACCAACTTTTCATTGGTCTTTTCTATTGTTTTATTCATCTCTATTTTTGCTGTGATCGTTATGATTTCTTTTCTTCTGCTAACTTTGGGTTTTGTTTGTGCTTCTTTGTCTAGTTGTTTTAGGTGTATGGTTAGGTTGTTTGAGATTTTTCTTGTTTTATTCGGTAATATTGTATTGCTATAAACTTCCCTCTTAGAACTACTTTTGCTGTGTCCCATAGGTTTTGAATCAGCATGCTTTTGTTTTCATTTGTCTCTAGGTATCTTTTATTTCCTCTTTGATTTCTGCAGTGATCCATTGGTTGTTAGCAACATGCTATTTAGCCTCCATGTATTTGTTAGTTACATTTTTTTGTGTGGTTGAAAATACCACTGTATTTGATACCTGATATGACTTTGGTTATTAGTGGGGGGCGGTGAATTTTGTCAAAGTTTTTTTCTGCCTCTATTGAAATGATCATACGGTTTTTATTCCTCAGTTGGTGTAGTGTATGACACTGATTTGATTTGTAGATATTGAAAAAGCCTTGCATCCATCGGATAAATCTCATTTGATGATAGCGAATGATCCTTATATTGTTGAATTCAGGTTCCTAGTATTTTATTGAAGATTTTTGTGTCCTTGTTTATCAGTGATATTAACGTGTAATTTTCTTTTGTGTGTGTAGTATCTTTGTTAGGTTTTGGTATCAGAATGAGTGTGACCTGATATAATGGAGGTTTAGGGGTGTTCCTTCCTCTGCGGTTGTTGGCAATAGTTGCAGAAGGATAAGTGTTTCTTCAGAATTTCTAAGTATTTAACAGAATTTTCCTTTGAAACCATCTGGTCCTGGACTTCCATTAGAAGTTTTTAAATCACAGTTTCAGTTTCAGTATTTTTTATTAATCTGTTCATATTTCTTCCTGGTTCAGTCTGGAGAGATCTTAGACAATTTCTAAGAATCTGTCGATTTCTTCTAAGTTGTCTATCTTATTGGCATATAATCGTTTGTAGTCTCTTATGGTCGTTTTTATTTCTGTGGTGTCCATTATAACTTCTTTTTTGTTTCTAATTTTATTGATTTGCACTCTCTCCCTTTCTTGATCAGTCTGGCTAACAGTTTATCCATTTCATTTTTTTTTTCAAAGAACCAACTTTTCATTGGTCTTTTCTATTGTTTTATTCATCTCTATTTTTGCTGTGATCGTTATGATTTCTTTTCTTCTGCTAACTTTGGGTTTTGTTTGTGCTTCTTTGTCTAGTTGTTTTAGGTGTATGGTTAGGTTGTTTGAGATTTTTCTTGTTTTATTCGGTAATATTGTATTGCTATAAACTTCCCTCTTAGAACTACTTTTGCTGTGTCCCATAGGTTTTGAATCAGCATGCTTTTGTTTTCATTTGTCTCTAGGTATCTTTTATTTCCTCTTTGATTTCTGCAGTGATCCATTGGTTGTTAGCAACATGCTATTTAGCCTCCATGTATTTGTTAGTTACATTTTTTTGTGTGGTTGATTTCTAATTTCATACCACTGTATTTGATACCTGATATGACTTTAATCTTCTTAAATTTATCAAGGCTTGATTTCTGGGCCAAGATGTGATCTATCCTGGAGAATGTTCCATGTGCACTTGAGAAGAAATTGAATTTTGCTGATTTCAAGTGGAATGTATATCAGTTAAGTTTAGGGCTTCCCTCATGGCTCAGGTGGTAAAGAATCCACCTGCAATATGGGAGACCTGGGTTTGATCCCTGGGTTGAAGAAGATTTCCCTGGAGGAGGGAGGGCATGCAAACCCACTCCAGTATTCTTGCCTGGAAAACCCCCATGGACAGAGGAGCCTGGCGGGTTGTATTCCATAGGGTCACAAAGAGCGACTAGGCACAGTCTAACCTAGAGGAGTAGGATGGGGAGGGGGATGGGAGGAGTGCTCCAATGGGAGGGGACATGGGTAAACCTGTGGCTGATTCATGTTGATGTTTGGTAGAAACCAGTGTAATACTGTCAAGTTGTTATCTTTCAATTGAAAATTAAAAAAAAAAAAAACTAAAATGGTGGTCCAGTGAATAGAGCCCACCTTGCAGTGCAGGGGACAGTGGTTTCAATCCCTGGCCTGGGAAGATCCCATGTGCTGTGGAGCAGCTGGACCAGTGTGTCCGGTTACGAACCAGCGCTCTGGAGCGCATGTGCCCAGAGCCAGTGCTCTGCAACGAGAGAGGCCACTGCAATGGGAGGCCCACACAGCCAAAGAATAAATAATGAATGAAAAATAAATATAAAACAAAATAGAGGCATGAGGGGGAAAGGGGAAAAAATGGAAAAATAAATAAATTTTTTTAAATGTAAAATGAAAAAAAAGTTCATCTAATGTGTCATCTAAGGCCTGTGTTTCCTTATTGACTTTTTCTCTGGATGATCTGTTAATGACTGTTGAGTGTTAAAAGTCCCCCACTATTACTCTGTTGCTGTCAATTTCTCCTTTTTTTGGATATTAAATATCGAGGTGCTCCTTTGTGTACATACATATTTACACTTATCTTTTTTCTTGGATTGATTGACTAATCATCCTTCTTGACTGTGTCCTTCTTTGTCTCTAATAACAATGTTTATTTTAAAGTCTGTTTTGTCTGATGTGAGTGTTGTTACTGCAGCTTTCTCTTTTTTTCCATTTGCATGGAATACCTTTTCCCATTCCGTTTCAGTCTGTCTGTGTCCTAGATCTGAAGTGGGTCTCTTGTAGACAGCACATATACAGGTCTTGTTTTTGTGTCCAGTCTTTGGATTGGAGCACTTAATCTGTTTATATTTAAGGCAATATTTATATGTGTGTTTTTATTACTGTTTTGTTGTTTTTGTAGGTCTTTTTTCTTCCCTTCTGTATTATGATTTAGTATTGTATTTGGGTTGCATTTGTATGTGTGTGTGTGTCTGTCTGTGTGTTATCTATTATGGATTTTCAGTTTGTAGTTCCAGTGAGATTTTGATATAGCAGCAGTCTGTGTATATACAGAATTGCTCTAAGTTGCTGTTCTCTTAATTTCCTATGCATTTCCAGTATCCTGCCTTTGTACTGTCCTCACAATTGCTGGTTTTGATATATTTGTGTGTCGATGATTGCCTGTCTTTATATTTGCCTTTACTGGTGAACTTTCCCATTTGTACCTTTTTTTTTGTTTTTAGTTGTGGCCTTTTCCACCTAGAGAAGTTCCTTTAGGGTTTGTTGTAAAGCTGGTCAGGTGGTACTGAATTCTCTTAGCTTTTGTTTGTAAAGCCTTTGCTTTTTCAGTCAATTCTGAGTGAGAGCCTTGCTGGGTAGAGGATTCTTGGTTGTAAGATTTTTCCCTTTCATCACTTTAAATATACTGCCTGCAGATTTTCTGCTGAAAAGTCAGGTGATAATCTTATGAAGATTCTCTTGTACGTTATTTGTTGATTTTTTCCCCTTGTTGCCTTTAATATTTTTCTTTGTGTTTAATTTTTGTGAGTTTGATTACTGTGTGTCTTGGCATGTTCTTCTTTGGGTTTATCTTGTATGTCACTCTCCATGCTTCCTGGATTTGAGTGTTTCCTGTCTCATGTTAGGGAAGTTTTCAGCTATGGTTTCTTTATATATTTTCTCAGGCCCTTTCTCTCATCTACTTTCTGGATGCATATAATACAAAGGTGGATGTATTTAATATTCTCCAGTGGCCTCTGAGAGCGTCCTCATTTCTTTTCATTCTTTTTCTTTATTCTGTTCCACAGCAATTTCCATCACTCTGTCTTGCGTCCTACTTATGCATGCTTCTGACTCATTTATTCTGGTGTTAGTTCCTTATAGTGTATTTTTCATTTCAGTATTGTCTTGTCCATTTCTGTCTGTTCTTTGAATCTCTTTCGTAAACATTCCTTGTATCAGTCTGTGTCTCCAATCTTTTTCCGAGATCTTGGATCATCTTTACTATCATTACTCTAAATTCTTTCTCGGATAGATTGCCTGTCTCCACTTGATTTGGTTGTTCCTTGTTTGTTTGTTTACTCTTCTTCCTTCATCTGGAGCTTACTTCTCTGCCATCTGATTTTGTCTGAGCTTCTGTGTCTGGTGCCCTCACCACAAGCTGCGGGATCACCGCTTCTCTTCCTCCTGGTGTCTGTCGTCTGGTGGGTGAGGTCGGTCCTGGGTCTTGTGCGGCTTCCTGTGGGGAGGGACTGGCGCCTGCCCACTGGTCGGTGGAGCTGGGTCTTTTTCCTCCGGTGAACAGGGCCACCTGAAGGGTGCATTTAGAGGTGGCTCTGACCTTAGTAAGGCCTTCAGCGGCCCACCTCCTGATGGCTGCGTTCCTGTCCTGCTGGCTGTTTGGTCTGAGGCATTCTAGCATGGGAGCCTGCAGGCCGTTGGGTAGAGCCAGGTCTTGGTGTCAAAATGGCGACTTCCTGGAGAGCACGTGCTGCTACCAGTGTCCTTGTCCGCCTCAGTGAGTCATGACCTGACCCTGCTTCCCCAGGAGACCCTCCAAGACCTGGGTGGGTCTGTCCCGGGCTCCTATGGAGTTACTGCTTTGTGTTGGGTCCCAGTGAATGTGAGGCCTTTTGTGCATCTTCCAAGAGTGGAGCACGTTTCCCCCAGTCCTATGGAGCTCCTGTACTTGCTGTCAAAGCCAAATGCTCTGGGGGTTCCTCTTCCTAATACTAGACCCCTATGCTGGGGAGTGTGATGTGGGGCCCAGGACACTCTCAGTCTTGTGATATAATTGCTTTTCAGTTTGTGGGTTGCCCACCAGGTGGGTATGAGATTTGATTATGTGGCAGAGGTGCCCCTCCTACCATCTTGTTGTGGCTTCTTCTTTGAATGTAAAGTGACTTTTTTGTTAGGTTTCCATCTTTTTTGGTTGTTCAGAAATTAGTTGTGATTTTGGCACGGTGGCTCAGACGGTAAAGAACCTGCCCTCATTGCAGGAGACTTGGGTTCGATCCCTGGGTTGGGAAGATCCCCTGGAGAAGAGAAAGTATTCTCCAGTATTCTTGCCTGGAGAACTCCATGGCTTGCTTGTCCATGGGCAGCAAAGAGTCAGACACGACTGAGCAACGTTCACCTTCACTTTTCTTTGGTGTCTTCGTGAGAGGAGGTGAACTCAAGTCCTTCTGCTCTGCCATTTTGTCCGGAATCGTGGGGCTGCTTTCAGCTTCGATGCTTGCTGCCTCTTTCTTCTGCGCGTGTTGGCCATTATTCCCTCGATATGGAGAGTGCAGGTGTGGCAGCACCTGTGTGCTCCTGGGACGGCCGGGGCAGGGCTTAGTGCCTGCTCGCAGGTCTTGCAGTGGCAGCAGTGACGTGATGGAGCCCACAGTGGCGGTGGTGACTCACCCCATGCCCAGAGCTCCTGTGGGTGGTGTCCTGCTGCCTGCGAGCACTCACGGGGAGAGAAGCTCTTATCATGGTCCTGCCCCATTGTGGTCCACGCCTCCCAGCAGTGGTGCCTGGCCTCACTGGTAGGCCCAGGGTGCTTCTGAGTGTACCCTCAGCGGCCCCTCTGCAGCCTCTTCAGGCTGCCTCGGCACAGCCGGCCCCGAGCGAATCATGCTGCAGAGCACAGGTGGTGTCGCCAGCCTTCTGGGCAGGTTGCTCTTATGCTGTGCTATCCTCCTAGGCTCTGAAGCTCCCCCTCCTTCCAGGCTGGGCTCCCACCTGGTTGAGGGGGCCTCCCAGGGTGCCAGAAAGTTTCCTCCTTCACAGCTCCCTCCCTGTAGGGAGGCTGCCTCAAGTCCTTTTCTTTTTGCCTCTGTCTTACCCAGTTACATGGAGGTTTTGTTGCTTTTTTGGAAGTCTGTAGCCTTCTGTGTTCAGTTGATGTTCTGTGTGAATTTTTCTATTTGTAGAAGTGCTTTTTCTTAAGATTTTTTTTTGATGTGGATCATTTTTTAAACTTTTTATTGAATCTGTTAAAATATTGCTTCTGCTTTATGTTTTGATTTTTTTGGCCTTGAGACATGTGGGATCGTAGCTGTCTGAGCAGAGACTGAACCAGCACCTCCTGCGCTAGGAGGCAAAATCTTAACCATTGGACCACCAGGGAAATCCCCGTAGATGTGTTTTTAATGTTCCTATTGGGGAAGTAAGCTTCACATCATACTTCTCCACCACCTCGGTCCCAACTGACAGTAATTTTTTTAAGCCTAAGAGATTTTAATTCTTTTTTTAAAACACCAAAACCATTTTTATTGGGATATAGCCAGTTAACAATTTTGTAATAGTTTCAGGTGAACAGTGGAGGGTCTTGGCCATACATATACATGTATCCATTCTCCCCCAAACTCCTCTCCCATCCAAACTGCTACGTGACATTAAGCAGAGTTCCATGTGCTATACAATAGATTTTTGTTGGCTATCCATTTCAAACATGGAAGTGTGTATTTGACTTTCCCAAAGTCCCCTAACATTCCCTCCTCCCTGTAACCATGAGTTTGTTTTCTAAGTTTGTGAGTAAGATATTTTAATTTTTAAGTCCAGATTTTCAGCATTTTAAATTTTGCTTCTGATGTCACACTGAAGTCTTTACCTAATCCACGGTCATGAATATTTTCTCCCATTTTCTTTTAGAAGTTCTGTGTGAATGCTAAGTAAGTCACTGCAGTTGTGCCTGACACTTTGCGATTCTATGGACTGTAGCCTGACAGGCTCCTCTGTCCATTGCATTCTCCAGGCAAGAATACTGGAGTGGGTTGCCTCGAGGGGTCTTCCCAACCCAGGGATTGAACCCCAGTTTGTTGTGTCTCCTCTATTGGCAGGTGGGTTCTTTACCACTTGTGCCACATGGGAAGCTCCAGAAGTTGTATGGCCTTTGCTTTTATCTTTAGGTCTACAATGAGTTAAAGGTCTAAATAACGTCCTCTCTTCCTGTCTTTTTCCCCCTGCTTTGGTATACAGTTGTCCCAGCACCACTTGCTGAAGACTGATCTTTTTCATGTTGAAGTGTCTTGGCACATATGTCAAATCAGTTTTTCACATACATAAGGGTTAGTTTCTAGACTGTAAACCCTGTTCTGTTGCTTTATCTGCCTATTCTGATGCTCACAGACCCGGTCTTAATTATTGCCATTTCATAAATTTGAAATTGGGTAGGGTAATCCCTCCAGTTTTGTTCTTTTCAAAATAATTCTGGCGTATATTCGACAGCACTGTCTGAGCAGAGACTGAACCAGCACCTCCTGCGCTAGGAGGCAAAATCTTAACCATTGGACCACCAGGAAATCCCGTAGATGTGTTTTTAATGTTCCTATTGGGAAGTAAGCTTCACATCATACTTCTCCACCACCTCGGTCCCAACTGACAGTAATTTTTTTAAGCCTAAGAGATTTTAATTCTTTTTTTAAAACACCAAAACCATTTTTATTGGGATATAGCCAGTTAACAATTTTGTAATAGTTTCAGGTGAACAGTGGAGGGTCTTGGCCATACATATACATGTATCCATTCTCCCCCAAACTCCTCTCCCATCCAAACTGCTACGTGACATTAAGCAGAGTTCCATGTGCTATACAATAGATTTTTGTTGGCTATCCATTTCAAACATGGAAGTGTGTATTTGACTTTCCCAAAGTCCCCTAACATTCCCTCCTCCCTGTAACCATGAGTTTGTTTTCTAAGTTTGTGAGTAAGATATTTTAATTTTTAAGTCCAGATTTTCAGCATTTTAAATTTTGCTTCTGATGTCACACTGAAGTCTTTACCTAATCCACGGTCATGAATATTTTCTCCCATTTTCTTTTAGAAGTTCTGTGTGAATGCTAAGTAAGTCACTGCAGTTGTGCCTGACACTTTGCGATTCTATGGACTGTAGCCTGACAGGCTCCTCTGTCCATTGCATTCTCCAGGCAAGAATACTGGAGTGGGTTGCCTCGAGGGGGTCTTCCCAACCCAGGGATTGAACCCCAGTTTGTTGTGTCTCCTCTATTGGCAGGTGGGTTCTTTACCACTTGTGCCACATGGGAAGCTCCAGAAGTTGTATGGCCTTTGCTTTTATCTTTAGGTCTACAATGAGTTAAAGGTCTAAATAACGTCCTCTCTTCCTGTCTTTTTCCCCCTGCTTTGGTATACAGTTGTCCCAGCACCACTTGCTGAAGACTGATCTTTTTCATGTTGAAGTGTCTTGGCACATATGTCAAATCAGTTTTTCACATACATAAGGGTTAGTTTCTAGACTGTAAACCCTGTTCTGTTGCTTTATCTGCCTATTCTGATGCTCACAGACCCGGTCTTAATTATTGCCATTTCATAAATTTGAAATTGGGTAGGGTAATCCCTCCAGTTTTGTTCTTTTTTTCAAAATAATTCTGGCTATTTTAGATATCTGAATTTCTATGCAAGTTTTAGGATCAGTTTGCCCATTTCTAAACAGAGAAACCTGCTGGAATATTGGTAGGGATTGAGTTGAAGCTAGAGAAAAATTGGGGGAGGATTACTGTTATAAGAGTACTGAATCTTTTAATCCACAGATAGGGGATGTTTCTCTATTTATTTAGATCTTTCATTTCTCTCTGCAATTTTTATAATTTTTCAGTGAAAAAATTTATTCTTGTATTCTCCATGCTGTTGTGAGTGGAAGTTTTTAATTTTAAGAGGATTGTTCATTGCTAATAAGAATTTCAGTTGGTTTTTATGTATTGGTCTTGTATCATACAGCCTTACAATTTATTCTAGTAGTTTTTTGTGGATTCTTTACGATCATAGGAGATCATGTCATTTGTGAATAGTTTTACTTTTTCAAATTTGAATGCCTTGAATCTTTGATGGGGGTTGGGGACAGGTCAGGAGCTGGATAGAACCTCCACTACGATGTTAAATAAAAATGATCTTGATTGCTCCTGAATTGCTCTTCACTATTAAGTTTACTGACTGTGGGATTTGCACAGATTGAAAATACTCTTCACTTAGGTTGAGGAAGGTGCCTTATATTCCTAGTGGGTTTTTATCGCAAATAGGTGTTGAATTTTGTCAGATACCCTTTCCTGTGTCTACTTAGTTAAACATAAGGGTTTTATCTTTTATTAATATGGTATTCAGCTTTTGGGGGGCTTCCCAGTGGCTCATTGGTATTCACCTGCCAATACAGGAGATGTGATATTTAGGTCTACAATGAGTTAAAGGTCTAAATAACGTCCTCTCTTCCTGTCTTTTCCCCTGCTTTGGTATA
Source organism: Tragulus kanchil (assembly GCA_022376925.1). Taxonomy (NCBI): domain Eukaryota; kingdom Metazoa; phylum Chordata; class Mammalia; order Artiodactyla; family Tragulidae; genus Tragulus; species Tragulus kanchil. The sequence continues at coordinate 43,393,652 of JAIOJX010000023.1, forward strand.
CAGTTGTCCCAGCACCACTTGCTGAAGACTGATCTTTTTCATGTTGAAGTGTCTTGGCACATATGTCAAATCAGTTTTTCACATACATAAGGGTTAGTTTCTAGACTGTAAACCCTGTTCTGTTGCTTTATCTGCCTATTCTGATGCTCACAGACCCGGTCTTAATTATTGCCATTTCATAAATTTGAAATTGGGTAGGGTAATCCCTCCAGTTTTGTTCTTTTTTTCAAAATAATTCTGGCTATTTTAGATATCTGAATTTCTATGCAAGTTTTAGGATCAGTTTGCCCATTTCTAAACAGAGAAACCTGCTGGAATATTGGTAGGGATTGAGTTGAAGCTAGAGAAAAATTGGGGGAGGATTACTGTTATAAGAGTACTGAATCTTTTAATCCACAGATAGGGGATGTTTCTCTATTTATTTAGATCTTTCATTTCTCTCTGCAATTTTTATAATTTTTCAGTGAAAAAATTTATTCTTGTATTCTCCATGCTGTTGTGAGTGGAAGTTTTTAATTTTAAGAGGATTGTTCATTGCTAATAAGAATTTCAGTTGGTTTTTATGTATTGGTCTTGTATCATACAGCCTTACAATTTATTCTAGTAGTTTTTTGTGGATTCTTTACGATCATAGGAGATCATGTCATTTGTGAATAGTTTTACTTTTTCAAATTTGAATGCCTTGAATCTTTGATGGGGGTTGGGGACAGGTCAGGAGCTGGATAGAACCTCCACTACGATGTTAAATAAAAATGATCTTGATTGCTCCTGAATTGCTCTTCACTATTAAGTTTACTGACTGTGGGATTTGCACAGATTGAAAATACTCTTCACTTAGGTTGAGGAAGGTGCCTTATATTCCTAGTGGGTTTTTATCGCAAATAGGTGTTGAATTTTGTCAGATACCCTTTCCTGTGTCTACTTAGTTAAACATAAGGGTTTTATCTTTTATTAATATGGTATTCAGCTTTTGGGGGGCTTCCCAGTGGCTCATTGGTATTCACCTGCCAATACAGGAGATGTGAGTTCAATCCCTGGGTCAGGAAGATACCCTGGTTGGGAAGATCTCCTGGAGAAAGAAATGGCAACCCACTCCTGTATTCTGGGAAATCCCATGGACAGAGGAGTCTGGTGGGCTACATTCCATGGGGTGGCAGAGTCAGACACGACTTAGCAGCTACACAGCAGCAGTAGCACACAGCCTTTTGGATGTGAAATCAAGCCTGCAGCTCCAGGCTATAGCCAGTTTAGTCCTGGTGTATAAACATTTGTATTTGTTGTTGGATTCAGTTTGCTAATAGTGTAAAGGACCTTTGTGTCTATCTTCATAGAATTTAAATCTTTTCAAATGTAGGTATTTAAAACTAAATTTCCCTCTCAATACTGCTTTAGCTGCAATTATAAATTTCAATATGCTGTTTCATTTCATGTAAGTATTCTAATTTCCCTTGATTTCTCCAATATACAAGCATTTAGAAATGCATTAGATTTCGAAACATTTGGGGATTTGCAGAATGTCTGCTGCTAACTCCTAACTTAATTTCAACATGGTTGGAAAATACACTGATACTTTCTATGATTTCAGTCCTTTCCAATTGGTTTTTGCACGGAGAATGTTCCATGTGGAGCTACACAGAATGGCTGTTTTGCTGTGGTGGTTGGTCTACAAATGTCAGGACAGGTTAGGAGATGCCATTCTCTTTTTTGCTTTTTGTCAAGTTCCGTCAGTTATTGAGAATGTGGTATTAATCTCCAGATATTATTGGTGAATTATCCATTTTTCCTTTCAATTCTGTCACTTTTTTTCCTCCACGTATTTGTTTTTAGGTATATGTACACTAATAGCTGATATATCTGAAACCAAGCAGACCCTGCAGCCTCTTCCCAGGGACAGACACCTGTGTTGCCCACCCATCCTTTATAGAAGCGCTTAAGCCTCCAAAGGCTTCCCCAAGTACCAAAGAGCAAATTTAATCAAAAGTGAGAGAATGCAGAAACAAAGGAAAACAATCAAGCAAAACGAAATATCCATAAAACAAAGGACCTTTAATTCCTTCTCAAGGACTTATGGATAGTATCTTGAGCCATGTTTTGCAGATATTAAAACCATCTTCCACCATCTGGAGGAAGTTAACTGCATGTTGACCACAAGCATGTAGACTCCGGACAGTTTGGAACTAGACAGTTGATGGTCGGAGTCCCAAGACATCCCCCTGTTGCCTCCCCATCAGCCAGTCAGAAGTGTGCATGAGCTGATCAATCACCCTGAAACTGTCTCCCTCACTTTGTTTTTAAAAACCCTTCCTTAAAATCCATTGGAGAATTTGGGTCTTCCAAGCATGGGTTACCATTCTTGCAATAAATAATGAACTTTCCTTCACCACAACCTAGTGTCACTAGATTGGCTTTATTAAGTGCAGAGGAGTGAACCCAAGTTTGGTTGAGTAACAGATCTCCTGATATACTGATCCTTTATCATTTGAAATGTTATCTGTTTCTAGTAATTTGTTTCAAATCCCATTTTGTCTGACTTTAATATATCCGTTCTGGCTTTCCTATGGTTACTGTTGGCATGGTATATATTTTTCCATACTGTTACTTTTATACTATTTGTCTTTGAATCCAAAGTGTCTCTTTGTAGACAGCGTGTAGTTAAGTCTTGCTTTTTAAATTTTGGCCTCTTTTATTGGTCTTTCATTTATTTATTTTCATCCATCTTTATTCTTTGGCCTGTGTGGGCCTCCCATTGCAGAGCACTGTCTTCTGGGCGCATGCATTCCAGACTGCTAAATTTTGGCCTCCTATGGTTACAATGCACTCCTTTTTTGCTTTTTGTCAAGTTCCGTCAGTTATTGAGAATGTGGTATTAATCTCCAGATATTATTGGTGAATTATCCATTTTTCCTTTCAATTCTGTCACTTTTTTTCCTCCACGTATTTGTTTTTAGGTATATGTACACTAATAGCTGATATATCTGAAACCAAGCAGACCCTGCAGCCTCTTCCCAGGGACAGACACCTGTGTTGCCCACCCATCCTTTATAGAAGCGCTTAAGCCTCCAAAGGCTTCCCCAAGTACCAAAGAGCAAATTTAATCAAAAGTGAGAGAATGCAGAAACAAAGGAAAACAATCAAGCAAAACGAAATATCCATAAAACAAAGGACCTTTAATTCCTTCTCAAGGACTTATGGATAGTATCTTGAGCCATGTTTTGCAGATATTAAAACCATCTTCCACCATCTGGAGGAAGTTAACTGCATGTTGACCACAAGCATGTAGACTCCGGACAGTTTGGAACTAGACAGTTGATGGTCGGAGTCCCAAGACATCCCCCTGTTGCCTCCCCATCAGCCAGTCAGAAGTGTGCATGAGCTGATCAATCACCCTGAAACTGTCTCCCTCACTTTGTTTTTAAAAACCCTTCCTTAAAATCCATTGGAGAATTTGGGTCTTCCAAGCATGGGTTACCATTCTTGCAATAAATAATGAACTTTCCTTCACCACAACCTAGTGTCACTAGATTGGCTTTATTAAGTGCAGAGGAGTGAACCCAAGTTTGGTTGAGTAACAGATCTCCTGATATACTGATCCTTTATCATTTGAAATGTTATCTGTTTCTAGTAATTTGTTTCAAATCCCATTTTGTCTGACTTTAATATATCCGTTCTGGCTTTCCTATGGTTACTGTTGGCATGGTATATATTTTTCCATACTGTTACTTTTATACTATTTGTCTTTGAATCCAAAGTGTCTCTTTGTAGACAGCGTGTAGTTAAGTCTTGCTTTTTAAATTTTGGCCTCTTTTATTGGTCTTTCATTTATTTATTTTCACCCATCTTCATTATTTGGCCCGTGTGGGCCTCCCATTGCAGAGCACTGTCTTCTGGGCGCATGCATTCCAGACTGCTGGCTCATAATTGGACACATACTGGTCCAGCCACTCCATGGCATGTGGTATCTTCCTGTGTCAGGGATCAAACCGGTGCCCGTTACACTGCAAGGCAGACTCTACCCACTGGGCCACCAGGGAAGCCCTTTTTTGCCTTTTTTTTTTTTTTTTTTTTTTTTTTTTTGACTGTTCTTGGTTTTCACTGCTGCTGCAGGCACTTCTCTAGTTGCAGGCAGTGGGGGCTACTCTTTAGTTGAGGTGAGCAGGCTTCTTGTGGTGAGTTCTCCTGTTGTGGAACTTGGGCTCTAGGGCACATGGGCTTCAGTAGTTGTGGTACATGGGCCCAATATTTGGATCTCTGAGGCTTTAGAGCACAGGCTCCATAGTTGTGGCTCATGGGCTTAGTTGGTCTGCAGCATGTGGGATCTTCTCAGATCAGGGATCAAACCCATGTCTCCTGCATTTGGCAGGCGAATTCCTTACCACTGAGCCACCAGGGAAGTCCCCTTTATTGCTTTTTTTAAAGAACAATTTCTGTCTTTTTGGTTCAAGTGTTTAGTCCAATCTTTTTTTTTTTTTTTAAGTTTGGCCTCTTTTATTGGTTTATTTATTTATTTATTTTCATCCATCTTCATTCTTTGGCCTTTGTGGGCCTCCCATTTCCATGGCCTCTCTCATTGCAGAGAACCAGCTATAGGTGCATGCGCTCCAGAGTGCTGGCTCATAATTAGACACACTGGTCAGGCTGCTCCACTGAATGTGGGATCTTCCTGGGCCAGGGATTGAACTGGTGCCCCTTGCACTGAAAAGCAGACTCTTTACCCACTGGACCACCAGGGAAGCCATAGTCCAATCATTTTTAGTGAAATTATTGGTCTAGTTACATTTATGGCTACCATTTTACTGTCTTCCAAATGTTTCATGGGGCTTTTTTTTTTAATAATTTATTTATTTATTTACTTTTGGCTATGCTTGGTCTTTATTACTCCATGGGCCAGTTGCGGTGAGTGGGGGCTAATCTTCATTGCTGTGTGCGGGCTTTTCATTGCAGTGGTTCCTCTTGCTGTGGAGCCCTGACTCTAGGGTATAAATGTCTCATGTTTTTGCATCTCCATCTTTCTATTGCTGCCTTTGTGTTAAACATTTTTTAGTGTGCCATTTAGATTTGTTTTCTTAAACTGTATTTTGAGTGTTTAAGTGATTGTTCTAGAAACTAAAATGTGTTTTAGTTAACCACAATCTTCAGATTAATATCAATATAATTCCAGTAAAAAACAGAGTATTTGTTCCAGTATAGCTCCATTTCCTACCCACCCCTTTGTGCTATTATTATAATATACATTGCATGTGTGCATGCTAAATCACTTCAGTCGTGTCTGTTTGCAACCCTATGGACCGTAGCCCACCAGGCTTCTCTGTCTATGGGATTCTCCAGGCAAGAACACTGGAGTGGGTTGCCATGCTCTCCTCCTGGGGACCTTCCTGACCCAGGGTTCGAACCTGTTTCTCTTTGTGCCTCCTCCATTGGCAGGTGGATTCTTTACCACTTGCGTCACCTAGGCATCTGTGTTATAAAACCAACTATACAATATCATTATTTGTGTCATACAGTAACACATGATTTAAAGAGAAAATTCATATTGTGGTAGGCAAATGTCTCCTCAGGATTCCCATCCTTTGTTTATTCAGTCAGGGTACAGTTGTGAAAAGGTTTTGTAAATGAAGTTAAGGTTACTAAATAGATTGGGCCTTTCTGGATAATCTAGGATAATGTAATCACATGATGCCCCAAAAGCCAAATAAAGTCAATGATTCCATTAGAGAGAGATGTGGTGAAAGAGAGAAGCAGGGGAAAGATAAGATGGAAGGAGAGATTAGAGAGATGAACTATGAGAAGGATTTGAACTGCTATTGCTGGCTTTGAAGATGGAGGTGGGAACCTGGGACTCTAAGTGCCTTCTAGAAACTGCGAGCCACCCCTGGCTGACAGTCCACAAGGAGAGGAAGGTGTCAGTCCTACCACCACATGGGTTTGAATTCTGCCAACAACCTGAGTCAGCCTGGAAGTAAGGTCATCCTGACCCTCCAGAAAAGAATGCAGCACAGCCAATGGCATTGATTTTTTTCTTTTGAGCTCTGAAATGCAGCAGAGAACCGAGCGAGCCACATTATATCTAGACTTCAGAAATGTGAGGCCATCCTAAGTAGGTGTTTATGGTCTTTTGTCTTTCCCACTTCCAGTACTCTTCATTTCATTCTATGGATTCAAGTTACCATCTGGTGTCATTTTCATTGTGAAGAATTTTAGTATTTCCTATGAGGTAGATCCACAGGGAACAAATCATTTTAATCTTGTGCCAATAGCTGATTAACAATGTTGTGATAGTTTCAGGTGAACAGTGAAGGGATTCAGCCACACATGGACATGTATCTGTTCTCCCCAAACCCTCTCCCATCCAGGCTGGAACGTAACATTGAGCAGAGTTCCAAGTACTGTACCTAGGCCTTTGTTGGTTATCCATTTTAAATATAGTAGTGTGTGTATGACCTTCCCAAAGTCCTATCCCTTGCCCTCACCCCTGCAACCATGTTTATTTTCTAAGTCTGTGAATCTCCTTCTTCTAAATGGTAAGTTCATTTGTATCATTTCTTTTTAGAATCCTACGTTATAAAACCAACTATACAATATCATTATTTGTGTCATACAGTAACACATGATTTAAAGAGAAAATTCATATTGTGGTAGGCAAATGTCTCCTCAGGATTCCCATCCTTTGTTTATTCAGTCAGGGTACAGTTGTGAAAAGGTTTTGTAAATGAAGTTAAGGTTACTAAATAGATTGGGCCTTTCTGGATAATCTAGGATAATGTAATCACATGATGCCCCAAAAGCCAAATAAAGTCAATGATTCCATTAGAGAGAGATGTGGTGAAAGAGAGAAGCAGGGGAAAGATAAGATGGAAGGAGAGATTAGAGAGATGAACTATGAGAAGGATTTGAACTGCTATTGCTGGCTTTGAAGATGGAGGTGGGAACCTGGGACTCTAAGTGCCTTCTAGAAACTGCGAGCCACCCCTGGCTGACAGTCCACAAGGAGAGGAAGGTGTCAGTCCTACCACCACATGGGTTTGAATTCTGCCAACAACCTGAGTCAGCCTGGAAGTAAGGTCATCCTGACCCTCCAGAAAAGAATGCAGCACAGCCAATGGCATTGATTTTTTTCTTTTGAGCTCTGAAATGCAGCAGAGAACCGAGCGAGCCACATTATATCTAGACTTCAGAAATGTGAGGCCATCCTAAGTAGGTGTTTATGGTCTTTTGTCTTTCCCACTTCCAGTACTCTTCATTTCATTCTATGGATTCAAGTTACCATCTGGTGTCATTTTCATTGTGAAGAATTTTAGTATTTCCTATGAGGTAGATCCACAGGGAACAAATCATTTTAATCTTGTGCCAATAGCTGATTAACAATGTTGTGATAGTTTCAGGTGAACAGTGAAGGGATTCAGCCACACATGGACATGTATCTGTTCTCCCCAAACCCTCTCCCATCCAGGCTGGAACGTAACATTGAGCAGAGTTCCAAGTACTGTACCTAGGCCTTTGTTGGTTATCCATTTTAAATATAGTAGTGTGTGTATGACCTTCCCAAAGTCCTATCCCTTGCCCTCACCCCTGCAACCATGTTTATTTTCTAAGTCTGTGAATCTCCTTCTTCTAAATGGTAAGTTCATTTGTATCATTTCTTTTTAGAATCCACATATAAGGGATGTCATATGATATTTCTCCTTCTCTGACTTTCTTCACTCAGTATGACATTCTCTCGGTCGCATGTTGCTGCGAATGGCCTTATTTCTTTCTTGCTAATGGCTCAGTAATATTCCATTGTATATATGTACCACATCTTCTTTATCCAGTCTTCTGTCAATGGACATATAGATTGTTTCCATGTCTTGACTACTGTAAACAGTGTTGCAATGAACATTATATGTGTCTCTTCGGATCATGTTTTTCTCTGGATATATGCCCAAGAAATGGGACTGCAAGGTCATGTCATAGCTCTATTTTGAGTTTTTTAAGAAACCTCCATACTGTTCTCCATAGTGGCTGTACCAGTTTACCTTTCCACCAACAGTGCAGGGGGCTTCCCTTCTCTCCACACCTCCTCCAGCATTTGCTGTTTGTGGATTTTTTTAAAAAACAACAAAAAAACTTTATTTGACAAAAGACAAAAACAAAAGTTATTTACAGTAGTTTTTCACTCAAATATTTCAGTGGGATAACTGTGCTTCTCTGAGGCTCATCTCACAACCAGACCCAGCAGAGAGGCTGCCCCCCCCCCCAGCGGGAAATGCCAACAAGAATTCAGCAGCTCGGCTCCCTCACTCCTTTACCACCCTCACTGCTCAGTGCTCTGTAGGAAGGAAACGTCCCACCCTAGCCCAATACTCTTCCAGAGTCCGCTGCTACAAGTGTCTTCTAACAGTTCATACCAGACCTGGGCTCACAGACACAGGGATGGGGGGAAGAGGCCAGGCAAGCAGCAGCCTCCACTTACCTTGAAGCTGCCATGTTCATTCCTCCCCAGCGGGGCCTTAGGAGGGTACAGATCCCTGATCCCCCAGGGGACATGCAAGAAGACACAGGGAGAGGAGGAGGCAGAAGAGAGCCTAGAAAAGCTCACCTACTAACAGAGAACAAAGCTCCCTCTTAAATAACCAGTCCCCGTTCCCATAGCAATGGTCGGGAGGGCGGGGGCAAACCACTCAGAAGTTGGGCAGCCTCCCTGAAGTCTTCAGGGATCATCCCAGAAAGGACAGAAGAGAGTGTTGCTGCCTTTCTCTTAGCCAGGCCCTGGTCAGCCAACACTGAGAAACTGTCCGCTCTGTGCCCCACCTGGCAACTTGAGGAAACTAGAGGCTGAGGATCCTGACCTTGGCTTTTGGCCCAGTAACAGTGTTATTTGTAACAGACATATTTCAGCTGATAATCTAGGATTCGTGTTTCTTAGGATATATTAGAAAGATGGGGGTATGTTGCTGTTGAATGCTATCAGCAATGAAACAGCAAAAAAAAAAAGGGCCGGGGGAGGGCAGAAGGAAGGAGAATAAGACTGACCGTGATCTTTCTTACCGTAAAAGTTCAAGGCAGGGGCGTCTGCAGCTCTGATTTAAAGAAAGGTGCAACAAAAAGATACTCACAGAGAACAGGCTTCATAACCAACGTCTAACCCAGCCTCTCCCAAGGGAGTTCCACAGGCAGTGGGCAGGGGTGGGGTGGGAGGGGAGGATGGGCACCATCCTGCATTCCCTCAACGAACAGTCTCCAGCCACCATCACGGGTAAGCTTTTGCCTTTTGACAAAAGACAAAAACAAAAGTTATTTACAGTAGTTTCACTCAAATATTTCAGTGGGATAACTGTGCTTCTCTGAGGCTCATCTCACAACCAGACCCAGCAGAGAGGCTGCCCCCCCCCCCAGCGGGAAATGCCAACAAGAATTCAGCAGCTCGGCTCCCTCACTCCTTTACCACCCTCACTGCTCAGTGCTCTGTAGGAAGGAAACGTCCCACCCTAGCCCAATACTCTTCCAGAGTCCGCTGCTACAAGTGTCTTCTAACAGTTCATACCAGACCTGGGCTCACAGACACAGGGATGGGGGGAAGAGGCCAGGCAAGCAGCAGCCTCCACTTACCTTGAAGCTGCCATGTTCATTCCTCCCCAGCGGGGCCTTAGGAGGGTACAGATCCCTGATCCCCCAGGGGACATGCAAGAAGACACAGGGAGAGGAGGAGGCAGAAGAGAGCCTAGAAAAGCTCACCTACTAACAGAGAACAAAGCTCCCTCTTAAATAACCAGTCCCGTTCCCAGAGCAAGGGTGGGGGGGGCGGGGGGGCAAACCACTCAGAAGTTGGGCAGCCTCCCTGAAGTCTTCAGGGATCATCCCAGAAAGGACAGAAGAGAGTGTTGCTGCCTTTCTCTTAGCCAGGCCCTGGTCAGCCAACACTGAGAAACTGTCCGCTCTGTGCCCCACCTGGCAACTTGAGGAAACTAGAGGCTGAGGATCCTGACCTTGGCTTTTGGCCCAGTAACAGTGTTATTTGTAACAGACATATTTCAGCTGATAATCTAGGATTCGTGTTTCTTAGGATATATTAGAAAGATGGGGGTATGTTGCTGTTGAATGCTATCAGCAATGAAACAGCAAAAAAAAAAAGGGCCGGGGGAGGGCAGAAGGAAGGAGAATAAGACTGACCGTGATCTTTCTTACCGTAAAAGTTCAAGGCAGGGGCGTCTGCAGCTCTGATTTAAAGAAAGGTGCAACAAAAAGATACTCACAGAGAACAGGCTTCATAACCAACGTCTAACCCAGCCTCTCCCAAGGGAGTTCCACAGGCAGTGGGCAGGGGGTGGGGGTGGGAGGGGGGAGGATGGGCACCATCCTGCATTCCCTCAACGAACAGTCTCCAGCCACCATCATGGGAAAGGCTGCCCATTGCAGGGTTTCCTCACCAGTAGATGGCGCACTTCTCTCTAAGCAGGAGCTACAGGGAACTTTGGACATACTGGCCCCACTAATCCAAGTTCCTAGAAGGAATTCCAAACTCAGGCCATGGGGTGAAGCTTTCAAGGATAAAGAAGGAGAAAAGATTAAAGAGGAAATAAAAAACCCCACTGTCTCAGTCTAACTTACCTCTCCTACCATACAGTGCAAACAAAAACAAAAAAAAAACCCAAAACCGCCTCTGTTTTTGTCATCCTTCTCTGCTCTGCATGTAGAAGGTTTGGTCAGATTTTGTTGGACTCTCTCTGGCTGTGGCTTGATCCCCTTCTATGCATAACGCAGAAAAGTCAAAGCCCATAAAAGTTTTTTTCCGCTATTTTGGCGGGGGGGGGTGGGTAATAAACCAAACCAACAACAAAACAACCATTTGTAAATTTGCAGAGATTTAGATGATTCCTCAAATGAAAATACTCCTTCCTTGTAAAAAACAATCACCAGTCCAGCGGTGGATTATTCCTAGTTCATCAGATTCCATTAGACATTCGCCTTCCTCACAGCTGGGCTAACTATGCCTGTTAATGCAAACCACAGCAGAGGGAAAAATCAGCACGAAGTTCTGCAAACACCTGAACATTCATCTGGACTCCCATTACGTCTGATCAGTACCTCTTTTCTTCTACTCACACTTATGAACCTGGAATGTCCACACTTGGCTTAACAAAAAGAGGCCCTGTCAGGGACAACTTGGACCCAGCATAGGTCTCAACTTGGCAGGTGTCCTGTGCTCGTCCCAGGAAAGCAGGCTGGGACAAAAGTGACTTGGGGATTCTCTGAAGCAGCAGCAGCAGCACAATGCCTGTCTCCCATCTCTTGGTCTCATCACTGAGGAGGCCTGGAGAAACGGCACAGGGACACCGGCTGGTGTCTTCCTGCTGAAGACCTCTAGACAGAGGAGATGATCCTGATGGTTGGCAGTGATTCAAAAAAAAAAAAAAAAAAACCCTCTGTAGGAAGGGGAATGAAAACGGAAACCCAGGACAGCAGGCTCGAGCCTTGAGCATCCTTGCTGGTGGATGCCTCCTTGGGGTTTTCAGACACTATGGAAATGGAGTGTGCAGCAACGGGGGCGACGAGTCCTGCTGCTTCTGGAGCACCACCTCCACCAGCAGCTGAAAGCTGCAGAAATCCTCCTTGTCCTGCTCCAGGGGTGTGGGCAGGGATGTGTTGAAGAGTCTGCCCCTGGGGCTTCCAGCTGCAGCCCTGACCAGCAGGGTGAGGGGTCACCAAGGGTTTGGATGGCTCTGGCTCCCCTTGTGGGAAGGCGGCTGCTGGCTTTTCTCCCTGGCCCGAGTGGAGCAGCACAGAGCACATGGACAAGGAGAGCACATTGGTGGGGGCCGGTATGGACACAACCAGCACTGAGAGGCTGCCGCCTCAGGGGAGGGCCGCATAGAAGGCCTTACCCCCGTGGCAGTGAATGCATTACTGGTTGGGGTCTTTGCCGTCCTTCTGAAGCATGTCTGGGAGGAGATGGCGCCAGGCATTGATGAACGTTACACATCTGCAGCACTGACAGGTTGGTCTGTCCAGAGAGGCTCAGCTTCTCCTGCTCTGAGGGGTAGGCGTTGTAATGGTGCAAGTACAGCCAGTCCCAGAGGATCGTCACAGACTCCTTGGGGTTTCCTCTGCTTCCTCTTGCCTGCCAGGGACAGGAGGCCTTCCTCCTCGCCCAGGTCACTGTAGGACATGATGTCTAGGGGCGAGGCGGGACCTCAGGCATGCCTGTCTGTCCCGGGGCAGGAAAAAGCTCGGTTCCCACCCACTTCCACGCTGATGGACTTTTCGGAGCGCAGTTGTGATTTTTTTGATAGACATTCAGTGTGAGGTGGTATCATTGTAGTTTTGATTTGCATTTCTCTAATAACTAGTAATGTTGAACATCTTTTCATGTGCCTGTTGGCCATCTGTATGTCCTCTTCAGAGAAATGTCCATTCAGGTCTTCTGCCTTTTTGAGTGGGTTGTTTGTTTTGATGCTGTTGAGTGTCATAAACTGTTTGTAAATTTTGGAGACTAATCCCTTATCAGTCACATCATTTGCAATATTTTCTCCCGATTTGTGGGTGGACTTTTCATTTTGTTTATTGTTTCCTTTGCTATGCAAAAGCTTTTGAGTTTAGGTAGGTTCCATTTGTTTATTTTTGATTTTATTTCCATTATGCTGGGAGATAGATTGAAAAAGATGTCGCTGTGACATATGTCAGAGTCTTCTGCCTGTTTTCCTGTAAGAGTTACAGTGTTTGGGCTAACATTTAGGTATCTAATCCATTTTGAGCTTATTTTTCTGTATGAAGTTAAGGAATGATCTAATTTCATTTATTTATATGTATGGAATTTTATTTTTCCCTTCATTTTTGAAAACTGGTTTAGTCGTATCCAAATCCTAAAATTCTCAACAGTCTTTGTTTCTCTTCTTTGAAAATACTTAAGTTGCCAATATCCCTTTGTTATAATTCTATTCTTTTGTATTAGGAAAGAAGATAGTCACCTTGAGTTTCCTCTTTTCTCCATCTCACATTAAAGAATCCTTTATTTCTTCAATGATTTAATATTATTTAACCGAATACTTTCTAATCCTTAAAAGTCGTACATGGCTGAGCCCTAGCTTTTGTAACATCAAATTTTCCTACTCACTTTTCATAATAGCTCCCCTGTTTTCTGAGTCCTTAATAATGAAACAAACAAAAAGCACAAAAGCACATATCTGTCCATCTGGCTGTATATGTAATATCACTTTCTCCAAATTAGGAAACCCCAAGGGCAGAAGAGATGATGAAAAGCTAAAGCTAGTTTTGTATTTTAATTTCACTTTCTTCTAACTTACAACAAAAAGCTCTACACCCACCTTTATTGCAAAGGAAAAAGCCTGCTAAATCCAGTTTCTAAATTGGAGTGACTAGTCCTTAATGCAAGAACAGTCCAGTCTGCAGAGCCTCACCAGTCTGTCTGGGGCTTGGGGGTGATTTCTCCTCTCTACCACTAAATAGTTGTCTTATTTCTACAAATTATACCTCACAATCCTTAAATTAGGAAAAGAAGGGCTTCCCTGGTGGTCCAATGGGTAGAGAGTCCACTTTGCAGTGCAGGGGGCATGGGTTCGATCCCAGACACCGGTCCAGTCCCTGGCCGGGGAAGATCCCACATGCTGAGGAATGACTGGGACTGGGCTGGTGTGTCTAGTTGCGAGCCAGCGCTCTGGAGCGCACGTGCCAGAGCCGGTGCTCTGCAGTGAGACGGGCCACTGTGATGGGAGGCCCACATATGCCAAAGAATAAAGATGGATGAAAAATCAATGATGACTTAGGGGCAAAAAAAAAAAAAAATTTAGGGAAAGAAGGAAAAATCTGGAAAGAAGATGAAAATACTTTAAATTTCCTCCTTTGGGACAATCACTGAATAACTTTAACACAAACTTAGTAAATTTGCTGAGCCAGGGCTTCCCTGGTGGTCCAGTGGGTAAGGACACCGCCTTGCAGTGCAAGGGACGCCGGTTCAGTCCCTGGCCTGGGAAGATCCCACATGCCTGCGGAGCGGCTGGACTGATGTGTCCAACTACTGAGCCGGAACTCTGGGGCGCATGCGCCCAGAGCTGGTGCTCTGCAACAACAGTGGCCACTGCGATGGGAGGCCCACAGGAGCCAAAGAACAAAGACGGGTGAAAATAGAGAAATGAAAGACCAATAGATGTGGCCCGCCCATTCCCCTCCCTCCCCACCCCACCCCCTAAAAGATAAATAAATAAAATAAATGTTTAAAAAAAAAAAAAATTTGCTGAGCCAGAGACAAAGCAGTTCATATGCAGACATGTCCCATGATGTCCACTGGCAGATCAACCACCCCTAAGCACGTGGAAAGAAGCCTCAACACACAAAGATGCACCTTTGGACAGGTGGGTGCACCTCAAGCATGTTCTAATACTGTAACTTGTACCAGGCAGTCATCCGGAGTTTAGTCTCTGTTTACAACAACTGCATTTCATAACAGCAGGGCTCACTCCAGTATGCACACTTTATTTTAAATTATGCCACTAGCACTTGGGAAAAAAAGTAATTTATTTGCATTGCTTCCATGTTTCTACTGTAGTGTTAGGACCTGACATAAGCATTACTCTTCTACCTCCTATTTACAGCTCATCTAGAATATTACTACAAATACAGTATACAGTTTTAAAAAACTTATGGGAAACTGCAATTTTCACTTTTCTCTCCTCTTTACAGGTTTCTCAAAGCATCCAACTTAAATGAAAATTTATATGGACATTTTCTATGTACATATCTTAAAGGGCCGAGATTACAGTGCTAAAGCTGAAAGAATTTTGCACAAATACAATAAAATACAGAAAACAAAGTATAGATGTTATTTGGGGTACAAATATAAACAATACAGTACCATTTGAGTAATTTAGCAACATAATACTCATACTTTATAGAAATAAAACTGCAAACCCGGAGAATGCTCTGACAAATATTAAACATCATATATACAATGAGGTAAATGTACCTTGGTCTCTTGAGAGGTAATTTAAGTTTAAAGCAATTGACATTTTGAAGCATCTCCTTGACATATAAAGAAATATCAAACACCCCATTCCATTGGCACAATGTGAAAAAGGGATATCAAAACACGGTTCATGATATTCAATTCACAAATCTTGTTTAAAAATAAAAACATTCACTGAAGTTCTTTTTAAGCTTTAAGAAACTGGTTGAATTGTTATTAACCACATTTTTAAAAGTTTACAATTACAAATAAGACTGCATAATAGGGCTGAACAGTTTAAATGTACTGGCAGTCTTCAGAATGTCCTAGAAGTCCAGCATTTCTAGAGAGGGCTCATGGGAATCCCAGCACTCAAACACGAGATCCTGCAGGACAAGTCATGAGCTAGTTTTGAGAATCTGAAAACATCTGAACTGGCATTTTTCCGCCAAGCTGTGATAGAACCACTATTTGGACTCTTACCATCTGGAGCCAGAACACTGCCATGGTCAAGAAATAGCCTACATACAATCACTGTTTCAGTGTAGGGGTAAAAGTAAACTCTTGATATGACTGTCTAATGGGATCCTAATGTTGTGTATTTTAAATGTTAACACTTATTTATTATTTATTTATTTATTTTGGTGGGGGTGGGGTGCGGAGGGAGGGGAGCAGGCGGGCCACTTCTATTGGTCTTTCATTTGTCCATTTTCATCCATCTTTGTTCTTTGGCCCATGTGGGCCTCCCATCGCAGTGGCCTCTGTTGTCACAGAGCACCAGCTCTGGGCGCATGCGCTCCAGAGCTCCGGCTCGGTGATTGGACACATCGGTGCAGCCGCTCTGCGGCATGTGGGATCTTCCCAGGCCAGGGATCGAACCAGCGCCCCTTGCACTGCAAGGCGGTGTCCTTGCCCACTGGACCACCAGGGAAGCCCTGTGGTGTATTTTAATTAGCATTTTGCCATCTTGTTTTACAAAATATTCTGTATGTGACAGGCCTTTAATGTCGAGGGAGGAAAAAAAGGTAACCCCTGCATGAGCTGCAAAATGGTCAAGTAATCACTGGAATTTCTTAAGAATGGAAATTTGGACTTCTTGATGACCATGGCACTGAGCCCTGACTCAAGGCACTTCCTGAGCGCTCTCATTACAGCATAACTACAGGCTCAGCTCTTTGGACCATATCCTGTCCTGTGGAAGATACAGCTGGCCACCACTTCCGACGCGACTCCCACCACCACAGCCACCCTGCTGCCAGTCCCTGAGTCACGGGCCAGCAGGAAGGCAGCCTGGGAGAGCGCGCTGTGGGTGTGCAGATAAGGCCTGGGGTGTCTGCACCCACTAGGCTGTACATACCCCTCATTCCCACTCTTCTGGGGGTGCTAGTAAAGGGAACACGGACAGGCAGTCTGCCTGAAGGGATACTTTCACCAAGCTGAACCTTGGAAAGTAAGCCTCTGACAAGAACAGTCTTGTGTTTTTAAATATTAATTCTCCAGTCAAATTTTTCTGCAGGTATAGCCACAGCAATCATGATCTATAAATCTTTTCAGTTAATTTCATTTTCAGTACTAGCCAGTTAGGGTTTATCAAACCATCATTAGTCCAAAAAATAGGAATTAGCTAGAGTAACATGTAAACCCAATTTAGAACTAAATTCCAACTTTAAAAAGTTCCCTGATTCAGGAAAAGTAGATTTTATCCATTTAGGCAAGAACAGTAAAATTATAACTCATTTTTGACTTAATAAAGAATACCGTCAGCAAAGTTGATGACCTTACATGAAAGTGAGAAATCATGTATCACAACTTCAAATCAGACAAGAACTTTTGGTATGTTCTTAAAATTATATAAAAATAGTTTTAGTGATTAACATGCATTGGTCCCCTGGATTTCATAAAGCAGATCTCGTAGGCTTGGGAATGGCCAAAAAAAAGAAGAAGTAAAAGTACCTGATGATAGAGCTAGAGATTGCAGAACAGGAAACATAACACAATTATAAAAACAAACCTCTCAAACTCATTTGCTTTGATGAAATCGTGGTAACTACAGAAAAAACTCAAAATTGGACTCAAAATATTAACCTCTAAACATGTTTTCCCCATGTTGTTTTTAAACACATGAAATTGACACTAAATTCCTATGTAGTATGTCATTCATTCTAAAATTACTTTGGCTTTAAGACCAAATAGTCTTTCAAATTTATTTTATGTATAAGAGATAAGACATTATCAGAATGCAGCTCAGTCAGCATAAATGGCCACTATCTCCTACTGACCACAATACTGTTATTCTCACCCTTTCACCAGGAAATTGATGGCTCGATAAGGTATAGATAGCTTGCCTCACAGCCATGACAGACTTTCCTCCTTCAGATTAAGATCACAGTGATAAAGACAACTTTGAAAATTGTAAAAAATCTTGCAAAGACTTTTAGCATGGGAAGTAAAACCAGTTATAGTAAGCTAGTTTCAGCTTAATGTGAGAAGGCCATGACAAATTTGCTTTAAACATTTAGTTTGACCGAAAACATCTGTAAATGGAGAATCTATCCTTGGAATATTCCTTAGCTATCACTTTCCCAGTGATCAAGGGTGCACCAGATTCTTACCATAGCCATCTAAGTTAGGCAGTTGCACGGAGGAGGAAAGACTGAATTTTTTAAAAGCTGCCTTCCTCAAAGTGTAGTGAGGCCTCAAAACCACACTAACTCGAGCCTTAGCTACAAAGACAAAGTCCACGGAACAGTGACTCCTGCACGACCAACGTGACTCTCACACACCTGTTACTATTCAAATTATCAACTACCTTTACGTTCTTGGAAAAAGGCCTGTTATTTAACATTAGCTATACTCTAATTTTAAACGGAATTCATTTCTTAAAAAAATAACACTGTCTTTGATCAGATACAGAAAAATGGCTTACAAAATGCCACACAACTTTTTACAAGCAGCTAGACAAAACTTTTGGTATTTAAATTATATAAAAATAGTTTTAGTGATTAACATGCATTGGTCCCTGGATTTCATAAAGCAGATCTCGAGGCTTGGGAATGGCCAAAAAAGAAGAAGTAAAAGTACCTGATGATAGAGCTAGAGATTGCAGAACAGGAAACATAACACAATTATAAAAACAAACCTCTCAAACTCATTTGCTTTGATGAAATCGTGGTAACTACAGAAAAAACTCAAAATTGGACTCAAAATATTAACCTCTAAACATGTTTTCCCCATGTTGTTTTTAAACACATGAAATTGACACTAAATTCCTATGTAGTATGTCATTCATTCTAAAATTACTTTGGCTTTAAGACCAAATAGTCTTTCAAATTTATTTTATGTATAAGAGATAAGACATTATCAGAATGCAGCTCAGTCAGCATAAATGGCCACTATCTCCTACTGACCACAATACTGTTATTCTCACCCTTTCACCAGGAAATTGATGGCTCGATAAGGTATAGATAGCTTGCCTCACAGCCATGACAGACTTTCCTCCTTCAGATTAAGATCACAGTGATAAAGACAACTTTGAAAATTGTAAAAAATCTTGCAAAGACTTTTAGCATGGGAAGTAAAACCAGTTATAGTAAGCTAGTTTCAGCTTAATGTGAGAAGGCCATGACAAATTTGCTTTAAACATTTAGTTTGACCGAAAACATCTGTAAATGGAGAATCTATCCTTGGAATATTCCTTAGCTATCACTTTCCCAGTGATCAAGGGTGCACCAGATTCTTACCATAGCCATCTAAGTTAGGCAGTTGCACGGAGGAGGAAAGACTGAATTTTTTAAAAGCTGCCTTCCTCAAAGTGTAGTGAGGCCTCAAAACCACACTAACTCGAGCCTTAGCTACAAAGACAAAGTCCACGGAACAGTGACTCCTGCACGACCAACGTGACTCTCACACACCTGTTACTATTCAAATTATCAACTACCTTTACGTTCTTGGAAAAAGGCCTGTTATTTAACATTAGCTATACTCTAATTTTAAACGGAATTCATTTCTTAAAAAAATAACACTGTCTTTGATCAGATACAGAAAAAAAATGGCTTACAAAATGCCACACAACTTTTTACAAGCAGCTAGACAAATTTTCCCTTTTAGAAAAATTAGTCTGTATGCTACGGATTTTAAGTTATTAAAGTACTATAAGCATCGAGAGTGCCACTTTGTTTAAAATATACTTAGACAATACAATTAAAATGCAAAAGCTTGATGTGAAAAGATTCAATTATGATCATGATGACAATTTACCAATTAATGCCATTTCGTTTCTTTAGTGGTTTAAGCGCATTTTGGTAGGAGAAAGGCATTTTCAACAAGGAATACCAAATGACATACCAGAAGAAACTCTTCCAGAAACAAAACAGAATAGGTCTGGGTTATCCAGGCAGATACACTTCTGAATTAAAGCACTACAGTTTAACACACACACACAGACTGTACACAATTCTACTCGTTGCCATTAGAAAGACACGGAAGTGGCACTTACTGGTATAGTACAATCCCATTTTGAAGGCAGGTAATGTTCTGAATATGTGAAAGAACAACAGTATACAAAATACAATTGCATAAATTGTGTTCCTCACTACTGTATGAGGTCATTTTTAGACTCAAGATAAGTTTTATAAGTGTTAGTTTTAAGATCCTGAAAATTATAGAACAGTACATTCAAAGTCTAAATTAAAGAAACTCTATAGTGGTTCAGAATCCTCTGAGAATGTACTAACCAGGAGAAATCACTTTCTTTAAAAATAAGAAATCTTTCATATAACTCAGCAGTCCAGCTTCATTACCCTTAAAGATGATCTTCAGCACAGCAGTTACCTAAAGTTAAGACCAGCAATCATTTAAAAAAACACAAGTTTTGTGTTAATAAAAAATAAAGGTAGATTACGCAACATTTTGTAACTGTCCTGGGAAAGAAGCGTTCCTAGTGCACAGAAAGGACCCTGCATGGCTGCTTCCCGGGTCCGAAGGAGTCCTGGGAAGTTTTCGTTCGTTCACCTTATTACACGGTCGCAGAAGGAAGCAGGAGCCTCCTGTGCCCTCTCAGTGAGGTAGAACACCGACCTCCCAGACTAAAACCCAGGAGCAGATCTGAAGAAGCAGAGTTCAGGCAAAGCCACAGAATTTACATTTTGATGCCTTCCTGCTGACTGAGTTGTGACAACGTTTTCTTAATCCGCAAAGCTGTAAGCCTGGCTGCTCCATTGGCGTACCAACATTCTCTCATGATTTTAGCCATTACTCTCAAGGCCTACAAGAAAAGACAAGAAAGACCATTAATGCATGCATGACTTTTCATCAGTCTGGATAATACTCTTAACCTGTAAATTTTCTTTTTAAATGACATATGTACAAGTGTTTCTGTTTCAGCATTATTTGTAATAGCAAATGAGTAGAAATGACCTCAGTTCCTATTGGCAGGGTACTGGGGCCAGCAGCTGGAAAGCAGATGGACGGGGAGTGATTTACTTAGCAGCCCCAAGAAGGCTGAATCCTAAAGCAGAGGTGTGCAAGGCAAAGAAGGAACCTGGCTCACGATGAAATGGCCCCAACTGAGAAATTAACTCGCATCAAGCATCCCCGGGGTGGAGTTCAGGCTGAACCTGTCCCTCCCCAACTTCACACAGCTGAGTGACTGCCCCACCCCATCCCAGCAGAGGACCAGAGATTCAAACATGAGAGAGCAGAACGGAGATGTCTGTCTTAGGGAAATGAGGGCAAAGTTCCACACTGACAACACACTAAAAAGCTAAAACCAGAAACTTTCTCCCCACAGCACGGCCAGTGACTTTATATACTCCTCCAGGCAAGAGACTGGAAGAGTCTTCAGCCCAAGAGAAAAAGCCTAAAGAGAGTCACATCTGTGTTTCCCCAGGAAGTGACCCAGTTACATCACCCACAGACTGCAGCTGATGATTAGCGCCCCCCATGTGCACAAAGCTTCCTATCACCGTTCAGAGCGGCTTTATACATAGAGTATGAGCCTGAGCAAACAGTTCAGGAAAGTAACAGGAAATGCAGAAGCTGACAGAAATAGAACAAAGCACCTTGGAGAAAACAGAAGGTGTATACAAGACAATACCAACAATCATTAACATCCTCAAAGATAAAAGAAAATACTGATACTGGACTTACCATGGATAATTTTGTGGTTTTTGTTTGATTTGGGGAAAATTTTATAGAACTACAAGATAAACCTGAATAAAAACAATATGACCAAAAGATACAGGCTGATACATATCCCAGAAAGTAGAAGAGGAAAAACAAAAAGTGATGTGTAATGGTAGGGAAAACACAAGAAAATCATAACGCCTATTCAGGATATCTACATTCATAACCAGAGTTACAGGAAAAGAGCAGAGGAAAATGGAAGAGAACACATCAAGGAAATAAGGAAAATTTTCTAGAAATGAATGTTTGTTTCCAGATAAAAATGACCAAGGCTCCAGGACATACACATAAATTAATCCAACAAAGTACCTATAATCTACTAGATGGCAGCCTACATGTGGGGGATACAGCAGTGAACTAACAGACTAAACCACCCCTGCTCTCATAAAGCTTACATTCTAGAGGGCTAAAGCATATAATAAATACGTGGACTGTCACTGGTAAGTGCTAAGGAGAAACATCGTTTAGGAGAGGAGGTAAAATATTCCAGGGAAAGAAAGTGTTGTTTTAAACAGGTTGAGAAGTGGTAACTCACTGAGAAGGTCACATCTGAGCAGAGAGATGGATGAGGGAGACAATAACCAAACCAAGAAACAGGAAGGCCTGGCATCCAAGAAGGTGGAGGCACCACAAGAGGCAAAGAGGATACAGGTGAAAGGTGAGGGGCACCCCAAGATGAAAGCCTAGAGAACAGAGCTGAAAGGTGAGGGCACCCCAAGTTACATCACCCACAGACTGCAGCTGATGATTAGCGCCCCCCATGTGCACAAAGCTTCCTATCACCGTTCAGAGCGGCTTTATACATAGAGTATGAGCCTGAGCAAACAGTTCAGGAAAGTAACAGGAAATGCAGAAGCTGACAGAAATAGAACAAAGCACCTTGGAGAAAACAGAAGGTGTATACAAGACAATACCAACAATCATTAACATCCTCAAAGATAAAAGAAAATACTGATACTGGACTTACCATGGATAATTTTGTGGTTTTTGTTTGATTTGGGGAAAATTTTATAGAACTACAAGATAAACCTGAATAAAAACAATATGACCAAAAGATACAGGCTGATACATATCCCAGAAAGTAGAAGAGGAAAAAACAAAAAGTGATGTGTAATGGTAGGGAAAACACAAGAAAATCATAACGCCTATTCAGGATATCTACATTCATAACCAGAGTTACAGGAAAAGAGCAGAGGAAAATGGAAGAGAACACATCAAGGAAATAAGGAAAATTTTCTAGAAATGAATGTTTGTTTCCAGATAAAAATGACCAAGGCTCCAGGACATACACATAAATTAATCCAACAAAGTACCTATAATCTACTAGATGGCAGCCTACATGTGGGGGATACAGCAGTGAACTAACAGACTAAACCACCCCTGCTCTCATAAAGCTTACATTCTAGAGGGCTAAAGCATATAATAAATACGTGGACTGTCACTGGTAAGTGCTAAGGAGAAACATCGTTTAGGAGAGGAGGTAAAATATTCCAGGGAAAGAAAGTGTTGTTTTAAACAGGTTGAGAAGTGGTAACTCACTGAGAAGGTCACATCTGAGCAGAGAGATGGATGAGGGAGACAATAACCAAACCAAGAAACAGGAAGGCCTGGCATCCAAGAAGGTGGAGGCACCACAAGAGGCAAAGAGGATACAGGTGAAAGGTGAGGGGCACCCCAAGATGAAAGCCTAGAGAACAACCAGTCCAGACTGGAAAAGGTCAGAGTGCTCTGACAACACTTCTGTCAGCACCCTGTCACTTTCAAATTCTTGATGCATTTCAGCTATTGTGAGGAGATTTGTAAAATGCTACAAAAGTGAAAGATTGAGTGACAACCAACCAAACAGATTTTAAAAAATTTAAAATGATAGCATGCTGTGACAGTAATTGCAGATTGCATGTGTGTTTTTAGTGTTAACAGCTGACTGTCCTTCATGCTTAAATAGCCATCTGTTTAATAATAATCTGCTCTAATTAATAAGTGCGTGAATAATTCCAGTTTGTAATATCAAGGTCATATTTTTCAAAGAGAGAATGTTGTCCAGTTTCATTTGTTCAACATGCAGGTTCTGTGAGCGCACAATATATTTTACTTGCTTTACTTGGATACTTGCTTTTGTTTGAGGTAGGCAAGGAACTCTCTTGATGTCAAAGGAAGGTATCTACTGACATTTACATAAAGATATAAAATTAACTACTTAAGTGACCATTTTTTAATCCTTCCTAAATTATATAACATCAAATGTGAAGGGAAATGCTTTGTTTTACCAATATTATAATAGTATCATAATGGTGATAGCTAGCAATTAAGGATAGAATAAATGACATTTTTCTTATAAATTCTTCAGATGTACAACCACAAAAATATTTCTAAAACTTATGTAAGAGCTGGGGTTGAAAAGCTCAGACACTGCTGGAAAGGATTTCCCACAGATTTCTGATGAATTAGTCAAATGAGCAGTGAGAATGAATAAAATGTGAAATCATCTGAACCATCTTCACAATCATCCAGATCTTTCATTTTACAAAAAGGCATATTAAGGCCCAGAGAACTGAAGTGGTTTGCCCAAAATCAGACTCAGAAATCTACGGTAGACAGGCTGATCTAGAATACAGGCCGCCTGTACAGCCAGGTAACAATTTTGTGCTAATTTCGGGTAAACAGTGAAGGGGGTTGGCCATACATACATGTGTATCCATTCTCCCCCAAACCCCCCTTCCATCCAGGCTAATACATAACATTGAGCACAGTTCATGTATTATACAACAGATTTTTGTTGGTTATCCTTCTCAAACATGGCAGTGTATACATGACTTCCCCAAGTCCCCAACTGTCCCCTCCCTGCTGCAGCCATAAGTTTGTTTTCTAAGTCTGTGACTCTCTTTCTGTTTTGTAAATAAGTTCATTTGTATCATTTTTGAATCCACATAAAGGAGATGTCATATGATATTTCTCCTCTGTCTTTGTTCACTCAGTATGCTACTCTCTAGGTCCATCCATATTGCAGCAAATGGCCGTTATTTCATTCTTTTTGATGGCCAAGTAATATTCCATTATATATATGTGTGTGTGTGTGTGTGTATGCGTGTGTACACGTACATACACACAGAGACACACACCACATATTCTTTATCCATTCCTCTGTCAATGGGACATTTAGGTTGTTTCCATGTCTTAGCCTTTGTAAACACTGCTGCAATGAACGCTGGGATGCATGTATCTCTTCGGGTTGTGTTTTTCTCTGGATATATGCTCAGGAGTAGGATTGCACCATATGGTAGCTCTAGGTTTAGTTTTTTAAGAAACCCCTATACAGTTCTCCATTGTGGCTGTACCAATTTGCATTCCCGCCAGCAGTACACGAAGCTTCCAATCTCTCCACACCCTCTCCAGCATTTGCTGTTTGTGGATTTTTTGATAGCCATTCTGACCTGTGGTGTCTCATTGTAGTTTTGATTGCATTTCTCTAATTCCTACCAATTTTGAACATTTTTTCATGTGTCTGTTGGCTATCTGTATGTCCTCTTTAAAGAAATGTCTATTCAGGCCTTCTGCCCACTTTTGGAATGGGTTGTTCCTTTTGATGCTATTGTCATAAGCTGTGGAGATTAATCCCGTATCAGTCATGTCATTTATAAATATTTTCTCCCAGGATGTCGGTTGTCATTTTGTTTTGTTTATTGTTTCCTTTGCTGGTGCAAACGCTTTTGAGTTTAAGTAAGCCCCATTTGTTTATTTTTGGTTTTATTTCCATTATTCTGGGAGGTGGATTAAAAAAGATTTCACTGTGATTTATGTCAGGGTGTTCTGCCTATGGTTTCCTCTAAGAGTTTTTTAGTGTCCGGTCTAACATTTAGGTGTCTAATCCATTTTGAGCTTATTTTTGTGTTTCAAGTTAAGGAATGATCTAATTTCATTCTTTTACATGTAGCTGTCCAGTTTTTCCAGCACCATTTGTTGGAGAGATGTCTTTCCAACATTGTGTAGTCTTACTCTCTTTGTCAAAGATTGACTATAGGTGCATGGGCTTATTTCTGGGTTTTCTATCCTGTTCCATTGATCTATATTTCTATTTTTGTGCCAGTACCACACTGTCTTGATGACTGTAGCTTTGTAGTATATAGTCTGAAGTCAGGAAACCTTGATTCCTCCAGCTCCGTTTTTCTTTTTCAAGATTGCTTTGGCAATTGGGGTCTTTTGTGTCTCCATACAAATTTTGAGATTTTGTGTAAAATGTCATTGGTAATTTGATAGGGATTGCATTGAATGTATAGATTGCCTTGGGTAGTACAGTCATTTTGACAATATTGATTCTCCCAATCCACGAGTATCTTTCAATCTGTTCATGCCTTTAGTGTCTTTCATCAGCACCTTATAGGTATCAGATTTGTCTCCCTAGGTAGGTTTATTTGTAGATACTTTATTCTTTTTGATACAGTGGTAAATGGAATTGCTTCTTGAATTTCTCTTTCATATCTTTCATTATTAGTGTATAGAAATGCAAAAGACTACTGTGTATTAATTTTGTAACCTGCAACCTTACTAAATTCATTGATGAGTTCTAGTAGTTTTCTGGTAGCATCTTTCCCACCCCCCCTCTCTGGTAGCATCTTTAGGATCTTCTGTATATACTATCATGTCATCTGCAGTTTAATTTCTTTCCTAATTTGGATTCCCTTTACTTCTTTTCCTTCTCTGATTGCTGTAGCGAGGACTTCCAGAACTATGTTGAATAAAAGTGGTGAGAGTGGACATCCTTGTCTTGTTCCTGATCTTAGAGGGAATGCTTTCAGCTTTTCACCATTGAGTATGAAATAGTGCTAGCTGTAGGTCTGTCATACATGGCCTTTATCATGTTGAGGTATGTACCCTCTATACCCACTTTCTGAAGAGCTTTTATCATAAATGGGTGCTGAGTTTTGTCAAAAGCTTTTTTTGTATCTATTGAGATGATCATATGGATTTTATTCTTTTTTGATATGGTGCATCACATGGATTGATTTGCAGATGTTGAAAAATCCTTGCATCACTGGAATAAATTCCACTAGATCATGATCTTTTGAATGTGTTGTTGGATATGGATTGCCAGTATTTTCTTGAGGATTTTTGCACCTGTGTTCATCAGTGATATTGGCCTGTAATTTTCTTTTTTGTGTGGTATCTTTGTCTGGTTTTGGTATCAAGGTGATGGTGGCTTCACAGAAAAAGTTGGGAAGTCTTCCTTCCTCTGCAACTTTTTGGGAACAATTTCAAAAAGATAGGTGTTAACTTTTCTCTAAATGTTTGGTAAAATGCACCTGTGAAGCCATCAGGTCCTGGACTTTTGTTTGTTGGGAGGTTTTAAATTACAGTTTCAATTTCAGTGCTTGTGATTGGTCTGTTTATATTTTATTTTTCTTCCTGGTCTAGTTGAGGGAGACTGTACTTTTCTAAGAAACTGCCCCATTTCTTCCAGGTTGTCAATTTTATTGGCATACACAGTTGCTCATAGTAGTCTCTTAATGATTCTTGGTATTTCTGTGGAATCTGTTGTAACTTCTTTTTCATTTCTAATTTTACTGATTTGAGTTCTCTACCTTTTTTTCTTGATGAGTCTGGCTAAAGGTTTAGCAGTCTTTATCTTTTCAAAGAACCAGCTTTTAGTTTCACTGGTCTTTGAGATTGTTTCCTTTGTGTCTACTTCATTGATTTCTGCTCTGACCTTTATGATTTCCTTCCTTCTACTAACCTTAGGTTTTGTTTGTTCTTCTTTCTTTAGTTCTTTTAAAGTGTAAGGTTGTCTATTTGATAGTGTTCTTGTCTCTTGAGGTAAGATTGTATTGCTATACACTTCTCTTTTAAAATTGCTTTTGCAGCATCCCATAAGTTTTGGATCGTTATGCTTTTTTTTGTTTGTCTCTATGTACTTTTTTTATTTCTTTTGATATCTTCAGTGCTCCAACACCACATGTTTGTGTTTCTTAGAGGTTTTTCACTGTAGTTTATTTCTAATCTCACAGCATTGTGACCAGAGAAGATGACTGATATTATTTCAGTTTTCTTAAATTTACCAAGGCTTGCCTTGTGGTCCAGCATGTAGTCAATCCTGGAGAACATTTCATGTTCACCTTGAGAAAAGTGTGTAGTCTGCTGCTTATGTCCAATTCATCTTAAGTGTCATTTAAGGTCTAGTTTTCCTTAATGATCTGTCTGTTGATGAAAGTGGGCTATTAAAATCTCCTACTATTACTGTGTTATATGTGTTAGTAGTTGCTTTATATATTGAGGTGCTCCTATGTTGGGTGCATGTATATTTACAATTGTTGTATCTTCTTGAATAGAACCCTTGATCATTATGTAGTGTCCTTCTTTGTCTCTTACAACAGTCTTTGTTTTAAAGTCTATTTTGTCTGATAGAGGAGTATTGCTACTCCAGCTTTCTTAGGATCTCCATTTGTGTGAAATACCTTCTTACATCCCCTTACTTTCAGTCTGTGTCACTTGGTATGAAGTGGGTTTCTTGTAGACAACCTATATATGGGTCTTGTTTTTGTATCCAGTCAGTCAGTCTGGGTCTTTTGTTTGGTGTATTTAATTCATTTACATTTAAGGCAATTACTGATATGTATGATCCTATCACCATTTTGTTAATTGGTTTGGGTTTATTTTTACTAGAGCTTCACTTCTCCTTCCTGCCTAGAGAAGTTCCTTTAGCATTTGTTGTAAAGTTGGTTTAGTGGTGCTGAATTCTCTTTAATTTTTCCTTGTCTGTAAAGCTTTTGATTTCTTCATCAAATCTGAATTAGAATCTTGCTGGGTAGTTTCTTGGTTGTATGTTCTTCCCTTTCATCACTTGAAATACATTGAGCCATTACCTTCAGGCTTGTAGTTTCTGTTGAGAAATCAGCTACTAACCTTATGGGTTTTCTCTTGTGTGTTATTTGTCTTTTTTCCCCCTGTTGATTTTAATAAATTAACTTTGTCTAAATTTTTGTCAGTTTGACAGTTTGATTGCCATGTGTCTCGGTAATCATCGGACTTATGCTGCCTGGGACTCTCTGTGCTTCTTGGACATGGTTGATTATTTCCTTTCCCATGTTAGGGAGGTTTTCAGCTATTATCTCTTCAGATATATATTCGGGTCCTTTCTCTCTTTCTTCTCCTTCTGGGACCCTTATAATGCGAATACTGGTACGTTTAATGTTGTTCCAAAGGTCTCTTAGGCTGTCTTCATTTCTTTCGATTCTTATTTCTATATTCTGTTTTGCAGCAATGGTTTCTACCATTCTGTCTTCTAGGTCACTTATCCATTCTTCTGCCTCATTTATTCTGCTATTGATTCCTTCTAGTTTATTGTTCACCTCTGCTTGTTCTTTAGTTCTTCTAGGTCCTTGGAAAACATCTCTTACATCTTGTTCATTTTGTTTCTACTACCCTGCATCATCTTCACTATCATTATTCTGAATCCTTTTTCTGGGAGGTTGGCTATCTGTAAATCATTTAGCTGTTTTTCTGGAGATTTATCTTGTTTCTTTGTCTGGGACAAAATCCTATTTCTTTTCATTTCTGGTAGCTTTTAAGATTGTAGTATTCTTTCTGCCTTCTGGTGAGGATAAGAGGCTTGTGCAAGTCTCCTGGTGGGAGGGGCTGGGGGAAACTGGGTCTTACTGTGGTGGGCAGGGCTGTGCTCAGTAGAACTCAAATCCAATTATCTGCTGCTTGGTGGGCTGTGCTCCCTCCTTGTTAGTTGTTTGACCTGAAGCACCTTGTTCCTGGCATCTATAGTCTTCTAAAGTTGGGTGACCTCCAAGAGGGCCCATGCCAAGACACAGCTTTGAGCATTGTCGCTGCCAGTGCCCCCATCCCTATGGCAGACCTCCTTGGACTCACGCCTCTGCAGGAGACTGTGAAACACATGGAGATCTGGCTCAGTCTCTTGTGGAGTCATTCCTTCTGGGGAAACTCCAATTTTCCTGCTTGGGTTGTATGTTCTTCCCTTTCATCACTTGAAATACATTGAGCCATTACCTTCAGGCTTGTAGTTTCTGTTGAGAAATCAGCTACTAACCTTATGGGTTTTCTCTTGTGTGTTATTTGTCTTTTTTCCCCCTGTTGATTTTAATAAATTAACTTTGTCTAAATTTTTGTCAGTTTGACAGTTTGATTGCCATGTGTCTCGGTAATCATCGGACTTATGCTGCCTGGGACTCTCTGTGCTTCTTGGACATGGTTGATTATTTCCTTTCCCATGTTAGGGAGGTTTTCAGCTATTATCTCTTCAGATATATATTCGGGTCCTTTCTCTCTTTCTTCTCCTTCTGGGACCCTTATAATGCGAATACTGGTACGTTTAATGTTGTTCCAAAGGTCTCTTAGGCTGTCTTCATTTCTTTCGATTCTTATTTCTATATTCTGTTTTGCAGCAATGGTTTCTACCATTCTGTCTTCTAGGTCACTTATCCATTCTTCTGCCTCATTTATTCTGCTATTGATTCCTTCTAGTTTATTGTTCACCTCTGCTTGTTCTTTAGTTCTTCTAGGTCCTTGGAAAACATCTCTTACATCTTGTTCATTTTGTTTCTACTACCCTGCATCATCTTCACTATCATTATTCTGAATCCTTTTTCTGGGAGGTTGGCTATCTGTAAATCATTTAGCTGTTTTTCTGGAGATTTATCTTGTTTCTTTGTCTGGGACAAAATCCTATTTCTTTTCATTTCTGGTAGCTTTTAAGATTGTAGTATTCTTTCTGCCTTCTGGTGAGGATAAGAGGCTTGTGCAAGTCTCCTGGTGGGAGGGGCTGGGGGAAACTGGGTCTTACTGTGGTGGGCAGGGCTGTGCTCAGTAGAACTCAAATCCAATTATCTGCTGCTTGGTGGGGCTGTGCTCCCTCCTTGTTAGTTGTTTGACCTGAAGCACCTTGTTCCTGGCATCTATAGTCTTCTAAAGTTGGGTGACCTCCAAGAGGGCCCATGCCAAGACACAGCTTTGAGCATTGTCGCTGCCAGTGCCCCCATCCCTATGGCAGACCTCCTTGGACTCACGCCTCTGCAGGAGACTGTGAAACACATGGAGATCTGGCTCAGTCTCTTGTGGAGTCATTGCTCCTTTTCCCTGGGTCTTGGGGCGCAAAAGATTTTGTTTGTGCCCTCCAGGATATTCTTGTTTCCCCTAGTCTTATGAAAACTCTGCAGTCAAATCCCACTGACCTACAAACTTAGATTCCCTGAGGATTCCCAGTCCTTTGGCCAAATCCCCAGGTTGGGGAGCCTGATATGGGGGCCTGGAATCCTCACAGGAGAGTGAGAACTTCTTCGGGGATACTGTTCTCCAGCTTGGGAGTCCCCCACCCAGCAGGCACAGGATTTGATTTATGTTGCAACTGATCCCCTCCTACCATTTCGTTGTAGCTTCTCCTTTATCCTTGGATGTGGGGCATCTTAGTGGGTTCCAGTGTTTTCCTGTTGATGTTTGTTCAGCTGCTAGTTGAGATCTTGGTGTTCTAACAGGAGGAGATGAGTGCCTGTCCTACTCCGCCATCTTAATCTCATCTGGTACTCGGGCTTCTGCTATTGCAGTAGCTTCTCTTGTTACAGAGCACAGGCTCTAGGGCACGTCGACTTCAGTTGTTGCAGCACATGGGCTCAATAGTTGTGGATCCTAGGCTCTAGGGCACAGGCTCAATAGCTGTGGGGCATGGGCTAAGGTGCTCTGTAACCTGTGGTATCTTCCCTGATCAGAGGTAGAACCTTTGTTTCCTGCAATGGCAGATGGATTCTTTACCACTGAGACACTAGGGAAGGGCAGGAAACTTTATAATTAAAAATGCAGGAGCCTTGTTTCACCAGAAGATCTAAACACTGTTCTTATACTCTGATGGCCATTGAAAATGTTCTGCAGCCCCTTTCACTGTACTTGAAATTGAACATGGAAAACATTTTACTCATTGATTTAATTAGCTATGAAAAATAAAGGAGTGGGAATTCTTATTTCTGTTTTCCTTAAAGAAAAGTAGCAAATTTCCATATACTAACCAGAAACAGTTTAGAAAACTGTGTAGTATCCAAAATAAATACTCACTTCACAGCTCTGCCATCTGTTGGGAATATTTGGCCTTAACTTCTGTTCACAAACAACTTTTCTCATTTCTTCAACTGATGGATCAGAAGGTACAAGATCATAATAAGGCAGCTGGTAATCTTCATGAATTCCTACATTGGTAAAGAAAAAAAAAATCTATTTTGAAAGATTTATTCAGATAATGTCATAACATTCTTTGACCAGCAGAAGAGAAACAGTTGCAAGTCCTGTTAGGAGTGTCCCATCACTAAATCAGGTAAGTGGAACAGCCTGCTCCCTCTTACTCATGTCTGCATCAGCTACCTATCCCGAATCAGTATTGAGCCCACGCTCTGAAACTAAATTTTGCCCTAGTATCAGCAAAGGCTATTTTAATGATGGGTAACTATGAGCTGTGACGACCAAATAGACATTCTCTCCTGGAACCCTAATGTGCCACAAATGCAAGCTTTTATTCTGCAAGTGCATAGCCCCTCAGTTGGTACAGAGATGCACACTCTTATCACAAAGGTGTGAACCCTACACGGCAGGCCTGAGAGGCAAGTCCCTTCCCCTATTTGCGTCTGTTAATAATCTGTCCTATTTGCTACTCCACCCCTCAGTGCCTCAAAAACCTGAGGCACCAGTCTCAAGTGAGCAAGAGATTATTTCTCAAGTAAACATTGAAAGTGCTCAACCTAACACAAACTTACTTTAAGAAGTACTGTAGTGACCTTGTATTTGTGTTTTGCATATGTAATTTCCACTAGCAAGATGCTGAAAATCACCACAATCTTGGGGGTAGAAGGTCAGTTTGATTCAGGTACATGCTAGAAAGAGCTTCCTGGGTGACCTCGCAGAAGTCACTCATTCTGACTATAAAGGGTCTGGTTTCTATTGCTTCTCAAAATTCAAGTGGAACTAGAAAAGACTACACTGGAATAAAGCTGTGTATTAAGATAAAGCCACACACAGGGACAAAGCATGTCATCTCTCTTCTCTGGTACTCTCATTGATCATTGGGCAAACAGTTTCATTCAGTAAAAAAGACAGTTCTTAAAGGACTTTTGTTTATGACAAAATATCAGAGGAGGGAGAAAATTTACCACCAATGGAACATCGCCGAGCTACTTCCCAGAATACTAGTCCCATTGCAAACGTGTGTCACTAGCTCTGCCATCTGTTGGGAATATTTGGCCTTAACTTCTGTTCACAAACAACTTTTCTCATTTCTTCAACTGATGGATCAGAAGGTACAAGATCATAATAAGGCAGCTGGTAATCTTCATGAATTCCTACATTGGTAAAGAAAAAAAAAATCTATTTTGAAAGATTTATTCAGATAATGTCATAACATTCTTTGACCAGCAGAAGAGAAACAGTTGCAAGTCCTGTTAGGAGTGTCCCATCACTAAATCAGGTAAGTGGAACAGCCTGCTCCCTCTTACTCATGTCTGCATCAGCTACCTATCCCGAATCAGTATTGAGCCCACGCTCTGAAACTAAATTTTGCCCTAGTATCAGCAAAGGCTATTTTAATGATGGGTAACTATGAGCTGTGACGACCAAATAGACATTCTCTCCTGGAACCCTAATGTGCCACAAATGCAAGCTTTTATTCTGCAAGTGCATAGCCCCTCAGTTGGTACAGAGATGCACACTCTTATCACAAAGGTGTGAACCCTACACGGCAGGCCTGAGAGGCAAGTCCCTTCCCCTATTTGCGTCTGTTAATAATCTGTCCTATTTGCTACTCCACCCCTCAGTGCCTCAAAAACCTGAGGCACCAGTCTCAAGTGAGCAAGAGATTATTTCTCAAGTAAACATTGAAAGTGCTCAACCTAACACAAACTTACTTTAAGAAGTACTGTAGTGACCTTGTATTTGTGTTTTGCATATGTAATTTCCACTAGCAAGATGCTGAAAATCACCACAATCTTGGGGGTAGAAGGTCAGTTTGATTCAGGTACATGCTAGAAAGAGCTTCCTGGGTGACCTCGCAGAAGTCACTCATTCTGACTATAAAGGGTCTGGTTTCTATTGCTTCTCAAAATTCAAGTGGAACTAGAAAAGACTACACTGGAATAAAGCTGTGTATTAAGATAAAGCCACACACAGGGACAAAGCATGTCATCTCTCTTCTCTGGTACTCTCATTGATCATTGGGCAAACAGTTTCATTCAGTAAAAAAGACAGTTCTTAAAGGACTTTTGTTTATGACAAAATATCAGAGGAGGGGAGAAAAATTTACCACCAATGGAACATCGCCGAGCTACTTCCCAGAATACTAGTCCCATTGCATAGATGTCAGCACGTTTGAAGGATTCAAAGTGTTTCATATTTATGGAATCATCTAGAACTTCAGGGGCCATGTACCTAAAAAAGAAGTCAGCACTTTATTTTATGGAATAGTGACATTTCTTTTTAAACTGCTTCGTAAACTTTCTTTTACTCCTAGGCAGGGAGATCAGGGGATGGGGAGGTCAAGCGGGTGGGGAGCAATATTAAATTTGACCTTTCCCCTTTCATTGTGGCTCTGTTTATCAAACTTAAAATTTGTTTATTGAAGTATAATTTGATACTGTTGATTTCTGTTGTACAATAAAGTGATTCAGTTATATGTATATACCTAATTTTTAAAAATACTTCTCCATTATTGTTTAACACAGGATACTGAATATGGTTCTCTGTTCTGTACAGTGAATGATGCTGTTTATCCATTCTATGACAGCATGTATCTGCTAACCCCAACTTCCCACTCCATCCCTTTACCAACCCTCTCCCCTCCAGCATCCACAAGTCTCTATGTCCCTCAGTCTGTTTCACAGATGGGATCATTTGTGTCATATTTTAGATTCCACATATAAGTAACACTATATGGTCTTTCTCTTTCCAGCTTACTTCACTTCTTTTGATAATCTCTAGTTGCATCCAAGTTGCTGCAAATGGCATTATGTCATTCTATTCATGCTGTATAGTATTCCTCTTGCATATGTAATTTCCACTAGCAAGATGCTGAAAATCACCACAATCTTGGGGGTAGAAGGTCAGTTTGATTCAGGTACATGCTAGAAAGAGCTTCCTGGGTGACCTCGCAGAAGTCACTCATTCTGACTATAAAGGGTCTGGTTTCTATTGCTTCTCAAAATTCAAGTGGAACTAGAAAAGACTACACTGGAATAAAGCTGTGTATTAAGATAAAGCCACACACAGGGACAAAGCATGTCATCTCTCTTCTCTGGTACTCTCATTGATCATTGGGCAAACAGTTTCATTCAGTAAAAAAGACAGTTCTTAAAGGACTTTTGTTTATGACAAAATATCAGAGGAGGGGAGAAAATTTACCACCAATGGAACATCGCCGAGCTACTTCCCAGAATACTAGTCCCATTGCATAGATGTCAGCACGTTTGAAGGATTCAAAGTGTTTCATATTTATGGAATCATCTAGAACTTCAGGGGCCATGTACCTAAAAAAGAAGTCAGCACTTTATTTTATGGAATAGTGACATTTCTTTTTAAACTGCTTCGTAAACTTTCTTTTACTCCTAGGCAGGGAGATCAGGGGATGGGGAGGTCAAGCGGGTGGGGAGCAATATTAAATTTGACCTTTCCCCTTTCATTGTGGCTCTGTTTATCAAACTTAAAATTTGTTTATTGAAGTATAATTTGATACTGTTGATTTCTGTTGTACAATAAAGTGATTCAGTTATATGTATATACCTAATTTTTAAAAATACTTCTCCATTATTGTTTAACACAGGATACTGAATATGGTTCTCTGTTCTGTACAGTGAATGATGCTGTTTATCCATTCTATGACAGCATGTATCTGCTAACCCCAACTTCCCACTCCATCCCTTTACCAACCCTCTCCCCTCCAGCATCCACAAGTCTCTATGTCCCTCAGTCTGTTTCACAGATGGGATCATTTGTGTCATATTTTAGATTCCACATATAAGTAACACTATATGGTCTTTCTCTTTCCAGCTTACTTCACTTCTTTTGATAATCTCTAGTTGCATCCAAGTTGCTGCAAATGGCATTATGTCATTCTATTCATGCTGTATAGTATTCCTCTTGCATACATGTATATTTCTTTAGCAGCTCATCTATTGATGGACATTTAGGTTGTTTCCCATGTCTTGGCTATTGTGAAATATGCTTCTATGAAAATATGAGTGGAATCCTTTCTGGATTAGAATTCTTTCTGGATATATGCCCAAGAGTGGGACTGCTGGGTTATATAGTAATTCTGTTTTTCATGTTCTCCATGTTGTTCTCCATGTAGGTTGTACCACCTGACATTCCCACCTACAGGAGGGCTCCTTTCCCTCTACATCCTCTCCAACATTTGTTATTTGTAGAGTTTTTTAATGATGGCCATTCTGACCAACCACTCACAGCAAGACTTCACGGCAGTTTTGATTTGCATTTCTCTAAAATTAGTGATATTGAGCATCTTTTCATGTGCCTGTTGGCCATTTGTATTTCTTCTCTCAAGAAATGTCTATTTAGGTCTCTTGCCCATTTTTGATTCTGTTGCCTTTTTTTTTTTTTAATTTTTACCTCTTTTATTGGTTATTTATTTATTTATTTTCCTCCATCTTTATTCTGTGGCCCATGTGGGCCTTCCACTGTAGTAGCCTGTCTTGTTGCAGAGCACTGGCTCTGGGCACATGCGCTCCAGAGTGCTGGCTGGTAACTGAAAACACTGGTCCAGCCACTCTGCAGCATGTAGGATCTTCTCGGGTCAGGGATCAAACCGATTCCCCTTGCACTGCAAGGTGGGCTCTTTAACCGCTGGACCACCAGGGACGCCCTGCATTGCTTGTTTTTGTGTTGAGTTGTATGGACTGTTTAATTTGAACATTAAGCCCTTGTTAGTCACATCATTTGCAAATATTTTCTCCCATTCTGTGGGTTGTCTTTTCCATTTTTTGTTGTTGTTGTTGTGCATATAGCTTTAAGTTTGATTCGGTCCCATTTGTTTATTTACTTCTATTGTCTTTTGGTGTGATCTGTGTTAGAATGTTTTGCCTATGCTCAACTTCAATGAGTTTTTGGTGTCATGTCTTATGTTTAAGTCTTGAAGCCATTTTGAGGTAATTTTTATGTATGGTGAGAGGGTGTCCTCATCATTTCCAAGTGGCTCTCCAACTTTCCCAGCACCACTTGCTGAAGAGACTATCTTTTTCCCACTGTATGCTCTTGTTCCTTTGTCAAAGAGTAGACACAGGGGTATGGGTTTATCTCTGGACTGTCTTTTCTGTTCCATTGATCCATATGAATGTTTCTGTACCAGTACCCTGCTGTTTTGATTCCCGTGTCTTTGGAGTATTGTCTGAATTCTGGGAGAGCTATGCTCCCTGCTGTTACTTTTTCTTCAGAATGGCTTTGGCAATTCTGGGTCTTATGATTCTATATAAATTGTAGGGCTGTGGTCCTCTCCAACATTTGTTATTTGTAGAGTTTTTTAATGATGGCCATTCTGACCAACCACTCACAGCAAGACTTCACGGCAGTTTTGATTTGCATTTCTCTAAAATTAGTGATATTGAGCATCTTTTCATGTGCCTGTTGGCCATTTGTATTTCTTCTCTCAAGAAATGTCTATTTAGGTCTCTTGCCCATTTTTGATTCTGTTGCCTTTTTTTTTTTTTAATTTTTACCTCTTTTATTGGTTATTTATTTATTTATTTTCCTCCATCTTTATTCTGTGGCCCATGTGGGCCTTCCACTGTAGTAGCCTGTCTTGTTGCAGAGCACTGGCTCTGGGCACATGCGCTCCAGAGTGCTGGCTGGTAACTGAAAACACTGGTCCAGCCACTCTGCAGCATGTAGGATCTTCTCGGGTCAGGGATCAAACCGATTCCCCTTGCACTGCAAGGTGGGCTCTTTAACCGCTGGACCACCAGGGACGCCCTGCATTGCTTGTTTTTGTGTTGAGTTGTATGGACTGTTTAATTTGAACATTAAGCCCTTGTTAGTCACATCATTTGCAAATATTTTCTCCCATTCTGTGGGTTGTCTTTTCCATTTTTTGTTGTTGTTGTTGTGCATATAGCTTTAAGTTTGATTCGGTCCCATTTGTTTATTTACTTCTATTGTCTTTTGGTGTGATCTGTGTTAGAATGTTTTGCCTATGCTCAACTTCAATGAGTTTTTGGTGTCATGTCTTATGTTTAAGTCTTGAAGCCATTTTGAGGTAATTTTTATGTATGGTGAGAGGGTGTCCTCATCATTTCCAAGTGGCTCTCCAACTTTCCCAGCACCACTTGCTGAAGAGACTATCTTTTTCCCACTGTATGCTCTTGTTCCTTTGTCAAAGAGTAGACACAGGGGTATGGGTTTATCTCTGGACTGTCTTTTCTGTTCCATTGATCCATATGAATGTTTCTGTACCAGTACCCTGCTGTTTTGATTCCCGTGTCTTTGGAGTATTGTCTGAATTCTGGGAGAGCTATGCTCCCTGCTGTTACTCTTTTTCTTCAGAATGGCTTTGGCAATTCTGGGTCTTATGATTCTATATAAATTGTAGGGTTACTTGATCTAGTTCTGTGACAAATGTCATGGGTAATATGATAGGGATAACATTAAATCTATAGGTTGCTTTGGGCGGTATGGGCATTTTTAAAATTTTAATTATTCCAATCCAAGACATCATTCCATTTCTTTGAATCATCTTCAATTTCCTTTGTATCCTACTACCTTGCTAAATTAATTTATCACTTCTAATAATTTTTGTGTGAATTTCTTTAGGACTTTCTCTCTCTCTCTCTAGAATCATGTCATCTGACTATAATGACAACATTTTTCCTTCCAATTTGGATACCTTTTATATCTTTTCCTCATCTGACTGCTATGGCTACAACTTACAATACTATGTTGAGTAGAAGAAGTGAGAATGGGCACCCTTGTCTTGTTCCAGATTTTAGCTTAAGGCTTTCAGTTTTTCACTGTTAAGTATTATATTGGCTGTGGGTCTGTCATAAACATCTTTTATTATGTTGAGATAGGTTCCCTCTTGTTATCCACTTTGGTAAGAGTTTATATCATAAATGGATGTTGAATTTTGTCAAATGCTTTTTCTGCATCTTTAGGTGATCATGTGATGTCTGTCTTTTGTTTATGAGGTCTATCACATTGATTTTATGTCAAATCATCCTTGTGAACTTGCAGAGAATCCCACTTGGTTGTGGTGAATGACATTTTTTGTGTCATTGTTTTTTCTTTTGGTGTGATCTGTGTTAGAATGTTTTGCCTATGCTCAACTTCAATGAGTTTTGGTGTCATGTCTTATGTTTAAGTCTTGAAGCCATTTTGAGGTAATTTTTATGTATGGTGAGAGGGTGTCCTCATCATTTCCAAGTGGCTCTCCAACTTTCCCAGCACCACTTGCTGAAGAGACTATCTTTTTCCCACTGTATGCTCTTGTTCCTTTGTCAAAGAGTAGACACAGGGGTATGGGTTTATCTCTGGACTGTCTTTTCTGTTCCATTGATCCATATGAATGTTTCTGTACCAGTACCCTGCTGTTTTGATTCCCGTGTCTTTGGAGTATTGTCTGAATTCTGGGAGAGCTATGCTCCCTGCTGTTACTCTTTTTCTTCAGAATGGCTTTGGCAATTCTGGGTCTTATGATTCTATATAAATTGTAGGGTTACTTGATCTAGTTCTGTGACAAATGTCATGGGTAATATGATAGGGATAACATTAAATCTATAGGTTGCTTTGGGCGGTATGGGCATTTTTAAAATTTTAATTATTCCAATCCAAGACATCATTCCATTTCTTTGAATCATCTTCAATTTCCTTTGTATCCTACTACCTTGCTAAATTAATTTATCACTTCTAATAATTTTTGTGTGAATTTCTTTAGGACTTTCTCTCTCTCTCTCTAGAATCATGTCATCTGACTATAATGACAACATTTTTCCTTCCAATTTGGATACCTTTTATATCTTTTCCTCATCTGACTGCTATGGCTACAACTTACAATACTATGTTGAGTAGAAGAAGTGAGAATGGGCACCCTTGTCTTGTTCCAGATTTTAGCTTAAGGCTTTCAGTTTTTCACTGTTAAGTATTATATTGGCTGTGGGTCTGTCATAAACATCTTTTATTATGTTGAGATAGGTTCCCTCTTGTTATCCACTTTGGTAAGAGTTTATATCATAAATGGATGTTGAATTTTGTCAAATGCTTTTTCTGCATCTTTAGGTGATCATGTGATGTCTGTCTTTTGTTTATGAGGTCTATCACATTGATTTTATGTCAAATCATCCTTGTGAACTTGCAGAGAATCCCACTTGGTTGTGGTGAATGACATTTTTTGTGTCATTGGATTCAGTTTGATATTTTGTTGAGAATATTTGCATCCACATTCCTTGGAGATATTGGCCTGTTTGGTTTTTGTTTGTGGTTTTTTTTTTTTTTTGGTGTCTTATTCTTTTTTGGTTTCGGTATCAGGATGATGCTGGCTTCCTAGAATGTCTATGGAAGTGTTCCCTCCAGTTTTTTTAAAAAGTTTGAGAAAGACTGACATAAATTCCTTTGTGTGTCTGGTAGAACTCACCCATGGAGCCATCTGGTCCTGGACTTTTAAAAATGTAGAGCATTTTTAAATTAGGTTGTATTTCACCTCTAGTAATTTTGGTCTGGTCAAATTATCTGGTTTTTTTTTGATTCAGTATTTGAGTGGACTGTATATTTCTAGAAAATTGTACATTTTTTCTACATTGGCTATTTTGTTATATAATTGTTCATAGTATTCCTGTATGTTGTTTTGTATTTCTGCAGTGTTATTATGTCTCCTTTTTCATTTATTTGGGTTCTCTCTCATTTCATTTTTGTAAGCTTGCCTAAGGGTTTGTCTATTATGTTTGCCCTTTCAAAGAACCAGGTCTTGGTTGTATTGATTATTTTCTATTTTTATTTCCTCTCTGATCTTTATTATTTCCTTCGTTCTGTTGACTTCAGGTTTTGTTTTTTCTCCTCTAAGTGCTAGGCTAGGCTGTTTATTTGATATATTTCTTGAGATTTTGTTTGTTTTGAGCAAGGTGTCTGTATCACTATGAACTTCCCCCTGAGAACTGCTCTTGCTGCATCACATAGATTTTTTAAAAAATATTTATCTAAGTCAGGTCTTAGCTGAAGCACATGGGATCTTTGTTGTGTAGTGTTAGTCACTCAGTCATGTCAGACTCTTAGTAACCCCATGGACCACAGCCCACCAGGCTCCTCTGTCCATGACATTTTCCAGGCGAGAATACTGGAGTGGGTTGCCATTCCCTTCTCCAGGGGATCTTCCCAACCAGGAGACTGAACCCAGGTCTCCTGCATTGGGTGCGCATCTTAGCTACTGGACCACCAGGGAAGTCCCATTCCATAGGTTTTGTATGGTTGTATTTTTACTGTCATTTGTCTCAAGGTGTTTTTAAATATCCTCTTTGATTTCATGACCCATTGGTTTTTTAGTATTCATAGCTTGTTGCTGAGTGTCCAGGTAACTTTTTTACTCATTTCTTTTTCTGTGGTTGATTTCTAGTTTTATACTATTGTGGTCAGGAAAAGTGTTTGAAATAACTTCTATACTTTAAAATTTCTTGAGGCTTGTTTTATGCCTGAATATATGATCAGTCTTAGAGAATGGTCCAGGTGCACCTGAAAAGAACGTGGTATTTTTTAATGAAATGCCCTGAAAATATCGATTGAGTGTAACTGTTCTGTGGTGCTGAGGACCTCTGTTGCCTTACTGACTTTCTGTCTGGAAGATCTGTCCATTGCTGTGAGTGGGTGTTCTCCTACTCTCTTTTCCTGTCAGTTTCTCCTCTTATGTCTGTCACCATTTATGTATTTAGGTACTCATACATTAGCTGTGTATATGCTGAGGAACACAAAGTGAATTGTGTTCCTCCTCCTAAATTGATCTTTTATCAGCATAGTTCCCTTATTTATCTTTCTTTGTGGCATTTGTTTGAAAGTGTATCTTGTCTGATATGCATACTGTGATCCACACTTTCATTTCTGTTTGTGTGAAGTCTTTTCCCATCCCATCACTTTGAATCTGTGTGTGTCCTTTGCCAATCTTTTAGGCACCTGTTGTTTTTTTTTTATTTTTAATTTGATATATTTCTTGAGATTTTGTTTGTTTTGAGCAAGGTGTCTGTATCACTATGAACTTCCCCCTGAGAACTGCTCTTGCTGCATCACATAGATTTTTTAAAAAATATTTATCTAAGTCAGGTCTTAGCTGAAGCACATGGGATCTTTGTTGTGTAGTGTTAGTCACTCAGTCATGTCAGACTCTTAGTAACCCCATGGACCACAGCCCACCAGGCTCCTCTGTCCATGACATTTTCCAGGCGAGAATACTGGAGTGGGTTGCCATTCCCTTCTCCAGGGGATCTTCCCAACCAGGAGACTGAACCCAGGTCTCCTGCATTGGGTGCGCATCTTAGCTACTGGACCACCAGGGAAGTCCCATTCCATAGGTTTTGTATGGTTGTATTTTTACTGTCATTTGTCTCAAGGTGTTTTTAAATATCCTCTTTGATTTCATGACCCATTGGTTTTTTAGTATTCATAGCTTGTTGCTGAGTGTCCAGGTAACTTTTTTACTCATTTCTTTTTCTGTGGTTGATTTCTAGTTTTATACTATTGTGGTCAGGAAAAGTGTTTGAAATAACTTCTATACTTTAAAATTTCTTGAGGCTTG
The DNA here is from genome assembly GCA_022376925.1 of Tragulus kanchil. Lineage (NCBI taxonomy): Eukaryota > Metazoa > Chordata > Mammalia > Artiodactyla > Tragulidae > Tragulus > Tragulus kanchil. The sequence continues at coordinate 43,435,525 of JAIOJX010000023.1, forward strand.
TTTTATGCCTGAATATATGATCAGTCTTAGAGAATGGTCCAGGTGCACCTGAAAAGAACGTGGTATTTTTTAATGAAATGCCCTGAAAATATCGATTGAGTGTAACTGTTCTGTGGTGCTGAGGACCTCTGTTGCCTTACTGACTTTCTGTCTGGAAGATCTGTCCATTGCTGTGAGTGGGTGTTCTCCTACTCTCTTTTCCTGTCAGTTTCTCCTCTTATGTCTGTCACCATTTATGTATTTAGGTACTCATACATTAGCTGTGTATATGCTGAGGAACACAAAGTGAATTGTGTTCCTCCTCCTAAATTGATCTTTTATCAGCATAGTTCCCTTATTTATCTTTCTTTGTGGCATTTGTTTGAAAGTGTATCTTGTCTGATATGCATACTGTGATCCACACTTTCATTTCTGTTTGTGTGAAGTCTTTTCCCATCCCATCACTTTGAATCTGTGTGTGTCCTTTGCCCTAAAATGGGCCTTTCTAGGCACTATACTGCAGGCTCTTTTTTTAATCCAGTCTGTCACTTTGTTTTTTTCTATTTGAAAAAATTTACTGAAGTATTGTTGATTACAATGTGTTAATTTCTACTGTACAACAAAGTGATGCAGTTATACATATTCTCTTCCATTCCAGCAAGATTTACTACACGACGCTGAGAGGTCTACTCTTTTTTGGAGATTACATTTTTATTGTTTTATCTAATTGTTGGGTATAGCTGATTTATAGTGTTGTGCTAGTTTCAGGCATATAGCAGCATAGCTCATTTTGCTACACACATATCTATATATCTGTTCTTTTCCAGATTCTTTTCCCATATAGGTTATCGCAAAGTACCGAGTCGAGTTTTCTGTGCTATACCATAGGCTCTTATTATCTGTTTTATATATAGTCCTGTGTGTATCCCTAATTTATCACTGCTTTCCATCTTTCCCCTTTAGTAACCATCAGATTGTTTTCTAAGGCTGTGAGTCTGTTTCATAAGTTCATTAGTGTCATTTTTTAGATTGCACATATTGTGATCTGCTATGTGTCTTTGACTTAGTTCACTTAGTATGACAATCTCTAGGTCCATTTGCATTGCTGCAAATGCATTCTTTTTTAATGAGTAATATATCCCATCATGTATTGTGTGTATGTATATATACACACATATATACACACCATATCTTCCCCATCCATTCATCTGTCAGTGGACATTTAGATTGCTTCCATGTCTTGTCTACTGTAAATAGTGCTGCAGTAAACATTGGGGTGCATGTATCTTTTCAAATTAGTTTTCTCCAGATAGATGCAAGAGTGGGATTTGCTAGATCATATGATAGTGTCGTTTTTAGTTTTTTAAGGAACCTCCATTCTGTTCTCTATTTTCCTTTCTACCAATAGTTTAGGAGAGTTCCCTTATTTGTACAGACAGGTGTAAGGTGATACTTCGCTGTAGTTTTGATTTGCACTTCTCTAATTAGTAATGTTGAGCACCTTTTCTAGTGCTTTTTAGCCACCTGTATGTCTGAAGAATTGTCCATTTAGATCTTCTTCCCATTTTTTGATTGGGTTGTGGGGGTGGTGATTTTAATATTGAGGCACACAATGTGGGGGAATAATCCCTCGTTAGTTATTTCATTTGCAAATACTTTCTGGCATTCTGTGGTTGTCTTTTCATTTTGTGCATGGTTTCCTTTGCTGTGCAAATGCTTGCCACTGTCTTTTGACTAGCACATCTAGCCCACTGACATTTAAACTAACTATTGATAGATTACCTATGTATTTCCATTTTAAACCTTGTTTTCCCATTGATTTTATGTTTCCTCTTTGTCCCTTTCTATGCTTTTCCTTTCTTGGTTTGATGATTTTGTCCTTTTTGGTTTTTGTGGATGTACTGTATGTTTTTGATTTGTGGTTACTCTATTTTTCAAATACATTAATCCTGTCCTTTATCTACTTGCCTTAGACTGGTAGTCATCGAGGCTCATACACATCTAGGGAATGAAAGAAAAAAGAACTACATTTTCTTTCTCTCCTCCTCCATATTCTGTGATTTTTGTCCTCTTTTACATCCTCATGTTGATCCTTTTTCATTATGGTTATCACTTTCACAGAATTTTTAATCCATGTACTGGTTTATTTCTGTCATTTGTTTTCCAATTGTGATTTTCTCTTCCCTATAGATTCTTACTCCTTTTCTATTTAGAGAAGACCTTTCAATATTTACTTCAGGACAAGTTTAGTACTACTGCTGTATTCTTTCAGTTCGTTTCTGAGAAATCCTTCATTTCTCCCTTCCATTCTAAATGATCACCTTACTGGGTAGAGGATCCTAGGTTGCAGATTTTTCCTTTTTAGGACTTTGAATATATCCCTTCTAACCTGCAACATTTCTGTAGCGAAGTCAAGTGATAACCTTATGGGGCCCTTGTAATAAACTTTATCTTGCTGCCTTTGAATCCCCTCTTTAACTTCTGGTATTTTTATTATATATAACAAGTCTTCATGTAGGTCTGTTTGAGTTTATCTTGTTTAGAACCCTCTGTGCTTCCTGTCCCTGAATATGTGTTTCCTTCTTTAGGTTTGGGAAGCTTCTAATTCCTTTTCTACAGTACTCTGCATTTCTGTTGATAACCTTTTTTACTCCCCTCAGTATTTTTAGTTTCCTTTTTGAAACCAGTGTCTACTAACTGAAGAGGTATGTTTCACTGCTCTTTCAAGAGAATTCTCTTGGCTTTTAACAGGGAGTGGTTCCTCTGCTTCTTCAGTGTAACTTTCTCCTAAACTCACAGAAGAGAAATATATCTATGGTGAACTTTGAGGATTATTTATAGGTGGAGCCTTTTTGATTAGGGGGGCGTTTCGATACGGGGACGTGCTGCCTCTTTCCTCAGCATGTGCTGGTCATTAGCCCCTCGACAAAGGGCTACGCAAATGATGTCTGTATGTTTTCCTGATTTGTGGTTTTTGATGATTTTGTCCTTTTTGGTTTTGTGGATGTACTGTATGTTTTTGATTTGTGGTTACTCTATTTTTCAAATACATTAATCCTGTCCTTTATCTACTTGCCTTAGACTGGTAGTCATCGAGGCTCATACACATCTAGGGAATGAAAGAAAAAAGAACTACATTTTCTTTCTCTCCTCCTCCATATTCTGTGATTTTTGTCCTCTTTTACATCCTCATGTTGATCCTTTTTCATTATGGTTATCACTTTCACAGAATTTTTAATCCATGTACTGGTTTATTTCTGTCATTTGTTTTCCAATTGTGATTTTCTCTTCCCTATAGATTCTTACTCCTTTTCTATTTAGAGAAGACCTTTCAATATTTACTTCAGGACAAGTTTAGTACTACTGCTGTATTCTTTCAGTTCGTTTCTGAGAAATCCTTCATTTCTCCCTTCCATTCTAAATGATCACCTTACTGGGTAGAGGATCCTAGGTTGCAGATTTTTCCTTTTTAGGACTTTGAATATATCCCTTCTAACCTGCAACATTTCTGTAGCGAAGTCAAGTGATAACCTTATGGGGCCCTTGTAATAAACTTTATCTTGCTGCCTTTGAATCCCCTCTTTAACTTCTGGTATTTTTATTATATATAACAAGTCTTCATGTAGGTCTGTTTGAGTTTATCTTGTTTAGAACCCTCTGTGCTTCCTGTCCCTGAATATGTGTTTCCTTCTTTAGGTTTGGGAAGCTTCTAATTCCTTTTCTACAGTACTCTGCATTTCTGTTGATAACCTTTTTTACTCCCCTCAGTATTTTTAGTTTCCTTTTTGAAACCAGTGTCTACTAACTGAAGAGGTATGTTTCACTGCTCTTTCAAGAGAATTCTCTTGGCTTTTAACAGGGAGTGGTTCCTCTGCTTCTTCAGTGTAACTTTCTCCTAAACTCACAGAAGAGAAATATATCTATGGTGAACTTTGAGGATTATTTATAGGTGGGAGCGTCCCTATGTACTTTGTGTGAGTTTGGTATTTTTGGTGTGAGGGCTGTTTCAATACGGGTACCTGCTGCCTCTTTCCTCAGCATGTGCTGGTCATTAGCCCCTCGACAAAAGGCTACGCAAATGAGGCGACTGCTGCCTGGTTCTGGGGTTTTGGGCAGTGGTGGCAGCTCCCCATGCACCCCCAGAGCACACGACAGGAACAGAGGCAGCTCATGGTGGGGAAAAGGGATCTCTGTACTGGTAGGTCCCACCCTTCCCTTATGATCTTTGTTTCCAATGACCCAAATTAGAACCGACTCTCCTAGGTGTCCTAATGTACACCAACCAGTCTAGAAGTCTTCTTACTAAAACAGGGTAAAAAGAAAGACGAGGACATACTCCAGGGAACAAAATAGATAGAAGTGAATGCCAGTCTTCTTACTGATACCATATGGCACAGTTCTGAGGTTTCAAAAATCCTAAGGTGACAGAGTAGGACTCAAAAAGACCTGCAGCAACCACTGCCTGGAATCCTGAATAAAGAGATCTGAGAGTCCCCATGGAATCTATAAATCATAAATAGAGCTGAGACAGACTATAAAGCAAAGCCCTTTGGGTCAGAACTGCCCAGGTTCAAATCTCAGCTCTTCAGCTGATCATACATGAGGTTGGTTGGCCCCACTGCTTAACCTTCACAAGGTGGTTTCCTTATTTGTGAATTTGAAGGTAGTGACTGCTTACTACTTAGGTTCTTTGAGTACTCACAGATTCAACATTTACAGAGGACCTACTATGTGCTGGGCACTGTTATGGATGCTGGGAATACAAGGCTGCTCTCAAGCAGCTTATGATACAATGGCATATATAGACAAACAGTTATGATGTTCTCACTGGTCCAAGTTTAGCATGCAATGTGGGTGCCTCTGAGAAAAGAAAAACTGGGTACAGGTTAGGGACACAAGAGGGGAAAGAAAGTATGCTCTAGGACAGAGGTCCCCAACCTACAGCCCACAAATTGGTGCCTCCTGTCAGATCAGCAGTAGCATTCTAGATTAGAAAATAAAGCGCATAATGTGCTTGAATCATCCCCAAACCATCCTCCCCACCCCCAGTCTGTGGAAAAATCAATCCCTGGTGCCAAAAAGGTTGGGGACTGCTGCTCTAGAATACAGCACTTGTAAACGTTTGAAAAGAGAAAGACATATTTTCTGTAAATGAAAATATGAGAACAGCTTCAACACAACATTTGGAGAGAGCATTAATTGATAGAATATACATAAAGACCCATTAAAATGACTGGCACACAGTAGGTACCCCAGAAACATTAACTAGACTTAATGACAATGTAACTAGTGGTGATATTTTCTGGAAAGCCCACTTTTAAGCAGCAGTCACCTTTGTAAGTCAGGTAACTGTGGTTTCAGAGCAAGACAATGAGATCTACCTGTGAGCAGTCCAACAGAGTACAAGGTTGAGTTTTAGATAAATTATGTATCAAAAATGAGAAGGAAAAGCAGTCAATTTCAGAACACAGTAATCACTGTGTGATAAGTATACCTTTTTGTTCCCACTCTGTGGTTTGGAGCAATGTCAATCGTATCTGTGGCCGAATCATGTCTTACTGCCAATCCCAAGTCTGCAATACAGCAAGTTCCATTCTTCTTTACCAAGATATTCTTTGATTTCAAATCTCTGTGGGCAATGGCTGGTTTTCCTAAAGAAAAAGAAAGTTAAACATGCTTGTTTAAAGGGTAATACCAAACCATAAATCTCACCTTGAGGTTCAAAAGCCTCTCCTCCCATCCCAGTGTCAAAGCATTTCAGTGCCATTACCACAATACCTGGGCACCTACTAAACCACCTTAAGTGAATCATTACACAAAAAGTTGATTGTTACATTTCTTCAAAGAAAATAGATGATGCTCAAAAAATATAGACATTCAAAACCCCAGCGGTACGGGGGTTAAAGATATTGGTTTGTTGATATCCTATGAATTTTTTTTTAAACAGGACTCCTAGGTACTAACAAACACTGCAATCGAAGAATCCAGATCACTTCCTTTGCCTATCAACTGGAATATATTCATGAAATGTATAATATGTTTAATACTAACTATTGGAAAAGGTGCTATTAAAAATAATTACAATGTGGAAAACTTGAAACAGTCAGAGGCTGCTGGTGGGAATATACAATGAAATAGTACAAGCACTTTGAAAAGAAAAAAAAAAGTCTGGCAACTTCACAAATAATTAGTTACTACCTGTTCCAGTAACTCTCTCCAGGTATATAGCCAAGATAGTGGAAACATGTCCACACTAAATTTGTACACCAGTGTTCATGGTGGCATTATTCATAATAACCCAAGGTGGAAACAACCCAAATGTCTATCACTAATGAATGGATACCCAAAATGTGGCCTGTCCATGCAATTAAGTATCACTTGGCCATAAAGGGGAATGAATTTCTGATGATGTTGCAACATGGATTAACCTTGAAAATACACTAAGAAGCCAATCATAAAAAACCACATATTGTAAGATTCCATAAATATGCTATGTCCAGAATAAGCAAATCTATAGATGGTCACAAAGAGTCAGATATGACTTAGTGATTGAACAAAAACAACAGATGGAAAGTAGACTATGAGGTTTCCTAGGGCTAAAGAGTTTGGAGGGAAATGGGGAGTGACTGGTAAGAACTACAAGAATCTTTTGAACTGATGAAAATACTCTGAAATTGATGTGGTGATAACTAAACAACACTGATTTCTCTAAAAACCACTGACTTGTATACCAAATGGGTAAATTGTATAGTATGTGAATTTTAACTCAATTTGCTATTGTTATTTAGTTACTAAGTTGTGTCTGACTCTTTGTGACCCTGGAGACTACAGTACACCAGGCTGCCCTGTCCTCCACTATCTCCTGGCAAATTCATGTCTATTGAGTTGGTAATACTAGGTAACCATCTCATCTTCTGCCATCCCCTTTCTTATTTTGCCTTTAGTCTTTCCCAGCATCAGAATCTTTTCCAATGGGGCTTCCCCTGGTGGTCCAGTGGGTAAAGACACCGCCTTGCAGTGCAAGGGGCGCCGGTTCAATCCCTGGCCTGGGAAGATCCCACGTGCCGCGGAGCAGCTGGACCGATGTGTCCGATAATCGAGCCAGAGCTCTGGCGCACATGCGCCCAGAGCCGGTGCTCTGCGGCGACAGTGGCCACCGCGATGGGAGGCCCACAGGAGCTAAAGAACAACAGACAGATGAAAATGGAGAAATGAAAGAACAGTGGAAGTGGCCCGCTGATCCCCCTCCCTCCCCCCCCCACCCTCCAAAAGATAAATAAAAATCTTCCAGTGAGTCAGCTCTTTGTATCATGTCTGGCTTATTGTGATCATCTGTAGATTTGCTTATTCTGGACATAGCATATTTATGGAATTGGAGCCTCAATGTGAGTCCTTTCAATGAATATTCAAGGTATGATTTCCTTTAGGATTGACTGGTTTGATCTCCTTGCACTACCAGGGGCTCTCAAGAGTCTTCTGCACCACAGTTTGAAAGCATCAGTTGTTTGTCACTCAGCTTTCTTAATGGTCCAACTCTCACATCTGTACATGACTATTGGAAAAGTTGTAGCTTTAACTTATATGAACTTCTGTTGGAAAAATAAATTTCTGCTTTTTAATATGCTCTCTAGGTTTGGCATAGCTTTCCCTCCAAGAAGCTAGGGTCTTAATTTCATGGCTGTAGTCACCATACACAGTGATTTTGGAGCCCAAGAAGAGAAAATCTGTCACTGCTTCCACTTCTCCCCCATCTATTTGCCATAAAGTGATGGGACCAGATGCCATGGTCTTAGTTTTTTGAATGTTGAGTTTTGAGTCAGCTTTTTCACTCTCCGCTTTCACCCTCATCAAAAGGCTCTTTAGTTGCTCTGCATTTTCTGCCATTAGAGTGGTGTCATCTGCATATCTGAGGTTATTGATATTTACTCTGGCTATCTTGATGGCAGCTTGGGATTCACCCAGCCCAGTACTTCACGTGATGTACTCTGCATAGAATTTAAATAAGCAGGGTAACAATATACAGCCTTGTACTCCTTTCCCAATTTTGAACTAGTCCGTTGTTCTATGTCAGGTTCTAACTGTTGCTTTTTGAACCACATACAGGTTTCTCAGGAGACAGGTAAGGTGTTCTGGTATTCAAGTCTCTTTTAAGATTTCCCACAGTTTACTGCGTGTGATACAATATGGGAATTATAACGTTATTATAATCAAAGTTTACAAAGATGGGGCTGGCTGAGATAGTAAAACAGCATTTGTGATGTGTGTAGTAAACCTGGGAATGGGGGAGCCACCAAGTAGCAAGTGGATAGTCACTACAGCAGAGAGTATACTGGCATCTGATACATGGCACAGAAAGCAGAGCATAAAAAATGCCATAACTAAAACTCAGTTTTATAGTTTATATACTGTTTCAATTCAGTCTCCTTATCCTAGGGTCAAATACAATTATCAGATGGTCAGATAACCAAAAATGTTTAAATGAATATTCAAGGTATGATTTCCTTTAGGATTGACTGGTTTGATCTCCTTGCACTACCAGGGGCTCTCAAGAGTCTTCTGCACCACAGTTTGAAAGCATCAGTTGTTTGTCACTCAGCTTTCTTAATGGTCCAACTCTCACATCTGTACATGACTATTGGAAAAGTTGTAGCTTTAACTTATATGAACTTCTGTTGGAAAAATAAATTTCTGCTTTTTAATATGCTCTCTAGGTTTGGCATAGCTTTCCCTCCAAGAAGCTAGGGTCTTAATTTCATGGCTGTAGTCACCATACACAGTGATTTTGGAGCCCAAGAAGAGAAAATCTGTCACTGCTTCCACTTTTTCCCCTTCTATTTGCCATGAAGTGATGGGACCAGATGCCATGGTCTTAGTTTTTTGAATGTTGAGTTTTGAGTCAGCTTTTTCACTCTCCGCTTTCACCCTCATCAAAAGGCTCTTTAGTTGCTCTGCATTTTCTGCCATTAGAGTGGTGTCATCTGCATATCTGAGGTTATTGATATTTACTCTGGCTATCTTGATGGCAGCTTGGGATTCACCCAGCCCAGTACTTCACGTGATGTACTCTGCATAGAATTTAAATAAGCAGGGTAACAATATACAGCCTTGTACTCCTTTCCCAATTTTGAACTAGTCCGTTGTTCTATGTCAGGTTCTAACTGTTGCTTTTGAACCACATACAGGTTTCTCAGGAGACAGGTAAGGTGTTCTGGTATTCAAGTCTCTTTTAAGATTTCCCACAGTTTACTGCGTGTGATACAATATGGGAATTATAACGTTATTATAATCAAAGTTTACAAAGATGGGGCTGGCTGAGATAGTAAAACAGCATTTGTGATGTGTGTAGTAAACCTGGGAATGGGGGAGCCACCAAGTAGCAAGTGGATAGTCACTACAGCAGAGAGTATACTGGCATCTGATACATGGCACAGAAAGCAGAGCATAAAAAATGCCATAACTAAAACTCAGTTTTATAGTTTATATACTGTTTCAATTCAGTCTCCTTATCCTAGGGTCAAATACAATTATCAGATGGTCAGATAACCATTTATGTAAAATGTTGCATGCTTACAAAGCATTTTCACATTTTGTTTGGCACTATAAATTCCAAAATCAAGATCCTAAAAAAAATCAGACTATAACACTACTTTTAAGAACTTACCAAAATATCAGTATTGTTATAATGACGAGAGAATCTCTAAACAAATTCCTAGATTCCAAACTCCACCTTAAGATTTTCAGCAGAGGGCCTCCCTAGTGGTCCAGCGGGTAAGGACACCGCCCTGCAGTACAAGGGGCGCCAGTTTGATCCCTGGCCTGGGAAGATCCCACGTGCCACGGAGCAGCTGGACCGATGTGTCCAATTACCGAGCTGGAGCTCTGGGGCGCATGCGCCCAGAGCCGGTGCTCTGCGACAACAGAGGCCACAGCGATGGGAGGCCCACAAGGGCCAAAGAACAAAAGATGGATGAAAATAGAGAAATGAAAGACCAATAGAAGTGGCCCCCCCACACCCCTCCGTCCCCACCCGCGCCACAGGAAAAGAAAGAAGATTTTCAGCAGAAAAGTAAAATATTCTCATATACTCATTTTAAACATCTCCACTTCGGCTGACTTTTCTGAACAGACATTAGACCCATAGGAATTTAAAGCTTAAATAACAGGATTGATTTGAGTTACCTTGGGTACCAACTATCTCCATGTGAAGATGGGCAAGTCCACTTGCTGTGGACAGAGCAAGTTTTATCATTCCTTCCACAGTAACTGTGTATCTGTTCAAATAATCAAAAAGGGATCCATGCTCATGATAATCTGACACCAACCAGAGCTGAGTCCATGTACCATTGTCTGCCAAGTAGAATAACAAAATTTCAGAGGGGTTGTACAACATTTATGGCTTATTTATTCAAACGTTATTACTTTTTACTTTCAGTCGTGAATCACACATGTAATTTACATTGGTACCTTAAATGTGTATATATTTCTTTCATATTCTCTTGGATTGTCAGTTTTCTTACATGTTTATGTTTATACCCTTTTAGGATCCTTAAAGTAAAATTCCCTATTATTGAGATGTGGCAAAGATAACTAATCCATTCCAGAGACGAAGATGGTGACCTTGAGTCCACATAAACAGTACCGGGGCTGGGGCTCTAACACCGAGAAGAATGCCTGGTTCAGGTGAGGTGCTTGGTGATTTTTTTCTGCAAGGAAAGAGGAAGAGAAATACCTGGAACCTAGTGCAGCCACAGTGGGAACAGACTATTATGGGAGAAACTGATAGCTTAAATGAGAAATATAGGCTTTAGTGACAAACTGTATATACAGTCCACAGGTAAGATTATTATAATTCCAAGGTTTCCATCTTAGAAAAATATAAAAACAGTAGTATCATTGACACATGGGGAAACTGAGATAGGAACTAAAAATGTCAGGAGGCTTAAAGGCTGGGACTGAATTTTCAACCTCAACAACTAGGAATGTGCATTTTTTCCCAAAATTGATTTGTAAGCCAACACATGAATTGAAAATGTATTTTCCCATGGGCATCATGGTAAAGGTTCTGGCTGGTTCACAAAAGCCTATCTAACCTACAGGTAGATGGAAAATCATATATTTCACAAAATCATGACAGCAAAAAGTGTTACAACAATACGAGGAGGCAGGACAATTCAGTAAAAGATGCCCACTTGGAGTCACCCCCACCTGGGCTGGATCCAGGGCCTGGTTATTACTGTGACCTAGACAAGTTTCTTAACAAATGAGCCTTTGTTTCTTCTTTTACACTACAAGAATACCTTATTTTGCAATAGGACCACTAAAGATTTCAAAAAAAAATTTTTGAGGTTTTGGTAAATTCTGACACCAACCAGAGCTGAGTCCATGTACCATTGTCTGCCAAGTAGAATAACAAAATTTCAGAGGGGTTGTACAACATTTATGGCTTATTTATTCAAACGTTATTACTTTTTACTTTCAGTCGTGAATCACACATGTAATTTACATTGGTACCTTAAATGTGTATATATTTCTTTCATATTCTCTTGGATTGTCAGTTTTCTTACATGTTTATGTTTATACCCTTTTAGGATCCTTAAAGTAAAATTCCCTATTATTGAGATGTGGCAAAGATAACTAATCCATTCCAGAGACGAAGATGGTGACCTTGAGTCCACATAAACAGTACCGGGGCTGGGGCTCTAACACCGAGAAGAATGCCTGGTTCAGGTGAGGTGCTTGGTGATTTTTTTCTGCAAGGAAAGAGGAAGAGAAATACCTGGAACCTAGTGCAGCCACAGTGGGAACAGACTATTATGGGAGAAACTGATAGCTTAAATGAGAAATATAGGCTTTAGTGACAAACTGTATATACAGTCCACAGGTAAGATTATTATAATTCCAAGGTTTCCATCTTAGAAAAATATAAAAACAGTAGTATCATTGACACATGGGGAAACTGAGATAGGAACTAAAAATGTCAGGAGGCTTAAAGGCTGGGACTGAATTTTCAACCTCAACAACTAGGAATGTGCATTTTTCCAAAGTTGATTTGTAAGCCAACACATGAATTGAAAATGTATTTTCCCATGGGCATCATGGTAAAGGTTCTGGCTGGTTCACAAAAGCCTATCTAACCTACAGGTAGATGGAAAATCATATATTTCACAAAATCATGACAGCAAAAAGTGTTACAACAATACGAGGAGGCAGGACAATTCAGTAAAAGATGCCCACTTGGAGTCACCCCCACCTGGGCTGGATCCAGGGCCTGGTTATTACTGTGACCTAGACAAGTTTCTTAACAAATGAGCCTTTGTTTCTTCTTTTACACTACAAGAATACCTTATTTTGCAATAGGACCACTAAAGATTTTAAAAATAATAGATTTTTAAAAAGGGTTTAGCATGCCACATAAGAACTAAAATGTTCTATTTCCTTCCCTATTATAAAAGAACTCAAAATGTCATAAAGTAATTTCTATATTTTGAAGGTTGTTACTTAGAAAGCAACTCTGATTAGAAGAGATTAAGGAATACAATGTTTTCGGGAGATTCTAGAGATGTCTTGAGTATTTTTGAAAGGATTTAAGTATTTATGAGCAAGTTTATAAAGAGCTAATATCATGAACTGTTCTGTTCAAACTTACACCTTTTCTTTTCCTTGATACAGGTATATCACAAGCTCTCTCTGCATGCTTATTAACCATACCTGAATCCTAGAAGGCTCACAAATACAAGAAATAAACAGGAACACAGCAAAATGGAAGAATGGGAGATTTTCTGATGTAATGACGAGAGGTAGAAGGAAGAAGGATATGCTAGAGGCCATGCCCACATAAAGGGCTGTCTCAGGTGGACTATACTACATTAGTAGGAGAAAGATAAAGACATAGGGGCTGGTGCAGGACCTAGCCCCCTCTACCAACCCCCCCATTTGAAAAAAGGAAGAGGAAAGGAGGGTAGTAGGGAAGAGCCAGTGGGGCCGCCACTTCCCACGGTGACCACTAGGTGACAGCACCAGCTTGGCTGCTGTGTGAGCTGAGGAGGCACAGCCGCAGGAGCACTGTGTGTCAGAGGTAACAAGCCTGAAGCACTCTGGGCCTGGGTGAGAACCTCAAACTACAGTCACCACTTCACTGAGTTTGAAACCAAAAATGTGGGTTAGTTCTTTAAGGCAGAAATTAGTATTTGTAGAAAGGTTCCTGGTTTCACAAAAGCCTATCTAACCTACAGGTAGATGGAAAATCATATATTTCACAAAATCATGACAGCAAAAAGTGTTACAACAATACGAGGAGGCAGGACAATTCAGTAAAAGATGCCCACTTGGAGTCACCCCCACCTGGGCTGGATCCAGGGCCTGGTTATTACTGTGACCTAGACAAGTTTCTTAACAAATGAGCCTTTGTTTCTTCTTTTACACTACAAGAATACCTTATTTTGCAATAGGACCACTAAAGATTTTAAAAATAATAGATTTTTAAAAAGGGTTTAGCATGCCACATAAGAACTAAAATGTTCTATTTCCTTCCCTATTATAAAAGAACTCAAAATGTCATAAAGTAATTTCTATATTTTGAAGGTTGTTACTTAGAAAGCAACTCTGATTAGAAGAGATTAAGGAATACAATGTTTTCGGGAGATTCTAGAGATGTCTTGAGTATTTTTGAAAGGATTTAAGTATTTATGAGCAAGTTTATAAAGAGCTAATATCATGAACTGTTCTGTTCAAACTTACACCTTTTCTTTTCCTTGATACAGGTATATCACAAGCTCTCTCTGCATGCTTATTAACCATACCTGAATCCTAGAAGGCTCACAAATACAAGAAATAAACAGGAACACAGCAAAATGGAAGAATGGGAGATTTTCTGATGTAATGACGAGAGGTAGAAGGAAGAAGGATATGCTAGAGGCCATGCCCACATAAAGGGCTGTCTCAGGTGGACTATACTACATTAGTAGGAGAAAGATAAAGACATAGGGGGCTGGTGCAGGACCTAGCCCCCTCTACCAACCCCCCCATTTGAAAAAAGGAAGAGGAAAGGAGGGTAGTAGGGAAGAGCCAGTGGGGCCGCCACTTCCCACGGTGACCACTAGGTGACAGCACCAGCTTGGCTGCTGTGTGAGCTGAGGAGGCACAGCCGCAGGAGCACTGTGTGTCAGAGGTAACAAGCCTGAAGCACTCTGGGCCTGGGTGAGAACCTCAAACTACAGTCACCACTTCACTGAGTTTGAAACCAAAAATGTGGGTTAGTTCTTTAAGGCAGAAATTAGTATTTGTAGAATTAGAGTCTTCACATGAATTAATAGGTGTTTTTGTTTTCTCAAACCCTTCTTAAGAAATAAAGTCCAGAGTCACATAATACATATTAAAGATTGTTTTAAGTATTGGGGATGAAGCAACATGGTGTCTAAGACAGAAGAAAATGAAAACTAAGGACCTGGTTAGACTATGAGCACTGGTTTTGTTTGGTTTGGTTTTAAATTAAGTAATACCAAATCGGTAGTATCTCCTGATAAGAGCCACTTACCTCCATCATCATCCCTAGGTCACAAGAAGTAGATAATCACACATTTATGCTTCCTGATGTGGTGCAACAGAAAGGATACAGTGTATAGAAAGCGTCTAGTCTTTTCAGTCAAGAAACCAATAAAATAATCAGATTCGGTCTCTTAATTATACAAGGATCAAGTTCAGAGATGATGTAAGATTTCAGTTAACAAATTTATATTATGATAAACTCTATAGGACAAACAGTCCAGTTTCTTCAACAAATAAACTTCAAAAAGTGGGGAGACAAAAGGGAACCCTGATGTTTTTGAGGGATTTAAGATAAACATCAACCAAATGCAGTGGATCCTAAAGTGAGTAACCAGTAAGTAGAAGTGAGAAATTGACTAGATATTTGGTGGCATCTTTTAAATGGACAATGATTCCCCATAGTGTAAAGATACAAACTGAAACATTCATAGATGAAAAGATATATTACCAGGATTAGCTTCAAATAATTCACTGGGTAATATTGACTAGATATTTGGTAGTACTACATTAGTAGGAGAAAGATAAAGACATAGGGGGCTGGTGCAGGACCTAGCCCCCTCTACCAACCCCCCCATTTGAAAAAAGGAAGAGGAAAGGAGGGTAGTAGGGAAGAGCCAGTGGGGCCGCCACTTCCCACGGTGACCACTAGGTGACAGCACCAGCTTGGCTGCTGTGTGAGCTGAGGAGGCACAGCCGCAGGAGCACTGTGTGTCAGAGGTAACAAGCCTGAAGCACTCTGGGCCTGGGTGAGAACCTCAAACTACAGTCACCACTTCACTGAGTTTGAAACCAAAAATGTGGGTTAGTTCTTTAAGGCAGAAATTAGTATTTGTAGAATTAGAGTCTTCACATGAATTAATAGGTGTTTTTGTTTTCTCAAACCCTTCTTAAGAAATAAAGTCCAGAGTCACATAATACATATTAAAGATTGTTTTAAGTATTGGGGATGAAGCAACATGGTGTCTAAGACAGAAGAAAATGAAAACTAAGGACCTGGTTAGACTATGAGCACTGGTTTTGTTTGGTTTGGTTTTAAATTAAGTAATACCAAATCGGTAGTATCTCCTGATAAGAGCCACTTACCTCCATCATCATCCCTAGGTCACAAGAAGTAGATAATCACACATTTATGCTTCCTGATGTGGTGCAACAGAAAGGATACAGTGTATAGAAAGCGTCTAGTCTTTTCAGTCAAGAAACCAATAAAATAATCAGATTCGGTCTCTTAATTATACAAGGATCAAGTTCAGAGATGATGTAAGATTTCAGTTAACAAATTTATATTATGATAAACTCTATAGGACAAACAGTCCAGTTTCTTCAACAAATAAACTTCAAAAAGTGGGGAGACAAAAGGGAACCCTGATGTTTTTGAGGGATTTAAGATAAACATCAACCAAATGCAGTGGATCCTAAAGTGAGTAACCAGTAAGTAGAAGTGAGAAATTGACTAGATATTTGGTGGCATCTTTTAAATGGACAATGATTCCCCATAGTGTAAAGATACAAACTGAAACATTCATAGATGAAAAGATATATTACCAGGATTAGCTTCAAATAATTCACTGGGTATAATAGGTGGAATCAGAGCTCAAATATGATTGGTAATGAGCTGATAATTGTTAAAGCTGGGTGATGGGAATCTGTTATCATCTCTACTTATCTGGAAATTTTCTAATAGAAATTAGTTATAGATTATAACTTCTACAAATAAAAATTTAAAATGTTTGTTGTAAATAAATTTGAAAATATAGAGAGAAACAAAAGGAACAATCAAAATCACCTATGAACACCAACTATATTTTGAAGAAATATTGTTGAAGAAAATGGGAAGGAAGAAGAATTAAACCGATTATTATGGTTATGGCCTTTAAAAATATAGGAATGCTGGGAAATATATTTGATTCATGGTGGGTATCATTAAGAGTTTAATACAAGTCTCTGGCAAAAGCTATAAAGGTAATAAGGACTGTGGGCACTGTTACAATAACTGAAGCCAAGAAAGTAAATGAATCTGAAGTCACTTTCCAGTCACCTCTCCTCCTAACTGTCCACTGACACAGCTTCCTCACTTGCTTTAGCATCTGATCTGACTCCTGGCCTCAATCACTTGTAGTACCACAGGCAAGAAAGGGAAACGTGGTTTCGGAGAAACAGTTTCTCTATTTAAGTGAGTTTACCTGAAGATTCATCTTTACTTAGTCCTTAGAAATTTAAACACAATACATTTGAGAAGTTATTCTCAAGGTCATTAGGAAATATTTATGAATTTTTTCTGTTATGACTATAGTCAATAACTAACTTCCCAGAACCAAAGAAAAGCACATAGCTTTGTTTTTTTAAATAGCTCTTTACATTTAATAAAGCAATTAGAGGTTTAGGAACATGTTTAGTCTACAGTCAAGAAAATCTTTAGAAGTACCTATTTCTAAAGACTTCTAATACATTCTGTTTAACAGGTCTAATCAATACGACAAACAGCTATTTCTCGCCATATATGACAAGAGTCTTATTTGTGGAAAGAATTAAATGTATTGTTATACTCAAAGGAGAAGCAAATGTTACTGACCTTTATTGTCTGCCGCTATAAATCCCAAGATGTTTTCGTGACGTAACATGACAGTCTGATAAATCTCTGCCTCACGGAACCATGAACGTTCTTCTCTAGAGGAAAATATTTTAACAGCAACCTCTTCTCCTCTCCATTTTCCTCGCCAAACTTCTCCAAAACGACCTTTGCCAATACTTTCTTGTAAGACAATAGTTCTTGCAATTGTTCTCTGAACAAGCAATGGTAAACCTAAGGATAAAATAAACGGTATTCAAAACAAACAATATCGGTAGGTGTTTCTAGCCTACAATAGATGTTAAAGAATGACCCAGAAAGGTTTAGTAACTTACTATCTCACTGAGGAAATACAGCATAAATTTGCAAAAGCAATTAATTCATGATAGGAAAATAATAAAAGGATCCATAAACTCCTGCCTAAAGAATCAAGGTAGGCTTTAAATGAACTTAGACTATCCTTTATAGAAGGGAGAGGACCAAAGAAGACTATCCTTTATAGAAGGGAGAGGACCAAAGAAGAAAAGGAGGTATTTAGAGAGGCAAGCAAAGTAGAAGGAAGAAAATGGATTAATGCATGTTTATGGAACCAGCTTAGATAAACAGACAGGGACATAAGCAGTAAAACAGCAGAACAGAGAGGCTGCATCAGAAGGTGAGGAGCACAGAATGCCAAGCTCAAGACAGCCAACGAGAGCGTCAGGGGAAAGAGGAACTAGTAAACACTGCTGGAAAGGGGCCATGAATGGCAAGAAATTATTTAAGAAGCTCATTTCAGAAAGATGAGTCTAAAAAACAGCTTTAAGAATTGGGGGGAGGGCTTCCCCTGGTGGTCCAGTGGGTAAGGACACCGCCTTGCAGTGCAAGGGGCGCTGGTTCGATCCTTGGCCTGGGAAGATCCCACGTGCCGCGGAGCGGCTGAACCGATGTGTCCAATCACCGAGCCGGAGCTCTGGAGCGCATGCGGCCAGAGCCAGCGCTCTGTGACGACAGACGGCACCGCTATGGGAGGCCCACAGGAGCTAAAGAACAAAGATAGATGAAAATAGAGAAATGAAAGACCAATAGAAGTGGCCCGCCCGCTCCCCTCCCTCCCCAACCCCCGCCCAAAATAAATAAATAAATAAATCTTAAAAAAAAAAAAAAGAATTGGGGGGAGAAAAGTCTGTGAACGGAAGAAACAGAAGTAAATTCTGATCTTTTTTTTTTTGGTAGAGGTGGGGTGGGGAGGGAGGGGAGCAGGCGGGCCACTTCTATTGGTCTTTCATGGTCTTTCATTTGTCCATTTTCATCCATCTTTGTTCTTTGGCCCATGTGGGCCTCCCATCGCGGTGGCCTCTGTTGTCGCAGAGCACTGGCTCTGGGCGCATGCACTCCAGAGCTCCAGCTCGGTAATTGAACACATCAGTCCAGCCGCTCCACCGCACATGGAATCTTCCCAGGCCAGGGATCGAACTGGCGCCCCTTGTACTGCAGGGCGGTGTCCTTACCCACTGGACCACGAGCGAAGCCCCCTGGTCTAACTTTTAACCAATCAGTAAAAATCAGTCCAGAAACTATTTCAAGAGAAGCAGTTTATCAATTTATAAGCAAGAAGCTGGCTCCCTACACACCACTAGCATCTTAAAGAATAATGCCAAGTAACTTACCTTGGTGATGAGACATTGGCAGTTTTTTCACCAGCTGAACTTACCTTACTTAACACAGTTTTCAATATTATAACACTGCATTTACATGAAAGTATTTACTATCTATCTATAAATTTTAAGTAACACTATTTGATTGCTCCAAATATCAATATCCCCATGGACTAAGAACTGTCATCTTAAGTTATACTCATGTGCATCATGTTCTACACTATTTTATTTATATGCATAAATTTGTGTCACTTGTAATCTATATTGAGTTGCCTACTAGGCCAAATTAACCCAATGAAAGTAAATGAAATTATCTGCTCTCTTTGGTTTTCTAGTGTGAAATATTTATAAATCCAAATGCTTAAAGATTTTGTTTCTCAAATAGGTCTTTCCTTTTCCTTGTTCTATCCATCCTCCTCACTTCCTGCAAAAATAGTTAGCAATCTAATTGTAAACAGTTGTTTTTACAAGGAAACTGCTGGTTAAAAATAAATCTGTGGAAAATACTTATTAAATCAAGGAGCTCACTTGTATTGTGAATAACCAATTCTTAATTATGTTGTTTACAGTAAACACTAATTTACTAAATTTTCTGAAAGCCTTTGAACAAGGGCCCCACTGTGTACTTAAAAAAAAGATTTAAACAGTTCACTTCAGGGACTTCACTGATAGTCCAGTGGTCAAGAATCCGCTCGCCAGCCCAGGGGATACGGGTTTGATCCCTGGTCCAGGAACTCCCGTGTGCCACACTGCTGAAGCCCATGCACCTCGAGCCTGTGTTTGCAATAAGAGATGTCACTGCAGTGAAGAGTAGCAAGCCCTGCCCCCTCATGCTCGCTGCAACTACAGAAAGCCCACTGCTGTGGGCTCACAACAAAGACCCAGAGCAGCCATAAATAGGCAAATAATATAAAAATCACTGGGGAAAAAAAGCTCATTTCAGGAGGCTGATCTGGAAGTCTGAATAGCATGGAATAAAAAAGAAGTGGGAATGGCAAATGGGAAGCCTGAAAATGCCTAATGCCTGATCTTCAGGACTTCTCTTTGCAAGAAAGCTGGCTCCTACACACCACTAGCATCTTAAAGAATAATGCCAAGTAACTTACCTTGGTGATGAGACATTGGCAGTTTTTTCACCAGCTGAACTTACCTTACTTAACACAGTTTTCAATATTATAACACTGCATTTACATGAAAGTATTTACTATCTATCTATAAATTTTAAGTAACACTATTTGATTGCTCCAAATATCAATATCCCCATGGACTAAGAACTGTCATCTTAAGTTATACTCATGTGCATCATGTTCTACACTATTTTATTTATATGCATAAATTTGTGTCACTTGTAATCTATATTGAGTTGCCTACTAGGCCAAATTAACCCAATGAAAGTAAATGAAATTATCTGCTCTCTTTGGTTTTCTAGTGTGAAATATTTATAAATCCAAATGCTTAAAGATTTTGTTTCTCAAATAGGTCTTTCCTTTTCCTTGTTCTATCCATCCTCCTCACTTCCTGCAAAAATAGTTAGCAATCTAATTGTAAACAGTTGTTTTTACAAGGAAACTGCTGGTTAAAAATAAATCTGTGGAAAATACTTATTAAATCAAGGAGCTCACTTGTATTGTGAATAACCAATTCTTAATTATGTTGTTTACAGTAAACACTAATTTACTAAATTTTCTGAAAGCCTTTGAACAAGGGCCCCACTGTGTACTTAAAAAAAAGATTTAAACAGTTCACTTCAGGGACTTCACTGATAGTCCAGTGGTCAAGAATCCGCTCGCCAGCCCAGGGGATACGGGTTTGATCCCTGGTCCAGGAACTCCCGTGTGCCACACTGCTGAAGCCCATGCACCTCGAGCCTGTGTTTGCAATAAGAGATGTCACTGCAGTGAAGAGTAGCAAGCCCTGCCCCCTCATGCTCGCTGCAACTACAGAAAGCCCACTGCTGTGGGCTCACAACAAAGACCCAGAGCAGCCATAAATAGGCAAATAATATAAAAATCACTGGGGAAAAAAAGCTCATTTCAGGAGGCTGATCTGGAAGTCTGAATAGCATGGAATAAAAAAGAAGTGGGAATGGCAAATGGGAAGCCTGAAAATGCCTAATGCCTGATACGTTCAGGACTTCTCTAAGTGGTACAGTCAAGAAAGGCTAAGAGGACAAGGAAAATCTGTCTTCCCTTCACCACTGATCCTAGATGCAGAACTAGGATTAAAAGTCAAATCTAGGGCTTCCCTGGTGGTCCAGTGGGTAAGGACACCGCCTTGCAGTGCAAGGGGGTGCCAGTTCGATCCCTGGCCTGGGAAGATCCCACATGCCACGGAGCGGCTGGACTGATGTATCCGACTACCTAGCCGGAGCTCTGGAGCACATGCGCCCAGAGCCTGTGCTCTGTGACAAGCAAGGCCACTGCAATTAGAGGCCCACACAGGCCAAAGAACAAAGATGGATGAAAATAGATAAATGAAAGACCAATAGAAGTGGCCCAAAAAAGGTCAAATCTAGATTTATCAGATTGTATTTGGTTTCCATAAGCCACATGAATACCTGAGCATTAAAAAAAGTAATAGTTCTCTTCTAAAGAGAAAAACAGGCCTAATTTAAATCTCCATTTTCTCTGCTCTACTACTGTACCTTTTAGAACTGCTTGAGACAAATTACAATATGTAAACATGCTTGGTCCAAGCACTTTCACATGCAGGGATCAATGGAAATAACACCAGAAACAACATGCATATATTACAGAGACTCATAAGCGTGAACAAGACATAATGAGCATTGGCCAAAGAGACTCTCTCTCTCATAAACTGACACACACACAGGCATTTCCACACACCGTGCGATCTAACAACTGCTGAAACACGAGCACAGGCACAGCCTGTGACTCAGATTCACGCAACAGAGATGGGGTTAGCTTTAACTGGAGATCTGGGGGCCAGAACGCAGCTCTCTACCATGTCCTACAACTCCTAAGTTATAAAGTATAGTCTCTGAAAGAGAGCTAAGACCCTTCCTCAGTTATGGTCCTAGTATTGAAT
The DNA here is from genome assembly GCA_022376925.1 of Tragulus kanchil. Taxonomy (NCBI): domain Eukaryota; kingdom Metazoa; phylum Chordata; class Mammalia; order Artiodactyla; family Tragulidae; genus Tragulus; species Tragulus kanchil. The sequence goes on from JAIOJX010000023.1 coordinate 43,457,299, forward strand.
AATAAACATTTGAATTTGTTACATAAAATGTTTAGTTTTACCTTTTCCTCAGTGAGTGAAAGAACTTATTATTTATAGACATTTGACTTACTCAGAGGCATGAGTCCCATTCATGAAGTGGCATTCAGGCTTTATAATAAATAGGAACAGCAATGGCATTTTCTGCTATCATCAACAGAAGATAGCTTCTGTCTGGATAAATCTGGAGGCCACTCAGCACAGAATAAACTGACAGGGAAAGAGGCCTTAAACTAAGCTTTTTTGTGCAAATTCATACTACTGTATGTCAGATTTTTTTTTCCCCAAAATATCTTTTCAGTAAGAGTAACACTTGTCATTTGGATATAACTTTACAATATACCAAGTGCTTTCACACAAACATGTTGTTTTCATTTGAAAACACAACAGTCTAATGACATGCACAAGACAGGATTCATTATTTTCATTTTAAAGATGAAATAAGCATGAGAGAAACATCAGCTAACTGCCCAAAGCCACAGGGCTGGCAAGCAATGCAGACAAGTTTTTGCATGGCACAGACGAAGGAGAGAAGCTTTCAGACAATTGAGCTGGGTCCCCGACAGATTTAGAAATACAGATAAAATGGAAAAAAAAACAATTCCATTCTTTACTTCATGTCTGTATCTTAAAAGGTAAATATATTCTTACTTAAAAATCAGCTCCCATCCAGACAGCAATTTCTTTTAATGAGCAGGTCCAAGGGATTAATTCCAAATGATCTAAAGCTACCCTAATTTCCTGTGACTTTGGCCCTTGCTTAAGATACTTTTTTGGTTCCAGATAACTTCTAGAATGAGTCAGATAGTCTTTGGAACCCTTTAAACTAACTGAGAATCAAAGGGGAACCCCAGAGAAGCCCTAAAACAATCTCTCTCCACTCCTCTACCAATCCTGCCCAAAGAGTGTCACTTCTTCAGAACTGAAGCTGCTCCATCTTAACCCAGCTAGTTGCCTCCCTCTTCACAGCAGTCTCAAGAATCCCTAATGGCTGCCTGAAGAGGCCTTGGCTCTAGAGTAAGCCTGTATGTATCTGGTCATCATGGACACAACTCACGGAATATTTACAGTCAAATTCTACAGAAGAGAACTTTAGGCCATGAAATCAGTTTCTTCATACTTGAAAGAATGAACATACATATGCATCAATATACCTCCATTCCCTTCAAATAAAAACATTTTTCATTATGTGAACTTTGTGTATCTGTGATTTTGTGCTTCAGGATCATATACTTCCCCTAGTCACAGTTTCTGCTTTAAAGCTCCTTTAATCAATTATATAAAATTAAAATTTCACAGATTGTGTGTGTATATATATATATATACTTTTTAAAATCTTTTTACCCATGAATCTAGCCTTTATTTGAAGTTAATTTGCTTCAGGCAATTGGGTAATCTGTTCCTGATCCCACAAAAATCAACAAACTGAGAAAAGCAAGTATCAGGAGGTCCATGGATCCTTAAAGCTACATTAAATTACAAGGTGGTCAAACTTTTTTCTTAAGGGAGAAAAATGACTAAAAATTCGTTAGTTTAGTAAAATAACAAGAAACCAGGCCTGAGCCAAAAACAGTAATTTCATGCTAAAAAAAAAAAAAAAGGCAAATAACCCTCACAATTCCAAACACACTGTCATGCCTGCTTTCAAAAGCTGCTAGACAACCCTGAAGAGAATGGTAACTGCAGATTACTTCAGTTATCTCTGAACTTCAGCCTCAGTTACAGAAGAATAACTGTCCTTAGCCTTTTCATCTCAGAGTCATGAGAAGGGGAGAATGCTCTGAGATTTACTCAAATGTGAAGGTGACTTACTGCTGAAATGTTGTCAGTCACTTACTAGATTAAAACCTAAAGTAGTATTCGCACTATCCCAAACTTTAACAAACTAGCCAACTGGCTTTTAGCCAACTAATAAATCATAGTTTTAACTTTAAAAAGACATCTTAGGAAAAAAGAAACACATACATTACCTGATCCAGAACCCGATGTTGTCATATCATAAATTAAATCTTTTAACGTCGTACCCTCTGAAATAAAAGGCCGATCTAATGAAGGATCCTCTTCATTTGGTACTCGGTGGTGAATGACAGTACGGTTATGGCAGATATAGACCATCAACATGAGTGAGATACAGACAAAGCAGACTGGTCCAGCAATGACGGCTGCCAGTTCAACAGGACCAAGGCCAGATGATGGCTTTCCTGTAAAAGGGCCTCAAGTGAAATAAAGAACAACAATAACACTGTAGGCGGCATCCACAGTTTCCCAGTCCTCCTGCAGTTGGCCACTAACATTAGAGCCTCATTACAGCAGCTCATAGAGCACAAACCCAAAACAAGTGAAGCACTGGCTCTCCTTTTATGACCCCTAGCTCTGTCGACATCCACCTAGTCTTCCTGTAATCTTGAGCTTAAATACAAAAGCCAACTACCGCAAACACTATGTACACCCGCTCCCCACCCCTCTCAGATTACTAATATAAGAACTCATAATCTGGAACAACTCTCAAATATTTCTTAAGTCATTGTCTTCTTTTTAAAAAGAAAAAGCAGTTTGGCTTATCTTCTTATTCCAAGAAGAGTATGCTCATAGCAGGAAAAAAAAGTAACAAGTATAAATACAGATGAGCAAAAGTTTAAAATTATAGCCTCCTTATCCCTCTAAAATTCATCTTTTCATGTTACGTGTATTTATCAACGCCAATTTTTTTTTCAGGCAAAAAATACATCCAAGTTTGTATGTATATACTTTCCAGTTTATTTTAATCACTTAGACTTTTTTTTTTTTTTTTGGCCACTTCTATTGGTCTTTCTTTTATTTATTTTTATCCATCTTTGTTCTTTGGCCTGTGTGGGCCTCTAATCGCAGTGGCCTCACTCGTCACAGAGCACAGGTTCTGGGCGCATGTGCTCCAGAGCTCCGGCTAGGTAGTCGGACACATCAGTCCAGCTGCTCCGCGGCATGTGGGATCTTCCCAGGCCAGGGATCGAACCAGCGCCCCTTGCACTGCACGGCGGTGTCCTTACCCACTGGACCACCAGGGAAGCCCTCACCTAGACTTTTAGTTCAAGTTTATTTTTTCTAGTCTCTTAACAATTAACAATTTGCATTGCTTCAGAAACACATTAATTATAACTTTTGGCATTCATTCTGACACCTGCTGGTTCATGGCTCATCAACATTTCTTTCACATCACATCTTTATTATTCTTGACATCTTTATCTGGAACTGATTTCTTATAATGAATCCTAACTCTATCTTTCAGAGTACATGGGTGCTTATACACTGAATACTTGATTATCTAAAGATAGCTGTTGCCTTTATATATGAAAAGTCTAGGCTCATCTAAAGTATTTCGGGTAACAAGCAATATATAATATTCCACTGCCTTCTGGTATTTCTTTAAAGAGCAAAAAAAAGAAAAAAAAATCTGAACTTTTACCCTGTTATAGGTAACAAGTGCTCACTTGTGCTGAATATGTATACAATTTTCCTTTATTCTTAAAAACTGCTATTTTTCATTATATATATTTGGTTAAGTATTTCTTCATCAATTTTACACAGTATTCTCTCTTCTGTCTTGTTTTTTTTTTTTGCCTTTTTCTGGTTTTGCACTAAGCACACTGGGCCACCTAGATTTTTCCTCTCTTAATTTGCTCACCGTCTTTTTTTCTGAATTGTAACACAATTTCTCAAGCTTGTCTTGCCTTAAGCTTGTCTCACACTTGATTATAAAATTACAGAATCCAGTCTGCTGTTCACTCTCAACACTCTGTTTTTTAAAATAATTCATCAATCGTGCGTTTCATCTGAAAGCAATCTTTAACAACTGTGAAATGTTCTCATTTTACTGTGAACAACTGAACACAGGCCTTGGACTGTCTTCTAGTTGTTCCCTATCATGTGGTGAGTCTGTGTCATCGGGTAGGACATCTACTCTCATTTATCCAGTTCAGTTCACTTCTTTTGAACCATGGATTCTTCTCATTTGGTGAAATAATTTGCTGTCTGATTATCAGGGATTGGGAATGAGGGAGTTGTGTATTTTAGCATTAGAAATAAAGTGAGTTCTTCATAAGGTTTTGTGAGTCTCCATTCTCATTATTTCAGATGTCAGAAATGGGAAATTCTGAAAGTATCATTCTCTTTGTCCTATTAGAATTGCAAATGACTGTATGAAAGTCAGAAAAAACTACAGTCTGACAAGCTTCGCCACAAGGACCTTCTTGACCATGCTGAAGATCTGGCTCTCCTTTGCTGTTAGCACTTGTACTGCAGCTGGCAGGACTGGTCGCCTTCCTCTGAGCTACAGCAGTGCTTTCTACTTTAACTAGCATGAAGCCTAGACCCAGCTCTGAGTGGAAACTGAGCACTGGTGTCTGCCGCTCTGAGCACTGAAAGCAGGTGCTTCCTAAAGGAGAACTAAGAGTCTGCCCCTGTAGCCTGTAGTCTCCTGCCCAGGCCCTCAGCTTACAGTACTGGTGGGATTCTACAAGAAGTTCTTTCACCTACTTCTCTTCCTGTAGTCAGTTCTTCACTAGTCTGTTATCATCTGCACTATAAACTGCAGAGTTCCTCACAACTCTGCATGCATGTAGGTGGCATTTCTTCCATTATTTCTCCTAGCCTGAATAGAGCTTATCCTCATTTTTGTCTTCCTTTAAATTATTATAGTAGGTATCTGGGAAAAGTGACAGCAGAGTTAAATATGAGCCCAGACTGACATCTTAAACCACTTGGGTGGTTTAAGGTCTAATCAGATCAGACCGTTAATCGTAAGTGTTTACAAAGCTTTCAAATTTCTGACTCTCCCAGGATATTTTAAAATGTAAATTATGGTGACGGACCAAAACCCTAAAAATCATATATAATAATTGACACAAATGATTGTAAAGGAGAAATTATAAAATGAAGGCACCTGGATTGTCTAGTGCTGCTCTCAATTCCCCATCCATTACTGATTGCTTTCAAAGGCTGGAGCATTGTACAAAGAAAAACTTTCAATCTGAGGACAAAGGAGGGACTCTCTCAGGGTACACTGTTGTGGTGGCCTTTATCAGGATGCCCTAAGAGCAGCTACCCTCTCAGGCACAACAGACCTCAGAGAAAGTCTATCACAGCACCTCTTTCTCCAACAACACACCCCCTTCCAGGAGTCAGAATTTTGGCTGCCCTTCTAAGTCTGCTAGTATGGGCTAGTTACTTCTTGCCCCTAACTGAATAAATGGGGGTAGACAATTCTAAGATCCGTTCCTACCCTAAAATCAGAGTCTAAGAGCTCTTGTAGTATCAAGAAAAAAAACCTCACAACTTACCAACAGTTGGAAGGTCTATTTTATTGCAGTGGTCCTGATTGCAGCAGTACGTGGTAGTCACAGACCCGGTTTTTGAAGATGGTGCACACACAAATGGCCTATCTCGAGGAATTAGGTCGTTTTCAGCTATACACATGCTATTATGGATAACTTTGTCTGTGGTCTCTGTCACAGAGACAAAGCAAAGCCCATCCGTGACACAAGTAAAATTGTCCTTTGTACAAAGGTGGCAGAAACACTGTAATGCTGGGGGGTAAAAAAGATTCTATCAGAAAAAATGATCAAGGTTAACAATTTAAAATTATCCCATATTCTCTGTATGAATATTGATACATTCCTGATTCTAATTATATAATTTCTTTACACTGTTCAAGCAACAAAACCATTAATCTGAGAAGTTCCAAATTCTGTTAAAAAGCACACATATGTAGGAGTCAAACATGATGAAATTTGGACCCAGGTTTTTTCCTAAAATTTTTTGGCTTCCAAGTAGAAAAACTATTACATGCAATTTCATCCATGCAGGGTAAGCATTTCCCTTCCCAACTGAAATGAAGTACACTGAAATTTATAAAGGTTACACTTATTTTTATCAGTCCAAAATTAGGCATATTCCCCGCACTGGGGAACACCGTGTGAAAATCCTACCTCCTCCTCACTGTAGGTTGGAAATCTCAGGGTAAGCTTATGGCAAATGGAGTCATGGAAATAGATTCGTATTGAGCCAGACATTCTCTTCTCCTGTGCAAACTCCAAAAAGACATGTATCTTCTAATTAGGATGAGGGTACTTTCTCACAAGCAAGTTAACAAGACATGTGCTCCAATCACAAAGGCAAGTGGCTACAGAAATAACTGGAGAAACACTTGATCCATGCCCACTTCCAACTATCTGATCTTTAAGGCTCAACTTGAAGACTAACCCCTTAAGGGAGGTCTTCTAATTATTAACTCCTTCCCATACACACACAAAGCTCACCAACAAGGGTAGGTGTTACCCAAAGCACACATGCTTACCAGGATTGTTATCTTTTCCTCTCCCACATGAAACTCTAAGGTTCTTGAGGGCAGTTTTCTGTACATCCACATCTAGAACTAAGCCTGGTACACAACATTCAAAATATTCTGTAATGAATGAGACATCACGATATGATCTCCTGAAAACCACACAGCACAGATAGGTCCTTAAGTCCAATTACACATTGGTAAGGAAAAGGAAGTGTCCAGGTTTGCAGAATGGCCATGTGTAATGAGACCAGGGAGGCCTACTGTAACTAGAAAGAGTGGCTAGGCAGACAGGCAGCTAGCTATGCTGAACAGCTTGGTGTGCAGGAAAGGGTTTGTTCAGCAGGCACAAGCTGTTCAAACCTTGCACATCCTCAAGAAAGGCTTGTCTTTAGGACTGGCCCTTGGCCAGTTCCTGGGAGATAAGCTCTTGACACCCTGAAATATTTTCCCTCGTAAGAATGCTACAAAGCCTTTGTGACAGTCCTGGACACCAGGGGTCCAGTGAACTTCACTGGCTGGCAGCACTTCCCACAGGCTGTCGTCCATCACTGCTAGGTGATGAGTGTACCTATGATGTTGCTCTGGGAGAGGACATCTGGACGCTGGTACTTTTTTGCCTGGACTTTGCCTGTGTGCCTTCCCTTTTCCTTTTGATGATTTTAATACGTTTCTTTCCACGGTAATAAATAAAAACCAGAAGCATTAACAGCTTTTCTGAGTCCTTCTAGTAAATCATCAAGCCTGAGGTCTTGAGGATACCCACCTCACTTGCTAAATTCACACTCAACCATCAACATTACCACTAGCAGCTACTTCTTGGTTGCTGGCTTAATTAGCACACTTGTGTCCTTTCCCAGACCAACAAAGTTTTACTATAATCATTATAAAAATTCTTCTATTTTCCCATTCATATGAAGTTTTATAATGATTATGGTAAAACTTACATGATTATGATAAACTTCTCTGTTGACAGTTTAGGTCTTTGAATTAAATCCTCCCAGGCATGAAAAGAATTCAAGAAAAGAATAAGATAGAGATACAATTAAAATCTAACACTTAAAGACTATTAGAAGAGACAGTGGTTTATTCATGGTGAGGTCTGGTGGTGACTATAGGTACCCTCAGTATAATTTCCTAAGGAAGGATTCTGGGATGGATGAATCTCATGAAACTGTAGGTCAAATGTTGCCTGTATTTACATTTTCAAGGAGAAGGTTTATAGCTTTCAACAGAACCACAAACTGGTCTATCACCCTCAAAAAATTAAAACCACCACCACAGAAGGCTGTCATTATTCTCTCCTGAATCCTCTTTACTCATGATTAGTCATTCAACCAGTGTTTCCTAAGCATTAGCTTTATCAGTTACTCTACCAAGAGCTTAGTGTACAAAGATTAATAATGCATGGTCATAGCCTTGAAGAGCTCCAATGACCAGTGAAGGAGAACATCACAATACAGTGTGGTTGGTAATTGCTATATATACAGCCTCCCTGTTCTAAGATCTTCATGGCTCCCTTAGAGCATATGAAATAAGAACTAAACAGCAGGTCTAACTTCCACTGTGGGGTCCCAATTCACTACTCACATTACAGACGCTATCCAGGGCTACACACTGCTCATCATTATGATGATCGTGTCTTTCATGACCTTGGTCTTTACAGATACTATCTCTCTGCCTAGTTTAAACCCACCCTCTCATCTTTTAAGACCCTCTTCAAACATCTTTTCCATGATGTGCTCTAAACCTCTCCTCTACCCATAAGACAACAACTGGGTGACTCCTTTCCACTTTATTTTTTCACAGCTCTCTTTGCCTATCTTTAGGTTAGCACAAATCAATCTATTTGTAGTTTGCTGTTAAAGTGTCTCTCATTAAATTAAGAAGGGCGAAGTTTTAAAAATTTGTTCTGAGCTTCCCCTGGTGGTCCAGTGGGTAAGGACACTGCCTTGTACTGCAAGGGGCGCCGATTCGATCCCTGGCCTGGGAAGATCCCACGTGCGCGCAGCGCAGACCGATGTGTCCAATTACCGAGTCATAGCTCTGGGCGCATGCGCCCAGAGCCGGCGCTCTGCAGCGACAGACGCCACGCGATGGGACAGTTTAGGTCTTTGAATTAAATCCTCCCAGGCATGAAAAGAATTCAAGAAAAGAATAAGATAGAGATACAATTAAAATCTAACACTTAAAGACTATTAGAAGAGACAGTGGTTTATTCATGGTGAGGTCTGGTGGTGACTATAGGTACCCTCAGTATAATTTCCTAAGGAAGGATTCTGGGATGGATGAATCTCATGAAACTGTAGGTCAAATGTTGCCTGTATTTACATTTTCAAGGAGAAGGTTTATAGCTTTCAACAGAACCACAAACTGGTCTATCACCCTCAAAAAATTAAAACCACCACCACAGAAGGCTGTCATTATTCTCTCCTGAATCCTCTTTACTCATGATTAGTCATTCAACCAGTGTTTCCTAAGCATTAGCTTTATCAGTTACTCTACCAAGAGCTTAGTGTACAAAGATTAATAATGCATGGTCATAGCCTTGAAGAGCTCCAATGACCAGTGAAGGAGAACATCACAATACAGTGTGGTTGGTAATTGCTATATATACAGCCTCCCTGTTCTAAGATCTTCATGGCTCCCTTAGAGCATATGAAATAAGAACTAAACAGCAGGTCTAACTTCCACTGTGGGGTCCCAATTCACTACTCACATTACAGACGCTATCCAGGGCTACACACTGCTCATCATTATGATGATCGTGTCTTTCATGACCTTGGTCTTTACAGATACTATCTCTCTGCCTAGTTTAAACCCACCCTCTCATCTTTTAAGACCCTCTTCAAACATCTTTTCCATGATGTGCTCTAAACCTCTCCTCTACCCATAAGACAACAACTGGGTGACTCCTTTCCACTTTATTTTTTCACAGCTCTCTTTGCCTATCTTTAGGTTAGCACAAATCAATCTATTTGTAGTTTGCTGTTAAAGTGTCTCTCATTAAATTAAGAAGGGCGAAGTTTTAAAAATTTGTTCTGAGCTTCCCCTGGTGGTCCAGTGGGTAAGGACACTGCCTTGTACTGCAAGGGGCGCCGATTCGATCCCTGGCCTGGGAAGATCCCACGTGCCGCGCAGCGGCTAGACCGATGTGTCCAATTACCGAGTCATAGCTCTGGAGCGCATGCGCCCAGAGCCGGCGCTCTGCAGCGACAGACGCCACCGCGATGGGAGGCCCACAGGAGCCAAAGAACAAAGACGGATGAACATAGAGAAACGAAAGACCAATAGAAGTGGCCTGCCTGCTCCCCTCCCTCCCCAGACAGACCCCCGCCCAAAATAAATAAATAAATAAATATTTTAAAAAGAAAAAATATTTGTTCTGTTTTCCGATCCTTGAATCCTGGACTCCCAGACAGTGATCAGAAAAGCATTTGCCAGGGGCTTCCCTGATGGTCCAGTGGTGAAGACTCCATGCTGCCACTGCAGGGGTGCAGGTCCAACCCCAGATCAAAGAACTAAGATTCCACATGCTGCTCTATGCAGCCAAAAAAAAAAAAATTATTTTCCAAACAGGAGGTCACAAGTATGTTGGGAGGAGAATATAAAATAGTGTACAAAATATTTTAAAATATTTTTTATTTAAAAGCTAATCTAAGATGAATAATAACCATTCTGGATCACGAGTGACCGCTCCTAATGGCTCAGTGGTAAAGAATCTTCCTGCAATGCAGGAAACATAGGAGACACAGGTTCAGTTCCTGGGTTTGGGAAGATCGCCTGGAAGAGGAAATGGGAACCCACTCGAGTATTCTTGCCTGGAAAATTCCATGGATAGAGGAGCCTGGTGGGCTACAGTCCATAGGGTCGCAAACAGTCAGACACAAGTGAGCAACTGAACATGTACACAGACACACACACATATCTAAACAAGTACTGTCAGTCAGTAGGCTCTCACTGCTGCTGCTTCAGCTGAGTTAAGATCTCTTTCAGAGGCTTCCCTGGTGGTCCAGTGGGTAAGGACACCGCCTTGCAGTGCAAGGGGTGCCAGTTCGATCCCTGGCCTGGGAAGATCCCACGTGCGACAGAGCAGCTGTACCGAGCCAGAGCTCTGGAGTGCATGCACCCAGAGCCAGTGAGGTGCACTGCGAGGAGTGAGGCCACTGCGATAGGAGGCCCACACGGGCCAAAGAATGAAAGATGGATGAAAATAGATAAATGAAAGACCAATAGAAGTGCACCCCCGCCCCCCCCCCCAAAAAATACTAAAAATAAAAAAAGATCTCTTTCAGGTCAAATGTCCTCTTGGCACACTCTATGAAGCAAGAGGTTTTTGTAACTGAAATGGTAACTGAAAAGAGTGAAAAGTACAGAGAACTTCAATCATCAGAGCTTATAGTGATACAGGCACAGTATATTCACTGTATTTTCAAAAACCAATATCACAAACACGCCACAGGGTCCTTTCTTTGTAGTACAAATCTGCAAAAATTCATTAGCAATAACTGTGGCTGTAAATCTGTAATGGCAATTTTCCATTCTCACTTCCAGCATTAATTGTTTTAGAGAAGCCATTTAACAGATTTCATAATGTTAACCTCATCTGCAAGTGACTGTTGACATCTCATTAAAATTGATATTTGAGCGATGTGTGCTGGCAGGTGTTTGGTTAGGTATGAGATCTGATAAACATGAACTTATCAAGCCTTGAAGAAATTAATACCTACCACCTTGCACAACATTACTTGTAAGAATCAGCAGTTGGAGCTTTTGATATCATGGAACTTAAAATACAGAAACAGATTTAAAATGGAATCAGACCCAAGGCTATTTTTAATACTATGAAACCTAAATATCATCTGTCCCACTGAATAATTATATTAATTTGAATTTTGTTGGTTTTGTAGCTCTCTTTATATTTAATTTGCAGCATTGGTTTACAGTTGTCAATAAGCCAAAACCAAAGATTTTTATATCTGCTTCCATGTCTATACAACTTAAGTAACACTATGAAAAACATTTATCTTTTAAAAGGGGTCATTACAATATTGCAAATTTGAGAAAGTCAGTGCTAAAAAAGGGCTTCTCAGTTTTTCAATAAAAGAAAAGGTCTCTAGACAATGTTCAGTTGCTAGGTTGACTCTGACGCTTTGCAACCCCAGTAAATTCTCACCATGAACAGGGACAAGTATGTGTGGTTCTTTTCTTTCTGGATGCCCATATGTGTCATACCTTTCAATAGTACAGCTTCCTGTTGACTTTTCTACTAGATAGCAAAGGTAAGAACTAAGTTCTCTGGTTAGTGCCTTTCTGCTACCATGGCCCTTTGCTTCTGTGCCCCAGGATCTATCAGTAGCCACAGCTTCCTCAATCTAAGATGCATACATTTTCCCACACTTATATAACAGTTTGGAAATCTGCACACATGTTATAATCAAGGTCAGAAAAAACTCACAAAACTCCAGCCTCTAGAGAGAAAGGGAAGACATGATAGCATTGTTACAACCTATGCGTTTGCAAACTTGACTCTGCATGGAGGGTATTACTCAGTTAATCATCACTTTATCTGCACTAGTAGCTGCTCTCCTACAACTAAAATTTAACTTAAGCTTGATCCCTATTAAGACATCTTCACAAAGATTTCTCTGTGATTCAGCACTGCAATGAAAAGTCACTGTGTTCACAGAGAGGCCAGGAATACAATTAATAGCAGTAGAATTTTCCAAATACTGCAGATGAAATCATAGAATTACCGAGTTTGACGATGTTGGTGTGATGTGTAGGATTGTTAGAAACCAACCAGCTAGCTGTCAAGGGAAAGAGCAAGAGTAAAAAGAGCAGAACGCATGGGGCTATCGTTCTCACTATAGTCCAGTGTCAGAGGGACAAATGCCAAATTGAGACTCTGGTTCTTGGTCCCTTCTATAAAGGAAATCTCCAACTGCTTCATTTCAGTTTATCCAGAGGTCACACATCAAGGCACACATCAAGGTAATACTTCTACCTAATTCCGGAGCTACTACCAAGGGTTGATTCACAAGCCCTTATACCTGTTGATGGGAAGCAAGACAGCCTATGGACAGTGCATGAAACAGGCATTTCTGCGAGCCCTGCTGATGAAATAAAAATTAGTACCAGGAACCTTGTCTTCCCAGGCCTCGAGTGACAGTATCTATCAACCTGCCCTTCTTTTTAGGCATACCCTTCAATACTCTGTCCCTTAACCTCATACCAATCAGAATGGCCATCATCAAAAAATCTTCAAACAATAACTGCTAGAAAGGATGTGGCAAAAAAGACATCGTGCACTGTTGGTGGAAATGTAAGTTGAAGTACTTGAGAAATATGGGGATCACAAATGAATCAAAGGTAAGAACTTCTCTGGTTAGTGCCTTTCTGCTACCATGGCCCTTGCTTCTGTGCCCCAGGATCTATCAGTAGCCACAGCTTCCTCAATCTAAGATGCATACATTTTCCCACACTTATATAACAGTTTGGAAATCTGCACACATGTTATAATCAAGGTCAGAAAAAACTCACAAAACTCCAGCCTCTAGAGAGAAAGGGAAGACATGATAGCATTGTTACAACCTATGCGTTTGCAAACTTGACTCTGCATGGAGGGTATTACTCAGTTAATCATCACTTTATCTGCACTAGTAGCTGCTCTCCTACAACTAAAATTTAACTTAAGCTTGATCCCTATTAAGACATCTTCACAAAGATTTCTCTGTGATTCAGCACTGCAATGAAAAGTCACTGTGTTCACAGAGAGGCCAGGAATACAATTAATAGCAGTAGAATTTTCCAAATACTGCAGATGAAATCATAGAATTACCGAGTTTGACGATGTTGGTGTGATGTGTAGGATTGTTAGAAACCAACCAGCTAGCTGTCAAGGGAAAGAGCAAGAGTAAAAAGAGCAGAACGCATGGGGCTATCGTTCTCACTATAGTCCAGTGTCAGAGGGACAAATGCCAAATTGAGACTCTGGTTCTTGGTCCCTTCTATAAAGGAAATCTCCAACTGCTTCATTTCAGTTTATCCAGAGGTCACACATCAAGGCACACATCAAGGTAATACTTCTACCTAATTCCGGAGCTACTACCAAGGGTTGATTCACAAGCCCTTATACCTGTTGATGGGAAGCAAGACAGCCTATGGACAGTGCATGAAACAGGCATTTCTGCGAGCCCTGCTGATGAAATAAAAATTAGTACCAGGAACCTTGTCTTCCCAGGCCTCGAGTGACAGTATCTATCAACCTGCCCTTCTTTTTAGGCATACCCTTCAATACTCTGTCCCTTAACCTCATACCAATCAGAATGGCCATCATCAAAAAATCTTCAAACAATAACTGCTAGAAAGGATGTGGCAAAAAAGACATCGTGCACTGTTGGTGGAAATGTAAGTTGATACAGTCACTATGGAGAACAGTATGGGGATTACTCAAACAACTAGGAATAAACCTACCATGTGTGAAAGTGGTATTCAGTCATGTCTGACTGGTTGTGACCCCATAGACTGTAGCCCACCAGGCTCCTCTGTCCATGGAATTCTCCAGTCAAGAATATTGGAGTGGGTAGCAATTCCCTTTTCAGAGGATCTTCCTGACCCAGGGATTGAACTAACCCAGTAATCCCACGTCTAGGCATATACCCTAAGGAAACCATAACTGAAAAAGATACATGTGTACCCCAGTGTTCACAGAAGTAATACCAGGGCATGGAAGCAACCTAGCATCTGTCCATCAACAGATGAATGGATAAAGATATGGTATACACACACACACACACAATGGAGTATTACTCATCCATAAGAAGGAGCAAATTTGAGGCAGTTCTAGTAAGGTGGATGAACCTAAAGCCTGTTATACAGAGTGAAGTCAGAAAGAGAAAATTAAATACCATATATTAACACATACATATATAGAATCTAGAAAAAGGTACTGATTGATGAACCTATTTGCAGGAAAGGAAAGAAGACACAGATACAGAGAATGGACTTGAGAACACAGCAGGGAAGGAGAAAGTGAGGTGGATGGAGGCAATAGCATCAACATATACACACTATCATGTATAAAGTAGATCGCTGGTTAGAAGCTTCTGTATAACACAGGAAGCCCAGCCTAGTGTTCTGTGATGACCTAGAGGGGTAGAATGCAAGGAGAGGGAGGCGATATATGTATAATTATGGCTAATTTATATTTTGTTGTATGGAAGAAACCAACACAACAATGTCAAGCAATTTTCCTCCAATTAAAAAATAAATTTTAGGACTGCCCTGGTGGTCCAATGGGTAGAGTCCACTTTGCAGTGCAAGGCGCACCGGTTCAATCCCTGACCTGGGATCGTGCCCAGGAGCGGCTGGGCCGGTGTGTCCAATTACGAGCCAGTCTCTGGAGTGCATGCTCCCAGAGCAGGTGCTCTGCAGCGAGAGAGGCCACTGCAATGGGAGGCCCACACAGGTCAAAGAATAAAGATGGATGAAAATAAATAAATAAGAAACCAATAAAAGAGGCCAAAATTTAAAACAAATAAATAAAAATTTAAAACACATTTAAAAAGATACGCTCTCCTTTTTCAACACTTATTTGGTCTCTCTGCCCTTCCATCTATCACCCGCCCCCATCAAGAACTAGACTTGAAACATCTTGTTGAAATTCACCAGTGATGTCCTTTTGACTGTGTTCTTTTCTAAGTATCTCAGGGCATGAGAGACACAGACAGCCCTTGCTGTCTTGGTCAAAGGACGTGGCACCCCTGCCCCCGCAGCTCATCTGCCTGTACACTCCTGTCCTGGCGCCTGTGCTCACTGCCTCCCAGGGCACATTTGGCTCGGCTTAGCTGCTAGTGCAAACCTAACACATTCAAAACCAAACACAGCATTATTACTCCCAGAATACTATCCATGATGAAAAGGCCCCTGGAAGGATTCAGATTGCTAAGTCATAAGACAGATCAGCAGCTAAAACAGAAAAAGGGGAAGAAGACTTCTCCACCAGACAATGTATTCCAATCTTCTCACCACTCTGGCTTTGCTAGTAATGACCATTCTTTCCATTACTCTGTTATATCACAGTTATTCTTTACAGCACAGAGTATTTCCAAATGTAACAAATACGCACCAAAAGGTAAAGAAACTGACACACAATGCCCTTTATTCAGTCTGCTTAGCTAGACTGAAAGAAAACCACACCATTGCTGGCCAAGGTGAAGGCAGAGGTTCAAAGTTAAATCCTTTCCAGTACTAACGTCAAGCCCTGTTACCATCTAGTCTACTCAAGCTTCTAGGAGTAACCCTCCTTTCCTTTCTCTTCCTTCCCACCTCAAGGAGACCTGTCTTCTCCTTTTCTCCCTCTTTCAAGTCTTGGGAACCACACAGGTTCTCTTCCTTTTAAAATACGCTGCATATCTATAAACAAAGCTGAAATCCTATCCACAGCTCCAGCCGCTAGCCTACTGCTAAGGGCTTTGTTCTCAAAGGACTCGGTGGTTCTTAACTCCATGCCTTTCAGTTGTCCTACAGCTGGCCATAATGTCAACATGAGTTTCTTAAAATAAAAGCACCAGGGCTTCCCCTGGTGGTCCAGTGGGTAAGGACACCGCCTTGCAGTGCAAGGGGCGCCGGTTCGATCCCTGGCCTGGGAAGATCCCACGTGCCACGGAGCGGCTGGACTGATGTGTCCAGTCGAGCCAGAGCTCTGAGGCGCATGAGCTCAGAGCCGGCGCTCTGCAACGACAGACACCACCGCGATGGGAGGCCCACACAGGCCAAAGAATAAAGACAGATGAAAATAGAGAAATGAAAGACCAATAGAAGTGGCCTGCCCGTCCCCCTCCCTCCACCCCATTCCCCAAAACATAAATAAATAAAAAATAAATGTTTAAAAAATAATAAAATAAAATAAAAGCACCATACATTGTAGAAGTAAGTTGTCCTTTAGTCTGGATAAAATTTCATTCCAAATGTTGAGCTTCAAAACAAAAATCTGATTTATCCAAACATTTCTTTACATTCCATTTACTTCTGCCACGTTTAAGGCACTTAAGAAGCATCATGTATATAATTCAACCCATGAATGAAGGCACTTTTAAAGTCTCAATAACTTGGTTTTCCACAATACTTCCATTTTATAGCCTCCAAAGCTCCATGGAATCAGCTGATATGACGTTAACTGCTATCAGAGGAAAAGCACACTAAGAAAAGGTTGCCTGAATGGCAAGATGAGACTTAATAGGGGCAATTGCTACAAAGGCCTTCATTTATGTTCAGAATAAACTGCACAAGCACAGGATAATTGCCTAGCAGATTTGGGGAATCTGTTTAAGAACAGATTTAAAAAGAGTCAACAGCACTTACTGTTAACTGTAGCCATGGTGATGGGGGAGACAGAGGGAGGTTTTGGGCATAAAACCCCACAAATGTCCAATATAACAAGTGATTGTGTTACTGCCCTGTAAATGAGCCAGAGAATCAGAGAATTAATTCAACAAAGTTTGATCTGAAAGATACAAAAAAATGTCTTTTCTCCCTCTTTCAAGTCTTGGGAACCACACAGGTTCTCTTCCTTTTAAAATACGCTGCATATCTATAAACAAAGCTGAAATCCTATCCACAGCTCCAGCCGCTAGCCTACTGCTAAGGGCTTTGTTCTCAAAGGACTCGGTGGTTCTTAACTCCATGCCTTTCAGTTGTCCTACAGCTGGCCATAATGTCAACATGAGTTTCTTAAAATAAAAGCACCAGGGCTTCCCCTGGTGGTCCAGTGGGTAAGGACACCGCCTTGCAGTGCAAGGGGCGCCGGTTCGATCCCTGGCCTGGGAAGATCCCACGTGCCACGGAGCGGCTGGACTGATGTGTCCAATTACCGAGCCAGAGCTCTGAGGCGCATGAGCTCAGAGCCGGCGCTCTGCGACGACAGAGGCCACCGTGATGGGAGGCCCACGGGAGCCAAAGAACAAAGACGGATGAAAATAGAGAAATGAAAGACCAATAGAAGTGGCCTGCCCGTCCCCCTCCCTCCCCACCCTACCCCCCAAAAGATAAATAAATAAAAAATAAATGTTTAAAAAATAATAAAATAAAATAAAAGCACCATACATTGTAGAAGTAAGTTGTCCTTTAGTCTGGATAAAATTTCATTCCAAATGTTGAGCTTCAAAACAAAAATCTGATTTATCCAAACATTTCTTTACATTCCATTTACTTCTGCCACGTTTAAGGCACTTAAGAAGCATCATGTATATAATTCAACCCATGAATGAAGGCACTTTTAAAGTCTCAATAACTTGGTTTTCCACAATACTTCCATTTTATAGCCTCCAAAGCTCCATGGAATCAGCTGATATGACGTTAACTGCTATCAGAGGAAAAGCACACTAAGAAAAGGTTGCCTGAATGGCAAGATGAGACTTAATAGGGGCAATTGCTACAAAGGCCTTCATTTATGTTCAGAATAAACTGCACAAGCACAGGATAATTGCCTAGCAGATTTGGGGAATCTGTTTAAGAACAGATTTAAAAAGAGTCAACAGCACTTACTGTTAACTGTAGCCATGGTGATGGGGGAGACAGAGGGAGGTTTTGGGCATAAAACCCCACAAATGTCCAATATAACAAGTGATTGTGTTACTGCCCTGTAAATGAGCCAGAGAATCAGAGAATTAATTCAACAAAGTTTGATCTGAAAGATACCACAGATGAAAAGACAATGTCATTTTATAGATATAGCCACTGAGTCAATTTATCTTATTCTAACACTAAGTCAAATCATGAGATCAGGATGCAGTAAATTTTTCTTCACAAAGAATCACTTTATGAGGGCTTCCCTGGTAGTCCAGTGGGTAAAGAGTCCACCTTGCAATGCAAGGGACACCAGTTCATTCCCTGGCCCAGGAAGACCCCACGTGCAGCGGAGCAGCTGGGCCACTGTGTCCAGTTATGAGTCAGCACTCTGGATCGCATGCACCCAGAGCTGATGCTCTGCAACGAGAGAGGCCACTGCAATGGGAGGCCCACACAGGTCAAAGAATTAAGATGGATGAAAATAAATGAAGGACCAATAAGAGGCCAAAATTTTTTAAAAAAAGAATCACTTCATGAAACTCCCTACATGGAATTGGCTGCTCAAAAGGCTATGACTTCCCTGTCATTAGAGATATTTAAGCAGAGGCTTAATGACCAGTCAGTTTGTGACATAGGAATCCTCTGTACTAAAAGTTAGTCTAGGGCTTCCCCTGGTGGTCCAGTGGGTAAGGACACCGCCTTGCAGTGCAAGGGGCGCCGGTTCGAGCCCTGGCCTGGGAAGATCCCACGTGCCGCGGAGCGGCTGGACCAATGTGTCCAATTACCAAGCCAGAGCTCTGGAGCACATGCGCCCAGAGCTGGTGCTCTGCAACGACAGAGGCCACGGCGATGGGAGGCCCACAGGAGCCAAGGAACAAAGACGGATGAACATATAGAAATGAAAGACCAGTAGAAGTGGCCCGCACGCTCCCCTCCCTCCCCAACCCGACCTCCGCCCAAAATAAATAAAGAAAGAAAGAATACATTAAAAAAAAAAAAGTTAGTCTAAACCTCTACAATCCTTTAAATAGTAAGACTATACCTTACAAGCTATATCAGACATTAAATACCCATGTTTTCATTTCTTGACCTAGTTCAACTTAACATCTTACAGCAGTGCACCTTATTTTTGTTAATTGTTTATTCTTTTTCCTCCATTAAACTATGAATTTCTTCAAGTCAGGTACTGATTTAATGCTTTACACATCTCTGCATTCCTAGATTCTGGTACACAGGAGAGACCTAGTATGTGTTTCTTAAGTTAACAGCCAAGGAGTGTCTGTCTAGTACACGGATGGTTGCTACTAGCAGTGTGTGCTCAGTCACTAAGTCGTGTCCAACTCTTCTGAGACCCTATGAACTGTAGCCCACCAAGCTCCTCTGTTGGTGGGATTTTCCAAGCGAGAATACTGGAATGGGATACTGGAATATGGAATGGATAAACTCATACATGTATAAAGTGGCCAACATGTACTTACATCATTGGTTATTAATCTCCTAATCAGTTCTGCTAGACTGTTTGTAATCTTTTCTATGCATGTATCAATAGAACTGGTAAGATCACGGTACCACTATAAGACAGATCATGCAGCCACACACACAGACTGACCCCAAAGAGTGTTAAATAAAAATCCAAGTAATGTACAACAGTGTAATTATGCTAAAAAACAGGGGGAAAAAAAAAAAAAAACAGGGAGGGAGGAAAAGGCATGAATATACTGGCTTGTAAATGTAGGAAAAGGCATAAATATACTGGCTTGTAAATGTTACAAAGTATCTCCTTTCTTGTTGTTACTCAGTCAGCTAAGTCTTGTTTTACTCTTTGCCGCCCATGGACTGCAGCACACCAGGCAGGCTTCCAGTCCTTCGCTATCTCCCAGTCTGCTAAAACTCATGTCCATTGAGTTGGTGATGCCAACCAACCATCTCATCCTCTGTCACCCCCTTCTCCTCCCTGGAAGGCTATAAAAGAAGCAGGTAAGGCTGACTTCCAAAGAAGGGAACTGGATACCCAGAAAATAGAAGCAGGAGACTTCTCACTATAAACCTATTTGTACATTTTGAAAAATGTGAGTGTATTATATCTATTCAAGTTATAAAATATGCCCCTCTGTGCTCTATCCCTTTCCTATCTTGTCTTCAAAACTCCCAACAACTCAGGATATTTAACCCTGAGGAATATAGTCACTTCATGTCAATTTCAAGACTGATCTTTCTGGAAAATAATTTGCAAAGATATAGTAAGAGCATTTAAAAGTCTCTTTTAATTCATTGGTTCTACTTCCTAGAATTTAGTCTAAGGAAATAATAGATGATAGCACAGATATAAGCATAAAGATGTTTGTTACAGCATTATATGGTTGAAAACTTATGTGAGTGAAAACTGGGCAATGACAGAATAAACTGATAACTGTGAGTGGAATACAACATAGCCATGAAGGCTGATACTTTATAGAAGTGTGTTTAAGGACAGAGGAATAATTATACTATGGAAGCTGTATAGTATACAGTGGGATTATAATTCCATTCCTGGGCTTCCTGGGTGGTACAGTGGTTAAGAATCCACTTTTATTTTATTTTTGCATGTATCAATAGAACTGGTAAGATCACGGTACCACTATAAGACAGATCATGCAGCACACACACAGACTGACCCCAAAGAGTGTTAAATAAAAATCCAAGTAATGTACAACAGTGTAATTATGCTAAAAAACAGGGGGAAAAAAAAAAAAACAGGGAGGGAGGAAAAGGCATGAATATACTGGCTTGTAAATGTAGGAAAAGGCATAAATATACTGGCTTGTAAATGTTACAAAGTATCTCCTTTCTTGTTGTTACTCAGTCAGCTAAGTCTTGTTTTACTCTTTGCCGCCCATGGACTGCAGCACACCAGGCAGGCTTCCAGTCCTTCGCTATCTCCCAGTCTGCTAAAACTCATGTCCATTGAGTTGGTGATGCCAACCAACCATCTCATCCTCTGTCACCCCCTTCTCCTCCCTGGAAGGCTATAAAAGAAGCAGGTAAGGCTGACTTCCAAAGAAGGGAACTGGATACCCAGAAAATAGAAGCAGGAGACTTCTCACTATAAACCTATTTGTACATTTTGAAAAATGTGAGTGTATTATATCTATTCGAAGTTATAAAATATGCCCCTCTGTGCTCTATCCCCTTTCCCTATCTTGTCTTCAAAACTCCCAACAACTCAGGATATTTAACCCTGAGGAATATAGTCACTTCATGTCAATTTCAAGACTGATCTTTCTGGAAAATAATTTGCAAAGATATAGTAAGAGCATTTAAAAGTCTCTTTTAATTCATTGGTTCTACTTCCTAGAATTTAGTCTAAGGAAATAATAGATGATAGCACAGATATAAGCATAAAGATGTTTGTTACAGCATTATATGGTTGAAAACTTATGTGAGTGAAAACTGGGCAATGACAGAATAAACTGATAACTGTGAGTGGAATACAACATAGCCATGAAGGCTGATACTTTATAGAAGTGTGTTTAAGGACAGAGGAATAATTATACTATGGAAGCTGTATAGTATACAGTGGGATTATAATTCCATTCCTGGGCTTCCTGGGTGGTACAGTGGTTAAGAATCCACTTTACATGCAAGGGACACAGGTTCAATCCCTGGTCTGGGGAAGATCCCACGTGCCTCAGAGCAACTAAGCTCGAAAGCCACAACTCCTGAGCCTCTGCTCTAGAGCTGGGAAACCACAGCTACTCAGCAAGCTCCAACTACTGAAACTCACTCGCCCTGAGGCTGGTGCTCCACAACTAGAGAAGCCATTGCAATGAGAAGCCCGTGCACAACTAGAGAAAGCCCGTGCAGCAGCAAAGACCCAGCACAGCCCCCCAAAACAATTCAGTAGCTTAAAAAAAACTGCATTCCTATCCAACAATCTTGTTTTTGTTCCACTTTGATGAGTTGAGGGTGTATGTTAATACACAGATCAGATGTGTGCCCTCTGTCTCACTCTAGTACTTGGGGAAAAAAAAGGACAAACTTGTATTTATGACAGCAAATGTGAAAAAGTGAATGAATTTATTTTCCCCAATACAGACTCACTTTTATACAGTTTCTTTTAATTTTATGTTGACTCGTGGGTATTACAAGAATACAGGAGTTAATTTCAGAGACAAAAAATCCCTAAGTTCAAATGCCATCTTTGCCAGTTGGCCTCTAAGTTACTTAACTATTGTAGTCTATTTCCTAAATATGTAACAAGAGCAATCTCAGAAACTTTGAGGGTTAAATGAGGTAACAGAATATTTAGTATAGTGCTTGGCACATAATAAAATGCTCAAAAATTCATTTACACACTCATTTTTAACACCTACAATGTGCCAATTCCTATTCTAGATATAGTAAGAGCATTTAAAAGTCTCTTTTAATTCATTGGTTCTACTTCCTAGAATTTAGTCTAAGGAAATAATAGATGATAGCACAGATATAAGCATAAAGATGTTTGTTACAGCATTATATGGTTGAAAACTTATGTGAGTGAAAACTGGGCAATGACAGAATAAACTGATAACTGTGAGTGGAATACAACATAGCCATGAAGGCTGATACTTTATAGAAGTGTGTTTAAGGACAGAGGAATAATTATACTATGGAAGCTGTATAGTATACAGTGGGATTATAATTCCATTCCTGGGCTTCCTGGGTGGTACAGTGGTTAAGAATCCACTTTACATGCAAGGGACACAGGTTCAATCCCTGGTCTGGGGAAGATCCCACGTGCCTCAGAGCAACTAAGCTCGAAAGCCACAACTCCTGAGCCTCTGCTCTAGAGCTGGGAAACCACAGCTACTCAGCAAGCTCCAACTACTGAAACTCACTCGCCCTGAGGCTGGTGCTCCACAACTAGAGAAGCCATTGCAATGAGAAGCCCGTGCACAACTAGAGAAAGCCCGTGCAGCAGCAAAGACCCAGCACAGCCCCCCAAAACAATTCAGTAGCTTAAAAAAAACTGCATTCCTATCCAACAATCTTGTTTTTGTTCCACTTTGATGAGTTGAGGGTGTATGTTAATACACAGATCAGATGTGTGCCCTCTGTCTCACTCTAGTCCTTGGGGGAAAAAAATGGACAAACTTGTATTTATGACAGCAAATGTGAAAAAGTGAATGAATTTATTTTCCCCAATACAGACTCACTTTTATACAGTTTCTTTTAATTTTATGTTGACTCGTGGGTATTACAAGAATACAGGAGTTAATTTCAGAGACAAAAAATCCCTAAGTTCAAATGCCATCTTTGCCAGTTGGCCTCTAAGTTACTTAACTATTGTAGTCTATTTCCTAAATATGTAACAAGAGCAATCTCAGAAACTTTGAGGGTTAAATGAGGTAACAGAATATTTAGTATAGTGCTTGGCACATAATAAAATGCTCAAAAATTCATTTACACACTCATTTTTAACACCTACAATGTGCCAATTCCTATTCTAGATGCTGGACAGAGAATCAGAACAAACCTTTAACCATAGCTCTAGGAGGCAACACTGACACAATATAAACGTGCACACACAACGCTGAACACTCACGGTAGCTATTTCTCACTCCATTCACAGATAGCCATTCAGACTTCTTCAGCAATGTGACCACTTGAACAAAGTTACTTAGCCCAAGAACTTCACTCTCACGGCATATGACATACTCACATAAGTATTTTTCAGTTCCAACCCAAATTAACAAGTGTTCGAAAATAGCCACATACACATTTACATATAATATCCCCAGTGATGAAGAATCACAGTTCATTAACCAGAAAACTGGAAGGCAACTGTTAATTACATGATACTAACCCTCTGGTGGCTCAGATGGTAAAGAATCTGCCTGCCATGCAGGAGACCCAGGTTCGATCCCTGGGTTGGAAAGATCCCCTGGAAAAGGGAATGGCTATCCACTCCAGTATTCTTGTCTGGAGAATTCCATGGACAGAGGAGCCTGGTGGGACACAGTCCCTGGGGTCACAAAGAATCAAACATGGCTGAGTGACTAACACTTTCACTTATTATAACTTTATTTTATAGATAAGGAAAGAGGAACGTCCTAAGAGTTGTATCAATATAACCAAGATTTATTCTAAAAACCACAAAAAGAAAAAAATGGGGGGAGGTTATCAGATAATCTAGGGTGGTCCCACTCAAGCAGGACAAGACAAAGGATTCAAGCCTTCTCATTTGGAAAACAAGAGTGACTGTGGGAGACACGATAAATTGGTTGCACAGACACCAAGATATCATGAGGAACCTAAAGAGTGAAAGATTCTTCTGGGCTTGGGGAATGAAGGGTGAAACAACTGTGGTGAGGGGAGGAAGTGGTCACCGTCCACCAGCTGCCTCTCATGGACGTAAGGGCAGAGGAGAGCCACACCTGGGCCAGCAAATAGCAAGAGGCCTGCTGGAGCCACAGTTGAATAGATGAGGCGAAGGTCTGTGCAGTTAGTGATTCTAGAAGCTGAAAGTAAGGCCTTGAACAGCCTTTAGCAGAAAAGAGGAACAAAGACCTTGCCTCTAGGAGGCCAAAGATGATTAGGATGAGACTCCCACCCTCCAGGAGCTCACACTGTAATGTGAAGAACACACATGCAGCTGCAAGAAGGGTGATGCAGACCAAGTGCCGCTTGAGCACAGAAAGGGAGACGTCACAAAAACAACACCTGACTCATGCAAGGCTGAAGAAGTAAAGGAGGTCATTCCAGAGTGGCGACATATGAAGCTACTGTACACAGACTCAGGACTGAGAGTTACAGGCAGTTTAGGAGAATGTAAATAGATCACAGAAATCAAAAAAAAAAATGGATACAACTCAATACCTATTCAAGATAAAACAAAAATGTCACTATTCAAAGAAGTCATCACCTTTTCTTAAAGTAGCAACAAATAGAAAACAAAAATTCTCAAACAATTCACAAAAGCATCCCCTCAAAATCAAGTATCTAGGAATAAATCTAACAACATGTAAGAACTTCAAAACACAGATGGCCAACCCAAAACCCCCATGAGAAAGATTCTTCAACAAACACTCATATAGAGAAATGCTAATCGAAACATCCCTGGGGTCACAAAGAATCAAACATGGCTGAGTGACTAACACTTTCACTTATTATAACTTTATTTTATAGATAAGGAAAGAGGAACGTCCTAAGAGTTGTATCAATATAACCAAGATTTATTCTAAAAACCACAAAAAGAAAAAATGGGGGGAGGTTATCAGATAATCTAGGGTGGTCCCACTCAAGCAGGACAAGACAAAGGATTCAAGCCTTCTCATTTGGAAAACAAGAGTGACTGTGGGAGACACGATAAATTGGTTGCACAGACACCAAGATATCATGAGGAACCTAAAGAGTGAAAGATTCTTCTGGGCTTGGGGAATGAAGGGTGAAACAACTGTGGTGAGGGGAGGAAGTGGTCACCGTCCACCAGCTGCCTCTCATGGACGTAAGGGCAGAGGAGAGCCACACCTGGGCCAGCAAATAGCAAGAGGCCTGCTGGAGCCACAGTTGAATAGATGAGGCGAAGGTCTGTGCAGTTAGTGATTCTAGAAGCTGAAAGTAAGGCCTTGAACAGCCTTTAGCAGAAAAGAGGAACAAAGACCTTGCCTCTAGGAGGCCAAAGATGATTAGGATGAGACTCCCACCCTCCAGGAGCTCACACTGTAATGTGAAGAACACACATGCAGCTGCAAGAAGGGTGATGCAGACCAAGTGCCGCTTGAGCACAGAAAGGGAGACGTCACAAAAACAACACCTGACTCATGCAAGGCTGAAGAAGTAAAGGAGGTCATTCCAGAGTGGCGACATATGAAGCTACTGTACACAGACTCAGGACTGAGAGTTACAGGCAGTTTAGGAGAATGTAAATAGATCACAGAAATCAAAAAAAAAAAAAAAATGGATACAACTCAATACCTATTCAAGATAAAACAAAAATGTCACTATTCAAAGAAGTCATCACCTTTTCTTAAAGTAGCAACAAATAGAAAACAAAAATTCTCAAACAATTCACAAAAGCATCCCCTCAAAATCAAGTATCTAGGAATAAATCTAACAACATGTAAGAACTTCAAAACACAGATGGCCAACAAACCCCCATGAAAAGATTCTCAACATCACTCATTATTAGAGAAATGCTAATCGAAACTACAGTGAGATATCACTTTGTATCAGTCAGAATGGCCAACATCAAAAAATCTACAAACAATAATTGCTGGAGAGACTGGAAAAAAAGGAAATCTCTTGCATTGTTGGTAGGAATGTAAACTGATACAGCCTCTATGGAGAACAGTATGGAGATTCCTTCAAAAACTAGTAAATCTATTATACAGAGTGACATATGTCAGAAAGAGAAAGATAAATGTTGTATACTGACACATATATATGGAATCTAGAAAGATGGTGCTGATGAATGAATATGCAGAGCAGCAATGGAGAGGTGAACGTGGAGAACAGTTTTACGGACATTGGGGCAAGGGAAGGGAATATGCTCTGGGGCTAGGGGATCTCAAACAGGGGATATCAAACAGGGGCTCTGTGGTGACCTGGAGGGGTGGGATAGAGAGGGAGATGAGGGGAGTTTTGGGGTGGGGACACATGTATACCTATGGTGGATTCAGGTTGATGTGTGGCAGTAACAAAACTCTGTAATAAAATAAAATAAATTTTTAAAAACTAGGAATAAAACTTCCATATGACCCAACAATTCCAATGCTGGGCATATAACCTGAGAAAACCATAATTAAAAAGACACATGGGGGCTTCCCCTGGTGGTCCAGTGGGTAAAGACACCGCCTTGCAGTGCAAGGGGCGCCGGTTCGATCCCTGGCCTGGGAAGATCCCACGTGCCGCGGAGCAGCTGGACTGATGTGTCCAATTACTGAGCCAGAGCTCTGGCGCGCGTGCGCCCAGAGCCGGTGCTCTGCGACAACAGAGGCCACCGCGATGGGAGGCCCACAGGAGCCAAAGAACAAAGACGGATGGAAATGGAGAAATGAAAGACCAGTGGAAGTGGCCCGCCCATCCCCCTCCCTCCCCACCCCATCCTCCAAAAGATAAATAAATAAAAATTAAAAAAAAAAAAGACACATGTACCTCAATGTTTATAGTAACACAATTTCAATAGTCAGGATATAAAACCAACTTAGAGGTCCATCTACAAATGAATGGATAAAGAAGTTGCAGTACATATACAATGGAATATTACTTGGCCATAAAAAGGAACAAATTTGAATCAGTTGAAGGAGGTAGATTAACCTAGAGCCTATTATACAAAGTGAAATAAGTCAGGAACAAACAAATTATATGTGTATTAATGCATATACAGGGGGTCTAGAAAAAAACAGTAATGAGGAACCTATCTGCAAGGCAGAAGTACATAGAGAATGGACTGGTAGACACAGAAGGGGAAGGAGAGTAGGACAAACTGAACAACTGACATATATACACTACCTTCTATAAAATAAACAGCTAGTGAGAAGCTGCTGTCTAGGCACAGGGAGCTCGGATTGGTACTCTATGAAAACCTAGAGGGGTGAGATGGGGAAGGAGGCTCAGAAGGAGGAGATATATGTTTTTATGATTCAAACTGTTATATAGCAGGAACCAACACAATATTATAAAGGACATTGGGGCAAGGGAAGGAATATGCTCTGGGGCGAGGGGATCTCAAACAGGGGATATCAAACAGGGGCTCTGTGGTGACCTGGAGGGGTGGGATAGAGAGGGAGATGAGGGGAGTTTTGGGGTGGGGACACATGTATACCTATGGTGGATTCAGGTTGATGTGTGGCAGTAACAAAACTCTGTAATAAAATAAAATAAATTTTTAAAAACTAGGAATAAAACTTCCATATGACCCAACAATTCCAATGCTGGGCATATAACCTGAGAAAACCATAATTAAAAAGACACATGGGGGCTTCCCCTGGTGGTCCAGTGGGTAAAGACACCGCCTTGCAGTGCAAGGGGCGCCGGTTCGATCCCTGGCCTGGGAAGATCCCACGTGCCGCGGAGCAGCTGGACTGATGTGTCCAATTACTGAGCCAGAGCTCTGGCGCGCGTGCGCCCAGAGCCGGTGCTCTGCGACAACAGAGGCCACCGCGATGGGAGGCCCACAGGAGCCAAAGAACAAAGACGGATGGAAATGGAGAAATGAAAGACCAGTGGAAGTGGCCCGCCCATCCCCCTCCCTCCCCACCCCATCCTCCAAAAGATAAATAAATAAAAATTAAAAAAAAAAAAGACACATGTACCTCAATGTTTATAGTAACACAATTTCAATAGTCAGGATATAAAACCAACTTAGAGGTCCATCTACAAATGAATGGATAAAGAAGTTGCAGTACATATACAATGGAATATTACTTGGCCATAAAAAGGAACAAATTTGAATCAGTTGAAGGAGGTAGATTAACCTAGAGCCTATTATACAAAGTGAAATAAGTCAGGAACAAACAAATTATATGTGTATTAATGCATATACAGGGGGTCTAGAAAAAAACAGTAATGAGGAACCTATCTGCAAGGCAGAAGTACATAGAGAATGGACTGGTAGACACAGAAGGGGAAGGAGAGTAGGACAAACTGAACAACTGACATATATACACTACCTTCTATAAAATAAACAGCTAGTGAGAAGCTGCTGTCTAGGCACAGGGAGCTCGGATTGGTACTCTATGAAAACCTAGAGGGGTGAGATGGGGGGAAGGGAGGCTCCAGAAGGAGGAGATATATGTATATTTATAGCTGATTCAAACTGTTATATAGCAGGAACCAACACAATATTATAAAGCAATTATCCTCCAATTAAAACATTTTAAAAATTACTTGACAGAAATTACAAAAAAACATAAAACAAAATTTATTTATTTATTTATTTATAAATGGAGGAAAATGCCAGTCTTCTCACTGGACAGTTCAACACAATAAAAATGTTAAAATTCTGCAAAGTGATCTGTACATCTAACAAAAATCAAATCAAAATCCTACTGTTTGCGGGGGGCGGGGTGTATATATGAACTGATAAGCGGATTCTAAAGTTTATATGGAGAACCATCTCAATAAAGGCCAAAGCAATCTTGAAAAACAATACTTTTGGAAGACCTGCACTACTAGCTAGCAAGACCCATTGAAAGTGACAGTGAGTTAAAGTCGCTCAATCATGTCTGACTCTGCGATCCCATGGATGAGCCATGGAATCCTCTAGGCAAGAATACTGGAGTGGGTTGCCGTTCCCTTCTCCAGGGGATCTTCCCAACCCGGGAATCAAACCCAGGTCTCTGGCACTGCAGGAGGATTCTTTACCATCTGAGCTACCTAATACTTAGTATGTTATTGGCACAATGTCAAATAGACCAATGAAACAGAATGGAAATGCCAGAAACAGACTCACATATATATTGATACAACTACTTGATTTATAGTGAAGGTGACAACATAATGCACTAGGAAAGGAAGGCCTGACCAACAAATAGTATTGGGTCAACTGGGCATACATATATTTTAAATGAAAAAAAAAAAAAAAACTCATACCATTATCAAAACTCAACTCCTAAAACAAAAAATTCAACAGACCATGCATCTCAATGTGAAAGGTAAAATAAGAAGCCCTTTAGATGAAAACACACAAAAAAAAATTTTCAAGAAAATTGAATCCAGAAATATAGTCAATGATCAAGAAAACCTAACAAACTGAACAACTGACATATATACACTACCTTCTATAAAATAAACAGCTAGTGAGAAGCTGCTGTCTAGGCACAGGGAGCTCGGATTGGTACTCTATGAAAACCTAGAGGGGTGAGATGGGGGGAAGGGAGGCTCCAGAAGGAGGAGATATATGTATATTTATAGCTGATTCAAACTGTTATATAGCAGGAACCAACACAATATTATAAAGCAATTATCCTCCAATTAAAACATTTTAAAAATTACTTGACAGAAATTACAAAAAAACATAAAACAAAATTTATTTATTTATTTATTTATAAATGGAGGAAAATGCCAGTCTTCTCACTGGACAGTTCAACACAATAAAAATGTTAAAATTCTGCAAAGTGATCTGTACATCTAACAAAAATCAAATCAAAATCCTACTGTTTGCGGGGGGCGGGGTGTATATATGAACTGATAAGCGGATTCTAAAGTTTATATGGAGAACCATCTCAATAAAGGCCAAAGCAATCTTGAAAAACAATACTTTTGGAAGACCTGCACTACTAGCTAGCAAGACCCATTGAAAGTGACAGTGAGTTAAAGTCGCTCAATCATGTCTGACTCTGCGATCCCATGGATGAGCCATGGAATCCTCTAGGCAAGAATACTGGAGTGGGTTGCCGTTCCCTTCTCCAGGGGATCTTCCCAACCCGGGAATCAAACCCAGGTCTCTGGCACTGCAGGAGGATTCTTTACCATCTGAGCTACCTAATACTTAGTATGTTATTGGCACAATGTCAAATAGACCAATGAAACAGAATGGAAATGCCAGAAACAGACTCACATATATATTGATACAACTACTTGATTTATAGTGAAGGTGACAACATAATGCACTAGGAAAGGAAGGCCTGACCAACAAATAGTATTGGGTCAACTGGGCATACATATATTTTAAATGAAAAAAAAAAAAAAAACTCATACCATTATCAAAACTCAACTCCTAAAACAAAAAATTCAACAGACCATGCATCTCAATGTGAAAGGTAAAATAAGAAGCCCTTTAGATGAAAACACACAAAAAAAAATTTTCAAGAAAATTGAATCCAGAAATATAGTCAAATAGGATTCAAAGAGCACTAACCAACCTTAAAGAGAAAAAAACCTGAAGTTGGACTACATTAAAATGCATTACAGTTTAACAAAAAGATACCATACTCCTCTGCCATGCTTCTATTACTGCCTTTTTCTTCTTTAGATTTCCCAAATATCTGTCTATTTTAATAATGTGTTTATGCTATGCTATGCTTATTCAAGTCTGTCTGACTCTTTGTGTCCCTATGGACTGCAGCCCACCTGGCTCCTCTGTCCACAAGGATTCTCCAGACAAGAACACTGGAGTGGGTTGCCATGCCCTCCTCCAGGGGATCTTTCCAGCCCAGGGACCAAACCAAGGTCTCCCACATTGCAGGTGGATTCTTTACTGTTTGAGCCACCACGGTGTTTACAAAGAACTAATGTGGAGTTTTATATATCAAATTAATTTTTTTTCTAAATTCTTATTTTGTTTGTATTTACTTAAGTCTCCAGCTTGATTTTCAATCGTTCAGATTTTTCTTTGAGGATTCTTTTAGTTAAACTCCCACTAGGTTTGATAAGCTCTTGTTCATTTCTAAAGGGCTTGTAATTTACAATTATAACAATTTCTTTAACCTAGGGATTATTCAGAGGAATAATCTTATATTTTCAAGTAGATACATAATTTATTTTGGTTTTATTTTTTTGCTTGTTATCTTTTAAGTTTTCTTTGTAGACTTCCAAACCACCAAATCATCAATTTCATGGAAAACTGCAGAATTATTTTGCAAGAATACTATTCACAATTATGAAATAGAATATGTTATTTATTGTTATGCCAAATTTCTTTTTTAAAAAATTTTGGCCTCTTTTGTTGATTTTTTATTTACTTATTTTTCATCCGTCTTTATTCTTTGGCCTGTGTGGGCCTCCCATCACAGTGGCCTCTCTGGCTGCAGAGCACCGGCTCTGGGTGCATGCACTCAGAGCTGGCTCATAATTGGATACACCAGTCCAGCCGCTCTGGCACATGGATTTTCCTGGGCCACGGATGGAACCGATGCCCTTGTACTGCAAGGCGGACCACCAGGAAGTCCTCCCATGCATCAGGCTAGAACCTAAATTGGAAACTTAAAAACAGAGATATAGTCAAATAGGATTCAAAGAGCACTAACCAACCTTAAAGAGAAAAAAACCTGAAGTTGGACTACATTAAAATGCATTACAGTTTAACAAAAAGATACCATACTCCTCTGCCATGCTTCTATTACTGCCTTTTTCTTCTTTAGATTTCCCAAATATCTGTCTATTTTAATAATGTGTTTATGCTATGCTATGCTTATTCAAGTCTGTCTGACTCTTTGTGTCCCTATGGACTGCAGCCCACCTGGCTCCTCTGTCCACAAGGATTCTCCAGACAAGAACACTGGAGTGGGTTGCCATGCCCTCCTCCAGGGGATCTTTCCAGCCCAGGGACCAAACCAAGGTCTCCCACATTGCAGGTGGATTCTTTACTGTTTGAGCCACCACGGTGTTTACAAAGAACTAATGTGGAGTTTTATATATAAAATTTAATTTTTTTTCTAAATTCTTATTTTGTTTGTATTTACTTAAGTCTCCAGCTTGATTTTCAATCGTTCAGATTTTTCTTTGAGGATTCTTTTAGTTAAACTCCCACTAGGTTTGATAAGCTCTTGTTCATTTCTAAAGGGCTTGTAATTTACAATTATAACAATTTCTTTAACCTAGGGATTATTCAGAGGAATAATCTTATATTTTCAAGTAGATACATAATTTATTTTGGTTTTATTTTTTTGCTTGTTATCTTTTAAGTTTTCTTTGTAGACTTCCAAACCACCAAATCATCAATTTCATGGAAAACTGCAGAATTATTTTGCAAGAATACTATTCACAATTATGAAATAGAATATGTTATTTATTGTTATGCCAAATTTCTTTTTTAAAAAATTTTGGCCTCTTTTGTTGATTTTTTATTTACTTATTTTTCATCCGTCTTTATTCTTTGGCCTGTGTGGGCCTCCCATCACAGTGGCCTCTCTCGTTGCAGAGCACCTGCTCTGGGCGCATGCACTCCAGAGCGCTGGCTCATAATTGGATACACCAGTCCAGCCGCTCTGCGGCACATGGGATTTTCCTGGGCCACGGATGGAACCGATGCCCCTTGTACTGCAAGGCGGACCACCAGGGAAGTCCTCCCATGCATCAGATTTGCCTTTTTCTATTCCACTACTTCAACCTTTGATATCATTTTAAGTGTCTCTTGAAAATGTCTGATATATTTGCAGGCCTCTGTGTATAAATCCAATCTAAGAATCTGTTTCTTGAATTCAAACCTTCATATTTACTAAGCATTCATGGACTTAAAACTGTCATATGGTTATCATTAATTTACTTAGATTTTAATCTGATCGAAGTTTTATTTTGATCAAAATGTATAGAGTTTAAAGTGTCAAATAGTTCTACAAGACTGTTACCCCTTCCCCCTCCTCCAGAGAAAAAGCTAACAGTTCCCCAATACTCAACCCTTTCTATTTCCTGCTCCACAGAGGCAATCACATTTTTCTCTTTTTTTTTTTTTTACAAGATTTATTTATTTATTTTGGGCGGGGGTGGTCTTGGGGTGGGAGGAGCGGAGGGCCACTTCTACTGGTCTTTCATTTCTCTATTTTCATCTGTGGGCCTCCCATCACAGTGGCCTCTCTCGTTGCAGAGCACCTGCTCTGGGCGCATGCACTCCAGAGCGCTGGCTCATAATTGGATACACCAGTCCAGCCGCTCTGCGGCACATGGGATTTTCCTGGGCCACGGATGGAACCGATGCCCCTTGTACTGCAAGGCGGACCACCAGGGAAGTCCTCCCATGCATCAGATTTGCCTTTTTCTATTCCACTACTTCAACCTTTGATATCATTTTAAGTGTCTCTTGAAAATGTCTGATATATTTGCAGGCCTCTGTGTATAAATCCAATCTAAGAATCTGTTTCTTGAATTCAAACCTTCATATTTACTAAGCATTCATGGACTTAAAACTGTCATATGGTTATCATTAATTTACTTAGATTTTAATCTGATCGAAGTTTTATTTTGATCAAAATGTATAGAGTTTAAAGTGTCAAATAGTTCTACAAGACTGTTACCCCTTCCCCCTCCTCCAGAGAAAAAGCTAACAGTTCCCCAATACTCAACCCTTTCTATTTCCTGCTCCACAGAGGCAATCACATTTTTCTCTTTTTTTTTTTTTTACAAGATTTATTTATTTATTTTGGGCGGGGGTCGTCTTGGAGAGGGAGGGGAGCGGGAGGGCCACTTCTACTGGTCTTTCATTTCTCTATTTTCATCTGTGGGCCTCCCATCACGGTGGCGTCTGTCGTTGCAGAGCACCAACAGCATGCACTCCAGAGCTCCAGCGCTCTGGCTCAGTAATTGGACACATTGGTCCAGCCGCTCCGCAGCACGTGGGATCTTCCCAGGCCAGGGATCGTACCGGCGCCCCTTGCACTGCAAGGCGGTGTCCTTACCCACTGCGCCACCAGGGGAAGCCCACATTTTTCTACTCTTAATTCAGTCTTTTGGTATTTAGTTTTATGTCATTCCCACCCCTTTACAAAACAAAGGGAAAAAAAATAATAGAATTTAGCCAAAAGAGGGATGATAAATATTGTTAGAAATCTGAGACTTGGTGAAGATGGTGAAGCACAGTTTACATAGGCTATAACATTCTTGCCTTTCCTCGTCTGAAATGTTTGTCTCGCTTGTCAAATAAAATATCAAAGAAAGTAGTTCAATTCTAATTACAGTCTCCTAGAGACACAAAGCTGAACTGAACCAAGCAAGGACAGAAAAGCCCAGTCAAAACTGAGACTGGGTTGTTGTTTTCAGTTGCCCCCGTCATGTCTGACTCTTGATGACTTCAAGGACTGCAGTGCGAGGTATAATATGTGTGTTGTGTTATAATATTTCTAACGTTCAAATCCGTGGGCTCCCTTGGGACATAAGACTTAAGCAGCTAGCGTTGTTCGACTCCTTATAAAGGAACATCTTCCCTTTTAAGAATAAATTATGTGTCCATAAAAACTGGAGCTTTGAGGATGCTTTGTAATCAACCTAACAAAGTTTTCAGACCTCAAAATCTATCATCCCAAGACTTAGCATTAGGAACACAGGTTTCAAATTGCTAGTAGCATTTTGGTTATTTAAGAAAGCCTCTAACACAGGTTGGTTATTAAAAAGCTAAGAGTCTGTTAAAGCTTGATACTCCTTATCCAGAAAACAACAGAAGATACAGAGCAGAATTATGTTTTACAGAATTATGCAACATATGAAATGGTGGCATAGAATTACAGTGTCTACATAAGTGAACGGTTACTAGGCCCTAGCTGTGGTTTAAAATGGTTCGTACGTTAAGTATATCCATTTGCTCCATGAAGCTTTCCCCCCAGTTCCAGGATCTCTAAGCTAAATTAGATGCAAGAACCCAACTGTTTAGAGCAGCTATTTCCTTAGGGCACGCCATCTGTTTGCAATGCACAGCTAATTCTGAGTCTGTTGACCATTTAAGACTATCCCCTAAAGGTATCTCCTGACTCCTAAAACCCAATTTATTAAAACTCCCTCCTCCCTTTTCTCCCATCATAAGGCATGCGTAGGATGGATCTGACAAAATGTGCTATATGCGAAAGAGTGGAAATACCCCAGCTAAAAGAGTATTTATGCAACCATATTTAGGGTTTGGTTTTGATTTTTAAGAATAAGGTAGAGGAAACAAGTGTGATCTTGGGGAGAAAGATTATATAAGAACAGAAATACTCAAGATTATAAAGTAAAACAAGAAAGAAAAGAACAAAAGTAAAACTTACCATGAAAAGGGAGAAAAAGAAACAACAGAAAGAAAAATAATAGAGGAAAGTCCTCTACAGCTAATAGTGTTAATTGGTTTGTTGGTGAGCAAAGACTTTCAAATCCGCAATGCACAAGTATCATTTGTAATTAAAAAAAAAAAAAAAAAAAACCTTTTATTTATTTATTTTTGGCTGTGCTGGGTCTTCGTTGATGTGCCAGGTTAGCTGCTCTGTGGGATCTTCCGGGGTCAGGGATCAAACCTGTGTCTCCTGCATTGGCAGACAGGCTCTTATCCACTGAGCCACAAGGGAAGCCCCATCATTTGTAATTTAAGAAAAGGGGGCGGGAGAGAAAAGAAAGAAAAGGACAGGAAAACTTGAGAAGGACCTGTGGTTCTCAATCCCTAAAGAATGTCAAGGAAAGAATGTGTGTGCCAGAGGACTCTGGATCCCTGGTCGCTTTATTTCCTTTGGCTGTAGCAAGTCCTGCTGGTTTGTTTGTGTTCAGAGAAATCAGTACTAGAAACATATCTGGGGTGAGGAGATAGTATAAGTGTTTTTTTGTTGTTGTTGTTGTTCCCTTCCTCCAATATTATATCGTGAACATTTTCAAACATTCGAAAAATTGGCAGAAATGTGAACATCTCACCATTTGAATTCCGTAACTGCTATTATTTTGTTAATTTTATCATGTGCATCCATCCGTTAAGGGTCTGGTTTGATAGTATTTAGAGAAATCTTCCCAGGTGGCTCAGTGGTAAAATATCCACCTGCTAATCCAGGAGACGGTGGAGAGGCGGGTGGCGCGCAGGTTCGATATCTGGGTCAGGAAAACAGGAGTTCAAGAAATGGCCAAACTCATTCCCAGAGGAGGTGAGCTCAGTGGTCAAACAATAGGTAGGATGGATCTGACAAAATGTGCTATATGCGAAAGAGTGGAAATACCCCAGCTAAAAGAGTATTTATGCAACCATATTTAGGGTTTGGTTTTGATTTTTAAGAATAAGGTAGAGGAAACAAGTGTGATCTTGGGGAGAAAGATTATATAAGAACAGAAATACTCAAGATTATAAAGTAAAACAAGAAAGAAAAGAACAAAAGTAAAACTTACCATGAAAAGGGGAGAAAAGAAACAACAGAAAGAAAAATAATAGAGGAAAGTCCTCTACAGCTAATAGTGTTAATTGGTTTGTTGGTGAGCAAAGACTTTCAAATCCGCAATGCACAAGTATCATTTGTAATTAAAAAAAAAAAAAAAAAAAACCTTTTATTTATTTATTTTTGGCTGTGCTGGGTCTTCGTTGATGTGCCAGGTTAGCTGCTCTGTGGGATCTTCCGGGGTCAGGGATCAAACCTGTGTCTCCTGCATTGGCAGACAGGCTCTTATCCACTGAGCCACAAGGGAAGCCCCATCATTTGTAATTTAAGAAAAGGGGGCGGGAGAGAAAAGAAAGAAAAGGACAGGAAAACTTGAGAAGGACCTGTGGTTCTCAATCCCTAAAGAATGTCAAGGAAAGAATGTGTGTGCCAGAGGACTCTGGATCCCTGGTCGCTTTATTTCCTTTGGCTGTAGCAAGTCCTGCTGGTTTGTTTGTGTTCAGAGAAATCAGTACTAGAAACATATCTGGGGTGAGGAGATAGTATAAGTGTTTTTTTGTTGTTGTTGTTGTTCCCTTCCTCCAATATTATATCGTGAACATTTTCAAACATTCGAAAAATTGGCAGAAATGTGAACATCTCACCATTTGAATTCCGTAACTGCTATTATTTTGTTAATTTTATCATGTGCATCCATCCGTTAAGGGTCTGGTTTGATAGTATTTAGAGAAATCTTCCCAGGTGGCTCAGTGGTAAAATATCCACCTGCTAATCCAGGAGACGGTGGAGAGGCGGGTGGCGACGCAGGTTCGATATCTGGGTCAGGAAAACAGGAGTTCAAGAAATGGCAACCCACTCCAGTATTCTTGCCTGGAGTATTCCATGGACAGAGGAGGAGCCTGGCAGGCCAGTCTATGAGGTCACAGAGTCAGACACAACTGAGCACAAATACCAAAGAAATCTTCCACAAAGTTAGATGATTTTTTAAAAAAATCATTGTCCCTAACTAAGGCTTGAATCAGAAAAAGGATGCTAAATGAAGCTGCAAGTGAGGAGGGAGGTGGGTTACTGTTCAGTCAGTGGCTGAATTATTATCCTGAAATGCCCACATTTTCTGAGCTCCAGTTTCCTCATTTATAAAGTTAGACAAAATGATAATTATGGCTCATAGTCCTTTTCTAGTCTGAAAATTCTATGATTCTATGAAAAATACTTTTTTTAATAATAACCATCATTTACTTCATGTCTGCTAAGTGCCAGGAAGTCTGCTCCAAGTTTAGGAGTACAGTCTCATTTAATCTTCACAGGTTCCTTAAAATTTCTGAGATACCTCACTCATGAAAACTGTCACCTGTTTTAGCAGCACATGGCCAGCCTGACCTATTTCCAGTTGCACTTCCTCTCTACACACTCAGGGTTCTCTTACTAGCATCCACTGTACACTGCTCTGGTGGAACCAGCTGGAACTAGCAATCAGAAATTAGCTCTCCTCATTGAGAAACATAAGCAAACTCTAACCCCTGCTCTGTAATTTTTCTCCAAATGTGAAATAAGATAAAATAGCTAAAACTACTTTAACTTGTTTATTTTGGTAAAATAATTACACATAATTATTGTTGAAGGAAATTACAATACACAATCTTGGTGTTTTTATCTAAATCTGTTGTATACTGAATAACAAAATTTAAATGTCAGTTTTTCAATTGGAGAAAGTACTCAAATCAACAGCCATGTGCTAAACAAAAAGACTCAATTAGAGCACATTATGGTTTGGTTTGGGAATGAATACATCTAGGGGAAAAAAAAACAACAGCCCAATATACACATAGTGTGTGTGTGTGTGCATGTGTGTATAAATGAAAAGCCACTGTTACTGCTTTTATCTCTACATTCCTCTCCAGGTTTAACTATCTCTTCCATGTTCAATGCTCCCAAATATGTATATTAGTCCTCCTTTCTACCTTACCATAAATTGGTTTTGCTGTTTTCCCTGAGAGCTACTTGTATTCCCACATATGCTGAAAGGTCTGACATTGTAGAAACATGACAGGATGCCTGCACAAGGTGTCCTCGAACTATAAATACACACTATTATGTAACCAGCGAGGTTCACACCTAGAAAATCGAGATGGGATGGTTATTCTGAAGCAAGTGAACAAAAATAAGGAGGCTCGGTCCTGTTGGTTAAAACAGGGAAACATTGAAGCAGGACTAAAGGAACTCAGCAACCACAGAATAAACAAGAAGAGTGCATTTACTCAAGTCAGTGAAAGTGATAAACCAAAATTCTTCACTTTTTCCCCCGTGCCTCTTATACAAAAATGAAGCTTAAATAATAACTTTTAATAATAACCATCATTTACTTCATGTCTGCTAAGTGCCAGGAAGTCTGCTCCAAGTTTAGGAGTACAGTCTCATTTAATCTTCACAGGTTCCTTAAAATTTCTGAGATACCTCACTCATGAAAACTGTCACCTGTTTTAGCAGCACATGGCCAGCCTGACCTATTTCCAGTTGCACTTCCTCTCTACACACTCAGGGTTCTCTTACTAGCATCCACTGTACACTGCTCTGGTGGAACCAGCTGGAACTAGCAATCAGAAATTAGCTCTCCTCATTGAGAAACATAAGCAAACTCTAACCCCTGCTCTGTAATTTTTCTCCAAATGTGAAATAAGATAAAATAGCTAAAACTACTTTAACTTGTTTATTTTGGTAAAATAATTACACATAATTATTGTTGAAGGAAATTACAATACACAATCTTGGTGTTTTTATCTAAATCTGTTGTATACTGAATAACAAAATTTAAATGTCAGTTTTTCAATTGGAGAAAGTACTCAAATCAACAGCCATGTGCTAAACAAAAAGACTCAATTAGAGCACATTATGGTTTGGTTTGGGAATGAATACATCTAGGGGAAAAAAAAACAACAGCCCAATATACACATAGTGTGTGTGTGTGTGCATGTGTGTATAAATGAAAAGCCACTGTTACTGCTTTTATCTCTACATTCCTCTCCAGGTTTAACTATCTCTTCCATGTTCAATGCTCCCAAATATGTATATTAGTCCTCATTTCTACCTTAAAAAAAATTGGTTTTGCTTTTTTCCATGAGAGCTACTTGTATTTCCACATATATTGAAAGGTCTGACATTGTAGAAACATGACAGGATGCCTGCACAAGGTGTCCTCGAACTATAAATACACACTATTATGTAACCAGCGAGGTTCACACCTAGAAAATCGAGATGGGATGGTTATTCTGAAGCAAGTGAACAAAAATAAGGAGGCTCGGTCCTGTTGGTTAAAACAGGGAAACATTGAAGCAGGACTAAAGGAACTCAGCAACCACAGAATAAACAAGAAGAGTGCATTTACTCAAGTCAGTGAAAGTGATAAACCAAAATTCTTCACTTTTTCCCCCGTGCCTCTTATACAAAAACATGTGTAATGGATTCTGCGAAAGAGCATGGAGAAACTGTTTTGCCTAGTGAAATAATCATGTCTCTAACCAAAGAATGCTACTTACGGTGATAACATGCGTCAGTATCTTTTACATGAACATTGGGGTTACTATACAACCAACACATGCAGGGCCATGATCTCCAGGTAAGTGCAGTCTCTCCTAAAGACAGACATCGTTCCCATAATTCATCACCTAGAAAGGAGGCAGCTCTTCAAACAGGAAGCTCAAGCAAGGACACTCTCTGGACCCTGCTGTCTTGGGCCTGTGGGAAGAGACGTAAATGTCTGGCTCTGCTCACTTGGTGGCAGTACTCAGACTCTGTCTGCCAAATGGAGACAGGCCAAAAGATCAGGACCTGAAGACAAAGTCTTTGTACACCAGGATGAATAGTTTCAAGTTGCTTTCTATCCGTTATCCTCTAGCGTTTAGGAAAGCTTGATTTAAGCATCCCAGTCTTACATTAGCTGTTCTACTGGCATTAAGGTATAACCAGTGTGTCCTTAGAGAAGAAAAATGGTAGCAGCAGCACTGAGCTGAATCCTCAAACATGTTAAAGAGGAAGGCTAAGAACAAGAATCGGGGCTGGCAGGTCCAAGGAACTCTTACCACTCAGAGCTTCTCTGAACTGCAATCTTCGTGTTTGGGTTCCATTTTATTAATGTAGGTGGCAGCCTCCTCATGTGTTCTCAACCACAGGTAATGAGATCACTGTAAGCCCTCAGGTTCCCCTATGGCCCTCACTGCTGAAGAAACAAGTGCTCAACTACTAACACTTTTCTCGGGAAATTATGTGATGGTTATTCCACATATATTGAAAGGTCTGACATTGTAGAACATGACAACTGCACAAGGTGTCCTCGAACTATAAATACACACTATTATGTAACCAGCGAGGTTCACACCTAGAAAATCGAGATGGGATGGTTATTCTGAAGCAAGTGAACAAAAATAAGGAGGCTCGGTCCTGTTGGTTAAAACAGGGAAACATTGAAGCAGGACTAAAGGAACTCAGCAACCACAGAATAAACAAGAAGAGTGCATTTACTCAAGTCAGTGAAAGTGATAAACCAAAATTCTTCACTTTTTCCCCCGTGCCTCTTATACAAAAACATGTGTAATGGATTCTGCGAAAGAGCATGGAGAAACTGTTTTGCCTAGTGAAATAATCATGTCTCTAACCAAAGAATGCTACTTACGGTGATAACATGCGTCAGTATCTTTTACATGAACATTGGGGTTACTATACAACCAACACATGCAGGGCCATGATCTCCAGGTAAGTGCAGTCTCTCCTAAAGACAGACATCGTTCCCATAATTCATCACCTAGAAAGGAGGCAGCTCTTCAAACAGGAAGCTCAAGCAAGGACACTCTCTGGACCCTGCTGTCTTGGGCCTGTGGGAAGAGACGTAAATGTCTGGCTCTGCTCACTTGGTGGCAGTACTCAGACTCTGTCTGCCAAATGGAGACAGGCCAAAAGATCAGGACCTGAAGACAAAGTCTTTGTACACCAGGATGAATAGTTTCAAGTTGCTTTCTATCCGTTATCCTCTAGCGTTTAGGAAAGCTTGATTTAAGCATCCCAGTCTTACATTAGCTGTTCTACTGGCATTAAGGTATAACCAGTGTGTCCTTAGAGAAGAAAAATGGTAGCAGCAGCACTGAGCTGAATCCTCAAACATGTTAAAGAGGAAGGCTAAGAACAAGAATCGGGGCTGGCAGGTCCAAGGAACTCTTACCACTCAGAGCTTCTCCCTGAACTGCAATCTTCGTGTTTGGGGGTTCCATTTTATTAATGTAGGTGGCAGCCTCCTCATGTGTTCTCAACCACAGGTAATGAGATCACTGTAAGCCCTCAGGTTCCCCTATGGCCCTCACTGCTAGAAAACGCAAAACTAATTATTGTGCTCAACTACTAACACTTTTCTCGGGTAAAAAAGTTATGGCTAATTGTTCCCCTTCTTTTCCCGTTTTACTTATTAGTTCTTATCTTTCTGATCAATAGTTTTGGTCTTACTGCATCCATTTTTATTTCAAGCTTCCTAAATCCTTTTATGGAAAATAGCTAGACGACAAGCCAAGCAGTGAATAATTTTTTCCTAAACAGTAAGTTACAAAGGTGCTTATCTTGGAGCCATGAATGCTAGGGAAGTTGAGAGGCTGTATACTGACTAAAAACAGCAAGGAAGGCTGGACTAAAACTATAAGTACAGAATTCTGGAGTGGAAAAAGAGCTTGGATATAATCAATTCCATCCTCTCAGGTAATGCAAGATATGTCTTCTTTCAACTTCTCGACAGGAGGCTATCTTCAGCACATCTGCCTGAATGTTTCCAGTGACAGGGAACAGAGTACCTTGTAATGTTTCACTTTAGGACAGCTCCCATTGATAGTCCTTTCTTACACTGAGTGAAATCTGCTTCTCAGTCTACCAATTAATCATAGTTCTTCATTACAGAGACATATATTTCCTCTTGTAAAAGACATTCCTCCACTTATCTAAATCTGTATTAAGTCTCATTCACTGAATATTTATCAGTATCAGGCTATGTGCTAGGTACTCTATAAACACTACTACATATTATTACTATGTTCACAATCATCACTTAAGTTAGGTGTTAGCCTCCTTTGAAAAGTGAGTCTCACAGGGAACCCAAACAGGGCTCTGCAACAACCTAAGTGGTGGGATGGCAAGGGAAATGGGAGCAAGGGTCAAGAGAGAGGAGACATATGTATACCTATGGCTGATTCATGTTGTTATTTGACAGAAAACAAAATTCTGTAAAGCAATTACCCTTCATTTAATTTTTTTTTTCCCTAAAAAGTAGTAATGTTAGAATTTACTTCATAGGGTTAGTGTGAAGAGCAAATGAATATCATGTAAATTTTACATATCTATTATAGGATTAAAACTATTTATAACCAAAAAAAAAGAAAGAAAAGAAAAGTGAGTCTCAGAAACACTGATCAGAATCCAATCCTACACAAATGTATGGGGGCTTTTGCAGCTATTCCCATTAAGACTTTATTAAACTTCTAGCAACCAGGTCACATGATTTAAATGCCTTCAAAACTAGAATAAAACAAATAAGTTAGGTCAATCCAAACAGGAAAATAAAGACGGTCTAGAGATATGTACAACTGCACCAATGTTTGGTTTGCAGAGAAAAACAGTAGCATGAAAAGCATTTAACAAAAGAGCTATCAGGAAGCTCCAGGAGACTGTAACTGAGACACCTGTAACAGCACAACCATCACCTGAAGCCAGGGCTAAGCCCAGGCCCCAAATAAGAAACTCCTCTTTTACCTCAGCCAGGGATCAAAGGAGATTCCCAGGAACCAATCATACTACTGCAGAGAAAGCAGCACAGCCTGAAGGCTAATTTCAGTAGAACCAGAAGATCACAAATAATTCTGAATATATGCTTCTTCGGCCGGAGTAGGTTGGGGTGGGGTGGGGTGGGTGGGGTGGGGTGGGGAGAGTAACAAAGGGCGGACCTGCAACCCGTGAGGGAAGACTATAGCATGAACTGAACTAGCTTCCAGGTATAAGTTAGGAATTCAGGGTCAAAATAAATACTCTATTTAAGGTGGCTT
Organism: Tragulus kanchil; assembly: GCA_022376925.1. Classification (NCBI taxonomy): domain Eukaryota; kingdom Metazoa; phylum Chordata; class Mammalia; order Artiodactyla; family Tragulidae; genus Tragulus; species Tragulus kanchil. The sequence continues at coordinate 43,500,984 of JAIOJX010000023.1, forward strand.
GGTGGGGGGTGGGCATGAGAATCCACAAGAACGAGACAGAAGGCACATGCTGATAATCATTTCTCTCCCTAAGGTCCTCTCCCATTCCAACCACGGTCCAGCCTTTTATCAATGCGACCTATGGAACCACTGCACTGGCCTATCCTACTTACACCTCAGACTCAACATGCTCAAACCAGAATTCATTTCTTGCCAATCTTTCTCTCACCAAACTCCTTACTAATTAAAAGAATCATCTAGATATAAAAACCCTGGGGTCACTTTGTTTTTATTTCATAGACTCCTCTATGAAAGGTATTGCACGTTTTCACAGTTAAGTGCTACTGCCTTAAATATTCAACAAATATTTACTAAATGCTTGTGATGTACCAGGCACTTTCTTTGCACTCAAGATACACTGATGAACAAAAACACCGACTTTCATGAAGCTTATATCCTAGTAATTAGAAGGAAACAATAAACACAGTAAATCAGTAAATATGATGCATAAACACAGTACTTCAGAAGGTAATGTTAAAAAAAAGAAAAAGAAAAGCAAGATAAAAGCAGTTACAGAAAGTGTGGTCAGGGTTAGCCGCTTTGAGAAAAAGGTGATATGCAATCAAAGACGTGGAAGAGGTGAGGGAGGAAGTCGTGCAAATACGAGGGGCAACAGCCATTCAAAGGCCTTGCTACAAGCTCTTCCTATTTCTTTGAAATGTCACAGAGCCATTCCCAAGGTCATCATACCTACTCCAGAAACTCCTAGGTAGCCACCCTGCTCCATTTCCTCTTTGGTACAGTTAGACATTCTTTATCCGCATTAAAACCATCCACCTGATTTTCAAGGCTCATAGTTCTCTGAGCCCACCCATAATGTGTAGTGTGCAAGCTCAGTTGTGTTTGACTCTGCTGCTCCATGGACTGTAGTCCACCAAGCTCCTCTATCCATGGGATTCTCCAGACAAAAATACTGGAGTGGGTTGCCATTTCCTCCTCCAGGGGATCTTCCCAACCCAGGGATCAAACCTGGGTCTCTTGTATCTCCGGCACTGGTAGATGGATTCTTTACCACTGGGGCCACCTGGGAATTCCCCACCCATAATGAATTTTCACTCCTCCCCTTATATTCTTGAAGTTTGGCATGCTCCTTCTTCACTCATCATCTCCTCTGCCTGGGAGTGCTTTCCCTCTGCCCTCATGCTGTCTAAACCTTCCCAGTCCTGCAGGGCACAAGACCAAGTCCTATCACATCTATACAGTCCCTGAGGTTGCTATGAATGAATCTGTATTCATACCACCCCAGGATCATACTCCTTGAAACCAAGTGTGCCTCTATTTCTATATTTCCCACTGAGCTGACAATTACCAAGTATGTGCTGATTGTAAATGAGCTATTTCTTCAAGCTAAAGCTCTGCCAGCTTAAAACATCTTAAAAACACATTTTTAAAATTTGTTTTAAATAAAAACACCTTAAAAACACATTCAGTAGTTTTGATAAACTACTGAGACAGAATGATTAAAGAATGACTATATTATATTAAAAAATGCCCAGGGGAAATAGAATAAAGCCAAAATGCTTATGATGGACATGATGATAGCTTTCTTTTCTCTGATTCAAATTTTCAGGTCTGTGCCTGTGTTGAGAAGCAAAGAGTATGCTATGAATATAAACAAATCAACAGAAACAGTGAGTGATCAACTATCATTAGGCTCATTAGAGAAATTCAAATTACTGAAAAATACAATGTCAAAGAAAGACTGCAAGCATCTTTATTACCTGCAGTTTCAAAGAGGCAAATTGTAATAAAGACAAGCTGAAGCCAATCCTTGTGGTTTAAAACAAAGAAAAAGAAAAAAAAAACAAACCTTCCTGACAAAGAGACTACAACAAGATGTTTACTGTGTATGAAAACAGCATGATGTAGATGAAAGAGCACACACTCTGGAAAGCTCAAACACAGGCTCCATTCATTAACATCAGGACCACAGTTTCCTGATCTGTAAAATGGAAACACAGAAGCTCTGCCATTTACCAGCTTTCATCGAAACAAAGTCAGTTCCAATCTGAGCAAAATCCTGAGAACACAGCCTACACAGGCAGATGGAGCTAATGGTAATGCACGAATCATTTGAGTCTCAATGGCCAGACTACTGTTAGTCACTATCTGTTCCATCTGAAGCAGTGCCTTTCTTTTACATGTGTGTTTGTGATTAAAATATGAATGTTCCAATCTAAAAAAATTTCACTCCTCCCCTTATATTCTTGAAGTTTGGCATGCTCCTTCTTCACTCATCATCTCCTCTGCCTGGGAGTGCTTTCCCTCTGCCCTCATGCTGTCTAAACCTTCCCAGTCCTGCAGGGCACAAGACCAAGTCCTATCACATCTATACAGTCCCTGAGGTTGCTATGAATGAATCTGTATTCATACCACCCCAGGATCATACTCCTTGAAACCAAGTGTGCCTCTATTTCTATATTTCCCACTGAGCTGACAATTACCAAGTATGTGCTGATTGTAAATGAGCTATTTCTTCAAGCTAAAGCTCTGCCAGCTTAAAACATCTTAAAAACACATTTTTAAAATTTGTTTTAAATAAAAACACCTTAAAAACACATTCAGTAGTTTTGATAAACTACTGAGACAGAATGATTAAAGAATGACTATATTATATTAAAAAATGCCCAGGGAAGTAGAATAAAGCCAAAATGCTTATGATGGACATGATGATAGCTTTCTTTTCTCTGATTCAAATTTTCAGGTCTGTGCCTGTGTTGAGAAGCAAAGAGTATGCTATGAATATAAACAAATCAACAGAAACAGTGAGTGATCAACTATCATTAGGCTCATTAGAGAAATTCAAATTACTGAAAAATACAATGTCAAAGAAAGACTGCAAGCATCTTTATTACCTGCAGTTTCAAAGAGGCAAATTGTAATAAAGACAAGCTGAAGCCAATCCTTGTGGTTTAAAACAAAGAAAAAGAAAAAAAAAAAAACAAACCTTCCTGACAAAGAGACTACAACAAGATGTTTACTGTGTATGAAAACAGCATGATGTAGATGAAAGAGCACACACTCTGGAAAGCTCAAACACAGGCTCCATTCATTAACATCAGGACCACAGTTTCCTGATCTGTAAAATGGAAACACAGAAGCTCTGCCATTTACCAGCTTTCATCGAAACAAAGTCAGTTCCAATCTGAGCAAAATCCTGAGAACACAGCCTACACAGGCAGATGGAGCTAATGGTAATGCACGAATCATTTGAGTCTCAATGGCCAGACTACTGTTAGTCACTATCTGTTCCATCTGAAGCAGTGCCTTTCTTTTACATGTGTGTTTGTGATTAAAATATGAATGACAAAATATTAACATCTTTGGATAATGTTTAAGAGAGCTGAAAAGAATCCTGGGTTAAAACCAATGTCATCAAAATCTACAGTTATTTCCTGAGCACTGGTCACTGGACCTGGGAACAAGCAGACTTAAAAAGAGTGTTCTGGAAATTAACTGATACTTACAGAAGCTTTTGTACTATTGCACAACTATCATCTAAGATTGGTCATGTCTCATTTAAATGAGACAAAGCAGGTAGAATTCCTGGCACATTCTTAAAACATATTCTTTTCAGATTGCTAAGATGATGCAAGGACCACTGAACCGTCAAGAAATGTCAAAGTAACCTGTGTGTAGATCCTACAAGTCATAAGTTACTAATCATTCTTTGTAATGTATCCGGCTCTCAGATTGCCAGACTGAGGGAGCAGCTTTACAAAAGGCCAGATCTGATCTATAAAATTGGACCCATAAAACTAATCAGGCTTACTACTCTAGCATTTGAGAAAGTATCTAAGGCAAAAAGCCTACAAGTCAATCAATCATAAGTGCATATCAGAAAAAGGTAACAGTAAGAAACCTACACTTGTAGTATTTGGACTAAAACTGTACAGCTAAACCTGGATCTAATTCAGAGTAGCAGCAAATCATAGTGTTTATGGAGATTGCTTGGATCTGATACTGAGAAAATTACATTAAGAAAGGCATTAAATATTATTCTAAGTATTGGATTTAGGCTGGGTGAAGACAGACTATACACTTTTTTTTTTAACATTTATTTATTTATTTATTTATTTATTTATTTATTTATTTTGGTAGGGGTGTGGAGGGAGGGTGTGGGCAGTCCACTTCCAGTTGTCTTTCATTTGTCTAGTTTCATCCATCTTTGTTCTTTGGCCCGTGTGGGCCTCCCATCACGTGGCATCTGTTGTCAGAGCACCGACTCTGGGCGCATGTGCTCCAGAGCTCCGGCTCAGTAATTGGACACATCCGTCCAGCCGCTCCATGGCACGTGGGATCTTCCCAGGCCAGGGATCGAACCGGCGCCCCTTGCACTGCAAGGTGGTGTCCTTACCCACTGGACCACCAGAGAAGCCCCAGACTATACATTTTTAAAAGATTCCAAAAGTTTTCTTGAGCCAGTGCTATGGCACAAGGCACAATAATTCCTGAGAAACATGACAGCATTTGCCCTCAATTCAAAAACCAGGAAGCAATGATGTAACCCAATCACATTATATCAAACCACAGTCTGTTCAGAGAAAGTTACATTATGCAAGCCATGACTGAGAAAGGACAGAAGAAAAAGGCATGAGGTTTTTTGACATGTGCAGAGGATTCTGTGGTTTGAAAAGACATGTCCTCACATCAAAATGGCTATCTTTTGGATACTGGCATTTTCAAAACCCATTTCATTAGACATGAACAGATCTGATGCAATAAAACAATACTGCAAGAATGGTACTGAGTTCAGGTAATTGTGTCTAGGAGGCCTAGGAGAAGCTTTCAACAAACCAAAGTCTTCCCACAAGAACCCCGATTATTCTAAACATATCTGTAGCCTCTCAGAGGAGGCAAAAAGCCTACAAAATTGGACCCATAAAACTAATCAGGCTTACTACTCTAGCATTTGAGAAAGTATCTAAGGCAAAAAGCCTACAAGTCAATCAATCATAAGTGCATATCAGAAAAAGGTAACAGTAAGAAACCTACACTTGTAGTATTTGGACTAAAACTGTACAGCTAAACCTGGATCTAATTCAGAGTAGCAGCAAATCATAGTGTTTATGGAGATTGCTTGGATCTGATACTGAGAAAATTACATTAAGAAAGGCATTAAATATTATTCTAAGTATTGGATTTAGGCTGGGTGAAGACAGACTATACACTTTTTTTTTTAACATTTATTTATTTATTTATTTATTTATTTATTTATTTATTTTGGCGGGGGTGGGGAGGGAGGGGGGGGGCGGGCCACTTCCACTTGTCTTTCATTTGTCTAGTTTCATCCATCTTCGTTCTTTGGCCCGTGTGGGCCTCCCATCGCGGTGGCATCTGTTGTCGCAGAGCACCGACTCTGGGTGCATGTGCTCCAGAGCTCCGGCTCAGTAATTGGACACATCCGTCCAGCCGCTCCATGGCACGTGGGATCTTCCCAGGCCAGGGATCGAACCGGCGCCCCTTGCACTGCAAGGTGGTGTCCTTACCCACTGGACCACCAGAGAAGCCCCAGACTATACATTTTTAAAAGATTCCAAAAGTTTTCTTGAGCCAGTGCTATGGCACAAGGCACAATAATTCCTGAGAAACATGACAGCATTTGCCCTCAATTCAAAAACCAGGAAGCAATGATGTAACCCAATCACATTATATCAAACCACAGTCTGTTCAGAGAAAGTTACATTATGCAAGCCATGACTGAGAAAGGACAGAAGAAAAAGGCATGAGGTTTTTTGACATGTGCAGAGGATTCTGTGGTTTGAAAAGACATGTCCTCACATCAAAATGGCTATCTTTTGGATACTGGCATTTTCAAAACCCATTTCATTAGACATGAACAGATCTGATGCAATAAAACAATACTGCAAGAATGGTACTGAGTTCAGGTAATTGTGTCTAGGAGGCCTAGGAGAAGCTTTCAACAAAAGTCTTCTCAAAAGCAGTCTTCCCCACAAGAACACTGGTTTCCCTCTTGATTATTCTAAACATATCTGTTCCCCATTTAATTTCAACAACAAAGTAGATCCTGGCGGTCCAGTGGTTGAAACTCTGCATTTCTACTGCAAGGTGCATGGGTTAGATCTCTGGCCAGATCCCGCACACCACATGGCCAAAAAATAATTAAACAATTAAAAAATATATATCTACAATGTATTACCCATTAAAAAACTGTTAAAAAAGGAGATTATCTAAAATTCTAACCGTAACCATGTACTACAAGGAAGGCCTTTCAATTACACCCCACTTGAACTAACCCCAGATTTCTTTCAAACTAAGATAAGTCTACATTTCTCAATCAATAAGCACTTTTTTTTTTTTCCGGCAGTATAAAAAAGGATACTGACCTTTTCTTGAGGACTCTATAACCTATAATTATCCACTCCCCCAACTTTTGTAACTCACTTTTCGGGAGGGAAGAGTGAGAGAGAGGTCTGGAAAGAGTAACATGGAAACCTATATTATCATATGTAAGACAGAGAACCATTGTGAATGCACTGTGGAGCTAAGGGATCTTATATGGGGGCTTGGCAACAAACTGGAGGGACGGGATGGAGGGAGAAGAAGGGGGGCTCAGGTGGGAGGGGTCACAGATATGCCTATGATGGATCTGGGATTATATAGAGCTGTAAACAACAAAACTCTGTAAAAGCAAAATTTAAGAAAAGATAAAAGAAAAAAACCTCATTTTTCTTGAGCTCTGTGAAATTCAAGGTAACTTCACTTAGGAAAGTGACTCCACTCACTCTGTTCCTCCCATATGACACAAGATCAAGAGTCTGAAAAATCAAAACTCCTGTCCTGCTTCTGCCCAACCCTGAGAAATTCATCTAACCTCTCAAGCCACATTTTTCCATCTGTAAACTGAGTGACTTATGACTTTCAACGTTCGAATGCCTAGCCCTGGTAGGTATCCCATTACATTATTCTCCTTTACCCCACTTAGATTACATTTCTGTTTCCAGTCACATATTAGAGAATTTTTAGAACTGGGGAATAAATACTAGTGGTTAATACATCCAAACCCCACATTTCAGAATAAGGAAATCATAAATATAGAGTAATTTGCCAGCCAGACAATAAAAGCTTTTGCTTCCTGCCCTAGGGGAGTCGGGGGACAGAGCTTACAAAGAGAGTTTAACGCTCATCAAATCCCCCTCTCTGCCTCACTGAATTCCAGCCACCCTTCAAAGTCAGTTTAAGTCCTAAAGCATCCAGGAAGCTTCCCTCCCCCAGTCACTTCAGCCGAGACTACTCACTTCCCTCTTTGAATACAGATGCCTCTCTGCAGGGGTGATATTAAAAGTATTAACAAAACCACCGTGGTACCAACCAATCAGAAAGGATGTGTGACCAATCAAAACACATGTGGCCCAGAGGGAATTTCTGGCTAAACACTAGCCTTCCTATTAACAACAATCCAAAACAGCAATCTCAAACTCTAATACCATTTTCTCATTCGATTTCCACAGTATCATAAACTAGGCAAAGTAGGTATCATCCCCGTGTTCTGCGTAACTACAAGTTACATGACATTTCCTGACTATACACAGAATCCTTAATTAGTATTATATAAACTGTATTTACATATAACAGTATAAATACTAAAGGGATACTCAAGTCAAATAGAATTCATTTAGTCGACAAACACTTAAATGGAACAGAACATAAAACACAGTGCTAGGTTCTAAGACCATAAAGGAAATTAAATGCATGACCCTTGCCCTCTGGGTACTTACCACATGTGCAGGAGAATATTTAAGCAACAGTGCAAGGTGGCAGAAACAGAAAACACAACGTGTAAGTTCAGGGAAATACAGGTCACGAACTAAACCAATATAGGATGTCAGGACTAAGAACTTCTCACACCCCCAAAAGGGGAAAATTAAATACGTAGTAAAAAGGCTGAAAAGTCTGGAGTGGGGGGGCAAAAGAAAATGCTGGAATCAGGATTTGCCTTGGTGGGATGTGAGATCTTTAGCTGCATACACAGAGATGGCCCCAATCATAAGTTGCAAGTACTGCTCTAAACACTGAATTCAAATGGGAAATCTTGTAAACCTTTTGTGAGGATGGGGGGCGGGCGGGGAGAAGGAAGGTTAGCTTGGCAGCAGTCTGCAGAAAAGCCTAGGTGAGAGAAACTCTGGAAAGCCAGTGGACTTAAGGGATAATAGGCAGGGCTAAACTAGATGGCTGCATAGGAAGAAAGGAAGAAAGGAAGAAACATTCAAGAGGCATTCATGTAAAGAAGAGCTGGGGCTGGGGCATGTTTTCAAAGAAGAAAATACAAAATGACAGAAAGGAAACAAAGGCACTCTCCCACAGGGAACATATGTAAACACAGTGGTACTAAACTATGCACAAGGACAAGGACCCAAGCAAGACAGAAGCTGGGCAGAGAAATACAAAACTGATAACCAGACAATAAGGAACACCTGCAAACTCTTTAAATGGTCAAATTATAATTGTTTTTTGTATTTAGGCACCTCTTGGCCTTCTGGCTAAACACTAGCCTTCCTATTAACAACAATCCAAAACAGCAATCTCAAACTCTAATACCATTTTCTCATTCGATTTCCACAGTATCATAAACTAGGCAAAGTAGGTATCATCCCGTGTTCTGCGTAACTACAAGTTACATGACATTTCCTGACTATACACAGAATCCTTAATTAGTATTATATAAACTGTATTTACATATAACAGTATAAATACTAAAGGGATACTCAAGTCAAATAGAATTCATTTAGTCGACAAACACTTAAATGGAACAGAACATAAAACACAGTGCTAGGTTCTAAGACCATAAAGGAAATTAAATGCATGACCCTTGCCCTCTGGGTACTTACCACATGTGCAGGAGAATATTTAAGCAACAGTGCAAGGTGGCAGAAACAGAAAACACAACGTGTAAGTTCAGGGAAATACAGGTCACGAACTAAACCAATATAGGATGTCAGGACTAAGAACTTCTCACACCCCCAAAAGGGGAAAATTAAATACGTAGTAAAAAGGCTGAAAAGTCTGGAGTGGGGGGGCAAAAGAAAATGCTGGAATCAGGATTTGCCTTGGTGGGATGTGAGATCTTTAGCTGCATACACAGAGATGGCCCCAATCATAAGTTGCAAGTACTGCTCTAAACACTGAATTCAAATGGGAAATCTTGTAAACCTTTTGTGAGGATGGGGGGCGGGGGCGGGGGAGAAGGAAGGTTAGCTTGGCAGCAGTCTGCAGAAAAGCCTAGGTGAGAGAAACTCTGGAAAGCCAGTGGACTTAAGGGATAATAGGCAGGGCTAAACTAGATGGCTGCATAGGAAGAAAGGAAGAAAGGAAGAAACATTCAAGAGGCATTCATGTAAAGAAGAGCTGGGGCTGGGGCATGTTTTCAAAGAAGAAAATACAAAATGACAGAAAGGAAACAAAGGCACTCTCCCACAGGGAACATATGTAAACACAGTGGTACTAAACTATGCACAAGGACAAGGACCCAAGCAAGACAGAAGCTGGGCAGAGAAATACAAAACTGATAACCAGACAATAAGGAACACCTGCAAACTCTTTAAATGGTCAAATTATAATTGTTTTTTGTATTTATTTGGCTGCACTGGGCCTCTGCTGTGGCATGTGGGATCTAGTTCCCTGACGAGGGATCGAACCCCAGTCCCCTACATTGGGAGCTCAGAGTTCCAGTCACTGAACCACAAGGGAAGCCCCTCAAATTATAAATTTTAGAAAGCACTTGAACTTCTTCGGAAGGTATAAAAAGGATGAAAGGAAACATCAGTATAACCAAGGAGAGCAGGCAGACCAGTTAAGGTAGTCTAGACTTAGGGATAATAGCACCTGGATCAGCTTAGTATTGTATGTATGCCAGTGTAGTCTGTAAACGCCTCCAGGGCATGAACTGGGCTATGCTTTAGCCATCTAGCAAGCTCAATTCTGTTATCTGAATACATGAACACTTTGTGTGCTAAGCTAAGTGGAAAAGAGTGAACTATGCTATTTTCAGTTAGTAGTGTGGAAATGTTACTTACGCTTGATGCATAACTATATTGATTCTCCTACCTATTCACACATGTACCGTGCCCCCTTCTCAGGCAATGTCAAAAATCCATTGTTTCCTCTAATGTAAACTCAGCCTGAAGGGACTCTAAGAATGTACTAGAAGGGAATTCCCAGGCAGTTCAGCAGTTAGAACCCTGCCCTACCACTGCAGGGGAACTAAGATCCTGCATACCTGTGCAGTAAGCCCAGAAAAAAAAAAAAAAAAGAAGAACTTCGAGTCAGAAAGAAGTCAACCTGTTTTTCTAAATGGGAGGAAAAATCTGAAAGTGAATAATAATCACTTACTCATTTGAGGACTGAAAAAGAAAAATGGGCAGTGCTAGACAGGTGTATAGCCTTTGGAAACCCTGAGCCTTTGCCGCAAAGGCTAACTCGAGCTTTTACTAATTGAGTAGTTATCTTCCACACCTGTTTTCTCTTCTACAAAATGAGGCAAACGCCACTAGCCCTCAGGGTTTAGCTGTGAGGATCAGATAATGTTCTTCGAAGTACTTTATGCATCTACATCATAGTAAGCTCTTAACAAACAGTACATATTAATAATAACTGGCACCCTAAGTCTTGAAATGTTTTCAAAACATTCCGTGTTCAGTTAGAGAAACAGGAATGTACTTTCACTTTATTTTAGTTGCTTACACTAAGGCTCTACCCTTCAGTTTCTAGTACTACGGATTGGATGCTAACAGAGTTTTTCACCCCTTCAAGGGTTAGATGATGACCTAACCCTTGAACCCACAAACCCCATCCTGGTTTAATATTTTGGAAAATGTAACAAACACTGTCCCTCGAAAACCAGCTACAGAGACGACTGATCGATGAACCTAACCCTTGAACCCAAACCCCCCGTTTAAGGTATAACCAAGGGGGTAGTCTAGACTTAGGGATAATAGCACCTGGATCAGCTTAGTATTGTATGTATGCCAGTGTAGTCTGTAAACGCCCCCAGGGCATGAACTGGGCTATGCTTTAGCCATCTAGCAAGCTCAATTCTGTTATCTGAATACATGAACACTTTGTGTGCTAAGCTAAGTGGAAAAGAGTGAACTATGCTATTTTCAGTTAGTAGTGTGGAAATGTTACTTACGCTTGATGCATAACTATATTGATTCTCCTACCTATTCACACATGTACCGTGCCCCCTTCTCAGGCAATGTCAAAAATCCATTGTTTCCTCTAATGTAAACTCAGCCTGAAGGGACTCTAAGAATGTACTAGAAGGGAATTCCCAGGCAGTTCAGCAGTTAGAACCCTGCCCTACCACTGCAGGGGAACTAAGATCCTGCATACCTGTGCAGTAAGCCCAGAAAAAAAAAAAAAAAAGAAGAACTTCGAGTCAGAAAGAAGTCAACCTGTTTTTCTAAATGGGAGGAAAAATCTGAAAGTGAATAATAATCACTTACTCATTTGAGGACTGAAAAAGAAAAATGGGCAGTGCTAGACAGGTGTATAGCCTTTGGAAACCCTGAGCCTTTGCCGCAAAGGCTAACTCGAGCTTTTACTAATTGAGTAGTTATCTTCCACACCTGTTTTCTCTTCTACAAAATGAGGCAAACGCCACTAGCCCTCAGGGTTTAGCTGTGAGGATCAGATAATGTTCTTCGAAGTACTTTATGCATCTACATCATAGTAAGCTCTTAACAAACAGTACATATTAATAATAACTGGCACCCTAAGTCTTGAAATGTTTTCAAAACATTCCGTGTTCAGTTAGAGAAACAGGAATGTACTTTCACTTTATTTTAGTTGCTTACACTAAGGCTCTACCCTTCAGTTTCTAGTACTACGGATTGGATGCTAACAGAGTTTTTCACTCCCCCTTTCAAGGGTTAGATGATGACCTAACCCTTGAACCCACAAACCCCATCCTGGTTTAATATTTTGGAAAATGTAACAAACACTGTCCCTCGAAAACCAGCTACAGAGACGACTGATTCAAACTACTTTCACTCAAGATAATGGAATCTCTCTAGCGACGTTCCTTCAAGGAAATAAAAGCGTTTGATCAATTCAAAGTCTTTTCCATTCAAACATTCCAAACTCCGCAGAGGGAGCAAACGTTCAAGTTTCTACTACCAAAACAATCCGCAGCTTCCCCAGAAGCACGAAAGAAGCATTCCACACATCTTAGTGCCTCCTTGTCCTCACACAAAGCTTCGCAGAGGCTCCCCTTCCAAAGCAGCCCCAGGCTGGAGAAGCGGCCCCACTCGGCAGGGTCAGGCCGATGCCAAAGGCCAGGGAGGCCCTGCTGACCCCGGGGGTCTCAGCCACACACACCCTCTCCCACTGCAGGCGGAGGTCTGGAGGCTCAGAGCTCACACCCCGCCCTGGAAGCCTCCTCCGACCCCAGTCCCGCCCGGGCCCCCGGAAACTGCAGGACCTACTCGCTGGCGGTGCGGTGCCCGGGACAACGCCACACAGCGCCTCGCGGGGACCGGGGAGCAGCCCCACCTCTGTCGGTTTCGGCCAGCCTCACACCCTCCGCTGCTCACCCAAGCAACCACTAGCTCCCCAGAAGGAAGCCCGGGACCCCGGACGGCTTCGCCCGAGGCCACTTCTCCACGAAGAGCCGGCAGCGGGGCGGCTGCTGGCTGCCGGGCACCTTCACTCGCGCTCGGACCCACGCCCCCGCCCCGCCTCCACTCCCCGCCCGCGGCTCGCGTGGCGGCGGCCAGACCAAGAAAGCCCGGCCCGGCCCGGGCGCCGCCACCTGCGCCCCCGGCCCCGCGCCATGTTTGAGAAAGAGAAGGAGTGAGCCAGAGGCCGGGCCCGGCCCGCGCGCCCCGAAGCTTCCCGCCAGCCCCGCCGCGCCGCTGCTCACCCGTCGCCTCCGGGACCAGCGTTGCCGCCGCCGCCAACACAAGGAGGAGCAGCCGGGGACGCGGAGCAGCGGCCGCCGCCTCCATAGTCCAGCCGCCACCGCCTGTGGCCCGGCCCGGCCCGGCCGCCGCCTTGCCTCAGCAAGCCTCGCCTCGCCCCACCTCCCCGCCGCCGCCGCGGCCTCGCTTCGGCCCTTTGTAACTGCTCGGGGGCTGTCCGTCCATTGGCTGCGGGGCTCCCGCCGGCCCCGCCTCCCCGCCGTCTGCAAACTGCCTAGCGGGACCCAGCCAGGAGCCCCGCCCACGGACCCGCTAGGCAGCCAATCCCGAGCCGCAGGCGCCGGACTGCTGGCCACGCCCCCAAACTCCCCGGGGGCCGGGGAGACAGACCCCTGCCCCAGACGCAGCCGCTGGGCGCTGGAGGCCGGGTGGAGGCTCGGTCTAAACGAGCCCTGGCGCAGTCTTACCTCCAGACACCCAGGGCGAGGGCTAGACGATGGGTGTGTCTGGGTGTGAGTCGCTTTCGGAAAAAGGCTGTGGCTGCTAGACGCTCTATTCTTCTAGCCTCTTTTCTTCTCGTTGAAGATACAGTACTGAGCCTGACCCCCACTCACAGTCCTGCACCATCAATCCCCCCCCACAGTCATCCAGATCCTTAGTACCACTGGGCAGTCTTCAGTTTCCCCTCCCCAGATCCACGCTTCAACTTTCAACATCATCCCCCCCCTCTCCCGCCCCGCCGCCACCAAGATCCGACCCAGTCTTCTGTTTCCTCCCACTGTCAGTGACCACCCCCAAACCTAGATTACCCCCACCCAGCAAAAAATAAAAAAAGAAAGCCTCCAAATTCTGGCCTCAGATTCCAGCCTCAGACCTCCGATTAATCCCGAGCTCAGACACACCCCTAAATCGACTCCCGCCCCTCTCCGGAACTCAGAGCCAAGCCACACTGAGCTCCAAATCACACTTCTTTCCCCTTCTCCCTTTCCGATCCAGGCGGGAAAGGGAAGGTTCCCACACTCATCCCCAAAGGAGAGGGATTCCCCTTGCTTAGCAAGCAGCGTCCCGGGGGCGAAGGAGGAGCAGTCATTTCTTTCAGCTCCCTCTGACACGCCTGTACAATAATTCTGAGGTGTCACTAGAAACCCAAATAAACTCGGCTATGTTTCATTCTGTATTCCTAATTTACTGTGAGACGCTCCACCCACCTTTCCTCTGGGACGCCAAAATGAGCTCCAGATTTGTAATTCTTCCTGTCAGACTAGTCCTCTCTTCAGACACAAACATAGCCGAGGAGGTTGTTACACAGAACAGAGAACATTTTCCCACACAACCTTTTAGGGAGAAAATCTTATTTTCTGTGTGATTCAAACTTGAAATTAAATAAACCCTGGTAGCAGAAATCAGAACCAGCCCCTACTATTGATTTGTAAATTACTTTAGCGCTACCCGGCGGGCATTTTACAACCCTGGAGACCTCCCTCCTGAGTAGTAAAGAAACAGGGTTGGGGTGCTGACACTAAAATCTGAGATGGGTTCTATTCCTCTTCAGGCTTGAACACTTACTGGACCAAGTCAGTTAACCTTTCTGAGCCTCTGTTTCTTCATCTATAACATGGAAGTAATAGCTATCTCCCAAGTTCTTGTGGGAGGCCATGTGATGATTTGGGGGCTCCCCTCCTTCCCTTTCGAATCTGCCTCTGGGCCCTCTCTCTGGACCCCTCACTGGCTCCTCTCCTCTTGACAAGGCAAGATCTGGTGTCCACACACTGAACCACCTGACCAGGGATGCGGCTACTGCTGGAAGCAAGGTCACAGCCTCTCTCTGGGCCCCCCTGGGATCACCAGCATGAAGCTCTCTCTCTTCTAGAGCCTGTTCTGCCCTACTCCAGCCCTAATCTGCTTTCTCAGTTCTGGTTTCTTCAGTGGAGACTTGGTGGGGAAGTCAGGACTTTGTGACACCTGCAGCCTGTAGACTGCTTTTTTGCTGCTCTGTCCAAAATATCTTACTTTAGATAAGCCCTCAAGAGATACTTATTGTGAGAATGAATGAATGAGTCATCTCAGACAAGAAGATGGATTTTCCCTCATCATTGAATTTTTCATTCCTAAAATGGAAATATAATAATACCTTGCCTATTTATAAATACAAGCAACCGAATCACATGTCTTAGGGCCCTTAAATGACATAATGTGTCAGAACAGAGTCTGGAACATAGTAAATATTTAATAATGTCATTTCCTTTGCCCATCCCTTTCCAGTTCTGTGTGATTCTAATCAGCATTCACATTCACAGTAATCACGCTTCTGCCTTACAGAGCCTCAGTTAATTACTGTTGGGATATCATCAGTGACACACTTTCAGGTCCTTCGCATTTTCCATGGAATTGAGTGTGTTCCTTAGGAAACTGAGGAGCAGGAAGGAGAAACTGCCTATTTTTAAATTTTGTTTTCCTGATATTTGGAGGAAATTTCCATGAGCCACAGATCTGTAAATAAACAACATTAGAATGGAATGATAAATGATAAGTTTGTAACCAGGCTTCTCAAATCTAAGATGTTTTCAAATTACCAGGGGAGCTTTTTACAATGCAGATTCCTGGCTTCAACTCTAGAGTCTGCTCCAGTTATCTGAAGGAGGCCCAGGAGTCTGCATATGTCATAAACACCCCCAGGGGATTCGGCTGCAGGTGTTGCCAAGTCACACCTTTAAAAGACACTTGGTTTAGGGAAAGTATGACCTTAAAATTCAATAAAGAAAAATGCATGTGCTTATTTCACCTTTTGGAAAAGCGTGGCAAGAAGCCTCTGATTTTGGAGGTCTGAGCCCCTAGTTGGAGCTCTGGTTTCCTAGATGTGGGGCCTGTGCATCCTACCCCATCTCTCTGAGATTTTGCATCCCCCTGGTGTAAAATGAGATAATGACACCGACTCACATATTTGCTAGAAGGTCTAAATGTGCACTTGCGCATGAAGAATCTACCATAAATGTGACTTCCCTTCACAGTCTCGATAGGCCCTCAAAAATGTATACAGTCTATTCACTCCAACATTGTGATTTAAAGGGAGAGAAAGTGAGGACCATTTCTCCAGTAAGTCAGCTTCTGAGCCAAGACTCAGAGATTCCCGCCCTGGTCCCCGCACAACACTGCCTCTCCATCTTTATGCCGAGACATTGTTTGCTTTGCTTTTCATCATTCTTCATGTAAGATGTTTTCTCTCAAGTAGAGAGCAGAGACTGCTAGCTGCCTAATCTACATCCATTCCCACATTCGCTTGAAAACCGAATCCTCATTTCCTTTGGCAAGGCAGTTCACCTAACTAAAAATTTCCCAGGCTCCTGGCACCTAGCTATGATCACGTGACAGATTTCTGGCCAAAGAAATATAATCAGAAGTCTACCAAGTAGAGCTTCTGGGAAAGATGTTGTTTTCCTCATAAAGAAGAGACAAGCAGACCACATTCTCACCCTCTTTCTGCCTGGAACACAGTTACAGTGCCTAGAGGCGCCGCGGCCATCTCGTGAACATACGGATGATGGCCACGACTAGAAATAATGGAGAGAGAAATAAAGACAGTCAGGGTCCTTGATAAATTCCTCAAGTAACTATACCAGCTCCGAAATGTTTATCCCTGGAGTTCTTATTATATAAGAAAAATAAACATATTTTTTAAATACCCTAGAACATAACTCTGGTCCTGTGCAATCTATTGCTGTATATTTTATTTCTGTCTTAGTTTCTAACCCACAAGACATAATCGATTTATACCATTATTATCTACTAATTCTTGGTGCTCATAACTGAATAACAAATCACCTGAAAACTTGGTGGCTTAGCCTAGTAACACTCTATTATTTCTCACCAGAGTGTGGATAGGCTCGGCACTGTTTCTGGTCTAAGCCCATTTAAGCAGATCTCAGCTCAGCTCACATATCAATCTGCTGTCAGGTGGCAGATCAACTTGATGCTGAAAAGATATAATAGTCTCAGTCACTTTTCTATGTGGTTTTTAATCCTAACAGGCTAGCCTAAGCGTGTTAACATGATAGTTCTGGTATCCAAAATAGTTTGTAAGTGGAATCTTACAGCTAGCACAGCATAATTTCTGCCACATTCCATTGGTTTGGGCACAAATTGGACTGAACCACGTTCAAAGGGTGGGAGAATACACCCTTGATGAAAAGAGCTTCAAAACCACATGGCAAGGGGCATGGAGACCAAGAGAGGACAGGTGTGATTATTTCTGAAAACACTTTTTACCACCTTACCTGATCTTCGTTTCTGTTTACCTCTAGATTCTCTCATATCACCTTCATTCTGCCTGAAGCACATCCTTTTTGTATCTCCTTTAGTGAGAGCTGACTAGTGGCAAACAATTTTTGTTTTTGTCTGACTGAAATGTCTATATTTAATCCTTGTTTTGTTTCCACTGGATGGAGAATTCTAGGGCGATCACTGTTTTCTCGCAACAGCTGAAGACCTTACCCTACTGTTTCCGATTGCTGTTTTTACAATATTAGATATTAGTTGATTTCTCCTTTGTAGGTAATCTATCTTTTCTCTCTGCTTATTAAATAGACTTAACCTTTTTAAAATAAAATATTTATAAATACAGAAATAAAAATTATAAATAATTTGTTGACTTGTTGACAAAGGTGCATTAGTACCTTTGTCAAAAATCATTTAATTGTCTATTTCTGGACCCCCTTTTCTTTTACATTGGTTTATTTGTTTATCTTAAAGCCAATATCACTGTTTTGATGACTATATTTTATAGTAGATCTTAAAATCATGTCAAATTAGCTCTCCCACTTTGTTCTTCTTTGGTGTTGTTTTATCCACTGTAAGACCTTCACAGTTCCAAGTAAATTTTAATAATGATTTGTTAATACCTACACAAAACCCTGCTAGAATTTTTATTGTAATTGCCTTGAAGCTATAAATCAATTTCAGGAAAATGTACATCTTTATAATATTGATTATTCTAATTTGTGATCATGGTGTATTTCTCTATTCAAGACTTTCATTTCTCCCAACAATGTTTTATAGTTTTTATTTGCAGGAGCCCTTTATAACATTTGTTAAACTATTTTCTAGGTAAACTTTTATACTGTTGTAAGTAGAATAATTTTGGGGAGGTGGGTCGTGTTGTGCCACACAACCTGAAGGATCTTATTTCCCTGACCAGGGCTTGAACCTGGGCCCTCCCCTGTGAAAGCACCAAGACCTCACTACTGAACCACTAGGAAATTCACTGGAATCAATTTTAAAATTTCATTTTCTATTGTTATTTCCATTATGTTTTCATTTTCCTTTTATTTTTCATTTGTAGAAGTTGTATTTGGACCTTTTCCAAATCTGATTGATCTTTCCTTATAGTTCCTCATTACCAGCATATGTTTTTCAAGTTGGTCTTTTAAAAACTATATATATATAGCAATCATAGTTATTTCATAGTTTTGTCTGTGTGTAATATTTCCAGTATTTGAATTCTTGTGGGTCGATTTATGCTATCATTTCTAATTTACAGTGCCTCTATGCAAGAATAGTTTCTTTTTTATTGAAAGCTGTGATTGCCTTGAGATTTTATTTGTGGAAATTCTTTAAGGTCTGAGATAAAGGTAGGTTTCTCTATTAAGGATTTGCCATAATCCTTGTCACCTGTACCACTACCAGTCTTGGATTAACCTAACAAATTATTGGCTTGAATGTTCATGGAGAGAGAGAGTCATTTACTATTTAGAATATACAGGTACTCTGAACTTGGGCCTTAAACTCCATGAGGGGGTGACTGTGGTCCCCGATGATCAGCAATGACATTAATTTTCCTTTTCTGCTCAGGCCTTAGGGTCTCACAACTCCCTGGTGATTGGGGTGGTTAATAACTATTCCTGGTTAATACAGTCCAGAAGTACAGGCATTTGGGGGCTCACCTTTTTGGGCAAGGTGTCTAGGGGCCTTGGATGGCCCTGATCTCTGGACTTCGTGATTCCCTGTCCTCTGTGAGGCCCAACAACAGAAGCTCAAGTCCACCTGGTTCAACCAGTGCCTTCAGAGCCACCGCCAGCACAGGCCTCCTCTCACTCAGAACTCACTTAGGATTTTGGCCCAAAACTCTCTTACGTTCTTGCCAACTCATAAATGCATTTAGGATGATGTATTTCCTTTTATAACATTTTGTTAAACTATTTTCTAGGTAAACTTTTATACTGTTGTAAGTAGAATAATTTTGGGGAGGTGGGTCGTGTTGTGCCACACAACCTGAAGGATCTTATTTCCCTGACCAGGGCTTGAACCTGGGCCCTCCCCTGTGAAAGCACCAAGACCTCACTACTGAACCACTAGGAAATTCACTGGAATCAATTTTAAAATTTCATTTTCTATTGTTATTTCCATTATGTTTTCATTTTCCTTTTATTTTTCATTTGTAGAAGTTGTATTTGGACCTTTTCCAAATCTGATTGATCTTTCCTTATAGTTCCTCATTACCAGCATATGTTTTTCAAGTTGGTCTTTTAAAAACTATATATATATAGCAATCATAGTTATTTCATAGTTTTGTCTGTGTGTAATATTTCCAGTATTTGAATTCTTGTGGGTCGATTTATGCTATCATTTCTAATTTACAGTGCCTCTATGCAAGAATAGTTTCTTTTTTATTGAAAGCTGTGATTGCCTTGAGATTTTATTTGTGGAAATTCTTTAAGGTCTGAGATAAAGGTAGGTTTCTCTATTAAGGATTTGCCATAATCCTTGTCACCTGTACCACTACCAGTCTTGGATTAACCTAACAAATTATTGGCTTGAATGTTCATGGAGAGAGGGGTCATTTACTATTTAGAATATACAGGTACTCTGAACTTGGGCCTTAAACTCCATGAGGGGGTGACTGTGGTCCCCGATGATCAGCAATGACATTAATTTTCCTTTTCTGCTCAGGCCTTAGGGTCTCACAACTCCCTGGTGATTGGGGTGGTTAATAACTATTCCTGGTTAATACAGTCCAGAAGTACAGGCATTTGGGGGCTCACCTTTTTGGGCAAGGTGTCTAGGGGCCTTGGATGGCCCTGATCTCTGGACTTCGTGATTCCCTGTCCTCTGTGAGGCCCAACAACAGAAGCTCAAGTCCACCTGGTTCAACCAGTGCCTTCAGAGCCACCGCCAGCACAGGCCTCCTCTCACTCAGAACTCACTTAGGATTTTGGCCCAAAACTCTCTTACGTTCTTGCCAACTCATAAATGCATTTAGGATGATGTATTTCCTCTGCATTTAAATTTTTTCCTTAGGAGGGTCAATCCACCAGTTTTCCGGAATGAAACTCCTACTACGTAACATCCTACAGGTATCTTAAAAGTCACTATTCAGTTATCTGTTAGGACAGAATACGGTCATAACTGTTATAGGTCTCACGGGGGTTCAAACAAAAGCTGTTTTGCAATAGAATACGTGAACAACCAGCGTCTGGCAGCCTCTTGACCACTTTTCAAACATTCAAAATGTGCTCACAGGCTGTCTCTCCCTACTCGCCTCTGTCAAGCTGGTTTCCCCAAATGCTTGGGTTACTTTTAAGAAAGGGTTTTTTGTTTTGTTTTGTTTTCTATTGTTTTGTTTTCAATTGGACTTTTGTTACGAAAGTCTCATTTTAAACACTACTGACAAACAACTTCCCTATGGAAACTTTCTCTGCTTTGTCAAATTTATTTATTTATTTAGATTAATTCAATAAATGTCCCACAGATACTGGAAAACAGGAGTGGACTCTTTTTTGCTCACGTGAATTTGTGAGTGTGTATGTGTGTGCATATTTAATCCTGATAGTTAACCTTTGCATATTTTGGACTGCATATTTTGGACTACTTGATCTCTCTTTACTTTTTTTCCCTCTTTCCCTGGAGACATATCTTCTGGCCCTGACCATCCTCTTAGCCTCATCGGAGAACCAAAAATTAATGCCAGTTTCCTGGACCTCACGGGCTAGGGCTGGGGGCTAGCAGGCTGGAGCTCTCTTCCCTCTGGCCATGAGACACAGTCTCAAGGTGCAGACTCTGACGCCATTTGGCCTCAGAGGGCTTTTGGATTTGTTTAGGCAGGTCCCTGGTGATTGGGGTGGTTAATAACTATTCCTGGTTAATACAGTCCAGAAGTACAGGCATTTGGGGGCTCACCTTTTTGGGCAAGGTGTCTAGGGGCCTTGGATGGCCCTGATCTCTGGACTTCGTGATTCCCTGTCCTCTGTGAGGCCCAACAACAGAAGCTCAAGTCCACCTGGTTCAACCAGTGCCTTCAGAGCCACCGCCAGCACAGGCCTCCTCTCACTCAGAACTCACTTAGGATTTTGGCCCAAAACTCTCTTACGTTCTTGCCAACTCATAAATGCATTTAGGATGATGTATTTC
This sequence comes from Tragulus kanchil, assembly GCA_022376925.1. Classification (NCBI taxonomy): domain Eukaryota; kingdom Metazoa; phylum Chordata; class Mammalia; order Artiodactyla; family Tragulidae; genus Tragulus; species Tragulus kanchil. The sequence goes on from JAIOJX010000023.1 coordinate 43,522,304, forward strand.
CTCTGCATTTAAATTTTTTCCTTAGGAGGGTCAATCCACCAGTTTTCCGGAATGAAACTCCTACTACGTAACATCCTACAGGTATCTTAAAAGTCACTATTCAGTTATCTGTTAGGACAGAATACGGTCATAACTGTTATAGGTCTCACGGGGGTTCAAACAAAAGCTGTTTTGCAATAGAATACGTGAACAACCAGCGTCTGGCAGCCTCTTGACCACTTTTCAAACATTCAAAATGTGCTCACAGGCTGTCTCTCCCTACTCGCCTCTGTCAAGCTGGTTTCCCCAAATGCTTGGGTTACTTTTAAGAAAGGGTTTTTTGTTTTGTTTTGTTTTCTATTGTTTTGTTTTCAATTGGACTTTGTTACGAAAGTCTCATTTTAAACACTACTGACAAACAACTTCCCTATGGAAACTTTCTCTGCTTTGTCAAATTTATTTATTTATTTAGATTAATTCAATAAATGTCCCACAGATACTGGAAAACAGGAGTGGACTCTTTTTTGCTCACGTGAATTTGTGAGTGTGTATGTGTGTGCATATTTAATCCTGATAGTTAACCTTTGCATATTTTGGACTGCATATTTTGGACTACTTGATCTCTCTTTACTTTTTTTCCCTCTTTCCCTGGAGACATATCTTCTGGCCCTGACCATCCTCTTAGCCTCATCGGAGAACCAAAAATTAATGCCAGTTTCCTGGACCTCACGGGCTAGGGCTGGGGGCTAGCAGGCTGGAGCTCTCTTCCCTCTGGCCATGAGACACAGTCTCAAGGTGCAGACTCTGACGCCATTTGCACCATCCTGCCCTCAGAGGGCTGGATGTTAGGCAGTCTTCCAGGCTCCCTCTCAGCCTCCAGCCACCTGGTAACTAGGTTCTGCCTTGTTTCCAGGTCTAAGCTGCTGTGCTGGTCCCCTGTGTTGTCCACATACTCTGTCTAGCCGGAACTCTTTTTATTATCTCCCCCACCGCCTTCTAAGACCAGAATCTCTTGCCAAAACCAAGTTCAGCAGATGAGTATTTGCTCCGTGCAGACAGACATGCTAACGTGGTAGCCTCTGCTTTTTGAGTACCCGTTGCTGCTCTTTCTTTGTCCTGGAAACATCTTGCTCCTTATAGCATCTCTGGCCTGCACATGGTCTTGTTCTTCCTTTAGTTGCTGCCTGCCCACCACTAGACTCAGTGCCTCACTGAGGTCCCATCATCTTCCTCCGGATTGGTCTGCCCTATCCAGGGGCATTGTCTCAGGCAGAGCCTAGCTTTTCTCCCTCATCAGCCAGAAAGATTCCCTGTGGTCAAGACAAATTAAGGGTTTTCAATAGGCTGCCATGACCCCTTCCCCTTGGATCAAATTTCTCTTTAGTCACATGTTCTTAAGAAGTATTGTGCAAAAAGAAAAAAAAAAAAAAGCCAGAAGACAAGGAACACATACCCATGTGGCCTCTTATAAGAGATCTGTACAAGTTTAATTTTACACACACACACACACACACACACACACAAATTCACTCACACATTTAGAACTATACATCCCAAAAATGGCACCCATATTTGATGATGGGAGAATTGAACAAACGCAGCAGTGCTGGGGAGAGCTTAACACAACTCTCTTTGGCAGATCAAAACACAAGCAGAGGTAACTACCAAGGCTAAGTATGCACTCCTGCCCTGTCTGTCTGTCTGTCTGTCTGTCTCTCTCTCTCTCTCACACACACAGGTACACAAGCACAAAATGCAGAGTGCTTCTGTTTTCCAGTATCAACGGGACATGGACAAAATTGATCATAAATTAAGAAACCTCAATAAATTCCTCCAGAGCAGAAACAGGAAAGGATAAATCCTTGTGTCTCTGGTGTGTTTCAAGTTGGACATTTGTAACAAAAGTTCAAGTGAAAACAAAATATTCAAAAACATAAAAATTTCCTAAAGTAACCCCAGCATTTGGAGACATCAGCTTGAAAGCAGGAGCGGGAGAGACAGCCTGTGAGCATGTTCTCACAGTTGGAAAAGGGGAGATAATGCCAGAAGCTGAATTTCTCTTGGACTGTACTGCCAATAGCTTTTATTTGAACTCTCTTCGATACCGGTAATAAGGAAGATGCTTCTAATGCCAGAAAAAACTGACGAGTATTTTAAATTTGGGCAGTGGGTAGAGAGGTGGGGAGGGAGAAGGTGGAGGGCAGGGTGGACAGTGAACATTCCAGAGGATCAGCTCTCTGGACAGGTCAGGATCCAAGTTATTAGCACTTACAGGCAAGCAGGTGCCCCACAGTCTCGAGGGCAGCCTCCACCCACCCAAGTCAGCAAGCACCAGGCTTACATAACGCCTTCCTACCTACAGGGGAAGGGCAAAGGATCTCATTCATCTAATTATAGTGTCCTGGCCACAAACAACCTCTAAAAATTCTCTGGGCCCAACAGGGATGCCGACTGTCTCCTGGCGGTGTTTTGCAAGGAAATGGGCAAACCTACAGAGCTGTTAGGTTAAAACTGGGAAAACTAGGACAAAGGAAGGTGAGCCTTAGCAGGTTTGAAATTCTCTGCCATTTGATTTGGGTGCCCTGTGTTTCCACTTCCATCTGAATATGTCAGTTTTTAAGCCAAACCAACAGGATCCAGGTAAACCATGGTGGCCCCAACCAGGTTGAAACTTTCCGGAGGTCCTGAACCTCCTTGGAATATCTCAGCACTCCCTTGAATGCCAAACGGCATGTTAAAGACATAATGTGATCCCACCTGAGGGCAGGAGGTTAGATTTGACCTCATTAAACCAGAGTAAGTTGTTCTGCTCCAAGCTCTGAGGCAGGAGACTTGACGTATGGTCTGGTCCCTGTCACTCATTCTGTGTGACGTTTCTCGGAACCTGTTTCCGTATTTGGAGAAAGAGTTAAAGCTCCTTTCTAAACTCTTGATCCCCTACATCTGTGCCCAGCAAGGAGGAATACTGCTTCCTGGAGCCTCACGGTGATTGGGATTCTTAGGGTTAAAGAAAGGAACCAAATTCAAAGGCGTTAAGCTAAAATAGAAAAAATTGGCTGTCATACCTGAAAAGGACAAGGGCCTATGATGTCAATAGCTCTCAAGCTCTCTCTTTCTCCATCTCTCATCTGGGCCTTTTCTCTGTCTAGTCCTCACTCTCTCCTTCAGACATACTCTTGCATGGGTTGGGGTAGAGGGATGGCTCCCATCCTCTTCACTGGTAGTTCTGAAACCAAATCTCAGGGATAGACTCTGGTTGGCCCAGCTGGAGTCAGGTGCTCATTGTTTGGGTCAGGGTTTCTCAGCAGAGAGGCCTCTAGCCTTTTGAATAGGCCAATTCTTTGTTATGGAGCATTGTTCAGGGTGTTGCTGATGTTGAGGATCCCTGGTCACTAAATGCTAAAGTGCTTCCCAGACAACAACTAGCAAGCGGCACTCCTCCATTTCCCTGGCCAGGACTGTGGGCGCAGTACTGACTTAAGTGGGAACCACTTGGGTCAAGTGCTGAAGCCAGGGGCTTGCAGCATGGTGACTGGTGCTCTTGCCACCTGCCCTTTCCTGATAGTCCACTGGGTTTGGCAACCCTACCAGACCCATAAGGCACCAGTGGTTGGGAAGGAATAATTTCCCAAAGGAATTATCACCAGGTTCCTATTACCAGAAGGGATGCCATGCCATGCAAAGACCCATTGCTGTTTATTGCAGGCTTCTGCCCTCATCTTTCAGGGGAAATGTGAGTGCTCCCAAGAGGAGAAATTACCAGTCTCCTCCCACCAACCCAGCCCTCTGCCACTCCACATCCTAAATCTCAGGACCCCAGCTCAAAACTGGTTTCCCTTCACCTAGAATGAGGACCCTCCTGGTCCCTTGAGTGTTGTTCTGCTCCAAGCTCTGAGGCAGGAGACTTCGTATGGTCTGGTCCCTGTCACTCATTCTGTGTGACGTTTCTCGGAACCTGTTTCCGTATTTGGAGAAAGAGTTAAAGCTCCTTTCTAAACTCTTGATCCCCTACATCTGTGCCCAGCAAGGAGGAATACTGCTTCCTGGAGCCTCACGGTGATTGGGATTCTTAGGGTTAAAGAAAGGAACCAAATTCAAAGGCGTTAAGCTAAAATAGAAAAAATTGGCTGTCATACCTGAAAAGGACAAGGGCCTATGATGTCAATAGCTCTCAAGCTCTCTCTTTCTCCATCTCTCATCTGGGCCTTTTCTCTGTCTAGTCCTCACTCTCTCCTTCAGACATACTCTTGCATGGGTTGGGGTAGAGGGATGGCTCCCATCCTCTTCACTGGTAGTTCTGAAACCAAATCTCAGGGATAGACTCTGGTTGGCCCAGCTGGAGTCAGGTGCTCATTGTTTGGGTCAGGGTTTCTCAGCAGAGAGGCCTCTAGCCTTTTGAATAGGCCAATTCTTTGTTATGGAGCATTGTTCAGGGTGTTGCTGATGTTGAGGATCCCTGGTCACTAAATGCTAAAGTGCTTCCCAGACAACAACTAGCAAGCGGCACTCCTCCATTTCCCTGGCCAGGACTGTGGGGCGCAGTACTGACTTAAGTGGGAACCACTTGGGTCAAGTGCTGAAGCCAGGGGCTTGCAGCATGGTGACTGGTGCTCTTGCCACCTGCCCTTTCCTGATAGTCCACTGGGTTTGGCAACCCTACCAGACCCATAAGGCACCAGTGGTTGGGAAGGAATAATTTCCCAAAGGAATTATCACCAGGTTCCTATTACCAGAAGGGATGCCATGCCATGCAAAGACCCATTGCTGTTTATTGCAGGCTTCTGCCCTCATCTTTCAGGGGAAATGTGAGTGCTCCCAAGAGGAGAAATTACCAGTCTCCTCCCACCAACCCAGCCCTCTGCCACTCCACATCCTAAATCTCAGGACCCCAGCTCAAAACTGGTTTCCCTTCACCTAGAATGAGGACCCTCCTGGTCCCTTGAGTGTTGTACTCCTCAAAATGCTCACTGGACTTTGACCCCAAGACCTCAAGGCGCTCTGTATGTTCCTAATCAGCATCAACAGTCAGTTGGACTGAACATGCTGGACCAAACAGGAGCCAGGAGGGAGGTTCTGTGAACTAATCACACTAGGGTAAGTGTAATTTCCCTTGTGTGAGCCCATCAGAGCCAGGGCCCTGGCTACCTTCAGAGTTCTGAGAAAGAGGAAGGGAGGAGCCCCAGTGTCTACATGGCACCACAGCTGAGCTTAGGAACCGGGCTGGGGGAAGCATCTTACATGAATCAAAAGCAGAGGCGGGGCTTCCCTGGTGGTCCAGCAGGTGGGGACACCACCTTGCAGTGCAAGGGCCGCCGATTCGATCCCTGGCCTGGGAAGATCCCACGTGCCGCGGAGCGGCTGGACCGATGTGTCCAGTTACCGAGCTGGAGCTCTGGAGCGCATGCGCCCAGAGCCGGTGCTCTGCGACAACAGACGCCACCGCGATGGGAGGCCCACACGGGCCAAAGAACGAAGATGGATGAAACTAGACAAACGAAAGAGCAGTGGAAGTGCCCCCCTCCCACCCCTTTCCCTCCCCACCCCCGCCAAAATAAATAAATAAATAAATGTTTAAAAAAAAAAAAAAAGCAGAGGCGAAGACACATTTTTAGGAGAGATTTCAGAGAGCACAGCTCAGGTGGGGACAGACCATGCCAGCATCACTAACACAGCCCCCCAGGGTCTCACGTTCCGCCCCTCAGAGGACAGTTCTTGACTCTTTCTTGTCTCCAAAATGTAACTCAAACTTCTTCCTCACTTCCAATAAGCCCACCAAAACAGAGTAGTACTTTCTAAAGAAATGTAACTGTGAAGCTAAAGGAAATGAAAGAAGAAAATGCCATGTATCTGCCAAGTGAACAGAATCTATGTGTCTCAGATTCTGGAAGGTTCTGCCTGACACTCTGAGTTCCTTTTATGCGTGACTCCATAGTATTTCTGAAGTGATTTTCTTCCTTCCAACCAAAAGCCAGCGTGGGGTCAGGACTCCTGGATGGTTCTCACAGGCAGGGGTGAGTGGAGGAAGGACAGATACTGCTGGAGGGGCGAGACTTAAGCATAAGGTCTTTCTACTTCACTGTGTTTTCCTTTCTCAAACACAGGTAGGTCACCTCCTCTGAGTCTAGCTCTCTTCTCCTTCTAGGAGCTCATAGTAAAGCGAGGACTAGACACGATGAATACCTGTCAGAGTGCATAGCTCCACTGGCATTGACCACCTCCTAGCCCCCTCATCACGTTTCATCAAAAGAAACAATGGTCTGACTTCCCCCCAAACACAAAAAAGTCATATAAGTGTTTATTGAGAAGAAAAATGTTAATGAACATGTCAGAAGAGATTGCGCTAAAATCTCTCAAAATGTGGCCTGGGCCACCTCATCCTCGTCCTTCCTTCTGAGAGGCCCTCTATCCATTCTAACATACTCCCAGTCAGCCTCCTCCTTCCACTTCTTCCACCACCCAGGTCTCTGTCCCAAAAGCCTTGGGAATCTAGCCAGCGAATGTAGACCAGGTCTTGGCAGGCTGCCAGAGATGGCAGGCAGGACAATTTGCTCCTGTGTGTGTCACCAGGATGCAACAGTCCAAACCTCTCCTCTCTCTGTTCACCACTCCTCTCTCTGTTCATCCCCAAGCATTACTACTCCCCTCCAACCCCCCACTCTAGCCCACATCAGGGTCTATCCCACATCTTCTCACTTTAACTCAATTTACAGCTCTTCCTGGACAACTTCAAATGCTCCGCTGAATGCCACCCACCCTGGCATGGACATGCAGCTGACTCCCAAAGCCCTGTTTCCCCAGGACTTCAGCCTCCTAAGTGCCCAGGTTCTTCCAGTATGTAAACTACTCCTTAGGGTAACCTAGAGCTCGAGACAGACCTGTGGTCATCTACAAAGCTCTCTTTAGGGCAGCAAAACCATGACTTTTATAAGTAGGTTATTGATGATGTAACTTGGAAATTACCCTGTGTCTTATTTGTTTGCTCTTGGTCTCTCTTCCCTCCCCAGCAAATTCTGGCCTGAGATGGGGGTGGGGTAGACAGTGAATAGCCCCTTTGTGTTTTAGACCAGACTGGGCATCTCCAAAGTATTTATTTTTGGAATTTCCAGGCCCATCAAAGGGTTTGGTTGGATTCCCTAAGGGACAGAACCTTGGATTAACTGGGCCATGTGTCCCCCCATCCCTCACTGTGGCCAAGGAGGGGTCCATCCTAATTGGTCAAGGTCTAGGATTACTGTCCATCCCTGACCCAATCACAGTGACAACTGTCTGGGATTATAGCCATTGTTAAGGTCAGTCATGGACACTCAAATGTCTAGAGCCCATCCAAACCACAAGGCAATCTCACTGTGGACTTTCAGAAGATAGTATTTACCAATTGCTCCTGGTAACACACACTCATAATTTATCATTCTAGCTTCTTGACCAGGTAATGTTCCATTCTACTTCAATTTTTAAAATTCCTGGTCTGAGCCAGTAGATAGACTTCACTACCCACTAAGGGTTCATGGCCCACAGTTTGAAAACCGCTACTCTTAAGGCTTGCAGAAACTTCTTGCATTGTTTAAATGGTTGTTAAAATGTGTCATAAATTCTCTAGGAATTTAGGAGGGAAATGTGTAGGGAAGTGGAAGTTGAGTTAATAGAGTGTGCAAGGTCATTTAGTGGATAGGGGTGGTGCTTGCCACTTGTGACTCAGAGAAAGCCCTTGAGAGCTTCCCTGGTGATCCAGTAGGTAAAGAGTCTGCCTTGCAGTGCAAGGGGCACCTGTTCAATCCTGGGCCCGGGAAGATTCCATGTGCCATGGAATGTCTAGATGGGTGTGTCCAATTACAAGCCAGTGCTCTGAAGCACATGTGCCCAGAGCCAGTGCTCTGCAACGAGAGAGGCCATGGCAAGGGGAGGCCCACATAGGCCAAAGAATAAAGACAGATGAAAATAAATAAAATGAAAAACCAGTAAGAGAGGCCAAAATTTAAAAAAAGAAAGAAAGAAATAGTCCTTGAGAGAAGATGCTTTGGAGCTCCAAGGTGGGACTTGAGCTTCAAGTAGTGAAAGAGTTCACCGGAACTATCCCCCTGAATAGACTGGACTTGGACTACAAGGGACTCCCCTGGAGTGGCAGTATGGGCATGCAACAGAGCTGGGTGCTCCGAGATGTTTTGTTCTGTGATTTTTCTTACCCAGAACCCAATGCCAACTAGCGAGACTTCTTCCATCTTCTTGCGCAGATGCCTTTTGGTCGCTAGGGCCAGGCTAGTCTGAGCACCTACTGTGGGTAGGGCCATCCATAGGAGGTCCATCCTAATTGGTCAAGGTCTAGGATTACTGTCCATCCCTGACCCAATCACAGTGACAACTGTCTGGGATTATAGCCATTGTTAAGGTCAGTCATGGACACTCAAATGTCTAGAGCCCATCCAAACCACAAGGCAATCTCACTGTGGACTTTCAGAAGATAGTATTTACCAATTGCTCCTGGTAACACACACTCATAATTTATCATTCTAGCTTCTTGACCAGGTAATGTTCCATTCTACTTCAATTTTTAAAATTCCTGGTCTGAGCCAGTAGATAGACTTCACTACCCACTAAGGGTTCATGGCCCACAGTTTGAAAACCGCTACTCTTAAGGCTTGCAGAAACTTCTTGCATTGTTTAAATGGTTGTTAAAATGTGTCATAAATTCTCTAGGAATTTAGGAGGGAAATGTGTAGGGAAGTGGAAGTTGAGTTAATAGAGTGTGCAAGGTCATTTAGTGGATAGGGGTGGTGCTTGCCACTTGTGACTCAGAGAAAGCCCTTGAGAGCTTCCCTGGTGATCCAGTAGGTAAAGAGTCTGCCTTGCAGTGCAAGGGGCACCTGTTCAATCCTGGGCCCGGGAAGATTCCATGTGCCATGGAATGTCTAGATGGGTGTGTCCAATTACAAGCCAGTGCTCTGAAGCACATGTGCCCAGAGCCAGTGCTCTGCAACGAGAGAGGCCATGGCAAGGGGAGGCCCACATAGGCCAAAGAATAAAGACAGATGAAAATAAATAAAATGAAAAACCAGTAAGAGAGGCCAAAATTTAAAAAAAGAAAGAAAGAAATAGTCCTTGAGAGAAGATGCTTTGGAGCTCCAAGGTGGGACTTGAGCTTCAAGTAGTGAAAGAGTTCACCGGAACTATCCCCCTGAATAGACTGGACTTGGACTACAAGGGACTCCCCTGGAGTGGCAGTATGGGCATGCAACAGAGCTGGGTGCTCCGAGATGTTTTGTTCTGTGATTTTTCTTACCCAGAACCCAATGCCAACTAGACGAGACTTCTTCCATCCTTTGGAGAACATAGTGAGCAGGCAGATGCCTTTTGGTCGCGCTAGGGCCAGGCTAGTCTGAGCACCTACTGTGGGTAGGACAGTGTCTGTGTACATGGAGGATGTGTCAGTGAAGTGAGGACAAACAGGCCATGTACCCATCTATACAAAGTTAAATGATATACACAAGGAAATAGTATAGTTTTCAGAATAGTGATAGAGGCAAAATTCAGAATAGTAGCTGAGATTGAGAGAGGAAGCTACAGGGAAGAGACATAGTTGGTCTTTCAACAGCTATGGCAACATTTTATTTCCTAATCTAAGTGATGGATTCATGACTGGTTATTTTGTTATTAATATTTACTAACTATTAACACTGCACATTGTGTACATACACATCCACACACCTATTGGTATGTATGACAGAAAAATATAGTAAGCCATGAACTCTGCTTAATGAGCTCACAGACTTAAGTGGAAGACAGCCATAATCACAATGAATATATATCACAGTGAGATCATAAGAAATATAAAGAAGCAAATTCATTCTGGCCACACGTATGACCTTGGATAAGTTATTTTATTTCTTGAAAGTGAAGTGAAAGTCGCTCCTTCACGACCCATGGACAAGCCTTGGAATTCTCTCGGCATGAATACTGGAGAGGATAACCCTTCCCTTTTCCAGGAATCTCTGGGATCTTCTCAACCCAGGGCAGGGATGGAACCCAGGTCTCCCACAATGCAGGTGGATTCTTTACTCTCTGAGCCACCAGGAACGCCCTTATTATTTCTTGAAGCCTTAGGCTTTTCAGATACCTTTTATAGATAGACAAATAGATGCCAGATCGATAAACAGGTAACAGATGATACTTAGATGACAGATACATACATATACACATAAACAGTAAGTTTATTGTGAGAATCATTTGATGCATGATGCATGGAAAAATCTCTGACAAGCTGTGAAACACTGTAAAAAATGTGAGATAATGCTTTCACTGTGGGCATATACACAACTGCTTGTTTCTTCTTCTATGAAAACCCTGCCCCACAAAGTTTATGCTCAAATGGCAGACTGAAGGAAGCAGGTTGTAAGTAACTGTAAATTATTCTCCCTCTAACATATTTTGTGTCTAGCACAATGGAAATGCAAATAAAGATGACATCGGCTACCACTGAATAGCTTGCAATTGTCAGAACAAGGACTAGCAGGTTACTGGGGGCAGGGGGCAGAGCTGAGAGAAGAGTACTTGCTTCACTTTCCCTGGGGGGGCTCTTTTGGTCCAGTCAGCAGACCCCTGCCACCACAACTGCACTGGACTCTGGCAGGTGCTGCTTCTCTCCAGGGCTCTAGTCTGAGGGTGGACACAAATCCCTCCCCCAGCTTCTCTCAGCCTCAGAAAGCATGGGAACACTCTAGCTTCTGATGCTGCCACAGTGGGTTCTTTCAGGAGTGCTGGACGCTGTCCTCTATTATACGTTACACCTAACACCAGACAGATGACCAGCCCAGCTCTGCAGACTCCTATTCCAGGTCCTGACTTCTGGCTCCTTGCCATCTCCTTTCTACCTTAAGATCTTAGAGACTTGTTTTCCAGAATAAGATTAGAATTGGGTATTAAGACTTAGATGTTCAGATTCAAGGATCCTACAGACAAACTGATACCTGAAATGAGGCTCAGGAGGTTCTCTCTCTTGGGATAGAATATGTCCCAGAGCTTGGGGAAGACTGAGACCCCAGGTTAGAATCAGATAGTTTATCAGTCTGAGTCCAGCTGGACAGGTGGCACACTCAAATGGGGTCATCTGAGAGGAGCTTAATAAAAGGATTGTTTTCAAAGGGATGGCAGGATATGGAGAAACCAGGAGGGAGAATGCAGAACCTCAGGGGCTCACGGAGGCACTAATAATAGAAGGTGCTGTCACCAGCCTAGGCTGAATAGGGGAATGGGGCAGAGCCGTTGGTACCTACAGAAAAAGTCCTGGGCAGACATCTGCTGGACAGGAGCTGAGCATTTCAACAGAGAATGCAGTCAGGCCTGGGGAAACCACAGACATGGAACCCCGCAAATAGATACCCTGACCTCCATCCCCTCCTCCTCTCCCATCTCTAGCCACTTGGCCAAACCTAACTGGGCACCACAGGGCAAGAGAACCCCACTGCTGTATTCCAGATGGATCAGGTTGCAGGGCACAGAGCCAGGTGGGCCTGGAGGAATGACAGGCTCACACAACCTCATTGTGAAACTGGGGGTTACAGCGTAATGGGGGTCAGTCTTGAGCAACAGAACCCAATGGTCAAGATGAGGGGGACCCCAGAGGGTACCAGATGATGAAAGCACAGTCAAGCAGTTGATTCAGAAAGACTGCGTTCAGACCGTAGGAGCTCAGAGCCAAAAAGGTCATTGGGAGGTGAGGCCACATCCTTGGTGGCTGACTTCATGTGTCCCACGATTAAACCACCATGAAGTCACATCTTTGCAGAGACATTTTTGGCAAAGAGGAATCTAACTCATTTAGCAATTTCACTCAAAGCAGCAGGTTGAAATTTCGCACCACTGCTTTCAAGGACATTTAGAAGCAAAGTTGTATCAGACATTCCCTTAGAAGCAACCTTGAGTGACAAAATGGAAAGATCTTTGTGCAACAATTTGGCAGACCTGAATGTTAAGACCTGTCAACCCGGCTTAAGACAATTGAGGTAATTAAGACTTAGATGTTCAGATTCAAGGATCCTACAGACAAACTGATACCTGAAATGAGGCTCAGGAGGTTCTCTCTCTTGGGATAGAATATGTCCCAGAGCTTGGGGAAGACTGAGACCCCAGGTTAGAATCAGATAGTTTATCAGTCTGAGTCCAGCTGGACAGGTGGCACACTCAAATGGGGTCATCTGAGAGGAGCTTAATAAAAGGATTGTTTTCAAAGGGATGGCAGGATATGGAGAAACCAGGAGGGAGAATGCAGAACCTCAGGGGCTCACGGAGGCACTAATAATAGAAGGTGCTGTCACCAGCCTAGGCTGAATAGGGGAATGGGGCAGAGCCGTTGGTACCTACAGAAAAAGTCCTGGGCAGACATCTGCTGGACAGGAGCTGAGCATTTCAACAGAGAATGCAGTCAGGCCTGGGGAAACCACAGACATGGAACCCCAAATAGATACCCTGACCTCCATCCCCTCCTCCTCTCCCATCTCTAGCCACTTGGCCAAACCTAACTGGGCACCACAGGGCAAGAGAACCCCACTGCTGTATTCCAGATGGATCAGGTTGCAGGGCACAGAGCCAGGTGGGCCTGGAGGAATGACAGGCTCACACAACCTCATTGTGAAACTGGGGGTTACAGCGTAATGGGGGTCAGTCTTGAGCAACAGAACCCAATGGTCAAGATGAGGGGGACCCCAGAGGGTACCAGATGATGAAAGCACAGTCAAGCAGTTGATTCAGAAAGACTGCGTTCAGACCGTAGGAGCTCAGAGCCAAAAAGGTCATTGGGAGGTGAGGCCACATCCTTGGTGGCTGACTTCATGTGTCCCACGATTAAACCACCATGAAGTCACATCTTTGCAGAGACATTTTTGGCAAAGAGGAATCTAACTCATTTAGCAATTTCACTCAAAGCAGCAGGTTGAAATTTCGCACCCACTGCTTTCAAGGACATTTAGAAGCAAAGTTGTATCAGACATTCCCTTAGAAGCAACCTTGAGTGACAAAATGGAAAGATCTTTGTGCAACAATTTGGCAGACCTGAATGTTAAGACTTCACTCTGCCTCTAACTCACTGGGTCCTTTAAATCACCCTCTTTCCCTCTATGGACCTCAGTTTCTTTCTCTGGAATGTGAGAGAGTTGGCTGTGGTTTCTCAGATCCCTTCTGATTCTGGCCTGCTAAAATTTCATAGAAACTATACGATCACAATAAGTTTTGACACATTGGTTTTGGCAGTAATTTTCTTGGATAGGAAGCCAAAAGCTCAAGTAACAGGAACAAAAATAAACAAGTGGGACAACATCAAACTAAACAGCTTCTGCACGACAAAGGAGTCGGTCAACAAAATATAAAAGCAGCCTATGCCATACGAGAAAATATTTGCAAACTGTCTATCTGGTAAGGGGTTAATACTCACAATATAAGGAACTCACATAACTCAGTAGCAAAGCAAAAACAATCTGACTTTAGAAATGGGCAAAGAACCTTCATAGAAATGTTTCCAAGAAATATATACAAACAGCCAACAGGTACATGAAAAGATGCTTAACATCACTAATCATCAGGGAAATGCACATCAAAACCACAATAAGACCTCACACCTGTTAGAATGGCTATCATTAAAAAGAGATAATTGGTATTGGAGAGAATGTAAAGAAAATGGAACCCTTATATACCATTTGTGTAATGTAAATTGGTGTAGTCATTATAGAAAACAGTATAAGGATTCCTCAAAGAATTAAAAATAGAACTACCATATGATTTAGCAATCTCTCTTATGGATATATATCCAAAGGAGATGAAACCAGTACCTTGAAGAGATGTCTCCATTTCTTTGTCCACTGCAACATTACTCACAATAGCCAAAATAAGGAAACAACCTCAGTGTCTTTCAACAAATTAAAAATTAGATACATCAGAACCTATGGAGTGACCAACCAATGAAAAGTCTTTGCAGAGACATTTTGGCAAAGAGGAATCTAACTCATTTAGCAATTTCACTCAAAGCAGCAGGTTGAAATTTCGCACCACTGCTTTCAAGGACATTTAGAAGCAAAGTTGTATCAGACATTCCCTTAGAAGCAACCTTGAGTGACAAAATGGAAAGATCTTTGTGCAACAATTTGGCAGACCTGAATGTTAAGACTTCACTCTGCCTCTAACTCACTGGGTCCTTTAAATCACCCTCTTTCCCTCTATGGACCTCAGTTTCTTTCTCTGGAATGTGAGAGAGTTGGCTGTGGTTTCTCAGATCCCTTCTGATTCTGGCCTGCTAAAATTTCATAGAAACTATACGATCACAATAAGTTTTGACACATTGGTTTTGGCAGTAATTTTCTTGGATAGGAAGCCAAAAGCTCAAGTAACAGGAACAAAAATAAACAAGTGGGACAACATCAAACTAAACAGCTTCTGCACGACAAAGGAGTCGGTCAACAAAATATAAAAGCAGCCTATGCCATACGAGAAAATATTTGCAAACTGTCTATCTGGTAAGGGGTTAATACTCACAATATAAGGAACTCACATAACTCAGTAGCAAAGCAAAAACAATCTGACTTTAGAAATGGGCAAAGAACCTTCATAGAAATGTTTCCAAGAAATATATACAAACAGCCAACAGGTACATGAAAAGATGCTTAACATCACTAATCATCAGGGAAATGCACATCAAAACCACAATAAGACCTCACACCTGTTAGAATGGCTATCATTAAAAAGAGATAATTGGTATTGGAGAGAATGTAAAGAAAATGGAACCCTTATATACCATTTGTGTAATGTAAATTGGTGTAGTCATTATAGAAAACAGTATAAGGATTCCTCAAAGAATTAAAAATAGAACTACCATATGATTTAGCAATCTCTCTTATGGATATATATCCAAAGGAGATGAAACCAGTACCTTGAAGAGATGTCTCCATTTCTTTGTCCACTGCAACATTACTCACAATAGCCAAAATAAGGAAACAACCTCAGTGTCTTTCAACAAATGAATAGAGAAATTAGATACATAATTCAGTCCTTAAAAACAGGAGATCTGCCATGTGCAACAACATAGATGGACTTAGATAACATTATGCTAGATGAAATAAGCCAGACACAGAAAGACAAATACTGTGTGATCTCACTTAAATGTGGAATCTAAAAACATCAAATTCATAGAAGCAAAGAGTAAAATGTGGTCACCAGGGGCAGGAAGGTAGGGAAATGTTGGTCAAGGGGTTACAAAGATGCGCTTCTGTAGAATGAATACATTGTAGAACTCTAATGTACATCAGGATGACT
Organism: Tragulus kanchil; assembly: GCA_022376925.1. Taxonomy (NCBI): domain Eukaryota; kingdom Metazoa; phylum Chordata; class Mammalia; order Artiodactyla; family Tragulidae; genus Tragulus; species Tragulus kanchil. Next base: position 43,537,571 of record JAIOJX010000023.1, read on the forward strand.
ACAGTTGAAGATACTGCATTGTATTCTGAAAACTTGCTAAGAGAATAGATCTCAGATACTTCATATATACACACACACACATACACAAACAGTAACCATGGGGAAAGACGGAAATTTTAATTAACCTGACTAGGAATCATTTCACTATACATATGTACCTCAAAACATGCACTTTCTTTTCATGGCACCACACAGCATGCACGATCTCTCTTTTTTGGGGGTGGGGTGTGGGGAGGGAGGTGGGGGTGGGTGGGCTGCTCCTATTGGTCTTTCTTTTTTTTTTTTTAAGATTTATTTATTTATTTATTTGAGTGGGGGTATGGGTTGGGGAGGGAGGGGAGCAGGTGGGCCACTTCTATTGGTCTTTCATTTGTCCATTTTCATGCATCTTTGTTCTTCGGCCCAGGTGGGCCTCCCATCACGGCGGCCTCTGTTGCCGCAGAGCACCGGCTCTGGGCACATGCGCTCCAGAGCTCCAGCTCAGTAATTGGACACATCAGTCCAGCTGTTCCGCGGCACGTGGGATCTTCCCAGGCCAGGGGTCGAACCGGCAGCCCTTGCACTGCAAGGTGGTGTCCTTACCCACTGGACCACCAGGGAAGCCCCATGCAGGATCTTAATAGTTCCCAGACCAGGGACTGAGCCTGGGCCTCAGCAGCAAAAGCACTGGGTCCTCATCAGTGGACTGCCAGCAAACTCCCCAAACACGTACATTTTAAATACATACAATGTTAATGGGTTTTTTTTTTTAAATAAAAAGAGTTGACAATAATTCAATAATTACTTTGAATGTCAATGGACTAAATGCCCCAACCAAAAGACACAGAGTGGCTGAATGGATCCAAAAACACGACCCATACATATGCTGCCTCCAGGAAACTCATTTCAGACCTAGAGACACTCATAGACTGAAAGTGAGAGGCTGGAAAAAGATATTCCATGCAAATGGAAATCAAAAGAAAGCTGGAGTAGCAATCCTCATATCAGACAAAATAGATTTTAAAGTAAAGAAGATTCTAAGAGACAAGGCAGGTCACTACATCATGATTAAGGGATCCATCCAAGAAGAAGACATAACAATCATAAATATCTATGCTCCCAACGCAGGAGCACCCCAATACATAAGACAAACACTTTCAGACATAAAAGAAGACATTGACAGTAACACAATCATAGTAGGAGACTTTAACACTCCTCTCACACCAATGGACAGATCATCCAAACAAATACAAATATCATGCTCACACACACATACACAAACAGTGGGGAGGGTTTTGTGGAAAAAGCCCAGACTTTCTTTTCATGGCACCACAGCATGCACGATCTCTCTTTGGGGTGGGGTGTGGGAGGAGGTGGGTGGGTGGGCTGCTCCTATTGGTCTTTCTTTTTTTTTTTTTAAGATTTATTTATTTATTTATTTGAGTGGGGGTATGGGTTGGGGAGGGAGGGGAGCAGGTGGGCCACTTCTATTGGTCTTTCATTTGTCCATTTTCATGCATCTTTGTTCTTCGGCCCAGGTGGGCCTCCCATCACGGCGGCCTCTGTTGCCGCAGAGCACCGGCTCTGGGCACATGCGCTCCAGAGCTCCAGCTCAGTAATTGGACACATCAGTCCAGCTGTTCCGCGGCACGTGGGATCTTCCCAGGCCAGGGGTCGAACCGGCAGCCCTTGCACTGCAAGGTGGTGTCCTTACCCACTGGACCACCAGGGAAGCCCCATGCAGGATCTTAATAGTTCCCAGACCAGGGACTGAGCCTGGGCCTCAGCAGCAAAAGCACTGGGTCCTCATCAGTGGACTGCCAGCAAACTCCCCAAACACGTACATTTTAAATACATACAATGTTAAGGGGTTTTTTTTTAAATAAAAAGAGTTGACAATAATTCAATAATTACTTTGAATGTCAATGGACTAAATGCCCCAACCAAAAGACACAGAGTGGCTGAATGGATCCAAAAACACGACCCATACATATGCTGCCTCCAGGAAACTCATTTCAGACCTAGAGACACTCATAGACTGAAAGTGAGAGGCGGGAAAAAGATATTCCATGCAAATGGAAATCAAAAGAAAGCTGGAGTAGCAATCCTCATATCAGACAAAATAGATTTTAAAGTAAAGAAGATTCTAAGAGACAAGGCAGGTCACTACATCATGATTAAGGGATCCATCCAAGAAGAAGACATAACAATCATAAATATCTATGCTCCCAACGCAGGAGCACCCCAATACATAAGACAAACACTTTCAGACATAAAAGAAGACATTGACAGTAACACAATCATAGTAGGAGACTTTAACACTCCTCTCACACCAATGGACAGATCATCCAAACAGAAAATTAATAAAGAAACGCAAGTCTTAAATGCCACACTAGAAGAAATGGACCTCACTGATATCTTTAGGACTTTCCATCCAAAAGCAGAAGAATACACTTTCTTCTCAAGTGCTCACGGAACATTCTCCAGGATAGATCAAATCTTGGCCACAAATCAATCCTCAGTCAATTCAAGAAAACTGAAATTCTATCAACCATCTTCTCGGACCACAATGCAGTGAGACTAGAGATCAACTACAGGAAAAAAACCCTAAAAACAGAAACACGTGGAGATTAAACAACACATACCTAAAAAACCAACTGATCATTGAGGAAATCAAAGAAGAAATTAAAAAATTCCTAGAAGAAAATGACAATGAACACACGACAGTGCAAAACCTATGGGATACTGCAAAAGCAGTTCTAAGAGGGAAGTTTATAGCAATTCAATCCCATCTCAAGAAACTAGAAAAATCTCAAACAGACGACCTTACCTTACGCTTAAAACAACTGGAGAAAGAAGAACAAAAACACCCCAAAGCCAGCAGAAGAAGGGAAATCATAAAGATCAGAGCAGAAATAAATGAAAAAGAAACAAAAGAAACAATAGTAAAGGTAAATAAAACAAAAAGCTGGTTCTTCGAAAAAGTCAATAAAATCGACACACCACTGGCCAGACTCATCAAGAAAAAGAGAGAGAAGAACCAGATCAACAAAATCAAAAATGAAAAAGGAGAGATTACAACAGATCATGCAGAAATCCAAAGGATTATAAGAGACTATTATGAACAACTCTATGGCAACAAACTGGACAACCTGGAAGAAATGGACAGTTTCTTAGAGAAGATTAAACTCCCAAGACTCAACCAAGAAGAAATAGAAACTATGAACAAGCCAATCACAAGCTCAGAAATCGACCTTGTGATCAAAAATCTACCCAAAAATAAAAGCCCAGGGCCAGATGGTTTCACAAGTGAATTCTACCAAACATTTAAAGAAGAGCTAATGCCTGTCCTTCTAAAACTCTTCCAAAAAATTGCCCAGGAAGGAACACTTCCAAACACATTCTATGAGGCCACCATCACCCTGATACCAAAGCCAGGCAAAGACATCACAAAAAAAGAAAATTATAGGCCAATTTCACTGATGAATCTAGATGCCAAAATCCTCAACAAAATCCTAGCAAACAGAATTCAGCAACACATCAAAAAGCTCATTCATCACGATCAAGTCGGGTTCATCCCAGGCATGCAAGGATTCTTCAACATCTGCAAATCAAACAATGTGATACACCATATCAACAAATTGAAAGACAAAAATCACATGATCATCTCAATAGATGCAGAAAAAGCCTTTGACAAAGTACAGCATCCATTTATGATAAAAACTCTTCAAAAAATGGGCATAGAAGGAACTTACCTTAACATAGTGAAAGCCATATATGAGAAGCCCACAGCGAACATTATCCTCAATGGTGAAAAACTGAAAGCATTCCCTCTAAGATCAGGAACAAGACAAGGGTGTCCACTTTCACCACTCTTATTCAACATAGTCCTGGAAGTTCTAGCAACAGTAATAAGAGAAGAGAAAGAAATCAAAGGAATCCAGATTGGAAAAGAAGAAGTCAAACTCTATTTGCAGATGATATGATAGTATACATAGAAAATCCCAAAGACACTATTACAAAACTACTAAAGTTAATCGGCGAATTCAGCGAAGTCGCAGGATACAAAATCAATATACAGAAATCACTGGCATTCCTATACACAAACAATGAAAAATCAGAAAATGAAATCAAAGAGGCAATTCCCTTCACCATCGCAACCAAAAGAATCAAATATCTAGGAATAAACCTACCCAAAGAAACAAAAGAACTGTACACAGAAAATTATAAGACACTCATGAGAGACATTAAAGAAGAGTTAAACAGATGGAGAAATATTCCGTGTTCCTGGGTCGGGAGAATCAATATTGTGAAAATGACCATGTTACCAAATGTCATCTATAGATTCAATGCGATCCCTATCAAACTTCCAATAACATTCTTCACAGAACTAGACCAACGAATAACACAGTTCATATGGAAACACAAAAGACCTCGAATAGCCAAAGCAATCCTCAGGAAGAAGAATGGAGCTGGGGGGATCAGCTTCCCTAACTTCAGACTCTACTACAAAGCAACAGTCATCAAGACAGTATGGTACTGGCACAAAAACAGAAATATCGACCAATGGAACAAGATCGAGAACCCAGAGATAAAGCCACGCCCCTATGGGTACCTTATTTTTGACAAAGGAGGCGAACATATAAAATGGGACAAAGACAGCCTCATCAACAAATGGTGCTGGGAACATTGGACAGCTACATGCAAGAAAATGAAGTTGGAACATACCCTGACACCATACACAAAGATCAACTCAAAATGGATTAAAGACTTAAATGTAAGGTCAGAAACCATCAAACTCTTAGAGGAGAAAATAGGCAAAACCCTCAAGGACATCAATCAAAGCAAGATCTTCTCTGACCCACCTATTAGAATAGTGGAACTAAAAAGACAAATGAACATGTGGGACCTAATGAAACTTAAAAGCTTTTGTACAGCTAAAGAAAGTACAAAAAAGCTGAACAGACAGCCCACAGAGTGGGAGAAAATCATAGCAAATGAAACAACAGACCAAGAATTAATCTCCAAAATCTACAAGCAACTCAGACAACTCAGCACTGGAAAAACGAACAACCCAATCAAAAAATGGGAAAAGGACCTAAACAGACACCTCTCCAATGATGACATACAGATGGCCCCAAAACACATGAAACGATGCTCAACTTCACTAATAATTAGAGAAATGCAAATCAAAACTACAATGAGATATCACCTCACACCCGTCAGAATGGCCATCATCCACAAATCGACTGACAATAAATGCTGGAGAGGCTGTGGAGAAAAGGGAACACTCCTGCATTGCTGGTGGGAGTGTAAATTGATACAGCCTCTATGGAAGACAGTCTGGAGATTTCTTAAAAAACTAAAAATAGAAGCACCATATGACCCAGCAATCCCACTCTTAGGCTTATACCCTGATGAAATCAAAACTGAAAGAAGCACCTGTACCCCAATGTTCATTGCAGCTCTCTATACAATAGCTAGAACATGGAAGGAACCTAGATGCCCATCGACGAACGAATGGATCCAAAAGCTCTGGTACATATATACAATGGAATACTACACAGCTGTAAAGAGAAATGCAGAAGAATCAACCCTAATGAGGTGGCTGGATCTAGAATGTATCATAAAAAGTGAAGTCAGTCAGAAAGAGAAGGACAAATACAGTATATTAACACATATATATGGAATCTAGTAGGATGGTGATGGCACACACAGTGAAGCGACAGAAAGACAGACATGGACAGCCACATCAACAAATGGTGCTGGGAACATTGGACAGCTACATGCAAGAAAATGAAGTTGGAACATACCCTGACACCATACACAAAGATCAACTCAAAATGGATTAAAGACTTAAATGTAAGGTCAGAAACCATCAAACTCTTAGAGGAGAAAATAGGCAAAACCCTCAAGGACATCAATCAAAGCAAGATCTTCTCTGACCCACCTATTAGAATAGTGGAACTAAAAAGACAAATGAACATGTGGGACCTAATGAAACTTAAAAGCTTTTGTACAGCTAAAGAAAGTACAAAAAAGCTGAACAGACAGCCCACAGAGTGGGAGAAAATCATAGCAAATGAAACAACAGACCAAGAATTAATCTCCAAAATCTACAAGCAACTCAGACAACTCAGCACTGGAAAAACGAACAACCCAATCAAAAAATGGGAAAAGGACCTAAACAGACACCTCTCCAATGATGACATACAGATGGCCCCAAAACACATGAAACGATGCTCAACTTCACTAATAATTAGAGAAATGCAAATCAAAACTACAATGAGATATCACCTCACACCCGTCAGAATGGCCATCATCCACAAATCGACTGACAATAAATGCTGGAGAGGCTGTGGAGAAAAGGGAACACTCCTGCATTGCTGGTGGGAGTGTAAATTGATACAGCCTCTATGGAAGACAGTCTGGAGATTTCTTAAAAAACTAAAAATAGAAGCACCATATGACCCAGCAATCCCACTCTTAGGCTTATACCCTGATGAAATCAAAACTGAAAGAAGCACCTGTACCCCAATGTTCATTGCAGCTCTCTATACAATAGCTAGAACATGGAAGGAACCTAGATGCCCATCGACGAACGAATGGATCCAAAAGCTCTGGTACATATATACAATGGAATACTACACAGCTGTAAAGAGAAATGCAGAAGAATCAACCCTAATGAGGTGGCTGGATCTAGAATGTATCATAAAAAGTGAAGTCAGTCAGAAAGAGAAGGACAAATACAGTATATTAACACATATATATGGAATCTAGTAGGATGGTGATGGCACACACAGTGAAGCGACAGAAAGACAGACATGGACAGTGGACATATGGACATTGTGGGGAAGGAACAGTGGGTGAGAGGCGTAAAGGAAGTAGCATGAAGGCCTGTACTATCATATGTGAAGAAAATAGCTCTAGTCATTGCTCTGTGAGAAAAGGGGATCCTTCAGGGGTGCTGTGTGATGGTCGGGAGGAGAGGGAAGGTGGGGATATACATATGACTAATCTGAGAACATACATATCTGTAAACAACAAAACTCTGTAAAAGTTAAAAGTAAAATAAAGGTTTAAAAAAAAAAAAAAGAGAGAACCAGTCATGACATATCAGCACAGCCAAGTTGGCGGTTACTGTGATTTCATTTTGTAAGTTACAAAATTGTTTCTTTGAAATGTCTTTAAAATTACTCCATTTCTCTGATGCAGCAAAGAGGCAAGAGAAAATGACTTCTGTCCAGTGGACTCGTGCCCATGAAAGCAAACCCAAGTGTACTGCTGCTAAAAAGAACCCAGTCTGCCACACTTCCTATTTATTTGGCTTTGGAGAACTGGGCCAAGCAGAACTGAGGAAGGCGTGCTACACCGCACTGAGTCATCACCTGCAATGGCGCCCGCCTCCCAGAGCCTCCCGTGGGCCATGCTGCAGGGCAGGCCTCCTCTCAACTTCCCCTCACCACATTGCTCCACCAAGTAAGACCCCTGTGCTCACTTCCTCATTACAATTCCTGCCCACAAAGTTCATCTGTCTGGTCTCAGGAAACAAAACCAGCATCTGAATGTGTACTCTTTCTTCGGTTCCTGGCATTAAACGTGACATCCTTTAAGAGGGATTTGTTGTGTTCCCCTGTGCACCTTCTTCCTTGAGGGACAACACACCTTCTTTTAAAAATCTGCTCCTCCTCTGCTGCGGCCAAGCAGTAGATTTATTGAGGCTGCCAGTCACTGATTCTGGATTCCTGGTCACAAAGATGATGACACAACCTGAGCCTGACCAATCAGAGAACCACATCTCAGCCTTGGGAACTTAATGAGGAGATTGATAAAAGCTGGGCCAGCCAGCTGGGGCTTATATTCAATAACTTGGAGGAAGAGAGAGACAATTTCTCATTGCCTCGGCATAGCTGGGCTAAATAACATAAGCCAAGAGCCCATGTGCTGCAGCTCTAGAGCCTGTGCTCCATGACAAGAGAAGTCACTGCAATAAGAAGCCCTTGCACCACAACCTATAAGAGAGTAGAGCCCACTCGCAGCAACTAATGAAAGCCTGTGGGCAGCAATGAAGACCCAGTGCAGCCATAAATAAATAAATAATTTTAAAAATAGAGAGAAAATGAGGCCTGAGCACAGAGAAAGGTCAAGATGAGGGATGGAGGCAAAAGAATGCAAGTAGGAAGGAGAGAACCTGACAATATTATTTATCTGGACCCAGTGACCCCAGTACCAGACCCATCTTTTATAAGAACTAATAACTATTCTCTTAAAATTAAGGTAGGCTTACTTTGATTTCTGTCCCATAACCAAAAAAACATTAATAATACAGAAATTGGTACCTGCCAAGGGGGACTTGTAAGTAATAAGGTAATACACCCTAAAATGTGGAACTGGCCAAGGAAAGGTGGTGAGGAGTCAGGAGTTTGAGGTGAAGCTGGCCTTCCAGGCTATGTACTGGTAAGCAGTCTGGTGAATCTTTACCAGCTGTCAGGAGAGGTCTAGGTCAAAAGATGTCAGGATGTTAGAGGGGGCTGGGTATGTGCTACCCAAAAGGATGCTTCTATCAAAGCTGGGCTGTTTGAAAGCAGGAGGGAACAGCAGGCTGGTAAAAGAGTAGTCCTTCTCCTTGCAGCAAGATTTCCAGGCCCCAAGGGTTAGACCATCTTTCTCCTTAAAGTATTTCAACAGCAGGAATTTGTGACTGGGAAGAGGGATACCCTGGGGGAGATGGAGTAAGAGGAAGAATCTCACCCCAAAGCCACCCAGGGCCTGTGGGGACCTTCATCATCACTTGGAACTTCAAGGCAGCTCAGGCCAGGAGGCCGAGCACCCCGAAAATGAACCCTCTTCTAGGCCTGTAGTGACTAGCAGAGATTCCTCCTCTCTGCAGTCCATTCTGCCACTGTTCAGTAGAATTCTCCCAAGTCCCCCAAGAGGTAGGATCAAGTAGAGGACAGGAGGAATTTGCTTCTCTGCCAGAGAAACAAGTTTTTGCTCTCCTTGCACAAAAGGATGGGATGTAGGCACTCGACAAATAACAACTAATTGGAATTGTTCCCCCTTCCCTCTCTTAATAGAATTTTGCAAACATATATGGAGTGCTTCAATGTACCATATCATCACAGAGGACAAGAGCATGAGTGTGGCCATTTGGCTTCCCAACTAGAACCTGATCACCCTATTGCTTTTTCAATTATTCAACACATATTGGCTAAGCACTTACTAGTGTTGGATACTCTTCTAGACCCAGGGGATATGATAATAAGGAAAATAAACAACCCAAACCAAATCGTGCCCTTATCTTCCTTCCCAGACCAGGAATAGTACCACCATCCAGGCACCTGGCCAGGCTCAAATCCCAGGAATCATTATCTCATAACTGAGACCTTTCAGCAAGGCTCCTCCTAAATCCACCCCAAATCTGACCACTTCTTACCCTCTCCACTGCTTCAGCCCTAACCCAGGACATCATCACCAATCCATTAACTCATGGCAACAGTTCATTAACTGGTCCATTTGCTTCATGAGTCCATTCAGCATACGTAAGTCATGGTGGCCTTCCCAAACCAAATTCAGTTCACATACTTTCAAACCTAACAGATCTGTTCACAGCAAAAATCTAGATAGTTGTATCTATCTCCATAATAAAATGAGTGCTAGCTGTAGGAGGTATGTGTTTGTGAGGACTCTCTGTATCAATGGTGGTTTTGTATTTTCTGGTCATAGAAAATGTCATGATGATACTACTGCCTCAAAAAATAATCATGTCCGTCTCTAACTTGGAAGCTTCCAGGAGCTTCTCAGAGCAACCAGACATAAAATCCACACTGTTTACCTTCGTCTACAAGAGCCAAGGTGATCTGCCACTGCCTCTTCAGCCTCTCCTGTCTTGCTGTGTCTTCTCTCCCATTTACCACCCCCTTCTAGCTCCTCCCAGCTTCTTTCCGTCCCTTAGATACACAAAGTGAGTTTGCCTCTCAAGGCCTTTATGAAATCTGCTGTTCCTCCTTCCTGAGACACTCTTCCCTCAGGTCTCTATAAGCCCGCCTCCTTTTCAACCATTCAAAGGTCATGGGATATTCACTGGAACTTTCCCATCATCCAGGAATTTCAGCTAAAGCCAGAGACCAGGACCAGAACATGGCCCTGTCTCAAGGCAGCAGGCCACCATGACACCAGGTTCCTTTCCTGGGACTCACAGAAAGGTGTCAGACAGTCCCTAACCCTATCTCTCTTTTTGACTCTTCACTGAGACGACAGGGAAGGAGACGAGGAGGGGAATTAGATTTAGCACCCTCCACCTTGTGGGGAGCGCAGTGTTTGTGGTAAAAGGTAAGAGGAGGCTTTCCCGTAAGCCAAAGATTGGAGACCCATCAAAGATCAGCCATGGGAGTTGGTCCCTGAGAGGAGGGCAAATTGGCATGCTGCTCCCAAGTTGGATACCATTTTCTAATTTGCCCTCGGGCTTAGCTGAGTCAGGTGGAGGAAGACTGACTTTGTTTCAAGGTGGGAATTGAGGGCAGAAGTGGAGTCACATATATTCTACTGTTGCCCCAGAGAGATTCCCAGTTGGATTAAGTGGATATCACCGTAGGCAGTTGGTCCTACCTCATGTAGAAAGCTCCTCCAGAGAATTCACTAGCATTCAAATGCCTGCTGCAGAGAGAGTACCAGGGCCCACGGTGAGCCAGAGACGTAGGAAGAGCCACCCTGGAAAGGACAACAGGCCTGGCCAGGTGAGTCAAGAAACGCTGGTCCTGTTTCCTCACCTTCCTCCCACAGCAAACATGCCTGATGGGCTGAACCTTGACAAAGGAAGGAGAGAATATACCGCAGATCCTGGTCACACATCTTGCCCATCTTCTCATCCCTAGAGGGCAGGATCTCAGCTCACGAATACTCAGCATGAGGGCAGAGGAAAAGAGAGAAGAGACTGAGTTTGTGACTGAAATATTAAGTTACTTTTAGTAACTATAGTAACTAAATTGTGGAATCTTCCTCTGTCTGTCCTGGGCCCGTTTGCCCTCAAGGTGCATTTCTCTCTTCCAATTCTGCCCCATTTTGTGGGTGGGGACCCGATCTTGGCAGGCCATGCTGTCAAAGGGCTCAGATGACTACCTTTGTAGGCAAGGGATTGGAAAGCAGGGAGAAGGAAAGAATCGAGGTATTTTTCTTCCACCTTATCTGCATCTAGTGCCGTTTCCAGCTGTGGCCTCTTCTTCCTTTATGCCTCCAGGCTCAGTGCAGTCCAGCTTTCCCTATCTGATATTTATCTCCAAGCTCTGGTAACACAGCCTCCTCCATTTGCTCTGCTTTTGATAATATCTGGATAGTGTTACTGTGTCCTGTCGGCTTTCCTATCACAAGTGTAATAATTATCTGCGTCAGATTCCCTCTGTTTCAGATAGTAAAGAGTGCTTTTTGTCTTCTGGGCAGACCTTAACTCATATACTTCCCCAGAGGTCCCTCAGGGTCTACGCTATAAAGGACTGCACTCCACAGATAGCACGGGCGGTGAGAGCATCTGTAGGAAGTCAAATAGTTCTCTGTTTACACCTTAATCAAGATATCTCGGAATGCCTTTTGCTAACATCTTAACTCAAAGATCATCTCTCCAGAATGGGTATCTTAGCATCTCCCTCCCATTATTTTGTCTTCTTTTAGTGGTTTTTAGTACCTGATCTTCATCTCACCTATTTATTTGCTTGCATGTTTGTTATGTATTTCCCCTCCAAATAGAATATAAGATCTTCGAGGGCAACTACTCTTCTTCTATGCCCGAATTTGGTCATAAATAATCAATAATTGAGTGACCAGCATCAGGACCTGGTGAAACGGGATGCACAGCATCTAGAGAGCCTCACTTTGCTGCAGTAGAATGTGATAGCTTAATGTCACTTTGGTCGTCAACTACTAAGGAGGGGCTGAGTGAATTCTTAGTGTGAATTAGTTGTATATGTATTGTGTATATGATCCCTGGATCAGGAAGATCCCCTGGAGAAGGGCACAGCAACCCACTCCAGTATTCTTCCTGGAGAATTCCATGGACAGAGGAGGTTGGTGGGCTACAGTCCATGGGGTTGCAAAGAGTCAGACACAACTGAAGTGGTCAAATGTAATAGGCACCTATTATTTTCACTTGCCAATTCACCTTTTTCTTCTGTAGCATCCTCCTTTCTTTGAGACATTGCTTTTATCCTGACTATAAAACTATCTAAGATTGCAGAATTTGGGGAGGTGAGTTTCTTACGTTTCATTTGTGGTTTGAATAGTCAGAAGTTTTATGTATTTCTGCATTTGTTTCGACCATTATATTGTCATAGCACATCACTGATTATATCTATATTTTATAGAACAACGTGGATGTTGGAGCCCTGATTTGAAACTGACTCTAAGGAGAACGGGAGCTGACCTGCTGAAGGGATTGTAGAAGACATCTCTGTGTTTGCCCGTTCAGCAGCCCCCAGCTATGGTGGGCAGTTCTTACTCACCTCTTGTTGCTGGTGTTCTGCCTTCAGACTCACACTGCTTTGTCTGCTTCATACTGTGTTAGGGCCTTCTCCCAACACCAGGAAACTGTTTTGGGTTGATTTGCAAGCCCAGCTTAGAAGTGCAAAGCAGTTAGGACCCTATGGGCATCTCTTGACCATACAGAATGACAGCCAAAGGACAAAAGCTCCAGCCTCCTGGCCAGCGGATGGACACTTTGAAGAGCTATTCTGCACACTTCTCAGAGGTCCTGGTGGAACTGAACTCCTCCTGCTGACAGTGGTGACCTCGATGACGAGTCCATAGATGGACTTTTCTTGCTTCTCTGCCTCACTCTTCTCATTGCCTCTCTTCTGCTTCCTGAGATCACCTGCATAAAGTGATGTCAGCACAGTTCTCAGCGTCCTAAGGTCCCCACTAACTGCTGAGGGAGCACTGACACCAGGAAGGTGGCTCAAAGGACATCCTAAGTTCCTCTCTCCTAGCAGGTACTCACAGGTAAAAAATGAGTAGACCTGATTCCTGGGAAAACTATAAGCAAGCCTGGATTATCTGAAGGTAGAATTATTGAAGGATATTTGGGGAAGAAAAGGACTGGACTTTATGTTGATTTCCCACCTAGGAGGTCAGTCTTATAATTTGGGTTTTAAAAGAAACATGAACCTACTGTCACCACAAACTGGTAAAGACTGTACCATATTTTACAACCACACTACCAACCATTGTTTAATCCAGCCTTTCCCCAAACTTGCTCACTTTCCTACTTTCTTAACAATTTGCCCTTTGTACAGCTAATTACTTAATACTGTTCTTTAAACCAACACACTTTAAAAATTTTTTTGGCTGTGCCTCATGGCATGAGGGATCCTAGTTCCCTAATGAGGCATCAAACCTGCACCCCCAGCCCTGGAACCAAGGAGTCTCAACCACTGAACCACCAGGGAAGTCCTAAATCAACATACTTTTAAAAACTTAAATACTTAATTAAGCTTTAAGCTAATAAAAACAAACATGAAACTGTTAAGTTGGTACTCCCTATATATTTCAATCACATGAGAAAATAAAAATAAGTATACAACTATTAAAGGAAAAGTCACTTCAATCTAGATGTGGTACATGTACTGTAAACTGGGAAGCACTGATCAGACACAACTATAAATTATTCTTTGTTACTCTGTAGATTTCTAGTGTATTAAAGTCCCTCTACTTTGTGACATCTGAATTCTCTGTTCATTCTTATTGGGTTATAATTGTTCTATGAAGTTTGTTTCTCAGAAAAGATACCTGGTGTTACAAGTTCGAGTCTTGACACTTCTGAAAGTATTTCTCTTTTGTTCTCTGTTGAGCTGCAACAATTTAATGCCATAATTCTTAACCCAGTGGATTATTTATACATTGTTCCATTGTTTTCTAATTTTTAACATCACAAATGAGAACTACCAGTCTGAATCTCTTCCTTGATGAGTTTATAGGATTTTTATACTATCCTTGGAATTTAGAAATTTTATCAGATGTGCCCTTGGGTGAATTTTTTGCAACAACTCAGCCAAGGATGAGTGAATCCCTTCAATCTCTTGCTAAAATTCTTCAAGCTCGGGAACTCTTTCATTATTTTGTTAACTGATATTTCACTCTAATCATTCTTCTTTTATATTTTACGACTTCTGCTATGTGAACATTTGGGATATTATAGCTATCACTCTCTATCTCATGAATTTATCTTATTGCCTGTGTTCTGAGGGAACTGTATTAATTCTCATGAGTTTGCTGATAATTCACTAAATCAGTTTAAACAGTACATATACTGCAGTCTTGTCTTATCAGGGGGCTCATACAATCATGCATTTTATTTTCAAAGACTATTTCTTATTGTCCTTGTATCCTACCTTATGCTTCTTTTATCCTCTGACATTTCACTGAAACCCAAATTTGAATTTTTCAAGCATTTGCTCCTATTTTCTGTAATAATTGTTTTTAAATAAATTTTGAGGCTGCTTAATCTTCTCAGATGACAGATTTGTCAAATCAAATACATGTTGCTATTTATAAGTATGAAAGTCTGTATTGAAAAGGATGGATAGCTGTTCTGAGTGCTGGCAGCAACTGCACAGGTCACCACGGGCTTCCCTTTACAGGGCCCAGTGTATCTTTGCCTCCAGCACCAGCTGGCACAGTGCCGTGCACACCAGCATCCCAGGACAGACTCACAGGCAGGCCTTGTCTTTGCTGTGGTTGTAAGATATTCAGTCACAGCAGGTTTACTTCTTCTTCTTTTTTTTTTTTTTGGTGGGGGGTGGCAGGTTGGGGAGGGAGGGGGGCTGGCGGGCCACTTTCATTTGTCTATTTTCATCCATCTTTTGTTCTTTGGCCCATGTGGGCCTCCCATCGTGGTGGCCTCTGTTGTCGCCGAGCACCGGCTCTGGGCACATGCGCTCCAGAGGTCCAGCTCGGCAGTTGGACACATCGGTCCAGCTGCTCCACGGCACGTGGGATCTTTCCAGGCCAGGGATCGAACCGGCGCCCCTTGCACTGCAAGGTGGTGTCCTTACCCACTGGACCACCGGGGGAGCCCAGGTTCACTTCTTCCAGGAAGTTCTAGGGGGTTCTGCCTGGTTGATGTTGTTCCTCATTTGTAATGGTGGTGTGTCAGAGCTTTGTACCTCCTCTTATTTTTTATTATTTTTATCACTTTAGTGAGATTTGGGAAAGTTATTGTAAGCTCAAATTATTATCGTGAAATAAAAACCTCGTGGTTTCCCGTTAGAAGAGCCTGATGTAACTGTGGTCCTGGCCCATAGACCTCCAACTTTCAATTGCCAACATTTTTTCGTCTCTTTGCCTGAGAGCTTTCTCTGGCAGCTGGAGCCTACAGTGACTGAGCATAGCAGGTCCAGCAGATGTACTGAAAGGTAATGCACCTCTGCCTTTCAGTGACTGCTGTGGGTTGGTGTATAAATACCACAGCATCTTGTCCCTTAGGTGGGAAACTCTGAGGTGCCTGTCCTAAACTGAACTGTAGAGTTGCTAAAAGGAGAGTACTATCTGGTCACTCACAGCAGTGACTAGATGCCCCTTTAAAGCCTGCTTTCCTTTCTCTGTCTCACGTCCGCAGTCCCCTACCCCATGTCCCAGGATCACCTCCCACCTAAACTTCTGGCAAATGAATCCTCATGTTAGAAGCACCCCAAATGTAAACACTGACAGCATGGCAGGTTTTGAGAAAGTTCTCTCTCCTGGTGTAGAGAATGAGCTGGAAGGGAGAAGCTGTGGTCCAGAAGATCGACAAGGAGATGTGGGATGCAGCCTACAGAAGAAAGAGTAGAGCCAGATCTTTGTCTCAAAGGAAAATCAACACATGCTGCAAAGCAAGACTCCCTTGAGATATTTTAGAAAATACTTGGGACATTTAGAAGAAGTGGCCATCATGAAAAGATCCAGACTTTGCTGAACTTCCTTGCACTTACTTTACAACGTATTATTATTGTTGCTGTTATTACTAAGAAAGCACTCAGAAAATACCTTGTGTGAGTAAATAAGCAAAAGACTCTAAGGCTACTGGTTGGCTGGTGGCACCATTCCTTGCGAGAAGGACCAGAGAAAGAGCAAGTCTGGAGGAAAGGGTGGGGCAGGCCATCGTCTCTATGAACATATCAGATAACAGGACATTCTGGGCCCTGCTTGGAACTCAGGGTGCTGGGCAGGCTTAGGCAGGGGAATAATCAGATTATGTCACAGTCATTGTGGCACATGCTCCTGTCAGTCAGAAGGAATCCAGCGCCAGTGCCAGAGTGGAATTGTGGAGCCCCTACTAATCACAAAGCCGATGTCCCAGGGGTTTGGGACAGTGGATATTCATCAGCAGGTAATAGCTGCACTAGCGTGTACAGGTTGAGTCAGAGCTTGGGGCTTGAAGGCAAACAGAGAAATCAGGCAGACTGGACAACGCCATCCAGAAAGCCTAGAGAAAGAGCCCTCAGCTCATCTTGAGAGACATTTAGGGTAGGTCAGGACAGTGGGCCCCTACCGGATGCTTACTCAGGGTCACAACAGCATTCCCAGAGCTTCCAGTAACTCAACTCACTGGAGAGCAGTTTTCATTACTACCTCTGTTTTATAGAGGAAGAAACTGAACTGCAGGGAAGTGGTGAGTGCAGGGCATGATTTTCAGTAACTTGCCTATGATGACACGGCTGGGGCAACAGAGCCCAAATTCAAACTCAGACAAAGGTCTTTCTACACTCGACTGCCTGGTAAGTTGGACAACAAGATGGAAGGCAAAGGAGGAAATAAGCCAGTGGTGATCAAAGAGCTCTGAGGGGGCTCAGCGGTGTCTTGCTGATGCCAAAGCTCAGGGGGTAACCAGGGAGGCATACCCCCAGCACTCGGCTAGCTAAGGATTGCATACGTACACCTGGTGAGGTCTTCAAGGATCTGGAGGAAGAGAAGGTACAGGTAGGATTTGAAACAATCTGGGGCAGTAGACTGGGCTTGGTAGATTTGAAAGGCAGGGGCATGATTTATCTTTGTATCTCCAAATTTGCACTTGGTTCTGGGTACAAAAGCATTACTGAAATATATCTCTGAATGGATAAAGGACCAAAAGTCCTATTTGATCTTTCTCAAACACAGAGCTGATCCCAAATCTAAGCTTCTTAAAGTCTTCCTAAGGGGCTCCACCAGCAGCAGAATGAAGTCCACACACCTCATCCCAGAATTCAAAGCCAGATTGCTTTCTACTACCACGTCCTCCACACTCAGTCCTTTCTTGTCCTTGGGTGCTGGACTCTCTCTTTGGTCTTCTTAACCTCTTGAGCCCCGTCTTATGGTCATTACAAACTTCCTCACAATTTGGGTAGAGTAATTGTTTCTTCTGCACAACTCATCTTGGGTAGAGCTGCCAATTGCAATCATAGACACACAACATGAGTGGGACCCAACAGAATCATATCCAGAAACTGATATAATTTCAGACAGGAGAGGGAGTCTTCTCTTTCCTCTAAGACCACTCCCTGGGGTGCTCAGGCAGCATAACCCTGGAGCTAAAAACAACCCCTGCCATGTGGAGGATTCTTGGTCCCACCAAAAGAAGGCAGTCATATATAAGAGAAAAGCAAAAGCAAAACAAGACACACACACACACGCACAGAAAAAAAGAAACAGACTAGGTGAGCATGTAGCTGCAGTCTCTTGGATTTCTCCCTTCTGTCTTCCTGGTTTCACAAGCTAACACATTCCTTTCTGTCGGTGGTTCATTTTTTGGCTTATCCACTTGCCTTGTATTTCCCTCACTGACCAATATTCAACTGGACTGGACTGCTGACCCTCCCTGAGGCCCATGATGACTCCTACTCGCACCCCCTGTGGATTCAAGCAACACAGTCAAGACCACTCAAGCGCAGAGGGAGCAGGAAATTGGAGAGTGACTCTTGTGATCGTTCTCTCCGTTTCCTGAGTTCTTCTGCAGGCACTACTATGCGGCCACACTCAGGCTGGCAGAAAGCTTGCCCTGGACTTTCCCCTTCATGCTACGTCTTCCCCACTTCCCATTCCTTCCCGGTCTCCTGGCTCCCCTGTGCCCTCCAGAGTCTGCCTCCCCATGAGACCTGGCCCCTGATGTAGGTGGACATGGGATAGTAATTACTCCAGAAGCTAAAGCTTTCCCAAGATGGGGCAGGGCATGGACAGCAGCCCATCAGAGGGGCCGATGTGGCTCACTTAAGTAATTATGAGGGCCTCAGGGTGGTGGCCTTTGGCAAATGACGGGAAAACTGATGTTCAGGGAAGGGCCTTGAATGCCAGACCCAGGCTTTTGACTGTCATTCTCAGCATCTAACCAGGGCTGGGGTTCATTCAAGGCCTCTGCTGGGAGGACTGGTTGGTCATACCTTCCTTCGATACATAAAGAGGACTGAGAAGCCAGGGCATGAATGTCAACCTCCTTCTTGGGGTCAGCATTCTCTGACCCCACCACGTACCCTCTGTGGCTCAGGACCTTGGTGGGCTCTGGTTCTGGTGGGCTATTAAACTAGGCTGCTTTAGGAAAAGAGTTAAAGTTTCCCTTAAGTCTTAAAAAAAAAAAGAAAAAGAAAATGGATGGGACAGCACCTTCACTTCACAACCTCAACCCCTCCCGCTCTCTTCCTCCCTCAGTTCTGTCCATGCCGGGTATCCCACCCAAGCCTCAGTCACCGGGTGGGTTTGGGAGTCCTCAACAATCCACCTCTGGAGCTTTCCAACCTACAACTGTGTTCTGCCCATGACTCAGATTCTCACTGCTCTTCCGTGCAGGAAGCCCCTAAGTGGAGGTTAAAAGGCTATCTGCCTCTTTTTGGTCCTCCACTTCCTTCCTACCTCAAGGACCATTCGGGTGGATTCACTTTGCTGAGTTTCTGGGCCAGCCTGGCTGAATGGGAGGAAATATCCCAGTAGGCCACTTCCCTGGCGATTCTGTTTCTTCTGCAGTATCAAGCTGAGAGCCAGAGAGTCACAGCCTGGGAGCTGAGAGGGAGTGAGCAGGCAGCCTTGTGCAGTTGCTCCTTGAAATGATCCTGGGCCTGAAACCAGCTCTACCACTCGGCAGCCTTGTGACCTGGAACAAGTGACTTCCTGAGTCTCAACTATTTTATTGTTTTTTCATTTGTAAAGTAGAGATAAAAATACTTACCTTGCAGGCTTATGATGAAAGATAAATGGCACTTACGTAAGTCTGATATTTAGCAACTGAGAGCTAATATTACTTATTTTCTCCCAACTTCCTTAAGAGAAAAAGGCACCGGCCCAAATCATATGGTGAAATACAGTTGATCCTATTTGTCACACTGAGACTCTTCCGCCTGCCCCATGCTGCTCTGGCTGAGTGGAAGACAACAGGCAGACGCAGAGGAGCATGATGGGAAAATCTTCCTGTTTTCTGATCATCTTCCAAGGGGTAGCACAAGTGGGAGTGACTGGGTTAGCAAATCCGGCCCAGGGCGCTTCCCCATCAGTAGGGAAGAATAAGGGAACTGAGGGGAAAAAGCCAAACAGAAGAAAGCACCTGGAAAAGACGTTTTTATGTTCACTTACATGGAAGAAAAAAGAATCAAAGTATACAGCATGGAGATATGTGTCTCAGAAAATTCATCCTCATGAACCTGTTTGTTCAATGGCAGTTATAATTCAAGAACTGCCAAAGGGAAGTCATAAAATTGGGGTGAGGGGCAGGCGGGAAGGGTAGGGAAAAGGGCCACAGAGGGAAAGGTAGAAATTATGTGCTATTTCTTCTTTAGTTCCAGATCATTGAGAGTTTAAACTTTTCCAGCAAGTCATTCATATAAACAGATGCCATATTAAAATATGACTGTGTAAAAATATAAAACTCCTAAAGCATGATGGCAATAATATTTCAGGAAAAAAACATTAAAGTCTAGTAATATCAGAAGATACAAATAGGATCATTTTGAGCAGTTCTGTCTCTCTATCGGAACAGCAGTTGCAAACAATGGATGCATATTCAAGAACGAAGCATTTGGTCTGCACATAACTTAGAAGGGGGCAGCATTTCTAAACACTGACTTTGTAAGAAAACATGAAGGACATCCTACACTCAACAATGGTTAAAAGGAGGAAATCACTTTCTGAAGGATGCAATGGGAAGAATGCCAAGGCCTTTGTTTTTTAACTTGCTCTTAACCGTGTTGGGAGGTGTTTACCCTGTACGGGGCTTCCTGCAGAATCTAGCACCAATAGATGGATCAGATTTTATCTTTGATCTGAGTCCTTTATGTCTTCAGTTTTGAGTGTATTGAGGTATGTTTTCTTTGGTTGCAGTTGTGACGAATATGTAATAAAAAAAATATTTACAATGCTTAAGCATTTTAGATTTCAGTGTCAACTCTTCACATAAAAAAAACTGGAAAACTCTTAAGAAGCATGGGAAGGTGGTTACTTCCTCTCATCTGTCATGAAACTGTTTTCGATGCACAAAACAATTAGCCTATTAGCGCAGCTGTAGGCTTTCTGGTCCAGAATCTTCCCTGTGCTCAGCGGGGATGCCAAGCCCATGACTGCCATATCGGCGGTCCGCCACGCTTCACAGTACTGATCCACAAGACGGACTCCGTGGGTGCTGGAGCCGTGCCAAACAACCTTCTGGGGCCTGAAAAGGAATTTGATTGTGTTAATTTTTTGAAACGACCCTTCTTGGCAGTGTATCTTGGTGAGCAAATTGGCATTAAGTCTAGCAAGTCAAGTCGGACTTCTGAAGCCTCCAGGGTCTGACAGCACATCACTTCTCTGTCTTCTATCACTGTTTCCGACTGAGCACGCTGCATTCCAACCATGTCCAGCCTCTACTTGCTCTGAAATCATACTCTGCTTTCGTGAATCTGAACCTTTGATGAGGCCCCTTAGTCTGGAATGGCCTTATTTTCATTTTCAGTGATTAAGTCTCATCTTTCAACATCCATTAAATGCTCCACCTTACAGGAAGCCTTTCGGCTTCTCACTGCCAAGGAATGAGGACTATTTCCTCTGTGCTCCTACCATCTTATCTGTTTCCCATTTTCCAGTGACAATATCACATCTAGATCTGTAGCTAGTCTGTGCCTATCGTCCCACAGACTATAAGCTTTGAAAGGGGAGGAGCTGTGTAGGTTTATTATGGGGCCTGACAACAGGCTGGCATAGAGTAGACACTGAAGACTTACTGAGCTGTTGTATTCTTAAAAGCATACATAATTTTCAAAGAATTAAGAGTGCAACTCACAGAAGACGGTTAAAGAATCACCAACAATAGCACTCCTTACCAGTAATTAAATGCCTAACCGTATGCTAGGTATTCTCCCACTTACCTTTTTATTCTTTGAACAATCTTATCGATATGAATTCTTCTGCCCATTTGCCAGGTTAGGCAACTGGGGCTCAAAGCGTGGAAGTGCCCTGCCAAAGGTCCCATATTAAGTTACTGGACCTAGGCCTCCTGACTCCAAGGCCAGGCTCCCTCCAAGGCCCCTGGCTGCCTCACTGGGGTTTTACGCTGGCAACATCCCAGAGGAATAGCTGAGAAGGGCATCCCATTGTTAGACTGTCTCCTAAAGCTGTCTATTATAGTGTATAATTCAAAGGCTTCCACCTTTACTTACCAAGAAGGATCTGTCATTACATCTCGGCCATCAAAGGAATATATTGGAACATGTGTATTGAACTGACCTCCGTGGCCAGAAAAAATTGAGTCCCAATTATTAAAGAGGACTTGGCCCTATGGAGACAAAATTCCACATTAGAATCATACAAACAGCCCGCAAGTGTTTCTCCATTTTTCAATGCTCAGAAGCTCCCAACTCTAATCCCATAGGCTGGACAGAGTGACAATTTGAGAAATACTTTGGTTTGATTCTATAATCTATCCTTGAACCCTTCTGGCCTTATGGTCTTATTTCTTGAGGTAATTTCTTCTTCTATATATGTATAAAGTCTCTTTCCCATCCAAAGTGTGTTTTAGGTCTTTCCTACTGCTATTTTAAACATTTTATAATGATATACTGAGCTTCAAGTTGGTGCTAACGTACAAGTGGGTGATGTGGAGATGAATCGCTTTCAACATCCAGGGCACTGCCAAGGAATGAGGACTATTTCCTCTGTGCTCCTACCATCTTATCTGTTTCCCATTTTCCAGTGACAATATCACATCTAGATCTGTAGCTAGTCTGTGCCTATCGTCCCACAGACTATAAGCTTTGAAAGGGGAGGAGCTGTGTAGGTTTATTATGGGGCCTGACAACAGGCTGGCATAGAGTAGACACTGAAGACTTACTGAGCTGTTGTATTCTTAAAAGCATACATAATTTTCAAAGAATTAAGAGTGCAACTCACAGAAGACGGTTAAAGAATCACCAACAATAGCACTCCTTACCAGTAATTAAATGCCTAACCGTATGCTAGGTATTCTCCCACTTACCTTTTTATTCTTTGAACAATCTTATCGATATGAATTCTTCTGCCCATTTGCCAGGTTAGGCAACTGGGGCTCAAAGCGTGGAAGTGCCCTGCCAAAGGTCCCATATTAAGTTACTGGACCTAGGCCTCCTGACTCCAAGGCCAGGCTCCCTCCAAGGCCCCTGGCTGCCTCACTGGGGTTTTACGCTGGCAACATCCCAGAGGAATAGCTGAGAAGGGCATCCCATTGTTAGACTGTCTCCTAAAGCTGTCTATTATAGTGTATAATTCAAAGGCTTCCACCTTTACTTACCAAGAAGGATCTGTCATTACATCTCGGCCATCAAAGGAATATATTGGAACATGTGTATTGAACTGACCTCCGTGGCCAGAAAAAATTGAGTCCCAATTATTAAAGAGGACTTGGCCCTATGGAGACAAAATTCCACATTAGAATCATACAAACAGCCCGCAAGTGTTT
This sequence comes from Tragulus kanchil, assembly GCA_022376925.1. Lineage (NCBI taxonomy): Eukaryota > Metazoa > Chordata > Mammalia > Artiodactyla > Tragulidae > Tragulus > Tragulus kanchil. Next base: position 43,560,435 of record JAIOJX010000023.1, read on the forward strand.
CTCCATTTTTCAATGCTCAGAAGCTCCCAACTCTAATCCCATAGGCTGGACAGAGTGACAATTTGAGAAATACTTTGGTTTGATTCTATAATCTATCCTTGAACCCTTCTGGCCTTATGGTCTTATTTCTTGAGGTAATTTCTTCTTCTATATATGTATAAAGTCTCTTTCCCATCCAAAGTGTGTTTTAGGTCTTTCCTACTGCTATTTTAAACATTTTATAATGATATACTGAGCTTCAAGTTGGTGCTAACGTACAAGTGGGTGATGTGGAGATGAATCGCTATTCCTTTTCCCTTAGTTACTTATAGTCCAAGAATACAAATAGTCCGAGTAGGTGAAGTAGTAGAACAGAACCTTGGAAGAGAGGATGGGAAGTGCTGAGTGTGGGGTCAGGATGAACTTGCCAGGCTCAAGGTTTCAGGTCGGAGTACTTGGGTCACAGGACCAAAGGGTCTTAAAGGACCTTTGAGATCTGGTTAGGGGTCAGGACCCAGGGCATGTGCGAGCAGCAACAGAGCTGCCCCTCTGTAGCGTTAAAAGAGTAGCCTGTTTCCATGGTGTATGAGGGCACAGAAGTACCTGAGGGTACAAAATAGGGGTGCAGGACAGAGGGTCCACTCAGTCAGTGCTCCACAGAAAGCATCCTCAGGGTGGTGGGGGGCAGGGGAGAACCAAGAGCCCCAGATAAGGGGTCAAGGAAATTAATTCCAGTTTAGAGTGACTTGGAGTAAACTGTTTCTCCCTGTGAGCCTCAGTTTCCTGACAAACAGAAAAGAATAAGTCCCATTTTTACTAAAAGCTATCTATTAGGATAATGGACATGAAGTGCCTTATAAATCAATAAAAAAAGCTATATAAATGAAAGCAATTATTATTATTCCTTCCGTCTGCTCCAAGGATTATAAATCATCTAAGCAGGAAGGGCCATTGCAAAGATAAGGAACTTGAGGCCCAGAGAGGGAAGGTAACCCATCCAAAGTCAGACAGCTAATTGGGGCCTTGAAACTGCACACTTCTGACGGTGTGAGGAGTGGCAACAGCCTCTAGTCCCTATGGTAAACAGTGCATCCAGGAGGCAACGGGAACCGTATTCATTTTTACCTTGAGGTTCACTATTGGAAGGCTGTATCTCTCCGCTTTCCTTACTACTGTGGAGAGATCTTGCAAATGAGAGGATAAGAAGGCTCGGTAGGTGGACACCAGTCCTGCAGCCCTGGCCTGCTGGAAGCACTGAAAATCAGCTCGAATGTCCCCAGAAAACGGTGTGTTCAGAGCAACCAAGTGTAGCTGCAAAAAGTGAGAGAAAGACAGTGCAGTTGAAAAATTAAAAGACAAACTCCAACCCCATAACCATCACATGCTCCTAATAAAATCCCAGACTTGCTGCAATGGAAGGCATGCTAGAGGTCACATTATCCAACCTCTACCTGACCCTGGAATTCCAGCCCCTGTATGACCACCTCCAGTGAAGGAAAGCTTGGGTTTCTCAAAGCAACAATCGGAACAGCTCTAACTAGCAGACATTTCTTATGAAATGTATGAAGAAAACAAAGTAAAGCACTTCAGAGATCTGAACCTGGCCTGCAGGCAGGCCATCTGTTGGAGACCTCTGGGTCTGCCCTTCATTGAGTTTCTAGGCAGTTTTTAAGCTGGCTTTGGTCCTAGATTTCAGAGCTACATCAGGCTGTTTGTCTCCTGTCCTTTCTTCTACCCCCTGAGTAGGTCTGGGGCTGATCATGATGAACCAGAGGGAAAAGGCATTGAAAGAAGAAGGTCATGACATTTATTACTAAGACTGCTGCAAACCACGGGTCATACAGTAATTCTAGCCTCACATTCCTAACACCTTGGTCAGTAGCCCAGATAAAAGCCATTCCATAATCTGCTTCCTCTCACACTTTCTCTTTCCAAACCTAGCCTTCTTCTGAAGCCCTCTCTCCCAGCCCTTTCTGCTGTAGCCTCTGAATTATATTCCATCATCAAGGAGCAGTTAGGCCTCTCCTAATCTCGTGTCAGAATTCCTTTTATCTCATTCGCATAGAGCTGGGGAAGCATAGTGCTGGTGCGGGATCTGAGCCCAAGTCTCCAGACAAGAAAAACATTGTTAAATATCTTAAACCCATCTTCCTCCCTCTATGTCTGAAGATTGGGGCACCCAGGGGAAGAGGTGCTATGGCCTCATCACCCTCTAGCCACTGTGCCTTTGGGGGCATCCAAGGGCAGCCATGAGAGGCCTTGATGGACTGAGCCTTCCTGATATCAGGGGACACCTTGGAGAGGAGCAGTGGTGAGGGTGGGCTTCCCTGCCTCACCTCCACCTCCACTGCTGCCACCTCTCCCTCTTTAAGGAAACGCACAGAGAAACATCAGGAACTATGGCTGCCTCTGAAAGGTGGGACTGGGTGCTTTTATGTTCTCATGTTTCTGTATCCTTGATTGCTGTAACAGTTCTATAATGACTAGCTACCCTTTTTATAAAGACAATGACATTGCAACAATCAAATGTTATAAAATAGTTATTTTGTGGATGGTTGTAGTTTTGTAGAATTATAAGTGATTATTCTCTTTTCCATTCTTTTTATTCATTGTCCAAATTTTCTACAATGAATGTGTATTCCTTTAGAATTGATAAGATACTATTTAAAAATTTGTGTAAAAATTGCCCTTATGTCTTCCTGCATAGCTAAGCTTTTTGAAGGGTTACCTATACTTCTCTAGCTCCTCAGCCCCTTATTTACTCTGCCACTAGAATCTTGTTGGCATCCCTCTACACTACAGAAATGCTTTTCTCTAGTTTCTCAATTTGAATGACACCTTTTAGTTCTTTCGATGGGCCTCCTGGCAGCATGTGACACTGTTGGCTTCTACCTTACTTGGCATTCTTTCTCTCTGGCAATAGCTTCTCCATTTCCTTCTCATATTTCTTCCGTCAGTTCTGTGTTGTTTTGGCTCCTCACTATCCAGTCTCTTCTCACCATATAGACTCTCTTCTAGGAATCCTACCATGCCCAACTGATTGCCAGGGCTTTACTGAAGACTCCCAAGTCTCGTCTCCAGAACAGACTATCACAGGGTTGCAGACTTTCCGAGGCTGCTTCCTCCTGGGGGTCTCCTCCCAAATACCTTCATGTACTGCAGACTCACCATACCCCACAGGAGCGCCTGCTAGGCGAATGGCAGCACTATAGGAAATGTGTTTCCAGTAACCACCAAGTCCATGCCTTGTTCTTTGAAAGTGTCCCTACAATACTTGCTAAAGAGTGGCCTTAGGCCATTTAATTTCATTCTCTTGGCTGCTCTTGAGTTGGCTGGGAGTCCACTCCATAGGGACTGCCTCTCCCAAATCTCTGAACTGGGCTCTGCAGCTGTAAGAGCACATTGGGCTGGGGCAAGGACCAGAGCCATGGCAACCCAAAGCTGTGAGCAGGCTCGGCAGATGGAACCTGTATCTGTGTGCTGGGGTGGGGTGGAGGGGAGGCAGGAGGCTGGTCTCCAGAGACGGCGGAGCAGACTCATAGCAGGGACAAGAGTCCACAGGCCCTACTGTATTTCCTGCAGTTGAGTTCCATCAGGTTTCTCCAATTATCTAAACCAACAGAGTATCAAGCACAGGGCCTGGAACATAGCAGACACACTTACGGCATCTGTAAAGTAAATGCATGAATTGTACTTACTGCAGGCCTGTCGTAATGGACACTTGAAATAGATGTCAGTTGAGGCTGATAAGGCTGTTAGGCAAAAAGAAAGAAAACAAACAGTCCAGAACATGCATTCACTCTGTTCTCCTGCGACATGTCATTAAGGTAAAAGTGCGATGTTTCTTGAAAAGCTGCCTTAAACAGTTTGTCATGGTCTTTGGATCACTCTTAAGCGTGAAGCGTTTCATGCACAAATGAAAAATGATCCTCGGAAAGGCAGTGACTTTTAGAAAGAGCACTGAACCAAGAAAAAAGAAGCCCTATTTTTTTTTTACATAAACAATTCATTCATTTAATAGAGCAAGGCACCTCTTCAGAGCCCCAGTTTCCTCATCTGTGAGATGGGAATGATGGCACCTGCTTCAAAGGGTCGCTATAAGGTTAAAACAGTTGACAGTGCAAGTTGCTGATGTTCTAATCAGGCAAGGAAATCTCAGTGTCAACTATTAAAAGGCTCTTCTACATTACTTATGCCAACCATGTTTTCACAGATCAGTAAACTGAGGCTAAGAAGGGGAGTCCCTCGCTCAGGAGGATTCAGCTGTGCCGTAGGAATGGCAGGTCTCTAGTTTCTGGGTTCAGCTCTCCCCCTGTCAAGTGTGAGAATGTTCTGTTAGCATTTGGTAATTTGGGGGCCTCTGCCAGATAGTGAACCCTGCGGAGCTGGCTATTCGGAGTCAGAGAGCTTGATACTGGATGCCAAGGGGATTCAGTCAGTGCTGATGAATGAAGGAGCTGGAAGGCGGGGAGAGGACTCACATTGCTGGACAGCGCAGGGGGAGGAGGGCTGTCATCCGGAATGGGGATCAGTTCTCCCAGCTTTAAGGAAAAGAGGACATTGAAGACTAAACATCAACTATAGACTGTTCACTTATTTTCAAATCAGAAGAATACCATTTACAGGAGTAGACTGTTATTTTTAGAGAGTACTTGGAGGCAGTTTGTTAATGAGAGTTTAAGAATTACCTGACATGACTGAAGAGACAGAGCACACATAGCCCAAGAATTACCTGTAATTTTTTCCAACCATCTCTGACACGAATGAAAAACTCGGTGCTGTCCTTCAGGTAGATGAACGTCCCTTCTATGACCAAATGGGCTTTCTGCAACATGTCATCCATGTTGCTAAACGTGGTAACCTGACAGAATAATTTAAAATACCAAACACTGCAGTTATCATTAAAGCAATGGCACAATTTGAAAAATTGGCCTCTTGGTAAAGTTATATCTGGGCCATCTACACACAGTCAATGAAAAGGCTTAATTTTGCCACAGAGAGAGGTAAAACTTCATTAATAACCAAAGGACTTTTCCTTTTTTTTTTTTCTTTTTAAATTTTGGTCTCTTTTACTGGTTTTTTATTTATTTATTTTCATCCGTCTCTGTGGCCTCCCATTGCAGTGGCCTCTCTCATTGCAGAGCACTGGCTCTGGGTGCATGTGCACAAAAGGGGCAGTAAACGCTATAAGGTTAAAACAGTTGACAGTGCAAGTTGCTGATGTTCTAATCAGGCAAGGAAATCTCAGTGTCAACTATTAAAAGGCTCTTCTACATTACTTATGCCAACCATGTTTTCACAGATCAGTAAACTGAGGCTAAGAAGGGGAGTCCCTCGCTCAGGAGGATTCAGCTGTGCCGTAGGAATGGCAGGTCTCTAGTTTCTGGGTTCAGCTCTCCCCCTGTCAAGTGTGAGAATGTTCTGTTAGCATTTGGTAATTTGGGGGCCTCTGCCAGATAGTGAACCCTGCGGAGCTGGCTAGTCAGAGTCAGAGACCTTGATACTGGATGCCAAGGGGATTCAGTCAGTGCTGATGAATGAAGGAGCTGGAAGGCGGGGAGAGGACTCACATTGCTGGACAGCGCAGGGGGAGGAGGGCTGTCATCCGGAATGGGGATCAGTTCTCCCAGCTTTAAGGAAAAGAGGACATTGAAGACTAAACATCAACTATAGACTGTTCACTTATTTTCAAATCAGAAGAATACCATTTACAGGAGTAGACTGTTATTTTTAGAGAGTACTTGGAGGCAGTTTGTTAATGAGAGTTTAAGAATTACCTGACATGACTGAAGAGACAGAGCACACATAGCCCAAGAATTACCTGTAATTTTTTCCAACCATCTCTGACACGAATGAAAAACTCGGTGCTGTCCTTCAGGTAGATGAACGTCCCTTCTATGACCAAATGGGCTTTCTGCAACATGTCATCCATGTTGCTAAACGTGGTAACCTGACAGAATAATTTAAAATACCAAACACTGCAGTTATCATTAAAGCAATGGCACAATTTGAAAAATTGGCCTCTTGGTAAAGTTATATCTGGGCCATCTACACACAGTCAATGAAAAGGCTTAATTTTGCCACAGAGAGAGGTAAAACTTCATTAATAACCAAAGGACTTTTCCTTTTTTTTTTTTTTTAAATTTTGGTCTCTTTTACTGGTTTTTTATTTATTTATTTTCATCCGTCTCTGTGGCCTCCCATTGCAGTGGCCTCTCTCATTGCAGAGCACTGGCTCTGGGTGCATGTGCACCAGAGCACTGGCTCATAATTGGACACATTAGTCCAGCCACTCCGTGGCATGTGGGATCTTCCCAGGCCAGGGATCGAACCAGTGCCCCTTGCACTGTAAGGTGGACTCTTTACCCACTGGACCACCAGGAAAGCTCAGGACTTTCCTTTTGATCAAACAAAAACATTCATCACCTTGAAACATAGATCTCAATTACAATAAAACAAACAAAGAAGATGATATCCTGGGAGTTCAAAGACATGTAAAAACTGTCAATAGAGTTGGGTCTTTTGGCCACTGGTACTGGTGAAATCATGTGTAGGTTTTGCCACATGCATTTGTGTGAGCTGCCCCATAGCACAGACATTGTTACCTGTGTTATGTTAGTGCTAGCTGCTTCTTACAGCATTCCGAAAGTGTTGTCATTTGGATTAAGAAATACAAACACGAGAGTCACTCTCTCTAGGTCTTGAACCTTTTTTTGCCTGGCTGAGTAGCTCCAATAATAAATACACAGAAAAAAAATAGGGTTTGTAATTATTCTGTCTAGAAACTTGCCAAAGAGTAGACAATCATCTTGGCCTCTCCCGGCACAGACATAAAAGCTGGAAAAAATCGATCAAGAAAAAATATCCCAAATCTTTCAAGAGCTTGAAGATAATGACTTTGTACATTAAAATGACCTAGGGAAGAAAATTCCATCAACTGTTGGACAGTTTAATTCTTTTCAACTGAGGAAAAACTCGGTGCTGTCCTTCAGGTAGATGAACGCCCTTCTATGACCAAATGGGCTTTCTGCAACATGTCATCCATGTTGCTAAACGTGGTAACCTGACAGAATAATTTAAAATACCAAACACTGCAGTTATCATTAAAGCAATGGCACAATTTGAAAAATTGGCCTCTTGGTAAAGTTATATCTGGGCCATCTACACACAGTCAATGAAAAGGCTTAATTTTGCCACAGAGAGAGGTAAAACTTCATTAATAACCAAAGGACTTTTCCTTTTTTTTTTTTCTTTTTAAATTTTGGTCTCTTTTACTGGTTTTTTATTTATTTATTTTCATCCGTCTCTGTGGCCTCCCATTGCAGTGGCCTCTCTCATTGCAGAGCACTGGCTCTGGGTGCATGTGCACCAGAGCACTGGCTCATAATTGGACACATTAGTCCAGCCACTCCGTGGCATGTGGGATCTTCCCAGGCCAGGGATCGAACCAGTGCCCCTTGCACTGTAAGGTGGACTCTTTACCCACTGGACCACCAGGAAAGCTCAGGACTTTCCTTTTGATCAAACAAAAACATTCATCACCTTGAAACATAGATCTCAATTACAATAAAACAAACAAAGAAGATGATATCCTGGGAGTTCAAAGACATGTAAAAACTGTCAATAGAGTTGGGTCTTTTGGCCACTGGTACTGGTGAAATCATGTGTAGGTTTTGCCACATGCATTTGTGTGAGCTGCCCCATAGCACAGACATTGTTACCTGTGTTATGTTAGTGCTAGCTGCTTCTTACAGCATTCCGAAAGTGTTGTCATTTGGATTAAGAAATACAAACACGAGAGTCACTCTCTCTAGGTCTTGAACCTTTTTTTGCCTGGCTGAGTAGCTCCAATAATAAATACACAGAAAAAAAATAGGGTTTGTAATTATTCTGTCTAGAAACTTGCCAAAGAGTAGACAATCATCTTGGCCTCTCCAGGCACAGACATAAAAGCTGGAAAAAAATCGATCAAGAAGTATCAAATCTCAGAGCAATATCAGACCAGGGAGCTGTTATTTTTCTTTTCAACTGAGGAAGATTATAAAAACTTAATTTTTGCCTAGACTTGAAGATAATGACTTTGTACATTAAAATGACCTAGACATCCCCCAAGGCACCAAGAATCAAAATTCCATCAACTGTTGGACAGCTTTTCAACTGGCAGCCCAAATCTCCAGCTAAGAATCTATCAAAGACCAAAGAACATTGCCAGGACTCCTGACATCCTAACGAGGTATTTGTCACAGTAATCTTGGTGCGCCATACCCTGCTCCAGTGATCAGCAGGGTATTGAAGGTACGAGAGACACTCTTTGGTAAAACAAAGAAGGCTGCATCACCCAGGGGAAACGTGACCAGCACAGGGTCTCCGGTGATGTTGTTTACACTCATGTGCTTGTGTGTGTGTATGTGTGTGTGTTTTTAACTTTTTTTTGCCTCTAAGTCACTGTTTATTTTTCATCTGTCTTCATTCTTTGGTATGTGTGGGCCTCCCATTGCAGTGGCCTCCCTCACTGCAGAGCACCAGTTCCAGATGCACGCACTCCAGAGCGCTGGCTTGCAATTGGACACAACGGCCCAGCTGCTCCTCAGCATGTGGGATCCTCCCGGGCCAGGGATCAAACCAGTGCACCCCTGCACCGCAAGGCAGACTCTTTACCCACTGGACCACCAGGGAAACCCCATGCTTGTGTTTTTTGATGGCATATAATTGGTTCTCATGAAACTTATATCATAAATGATTTTGTAGTCTGTATCTCTTTACTTGATTAAGTTATCCAAAGAGATAAGAAATACCCTGTTTGTGGAATTATACCAATTATACCAATTCTTTTATCAAGGAGTCCTAGCTCCGACAGAGAAGGTGTGCCAGCCCCTAAACAATGCAGCCAAAGTTCTAAAGAAACCCATCCAAAGCAGAAGGATGAGGACACACTGATGATAATACTGACCAGGTTTCTGGATCCGGGAAGCCCTGGTTGTCCTGGAGGGCCAGGTGGACCCGGAAGGGCCACAGCTAAGACAAAGATGGAAACAGAAGTCACAAAAAGGCACGCTGTCTGCAAGATGTCCCCAGTGTTAGCTGGTTACTGAGGGAGTGTTCACTACCTTGCTCACAGCCCTGCAAAGCACTGCACCTCATAACCAGATCTTAGGAACGTTGTGCCCAGCTTATGACTCAGTCATATTTGGCTGGTTTAGGGGAGAGCTGAGATTCTTTTCTTTTTTTTTTGAGAGCTGAGGTTCTTCACTGTAGCCATGGATGAAGTCCTGCCTAAGATTTTCCAATTTTATAAGTGAAGACATTTCTTTTGTTTCTGTTGTTCACGTAAGTCAGTCTGAGTTGAGCTTTCTGTAACTTGCATCCCCAAATGCCCTGACTCTTACAACTTACTTCTCCCAAGAGACAAACAGGCAATTACTGAATAGAGGAATCAGACTCAGAAAGAAGAAAAGGTGCCAGGCTACAGGAGGGCAGGGTAGGGAAGTAACAGGGCCCTGGCCTTCCAGCCAGTAGACCCAAGTCCCTGATTTGTCGATTCTCAGCTGTGTGCTCTCGGGAAAGCAACAAACTCTCTGAACCCCAACTTCCTCATCAGTGAAATATAAACAGATTTTCTTTTTTCACTAGCCTGTGCTGAGAATGGAGAAAAACATACTCTAAGAATGTGCTTTGCAAACTGTATAGCATCCTAACCAGAGATTATTTGCTTTTGAAGAGTCACAGTACCCTTAAAAATCAGATGACGGCCCTCTCCCCTAGAAAGATGCACATGTGTATGTGCATGAACATGCACACACACACACACACACACAGAGAGTTACTTAGAAAGTTTGTGGGACGACAGCTCCCTGAGGCACACCCTTGAATTTCCTAGGAGTTTACGGTTCCCAAATGAATAGCCCTTACTTTAGGCAAACACAAATATTATTACAGCTATTTTGCTACTCTCCTTTTATCTTTCAAGTCTCCCGTCCCCCCACAAAAATCTGCAAAACTCTTGGCAGAGTTAAGGATGGTTGTACAAGTCCAGTAGCATTACTGCATGAGAAGTTTTCAGGCCACACACGCAAGCCTGCAGTTCTGACACTGGACCTGAACACTCATACACAGGTGGTGAATGTCTAGGGAAGAGGGGGTCTGAGGACTTGGATTTGGACGCCAGCCGTGCCTCTTCCTAGTATTTGTGATTTTGAGTCAGTCTCTTAACCTCTCTGAGCTTCAGTGCCTTCATCCATAAAATGAATTTTAGAATCTTACCCATTTCATCTGCCTCCTGGGGTGGCTGTGAAGATGAAATGGGATAATGGATATGGGAGTTTTTTGTAAACTGTGAATTGCCATACATTATGCGAAGGGTAATCCTTCTCAATAGAGCAGGGAGTCCTGGGCCCCTAGCCTAAAGCAACTGTGGAATCAGAGTCTCTCCATCCCGGACTCACCCTGCAGTGTCTCTCTGCCTCCGGCAATGCCTGTGTATCCCTCCAGGTTGAATGGACACCTACAGCTTGATCTCCCCAGAACCTTCTTTCTTTACAGGATCAGCGTCCTCCCAGCCTCCTGAGATCTTCTCCTTCACCTCTATGACCCTTCAGGTCCAGAAGGAGCTGCCGTGTTCATATGTAATCCTATCTCCTGGCCACAGCTGACTGGTCTGAAGTTGGGCATCTGGCCCAGGACAAGTCAGTCAGACTCTGTCCCCAGAATATCCCTACCCCAGGGCTTTTCAAACAAAACTGAGAAAGAAGGCCAAGATTTCTAGATGACAGAAGAAGCTGTATGTTGTTGGGATTTCCCACCATGCAGAGGATGTGGTCTGTGGTGAAGAAGCACAAAGCTGCACTCAGGAAGAAGCTGAGCAAAAGATGGCCAGAATGTTCTCACAGAGGCTGAATCCCCAGTTCTGGCGGTACCTAAAGGCTCACTGCATGTCTGCCCCTCTCACAAATGGACCGTTCACCCCTCCTTCACATCCAGTAAGCTTCCTTACTGCTTGAACAAGTTAAGTTCCATTTCTGTCACTTGCCCCAAAGTCACCTCCTGTATAAAGTTATCTCAGATGTCCCAGACAGTGTGGGGCTCTCCCCAGGTGTGCCTCCACCCCACCTGGCTCATGCCGAGCCGAACAACAGAAAAACGATGTGTTCACGCTATTATTGTCACTACTGTTATTGTCCACCACAGGCCTATATAGTGAAAGAATGTAGGCTTCAGAGTTACTCTAATCTGGGTCCTAATCTGGAGCCACGTATTAGCTGTGTGACCTGAGGAAGATTCCTAAACATCTCTGGACCTCACTTTCCTCATCTGTAAAATGGAGGTGCTAATACTTTCCTTGAAAGGCTTTGTAAGAATCCAGTAAAATAGTGTAGTAGAGTGACTAGCAGAGTGCCTGGCACTTGGTAGGTATTCAGTAAATGGAGATTTTCTTTTTCATTCATTCTTCATTTGAGGAAGTGAGGTACCAAGGGGTAAAAAATTTTTACATACAGGATTAGAACTGATGCTGGTGCTCAAGTTCCTTAAGCCCCAGGCATTGACAAAGCAGCCAAGAAGTTTCTACCCACACATGAAAAGATGTCCAGTATTATTAGTCTTTAGGGAAATGCAAATCAAAACCACGATGAGGTCTCACTTCACATGAATGACTAGAATAAAAAAGATATAATAATAACAAATGCTGATGACAATGAGGAGAAACTGGAACCTTTGTACCTTGCTAGTATGAATGCAGACTGTTGTAGTCATTTTGGAAAACAGTCTGGAAGTTCCTCCAAAAGTTAAATATAGAGTAACCACATATATGACCCAGCAATTCTACTTCTAGGTTCTCTTCCAAGAGAACTGAAAACATATGTTCACACAAAAACCTGTATACAAATGTTCACTGCTGCACTATTCATAGCAGCCAAAAAAGTGGAAACAGCTCAAATGTCCATCAACTGTTGAATGAATAAACACAATGTGGCACACCCACACAATGGAGTATTAGTCAGCCAGAAGAAGGAATGCGGTACTGATACATGTTACACAGGGGGGACTCTGCAAACATTATGGTAAGTGAAAGAAGTCACTCACAAAGGTCACTTACTCTGTGATTCCACTGATATGAAATGTCCAGAATAGGCAAATCCATAGAGGCAGAAAGTATAGTGGCTTCCAGGATCATGGAAAGATCAGGAAATAGAGGAGGGACTGGCTAATGGGTACAGGGCTTCTGTTTGAGTTAATGAAAATGTTCTGGAGTTAGAGGTGGCTGTAGTGAATGTATTTTAAAAACATTCAATTGTTTACTTAAATGGGTAGATTTTTTGGCATGCAGATGTATCTTAGTTTAAAAAAAAGAAAATCTGGGTCCTAATCTCCTTGGGGACCTCACTTTCCTCATTCTGTAAAATGGAGGTGCTAATACTTTCCTTGAAAGGCTTTGTAAGAATCCAGTAAAATAGTGTAGTAGAGTGACTAGCAGAGTGCCTGGCACTTGGTAGGTATTCAGTAAATGGAGATTTTCTTTTTCATTCATTCTTCATTTGAGGAAGTGAGGTACCAAGGGGTAAAAAATTTTTACATACAGGATTAGAACTGATGCTGGTGCTCAAGTTCCTTAAGCCCCAGGCATTGACAAAGCAGCCAAGAAGTTTCTACCCACACATGAAAAGATGTCCAGTATTATTAGTCTTTAGGGAAATGCAAATCAAAACCACGATGAGGTCTCACTTCACATGAATGACTAGAATAAAAAAGATATAATAATAACAAATGCTGATGACAATGAGGAGAAACTGGAACCTTTGTACCTTGCTAGTATGAATGCAGACTGTTGTAGTCATTTTGGAAAACAGTCTGGAAGTTCCTCCAAAAGTTAAATATAGAGTAACCACATATATGACCCAGCAATTCTACTTCTAGGTTCTCTTCCAAGAGAACTGAAAACATATGTTCACACAAAAACCTGTATACAAATGTTCACTGCTGCACTATTCATAGCAGCCAAAAAAGTGGAAACAGCTCAAATGTCCATCAACTGTTGAATGAATAAACACAATGTGGCACACCCACACAATGGAGTATTAGTCAGCCAGAAGAAGGAATGCGGTACTGATACATGTTACACAGGGGGGACTCTGCAAACATTATGGTAAGTGAAAGAAGTCACTCACAAAAGGTCACTTACTCTGTGATTCCACTGATATGAAATGTCCAGAATAGGCAAATCCATAGAGGCAGAAAGTATAGTGGCTTCCAGGATCATGGAAAGATCAGGAAATAGAGGAGGGACTGGCTAATGGGTACAGGGCTTCTGTTTGAGTTAATGAAAATGTTCTGGAGTTAGAGGTGACGGCTGTAGTGAATGTATTTTAAAAACATTCAATTGTTTACTTAAATGGGTAGATTTTTTGGCATGCAGATGTATCTTAGTTTAAAAAAAGAAATAAAAGAAAGAAGGTTCCATCCAGGAAACAGCCACCGTTGGACAATGTGACTCCATTGTGCTCTCCGGGTGTGGTGACTCACAGTACTGACCTGCTCCTAGGATGGCTGGAGGTCCTGGTGGCCCTGGGGGTCCTGGTGGCCCAGGGGAACCAGGTCTCCCAAAGCCAGGCGGTCCAGGTAGGCCAGGAGTACCCGGGGGTCCCTGGGGTCCAACGACAGCTTCCCCTTTCTGGCCCTGTCAAGTCACGGAAACAGAAGAGAGAAAGCTTGATGAAGAGAGAAGTCTGATGCTTCTGTCAGAACATTGGTAAGAAATCAGCAGACACCCGCTCTTCTATCTTCATCCTCAATCCTGAGCACAAGCCAGGTGGTGAAAACCTAATGAGTGGCGGCCCAGTCGTTACAGTGAATGACAGCAGAGAAGCCCAGGGAGCCCTGGACTTACGAGGGCCAGTAGAGGTCATCTAGTCCAGCCTCGGCATTTCACAGAGGCCCAGAAAGAGGCCAGGTTTGCCCAACATTTCAAAGCACCTGTCCTCCTGGCTTGCTTGATCTCACCCATGGCAAGTTCCAGGTCCCTAAGAGTCAATGATCTTGTCAGAATCTCATTGGAGGCATAAACTCAATTTCTCTTCTATGACTTGGAGAAGCTTCTCATCCTAAGAAGCCCAAGCTGATTTAGGGACTCCTTCTTTGATGAAATTTCAGAAGAATCAAATAGCTGCTCTAAAAATATCTCCCTCACCTTCTGCCTTTTTATGAATATATCTTTCATTAAGTGAAATTTCCACTACCGCTGATGGGAATAAGGCAGTGTGGTACTCACAAAGGTCACTTACTCTGTGATTCCACTGATATGAAATGTCCAGAATAGGCAAATCCATAGAGGCAGAAAGTATAGTGGCTTCCAGGATCATGGAAAGATCAGGAAATAGAGGAGGGACTGGCTAATGGGTACAGGGCTTCTGTTTGAGTTAATGAAAATGTTCTGGAGTTAGAGGTGACGGCTGTAGTGAATGTATTTTAAAAACATTCAATTGTTTACTTAAATGGGTAGATTTTTTGGCATGCAGATGTATCTTAGTTTAAAAAGAAATAAAAGAAAGAAGGTTCCATCCAGGAAACAGCCACCGTTGGACAATGTGACTCCATTGTGCTCTCCGGGTGTGGTGACTCACAGTACTGACCTGCTCCTAGGATGGCTGGAGGTCCTGGTGGCCCTGGGGGTCCTGGTGGCCCAGGGGAACCAGGTCTCCCAAAGCCAGGCGGTCCAGGTAGGCCAGGAGTACCCGGGGGTCCCTGGGGTCCAACGACAGCTTCCCCTTTCTGGCCCTGTCAAGTCACGGAAACAGAAGAGAGAAAGCTTGATGAAGAGAGAAGTCTGATGCTTCTGTCAGAACATTGGTAAGAAATCAGCAGACACCCGCTCTTCTATCTTCATCCTCAATCCTGAGCACAAGCCAGGTGGTGAAAACCTAATGAGTGGCGGCCCAGTCGTTACAGTGAATGACAGCAGAGAAGCCCAGGGAGCCCTGGACTTACGAGGGCCAGTAGAGGTCATCTAGTCCAGCCTCGGCATTTCACAGAGGCCCAGAAAGAGGCCAGGTTTGCCCAACATTTCAAAGCACCTGTCCTCCTGGCTTGCTTGATCTCACCCATGGCAAGTTCCAGGTCCCTAAGAGTCAATGATCTTGTCAGAATCTCATTGGAGGCATAAACTCAATTTCTCTTCTATGACTTGGAGAAGCTTCTCATCCTAAGAAGCCCAAGCTGATTTAGGGACTCCTTCTTTGATGAAATTTCAGAAGAATCAAATAGCTGCTCTAAAAATATCTCCCTCACCTTCTGCCTCTGTTATCTGATGTGTTTATCATTATCAACTCTTTGCATTAAGTGAAATTTCCACTACCGCTGATGGGAATAAGGCAGTGTGGTGGGTGACCTGTGGGTACATGGCCTTGGACAGCTCCTTCTTCTTCTTGGCCTCAGCCAGGCTCCCCACCAGTTAGCAAATATGGGGGAGAGAGGCTGACGCCCAAGGCCTGCCTCTAGCCTGTGACTGGCCCTTGCTCCCCAGTTGCCTAGTCACACTGAGGGGTTTCCAGGAACTCCAGGACTCACTGAGAAAGGGGACGCAAAGGGTCACTACTCACCACCAGACCTGGACTTCCCGGCAGGCCTGGAGGCCCTGACACCGAGAAGCCAGTGATGCCACTGCTGGAGTCTCCTTTTTCTCCTTCGATCCCCTTGTCTCCATTATCCCCCTGGAAGATCATTCAGAGGACATTCTATAAGAGTTAGATGAGCCAGTCTCTGACATTAGCCTGACAGGCCAAAGGTTTAGACATGCTTACCTTTAAGCTGTTCAGAAAGTGCCTCAGGTAAACTGGATCCACAGGAGGGCCTGGAAAAGAAATGCTTTCTGAAATCCACAATCAGTTTCAGAAATTCAAACCCCAAAGCCTCCAAACTGGCAACCATGATGAGTTCCCAGCAGAAATGAGATCATATTGGTTTAGTTGTAGAGGGGACTTGGCTTGGAAACAACCCCTAGTCCAGGTCCCGTGATCATGTGGGATTCTGGGCTCTTCTCTGCTCCTCTCTGGGCCTCACTGTGCATATGAAGCTGGAACCACTGGAACTTCTAGTCTCTCCTGACAATGTTCCATCTTGGACACAAGTTACTCATGACTTTGGGTCTCTCTGGAATTCCATGGAGCTTGAGGGCAGGGTGGTAACATAATTAGCCTTACTTACTGGTTCAATTGGCTTTCTCAGGAACCAAATCAAGGGCAATATCCAGAACAAGAATTGGGATACCTGGTGGTCCCTGGGGCCCCTGGTCGCCTTTTTCTCCTTTTGAGCCGGGAAGACCCCAGGATCCTTTTTCTCCTTTAACACCTGCCACCAAATACACAAACATTTAAAAAAATAATGACAGTAGAAAAATCGCCTTCATTTGATGTAAGACATTTTTGAGACAGGTTTTGAAATGGAGCCTCTTAAGTCTACTCAACAAACAAAGGCCTATTGAGATGTAAAGTCCTTAACTATAGGATGGAGGCAGAAGCAGATGCATCAGACGCAATTCCTGACCTTGGGAAGCTCTCAGTGAGACTGACACAGTCAGCGTAGCATCATGTAGGACAGAATAAGTACCACCTTCAGGGTGCCTGCAGTGCATCATGGGAGCCCAGCAGAGGCTACAGTGAACTCCCTTGGATGGCATCACCCATGTGGACTGAGGCTCAGCACTGAGTCAAGCACTCAGTTCCATTTCACCAAAGCCTGGGCAGTACAGCAGTGGGAGAGGCAGGGAGGAATCCCCCTGGGGTACTGCAGAGGACAGTGAAGGGTGGGAAGTATTCCACTCACAGTGGAAGAATGCCAACAGTGTGGCACCCTAGTTCCCACAGTGAAAAGCTCTGTTTCGGCAGAAGTGGCCTTAAAGCCTTCCCTTCTCCCCCAGCTCTTCCTCTGGGAGAGGGGCTCGGAGGGAGTCTCCTGGGAGTACAGAGTTTGGAAAAGGAAGCAGTGCCCTTTCTTCACCCGGATGAGTGGGTGGACACTAGAGCTTTGAATTCCTGGCTCCTGAGATAGAGAGAGACTGACCAGTGTGTGCCCACACACAGGGGATCTGAGGAAACAAATCCAGCTCTGCCCGCTCCTCCTCAAGGTCAACCCGGCACCAGGGTAAGGGAGAACCTTGCACTGGATCTGAACAAGCAGTCTTGAGAACAGCCTGAACTTTGTAACCCAAAGTGATTCAAAACCGATGAAGCCAGATAGCAGCAGGGAGACCACCACCTGGCAGGCCGGGGGTAACAGAGCCGAGCCAGAGGTCAGTATTGGGGTGGGGAGGTACGGAAAGGCTCCCTGTTTAAACTGCAAGTGTTCAGACTTCTCAGTCAAAGCAGGCATACATGGTGTGACAATGTGGGAACAGGGGACCAGAGTACTGCTTGCCTGCAGGCTCCCGTCTCCTGGCTTATCTCCCGTCTGATGTGTGGTAGCTAAGCTTCTACAGGCCGTGAACATGCTGATGTTTATGAATCACTCAGAGCCAGCACGTCTCACGCTGCACTGCGATATACCTCAGAGGGAGCCTGGGAAATGCAGCTTCTGATTCAGCAGGTCTGTGATGAGGCCTGAGGGTCTGCATTCCTAAAAAGCCGCAGGAGTTACAACGTGCTAGTCCAGGAACACTCTGAAGCAAAGGCCTCCGGAGCTCCCATGGCCTCCCCTGCATTAGCACTTGCTATAACTGCATCATAATGACTTTTTAAACGGTTTTACACAGCAGAGTCTAGGGGCCTAGGTGGCAAGGACAGCATGGGATTCATCTGTCTCAACCCAGTGAGTGGGACCACACTGGGCGAGAGAAGCCATCAATGGATGCATTATGAACAAACTAACATACAAATGGAAAAACGGAGTTCTGCCTGCTAGCTAGTGGGTTCAGCCAAGATGCATAAAATAGGCAGATGGATGACACAAGCAAAAACAGGTGCCCAGCCCCCAGCCTTGGTTCGGCAACCACCCCTCCCACAACACGAAGCCAGACTTTTCTGAGCACCTAGTCTACTCCCAGAGCCAGGCATACGGAAACCACCTCTGCGGAGACAGGAGGGTCAGGAAGTGCCTCAGAGAAACCTAAGGTGAAGACAGGAGTGTGTACCATGAAAAGTGATGAGTTCTGAATTCCCAGGATATGTGGTACCAACCTAGAGAGAGAGAGAGCGCCAAGGTCACACACTGCAAACCTTATCATGGTGTTTGTATGCACAGGCAGCTAGTCCCCTGTCCCAGGGCCAAGGTCATGGGGTTAGGCCTTCCTTGGATATTAGAGCCCCCAAAGGCCCTGAGCTCCCCAGCATCCCTCAATGCAAAGCATCCCAGGCCTTCAATTTGGGTCTGGGGTGGGGGGTATCACATAGCTGTGCTGGGGTGAGATTTATGGGCCAACCCTGCTTCAGAAGGAAAGAGAACAAGTCGTGGCAAGGTTGGTCTGGCCAACCATGAGCATTCTTGGTCTCCTTTCTGATCAGTCAGGATGGATTCATGTGAGAGGTCAAGCATTCAGGCAAGTGACGTACTCAAGTCACAAAGCTAGCCAGCCATTAGCTTTGCTACCATGTGTAATCAAAGATGAGTACACTGGACAGGAGTTGATGGTGGTGATCATTAATAAAGGGGAGTTATCATTAGACTGGGGCTTCCCTGGTGGCTCAGACAGTTAAGAATCTGCCTGCAATACGGAAGACCTGGGTTAGGAAGATCCGTTGGAGAAGGCAATGGCTACCCACTCCAGTGTTCTTGCCTGGAAAATTCCATGGACAGAGGAGCCAGGCACGCTATAGTCCATGGGGTCACAAAGAGTCAGGTAAGATTGGGGTACTATTCTGGATTCCCCATTAAGTGTCAGAGATCTGGAATCCAAGCTGTCTATCCCCAGATTCCTGCATTTTGTTCTTTTCTTTTTAATAACAGAGCCATCTGCCACCCTGCTGTTAGAAGTCTACCTTCAGCTTTTCCCTAGTTAATACGCAGAATCAAAATAATCCCAGGTCCTCCCATGCTTCTGGGTAGAGAGTCACAAGCTGCTCAGGGGTCCCCAAAAGAAGTTGGGGAAAGGGGACAGGAATCTTCCAGGAAAAATATCTCTAAGCTAAGGATAAAGGCAGCAGTGCCAAGCAGGTATCAGACAGCTCTGCTGATAAAGTTGCTCCATTCCGGGGCTGTAGACTGTTAAGGTATTAGGAAGTGGCTGCAATGAGAAGAGGTCCGTGAAATGCTAGATGTGGGAGGAAGCATTTCTTTTTCCAAGTGTTCATCCTGAGAGCTGGTCAAGAAACGTCCACACCCTAGCCTGGATGGTGTCCAGCCAGGCAACATGAAATCAAAAACCAAATGCTCTCCGCTCATCTTTGGCTTTTTTAAGGAACATCATGACCCCCAAAGGCCATGGTCACTGCAAAGAGTCC
Source organism: Tragulus kanchil (assembly GCA_022376925.1). Classification (NCBI taxonomy): domain Eukaryota; kingdom Metazoa; phylum Chordata; class Mammalia; order Artiodactyla; family Tragulidae; genus Tragulus; species Tragulus kanchil. The sequence continues at coordinate 43,579,832 of JAIOJX010000023.1, forward strand.
TAGCACAGGTCACAGTAATTGCAGTAGCATTTTTTACAATATTCTTGAGTTTTTCAAGTTCTGTCCCCACAGTCAGTTCATTTGAAGCCTGATGTCATGTTTCCTGGGAGGGACTTTGGGCACCAACTTCTCGGGGAGACCTTGCCTCTTCAGGCTGCAACGTCTCCTTTGTGGTGGGAGTCATCTCTCAGGAGGGTCCCTCCAGCACTGACATTTTAGATTTCCCTTCAAACCACTGACGTGAACACGACCTGGGTGGCTGTGGCCCTCATGTAGTTCTGGAAGCCAGGTCACCTTACACAGGCGGGCCCTTATACAGGTGAGTCTCCAGGCTCTGGGTGGCAGACTTAATTGTTTCGAAGTTTAGACATGGACAGATGTCTGGGCAAACGCTCAGTCAAATTGCGTCATTTTAAAGCCTTTGACCAAGTCTCATCACCACCCTCAACAGACATCAATTAAGATCCCACTTCAAAGAATCTTTCTAAATTGTAATTTGCAGGCTCCTGAGAGCAGAGGCCACGCCTGTCTAGGTCCCAGGGCCTCACATGTACTTGGCACTTGGTAAGTCCTCGATAAATATTTGTTGAGTGAATGTATGCACAGTTCAATGATGAATGCCTGTGCACGGGGAGAGGCCCGCCGTCCCTGGATTCTCCCAGAAAAGCTAGACTCTCCTAATATGGGTGAGGCCTCAGGGACCTGCCCTGACCAACTGGGCCAACAGGCACATGCCTGACCCCTTGGGGTGCCTGTACCTGCTACCTGGTGGTCAGGGGACCTGAGTGAGGGTCCCAGCGGTGTCCTTCCTGTGCCCACAGACAAGGCAGGGAGTGTGTCTGAGTCACAGCTTGCATCATCATTACAAAGGGGCAAGTCCTCTCTCTCGCAGCTGTGGACAGTGCGGTAATACAGTCAAGACAGGACAGCTACGAATTTTAGCCTGAAGCTCCCAATGAGAGGATCACTGGTCAGAATTGCTATTATTCTCATCTGTGTTTTAAAGGGTCTATTCCCCCACCCTTTTAAAACTGCTCCAAGCATAAAACTAAAATGTTCACATGAAGATAACAAAAGACACTGCTTTTTCATTGCCTTGAAAGCACCTTGTCCACACGCAGGCTCTTAGAACCCCTGAGGGCTTCAGTGCCACCACCCACTACAGTATCTAGAAGCACTGAGTCACCTGAAGACACTAAAGCGAGCACAGACAGAAGGGACTCAAAACAAAAACCCCTCTGAGTTGCTTTCGATGCAAAAGCCTGCTCTTTAAGTTGGGACTATACGCTACTTACAGGGGTTTTGCAGTGTGGCCGGACTGGAATTGGGAAGACGGCCTGCGGGAAGTGAGAATGAAAGGAAGGAATGAGAATATCGTGGACTCCAGCTTAGGCCAGTCAGGGGCTGCTTCCCGCCTTCCCATGAGGTCCCCCCTTCCCCACTCCAACTTACTCCTTTGATGTTAACTACAGCTCCAGGTGGTCCCGGGGGACCTGGAGGACCAGGTAGGCCAGGTGGGCCCTGAAGGGAAGAAAGAAAGGCCATTCCTGAGTTTGGGTTGTTGTGAGCGCAGCAGGAGCTGCAGGGTACTTTCCTGGGGTTTGGAGACTCGATGAGGAAAGGAGGGTCCTCTTGAGCTGACTGACTCTTCCCACGGGTAGGCCAGTCTCTTCTTGGAGCACGTCTACCTCTGTGGCCTCCCTGCATCTCCACAACTGCAGAGTAAGTATCACTGCTGGTTTACAATCAGAGGTGATGAAGGCCAGACGGGGAAGTGACCTGCTCAAGGCCATACAGCAATTCACTGCTGAACGGAGACTGGAAGCCAGGAGTGTTCAGCACAGAGCCCAGTACCTCCATCAGTGCATCCCTCACATGGGGGGCAGGTGGGGTGGGGCCTTGCTGGGATTCGGTGCCTGAAAGGATCCCTCGTGAATGTAACAATAAACACCAACACCTGTTAGACGGCAGGGTCCCTTACAGAGCCAGGTCAGCCGGACCTCGACACCAGGCCATGTTTTCTCTGCTGAGCCTGGAGCCCAGGCTGGATCTGCAGCAGATGTGGGGGAGGGGAGGCTCTGCCTGCAGGTGAGAGGCCCCCAGCCCACGTGGAGGCTCCACGTGATGACTCAAGTCATCAGTGCCTCACGTGGAGGCCCCGGTGTCTGCTGGACCCGCAGCCCCGCAGGCCTGGTGAGTGAGTCAGTGCCCAGTGATTCAACACCATCTCATTTCTGGGCATACAGGGCAGAGACTGCAGGCTGCAAACAGCATAGCAACACATTTGGAGCTGCATGTGTCGGTCGCAAATGGGGACATGGGGCACCTTCAGTGGGCCACTAGCTTCTTACAGGCCCTAGTTTCCTCTTGTGTCAGAGAAGGGCCCCACAGTGTGTCTCTCAGGAGAGTTATTATCAAGACTGAGATCCTGTCCTCAGAAGCACCAGTAAACGCCGGTTTCCTTGCCGCAGACGCGGGACCCTGCTGATGCTCCTAGGGTCTGCCATCTTATGAGGCTCTGCCTAGAATGCTCACCGGCCCCACTCCACCCACGTCAGTGACCTGTGAACCCGCTGGGAATGTGTAACCCAGGAAAGACTAGATACGACCCAAGTCAGAGGACCTTGGATTTGAAACCAAACATCTGGAGGACACCTCGATTGTGATCTCTCTCCTTCCTCTGGGTCTGGATGAGGAAGCTTATGCCTGGGGCATCTGGGGGCAGAACCTCCTAAACCTCCTGAGAGGGAGCCCGAGGACAGGGCTGGGCTAAGGATCTGCGGAAGTGGCAGCAGAGAAGGAAGAACACTCCTGAGCATTCTGTCCATCTGCCCTGCTCATGTGGACTTGGCACCTGCCCGCCCCTCCTCTGGACACTAGCCCTGAGACCACGTCCGTGGGCAGCGTGGGGCTGGGTCCCTGGTGTGGCACTCACCGGCATCGGGACCCCTCGATCTCCTTTGGCGCCTTTGAAGCCATTCAGTCCTGGGCGACCCTGAAACCCACGGGAGAGGCCTTAGTAAACCCGCAGGGCAACCTGGTCCATGGGTCCTCCCCCTACATGCAGTCTGAGGAACCCCAGTGCCTACAGGTCGTCCAGGGAGGCCAAATTCTCCTTTGTGTCCTGGTGGTCCTTTGGGCCCCTGGAGGCAAAGTAAATACCAAGTTAGAAAGAGAAAAAGACTGTCTGATGTCACTTATATGCGGAATCTCAAAAAGCCAAAATTTCAAAAACAGAGTAAATGAGTGGTTACCTTTGGGCAGGAGGGTTGGGGAATAGGAGAGGTGTGGCAAGAATACTGGAGTGGGTTTCCATGCCTTTCTCCAAGGGATCTTCCTGACCCAAGGATCAAAGGCTAGTCTCCTCTATCTCCTGCATTGGCAGCTGCATGTGTCGGTCGCAAATGGGGACATGGGGCACCTTCAGTGGGCCACTAGCTTCTTACAGGCCCTAGTTTCCTCTTGTGTCAGAGAAGGGCCCCACAGTGTGTCTCTCAGGAGAGTTATTATCAAGACTGAGATCCTGTCCTCAGAAGCACCAGTAAACGCCGGTTTCCTTGCCGCAGACGCGGGACCCTGCTGATGCTCCTAGGGTCTGCCATCTTATGAGGCTCTGCCTAGAATGCTCACCGGCCCCACTCCACCCACGTCAGTGACCTGTGAACCCGCTGGGAATGTGTAACCCAGGAAAGACTAGATACGACCCAAGTCAGAGGACCTTGGATTTGAAACCAAACATCTGGAGGACACCTCGATTGTGATCTCTCTCCTTCCTCTGGGTCTGGATGAGGAAGCTTATGCCTGGGGCATCTGGGGGCAGAACCTCCTAAACCTCCTGAGAGGGAGCCCGAGGACAGGGCTGGGCTAAGGATCTGCGGAAGTGGCAGCAGAGAAGGAAGAACACTCCTGAGCATTCTGTCCATCTGCCCTGCTCATGTGGACTTGGCACCTGCCCGCCCCTCCTCTGGACACTAGCCCTGAGACCACGTCCGTGGGCAGCGTGGGGCTGGGTCCCTGGTGTGGCACTCACCGGCATCGGGACCCCTCGATCTCCTTTGGCGCCTTTGAAGCCATTCAGTCCTGGGCGACCCTGAAACCCACGGGAGAGGCCTTAGTAAACCCGCAGGGCAACCTGGTCCATGGGTCCTCCCCCTACATGCAGTCTGAGGAACCCCAGTGCCTACAGGTCGTCCAGGGAGGCCAAATTCTCCTTTGTGTCCTGGTGGTCCTTTGGGCCCCTGGAGGCAAAGTAAATACCAAGTTAGAAAGAGAAAAATACTGTCTGATGTCACTTATATGCGGAATCTCAAAAAGCCAAAATTTCAAAAACAGAGTAAATGAGTGGTTACCTTTGGGCAGGAGGGTTGGGGAATAGGAGAGGTGTGGCAAGAATACTGGAGTGGGTTTCCATGCCTTTCTCCAAGGGATCTTCCTGACCCAAGGATCAAAGGCTAGTCTCCTCTATCTCCTGCATTGGCAGGTGGGTTCTTTATCACTAGCACCATCTGGGAAGCTCCAGTAAGTGGCTAAACAGTGGTTAACACAAAGCTCTCCCAGTCTGCCGAAGCCTGCAGCTAGGACCAAGGACACCTCTCCAGGGCATCCATTCTGCCTGACTTAAGGGACCAAAGGCCTTAGAAGTCCTTTGAAGGACGTACCTGGGAGGCCACACACCATTCATCAAGGACATGTGCTTGTTAGGGCAATGTGAGATCCTTTCTCCACTGCCCTGAGATCCAGTTTCAAACAAACCCCACATTCAAAGCCCATTGTGCAATTCCCTAATCCCAAACATTTCAGAAGAATGGAGGTGTTCATTGGAAGCAGTGAGGTATGCTGGGAAAAACCGAACACAGTGTCTGACAGGCTGGGTTCAAATTCCCACTGCGTCATTAGCAAGCTGTAGAGCCACGGGCAAGTTTCTTAACTTCTTTGACCTCAGTTTCCTCGTCTATAAAATGGGCATTCTGACATTCACCTCAGGGTGGTGAAATGAAGCAAGATGATCTGTGTTGAAGCATCACTGTCTAACCCATAGCAGATGTTCCATGAGTTTTCTTAGTTCTTTGAGGAGAAATATATGACAGGGAAATTTAGGGTTCATCTGGAGAGAACTGATAGCTAAAAAACTGTGCAGCAGCCTGAATAAGTTATGGATTCCTGGAGCAGTAAGGCAAGAAGGGTCCTGTCATGTCACCTCGTACTCAGTCAACACTCTCAGTCACAGATGGGAAAATAGAAGTCCAGAGGTAAAAACTTGTTCGAGGTTCAATACAGCAAATTCTTTGTGTCCTGGTGGTCCTTTGGGCCCCTGGAGGCAAAGTAAATACCAAGTTAGAAAGAGAAAAATACTGTCTGATGTCACTTATATGCCGAATCGCAAAAAGCCAAAATTTCAAAAACAGAGTAAATGAGTGGTTACCTTTGGGCAGGAGGGTTGGGGAATAGGAGAGGTGTGGCAAGAATACTGGAGTGGGTTTCCATGCCTTTCTCCAAGGGATCTTCCTGACCCAAGGATCAAAGGCTAGTCTCCTCTATCTCCTGCATTGGCAGGTGGGTTCTTTATCACTAGCACCATCTGGGAAGCTCCAGTAAGTGGCTAAACAGTGGTTAACACAAAGCTCTCCCAGTCTGCCGAAGCCTGCAGCTAGGACCAAGGACACCTCTCCAGGGCATCCATTCTGCCTGACTTAAGGGACCAAAGGCCTTAGAAGTCCTTTGAAGGACGTACCTGGGAGGCCACACACCATTCATCAAGGACATGTGCTTGTTAGGGCAATGTGAGATCCTTTCTCCACTGCCCTGAGATCCAGTTTCAAACAAACCCCACATTCAAAGCCCATTGTGCAATTCCCTAATCCCAAACATTTCAGAAGAATGGAGGTGTTCATTGGAAGCAGTGAGGTATGCTGGGAAAAAAACCGAACACAGTGTCTGACAGGCTGGGTTCAAATTCCCACTGCGTCATTAGCAAGCTGTAGAGCCACGGGCAAGTTTCTTAACTTCTTTGACCTCAGTTTCCTCGTCTATAAAATGGGCATTCTGACATTCACCTCAGGGTGGTGAAATGAAGCAAGATGATCTGTGTTGAAGCATCACTGTCTAACCCATAGCAGATGTTCCATGAGTTTTCTTAGTTCTTTGAGGAGAAATATATGACAGGGAAATTTAGGGTTCATCTGGAGAGAACTGATAGCTAAAAAACTGTGCAGCAGCCTGAATAAGTTATGGATTCCTGGAGCAGTAAGGCAAGAAGGGTCCTGTCATGTCACCTCGTACTCAGTCAACACTCTCAGTCACAGATGGGAAAATAGAAGTCCAGAGGTAGAAGAGGACTTGTTCGAGGTCATACAGCAAATGAGCAGCAAATCCAAGACCAGAAGCCCAAGGGCCCAGGTTCCATGGACAATTGTAATCTGTAGCTGCCAAGACCCCTGGTATATTTGTGGACCTCACCACAACCTGCTTCCCCTATCCTTCCTAGACACACAGCCAGACCAAGCCCCACTTCCTACCTCCCCCATCACCACCCCATCTCCTGCATCGTCCTCTTCCATAGTCTCATCTGCTCCCCAACCTCGGCCTGCCAGCTGGAAGATGCCAGTGTGGCTTTGAATCCACCAGAGGGCAAAGGCACAGGACGCAAGAATCCTGGGTCCCCAAGGCACTGACTGGAGGGGAGATGCCCAACTGGCCCCCACCACAGTGGATTCTGCACAGGTGAGGACTAAGCCGCTCCTGTGCTAAACCACTGAGACTTGGTTTCATTGCGGTTAGCCTACCCTTGACACACACACATTCTGCCACATCCTTTTTTATTTTCACAGCTCAATATAGTTGATCCAAAGTATGACAAATGCTTCAAATCTCCGTTCAGGAGTGAGTTTACACTCGCCCAAGTTTACGCTCTGGCTTACCATAGGTCCCGGGGCTCCGTGCTGTCCAGGTTCACCCTAAAACAGGGAGACACAGATTTGTCACTCATGTGCACATGGTTAGCAGCAGAAACAAAGATGGGATGTGGAAGCCAATGCATGTGTTCAGGGTCTGCAGAAGAATTACCTTTTTGCCCCTCAGCCTTTCCAGAGGAACATCCCCCGTCAGGATGGCGCCCGGCTCGCCCTTCTCGCCCTGTAATTCAGAGAACCTTTTGACGAAGCTGAGCTTCCACCTCGTCACTTTACCCAGAATCTCAACACCATGATTTCTTCGGCCTTCATCCTGCCTCTCCAGTCCCACTGCTCAACACAACCTCTTGCTGGAATATCGCACAGCCTCCTAAGTGGTTGAATATTCTCTGGTCTTACTGCTTCCGTGTACCTCAGCTACTGTCCAGAAGCATAGGCCGGGGTCCTGCCAGACCCTCCAGGGCTCCCACTGCGGCCAGAACAGCGTCTTTACCCTCAGCTCTCCAGGAACCAGCCCCAACAAGGTCCACCCCACCTCTGGCTGTGTGCCCCCCACCAAGAACCTCTGCCTCCTAATATTAATATATTTGGTGGCTCATGTTCCTAACAGCTCGACTTGAGATCTGTTCTCGCCTAAGATCCTTACTCTTGTTATAACATCTAAAACTGGGAAAGCCCTGAGGGCATGATCAGTGGAAGCCTCTCTCAACACAGAGGTCCTGAGTTTCCATGTGGAAGGCTGCCTCCAAGCTCCAGGCTCCTATGCAAACATCCACCCGATCAGGCAAAATTACCTCAGTTGCTGGGACGTAGAGGAGACAGGGAGACTGGTGGAAGGCACACAGAATCCTGCCCGCAATCCTGCACTCTGCAGGGCCACCTACTATCCCAAGAGGCCTCCAAGAAGATACAAGTCCAGAGAAAAGGTCAGGGAGAGGAGCCACTCAAGGCTCTGACCCCAAACTCCAAAGCAGCCCCTGGGGAGCTGGGCTGGACCACAGGGAACTCCAAAGCAGCCCCTGGGGAGCTGGGCTGGACCACAGGGCAGGAGGCAGCCAGGGCAGTGATGCTGAAGCAAGCTGAGCAGCCTCTCCTCTCCGTCCCCGACATCCACTCCTGATAATGTGATCTTACCACTCCGCTGGTGAGGAAAAGCAGTCCTGAGCACACTAGCAGCAAGGAGAAGCAAGCACAAGAGAGTTAGAGGCAGAGAGAGAGAAAGTGCATTTGCTGCAGGAGTCAGAGCAGAGTTGCCTGGGTGCTCTTCCCAGTTTTCAAGGTGGCAGGGGATTCGGGGCAGGGATGGCACGTAGGTCTTTCTAGATCCACCTGACCCTGTCACATGGGAAACAGTGTTTAAAGCAAGAGCTGATCTGGCTTGACTAGGCCTCTTCCTAAGCCAGAGCTGCCTGCCCACCCCCCACACCCCTGAGGCAGCAGCAAAAGGCATCCCAAGACAAGGTCTCCTGCAGGGCTAAAGTTAGACCGAGCGCACTGACCCCTCTGCCCCCTGGGCCGTGGTCCAGCAGACACTGCAACTCTCTCCCCCTCCGTGGGGCTAGTGCAAAAAGGAGGAAGGAGGAGGGAAAGAGAGTAGCTAACGCTCCCTCCTCTGAGACACCCCACCCCGACTCCCCAGGCGCAGGCTCAGAGTGCCTCTGCACAGACCCCCGTTACAGCAGTGACCATGCTCTCCGTGGCACTCTGCGTGTCTGTTCCTCACACCTTATTTCTCTACCCCTAGTCCCCAGCCCAGGAACCTGGCTGATACACCTCAGGGAATGTACATAAGCAGGATGAGGATATAAATGGATGGATGAATAAGTGAACCCAATCCAGAGCCACTGTAACCTGTTTATGGATCTCACTCTCCTCCTACCTATAAAAAGCAACTGGAAAATTAATTCTAAGAGGCGAATGTGGAAGGGTACAAAATTCATTTCAATGCCCCTGGAATCTCAAGAAGTACTCTGCATGCTAATTATTTATTCCAAAACTTCTGGCCCAAGACTTCTAACTGAAGACTTCTAACTTGAACAGAATGCCCCAGCTTATAATAATCATAATAATTTAATAATATAATAAGAATTTCTAAATATTAGCATTCGTTCCATTCCTTACTTATATGTTCTTTCATCTAAATATTAGCATTCATGCACTAGGCACAGGGCTAAGTACTGGAGCCACAGAACAGACAGTGGAGGGGCCTGCCCTCGCGGAGTGGACACTCTCGACGCGGGAGCCCGCAGGTAGCCCGACAGAGCACAGCGTGCGTGGGAAGGCATTCAAGGGAATGTTGGCTGATTTCTCTTTCCAACTATGATGAAAATTTATTTCTCTGCACATCCCACCTGCACCCTGGGTAGAACTTGAGATCCTGGAAGTTAACAGTCAGGGAGTAACTGCGACATGATATGTTTCTTTTGAACATGATGAAAATGTTCTATAATCAGGTAGTGGGGTTGGCTGCACAACCTTGTACATGCACTAAAAGTCACTGAATTTCACAATTGAAAGGGGTGTTATTTTGTGGTAGGTGAGATATCTCTTAATTTTTAAAAGTGAACAGCTACCTTCTCATTTGAATCATGCAGCAAATTCTAGAGCACGACCCCACCCGCCTACCGGGGCCCATCTTACCTGTTCTCCTTTTAGTCCCGGAAATCCAGGTACGCCAGTGTCACCTTTTGGTCCTCTTGGGCCCTAGAAGGAATTATTGGAGGGTATTTGGTTGTTTATTAAAATTAAAATGCTTTAACTAAACAAGGGTTTCTTTTCTCCCCCAAAGAGTAAAAGAACACAGAGTGCCAGTGGGAAATCACAATTAGTCATGATGTTTTCCTAATTTTAAGTGGTCTAGAAATTGTGGTCTTGTGGACGGAAGACAGCACTGACTGTCAGGAGGCCTGGAAGCCCCACTCCTCTTAGAATTGTGGTTTTCTCCAGCGGGCGCCACTGAAACGGCCTGGCCCTGCTGCCTCTGCTCGCCCATGGGTCCTCGGGGCAGTCCTGCAGCCCACCTCCCACACTGTTCACCCTCCAGGACCCCTGCCCCTTCTCTGGCTCCCCACTAGCTATGGAATGGGATCCAGACACCCTAGCCTGATGCCCAAACTGATCCCAGCTGGTCTCGGCATCTCATCTTCCACTCCCTTCGCTGCCCCAGAGATGAGCCTGTTCCCCTAGCCTCTCCGCACCCACCATTCCCTCTGCAGGACCAAAGCCCACACACAGGTCGGAAGTGACCTTTTCTCAACTCCAACAGACACTTATGATATGTGACAATGACTCACACAGCCAGTGGAGGGGCCTGCCCTCGCGGAGTGGACACTCGACGCGGGAGCCCGCAGGTAGCCCGACAGAGCACAGCGTCGTGGGAAGGCATTCAAGGGAATGTTCGCTCATTTCTCTTTCCAACTATGATGAAAATTTATTTCTCTGCACATCCCACCTGCACCCTGGGTAGAACTTGAGATCCTGGAAGTTAACAGTCAGGGAGTAACTGCGACATGATATGTTTCTTTTGAACATGATGAAAATGTTCTATAATCAGGTAGTGGGGTTGGCTGCACAACCTTGTACATGCACTAAAAGTCACTGAATTTCACAATTGAAAGGGGTGTTATTTTGTGGTAGGTGAGATATCTCTTAATTTTTAAAAGTGAACAGCTACCTTCTCATTTGAATCATGCAGCAAATTCTAGAGCACGACCCCACCCGCCTACCGGGGCCCATCTTACCTGTTCTCCTTTTAGTCCCGGAAATCCAGGTACGCCAGTGTCACCTTTTGGTCCTCTTGGGCCCTAGAAGGAATTATTGGAGGGTATTTGGTTGTTTATTAAAATTAAAATGCTTTAACTAAACAAGGGTTTCTTTTCTCCCCCAAAGAGTAAAAGAACACAGAGTGCCAGTGGGAAATCACAATTAGTCATGATGTTTTCCTAATTTTAAGTGGTCTAGAAATTGTGGTCTTGTGGACGGAAGACAGCACTGACTGTCAGGAGGCCTGGAAGCCCCACTCCTCTTAGAATTGTGGTTTTCTCCAGCGGGCGCCACTGAAACGGCCTGGCCCTGCTGCCTCTGCTCGCCCATGGGTCCTCGGGGCAGTCCTGCAGCCCACCTCCCACACTGTTCACCCTCCAGGACCCCTGCCCCTTCTCTGGCTCCCCACTAGCTATGGAATGGGATCCAGACACCCTAGCCTGATGCCCAAACTGATCCCAGCTGGTCTCGGCATCTCATCTTCCACTCCCTTCGCTGCCCCAGAGATGAGCCTGTTCCCCTAGCCTCTCCGCACCCACCATTCCCTCTGCAGGACCAAAGCCCACACACAGGTCGGAAGTGACCTTTTCTCAACTCCAACAGACACTTATGATATGTGACAATGACTCACACAGCCAGACGTCTGCCCCCAAAAAAGAGTTTCGACACTTTTTTTGGCAATGTAGCTTTTCACAAGTCCCTGTCTTTTGGGTTAATGCAGTGGCCCTCAAATATTTGTTGTTACTTTTTAGCAGTAAAACTCTTCATTCCCCTTTCTTATGTAACGTCTTAAACAAAAGCCCAATGCATAAAATACGTCAAATGGAGCCTTGTCAGTGGCCTGGATCCTGCCTATTTGGCCCCCTCCTTCCTCTTGAAGGGGTCCCAAAGGCTCTTCTGAGGAGCTGGGGGCTCCCCTGGGAACACAGAGCCAGTCATTTAGAGGCAAATGTGTCTGGAACAGGCTCTGGTCTTGGAGCAGCCAAGCTGGGGCTGGAGCTCAGAGGTCGGGCCTCCTCTTCCTAACTAAAAGGTCTTCCCTGGGGCTGCCACCTTCTCCTATTTTTTTTGTTTTTTTTTTTTTTTTAAATTTTGGCCACTTTTATTGGTCTTTCATTTATTTATTTGTTTTCATCCATCTTTGCCCTTTGGCCTGTGTGGGTCTCCCATCGCAGTGGCCTCTCGCATCACAGAGCACTGGCTCTGGGCGCACGCGCTCCAGAGCGCTGGCTTGTAATTGGACACATCTGTTCAGCCATTTCCACGGCACGTGGGATTTTCCCAGGTTAGGGATAGAACCAGTGCCCCTTGCACTGCAAGGCAGACTCTTTACCCACTGGACCACCAGGGAAGCCCTCTCCTGTTTTTTAATGTCGAGTTCGTATGTGTTTTTAATGTCAACATAATAAATGCTCCTTTTAAAAAATATAAAACCTCAGAAAATATAAAAAAATGCAAGAAGAAATCACTTACAATTCTACTATCAATAACACGTGTCTATTACATTTTTGATAAATGCCCCTCCTTTATCCTGGAAGCAGCACACAGATCACTGCTGGCATTTCGGCCTTTTCAGGACTGTAACGTATGGAGAAGTTGTGTAGATTTCCCTCTGAAGCCTTGGGCTTCCGGGCAGGCTCAAACTTTTAGAATAAACTGATCACTTCCTACACAGAAATGCCACTTTCACCATCATGGTGGACGCCCCATAGCACAGTGCACACAGACTATTCAGTCCTGGACTTCCACGCTCTGACTCCCCGCTCTCCATCCCCCATCACCACCATTTTCTCTCCCTAGGAATTTTATCTACTTGGACTCTAGCTACTTGAAATGCATGATTCGTCTAATTGCATTTATAGAAAGCCAACCGAGGGCTCTGGCTCAGGCTGGCCTCGGGCTAGAAAGAGGTGAACAAGACCTGAGCCTCTGCAAGTGGTCATGGTACAGTTGTGGGAAAAAGGATAGGGGCACAAAGGACTATTATTCAAGGCAGAAAAGAGGTGAAAATAAAGCTCTATGGCACTCAAAGGAGGGAATGATCAGTCCAGGTGGGGTCTACAAGGAAAAGCTATATGAGCAAGGACGACGAAAGCTTGGTTGTGCTGCTGTGCCACTGGGAGGAACAGCATTCCAGGTGAGAGGAACAGAACGTACAGAGCCACAGGACACAGAGGAAGATGGTTACTGTGGTACTCACCGGAAATCCTGGCAGCCCAGGCATGCCCTCTGGGCCCTGTGACATAGAAAGACAAAGCAGGCAGGTCAGAAGCAGCATTTCCAGGCCAGTAGGAACCTGTGCCTCAGGGGCCCACCCCCTCTAGAACCTTCCAAAGGCCCAAGCTTGTCCCCACACAGTGGGGCTCATGATCCGTTCTGCAGAGGAGGATGCTGAGGCCCTTGCAGTCACATAGCTAGTTAGCACACAGTCAGGACCTGCCTGGGGCACTGGAGCCTCTGTTCCCAGAGCCAGGACTCTTGGCACTTTAAGTTCCTGCCTCCTCCTCCTCCTCCTCTTCCTCCTCAATGTCAAAAATCCCTGGGGCAATAAATGCAGTACTAGACTGCCACAAATATTCTCAGAAGTCCCTAGACTCTGAGGAGGGGGCCCAAAGGTCATGCTGGGGTACTTGGGGGTAGAAGTGGGAGCAGCTGGTGAGACTCCGTTCTCTTCTCTCAGGGAGAGCAAGAATTTTAAATGACCAGCTTTTTTTAAAGGCTCAAGTAAACAGAAAACTTGTGGTTCATGCCACATGGTGCCAGGACACTTTTTCCTCCAAGCCCAGCTACCCACACACTTATTAAAGGCATAGAGTTTGGCAGAATATACATACAGAGAAATAACTGAGTAACAACAACTTTCCCAATACATTGTACAGTTGTCCCTGGGTATCTGAAGAGTATTGGTTTCAGGATCCCCTGTGGATAACAAAATCCGCAGAAATCCAAGCCCCTTCTTGTATACAATGGTTTGCATAAAACCTACATACATACTCTATATACTTTAAATCATCTCTAGATTACTTATAACACCTAATACAATGTAAAAGCTATGTAAATACTTGCCAGCATGCAGCAAATTCAAGTTTTGCTTTTTAAAACTTTCTGAAATTTTTTTTTAGTTTTAGTTTTTTGTTTTTTTCAAATCTGAGGTTGTTTGAATCTGTAGATGCAGAACCAACAGGTGCAAAGGACTGTATACTAATATATGTATATATATATATTATATATATATGTATGCATATATATAGTACATATAGTGGAGTGGAAAAGCATAAGGATGCTGCTGGGAGGGAACTATCTCAGAGAAGGAAAATCTTGATCCTTCCTTAGGGATGAAATAGACCCTTGAGAGCCTGGATTTGGACTCAGAACAGAGATGTCAATTCTTAGGTCTTAGGCTGTCTATGTTTTACTTTAGCATTAAGCCACCTAACACTCTAAACTTCCAACAATTAAAAGACCACTTTGCAAAATGACTTGCTTGTTTGCGTCAGGGTTTTCTTACTGGGGACTTTAAAAAAAAAAAAAAAAATATATATATATGTATATATATATATGTATATATATCTTTAATTTTATTTATTAATTCATTTGGTTGAACCATGCCTTAGTTGCAAGATCTGAACTGCTAGTTGCAGCATGTGGGATCTAGTTTCCTGACCAGGGATTGAACCCAGGCTCCCCTGCATTGGAAGCCAGAGTCTTAGCCCACTGGACTACTAGGAAGTCCCGGTCATGCTGGGGTACTTGGGGGTAGAAGTGGGAGCAGCTGGTGAGACTCCGTTCTCTTCTCTCAGGGAGAGCAAGAATTTTAAATGACCAGCTTTTTTTAAAGGCTCAAGTAAACAGAAAACTTGTGGTTCATGCCACATGGTGCCAGGACACTTTTTCCTCCAAGCCCAGCTACCCACACACTTATTAAAGGCATAGAGTTTGGCAGAATATACATACAGAGAAATAACTGAGTAACAACAACTTTCCCAATACATTGTACAGTTGTCCCTGGGTATCTGAAGAGTATTGGTTTCAGGATCCCCTGTGGATAACAAAATCCGCAGAAATCCAAGCCCCTTCTTGTATACAATGGTTTGCATAAAACCTACATACATACTCTATATACTTTAAATCATCTCTAGATTACTTATAACACCTAATACAATGTAAAAGCTATGTAAATACTTGCCAGCATGCAGCAAATTCAAGTTTTGCTTTTTAAAACTTTCTGAAATTTTTTTTTAGTTTTAGTTTTTTGTTTTTTTCAAATCTGAGGTTGTTTGAATCTGTAGATGCAGAACCAACAGGTGCAAAGGACTGTATACTAATATATGTATATATATATATGTATATATATATATGTATGCATATATATAGTACATATAGTGGAGTGGAAAAGCATAAGGATGCTGCTGGGAGGGAACTATCTCAGAGAAGGAAAATCTTGATCCTTCCTTAGGGATGAAATAGACCCTTGAGAGCCTGGATTTGGACTCAGAACAGAGATGTCAATTCTTAGGTCTTAGGCTGTCTATGTTTTACTTTAGCATTAAGCCACCTAACACTCTAAACTTCCAACAATTAAAAGACCACTTTGCAAAATGACTTGCTTGTTTGCGTCAGGGTTTTCTTACTGGGGACTTTAAAAAATAATATATATATATATGTATATATATATATGTATATATATCTTTAATTTTATTTATTAATTCATTTGGTTGAACCATGCCTTAGTTGCAAGATCTGAACTGCTAGTTGCAGCATGTGGGATCTAGTTTCCTGACCAGGGATTGAACCCAGGCTCCCCTGCATTGGAAGCCAGAGTCTTAGCCCACTGGACTACTAGGGAAGTCCCTTATTGGGGACTTTTGAATGATTTTGGCTTCCTGGTGGTTCAGATGGTAAAAAGAAATCCACCTGCAATGTGGGAGACTGTGTTGGTTCCTTGGGCTGGCTAAAGATCCCCTGGAGAGGCCTCCCCTGGTGGTCCAGGGGGTAGAGAGTCCACCTTGCAGTGCAAGGGGCACCAGTTTGATCCCTGGCCGGGGAAGATCCTATGTGCTGCAGAGCAGCTGGACTGGTGTGTCCAATTATGAGCCAGTGCTCTGGAGGACAAGAGTCCAGAGCCAGTGCTCTGCAGTGGGAGGCCCACACATGCCAAAGAATAAAAGATGGATGAAAATAAATATAAAAAAATAAAAGAGGCATGACAGTGGGAGGGAAATGGTAAAAATTAAAAAAAAAAAAAAGATCTCCTGGAGAAGGGCACAGCCACAGCCACCCACTCCAATATTCTTGCTGGCAAATTCCATGGCTTGTCCATGGGGTCACAAAGAGTTGGACACCACTGAGCGACCTTCACTTTCACTGGAGGAGTTTAGCAGAAATCAGAGAAAGAGAGCCCCACTGGATATAGTAGAGACAGTGAAGTGACCCACCAACAGAGGACAGGAAGCAAGAGGCACTGTCTCTAAAGCAATCTCCCAGATACTTGGTTTCAGGATACATACTGCAGAAGTCTTGGGGAGAGCACTGAATTTTCTCCAGGATGTGGACAGCAAGGGCTAAGGCTAACCCTACTGGGACTGCACGGGCAGGTGGGGGAGTTGGCCTCAGCACGTATTTGGACTGCACAGCTGTGCAAGTGCAAGCCTCAGTCTCCAAGATGGCTTGCACAGAGTGCCACAATTTGCAGAGCAGTTTCTACATCTGTCACCTCTTATGTGTGCATGTTAGGTTGCTTCAGTCATGTCTGACTTTGTGAGACGCTATGGACTGTGGCCCACCAGGCTCCTTTGTCCTTGGGATCCTTCAGGCAATAACACTGTGCTGTGCCCTCCTCCAGGGGATCTTCCCAATCCAGGGACTGAACTCACATCCCTTGTGTCTCCTGCATCGGCAGGCAGGTTCTTTACCTCTAGCTCCACCTGGGAAGCTCTTAGGAGCTGCCCCAAAGGCTCATGAGGTGTTATCGGAGAGGGGAGGAGAGGCTCAGAGCAGTGTGTAGTGGACACAGGGCTGGAACCCAAAGCTTCCAAGGCCAGAGCTCTTTCCTCTCTTCCCCAGCTGTCACCAGCAGATGTGGAAGACATAATGGGAATTCACTGCATGGACTGCAGGAGGAAGCTCCTTCCTCTGAGGTCCTATTGTGTCATGGACTGACTTTGTGGATTTAAAGAAATAAGGTAGCTTCTTCATGTGTCCCTGATCTTTAAATGGGGCCAGGAAGACTGCAGCCAGTCACATTCCCTCCTCATGTGCCAGTTTCCCCATTAGCACTAGGCTCCTCCTCTTCTGGGAAATGAGACCACGTAAATAAAAACAGGCCCAAAGCACTACGCAGACGTCAATCAATGTGTTACTTACGATTTTCTAAGTTCCATTACACACATTTCTGATGCAAGGGACTGGAAATTTCCACCACACTGGACAAAACTCCCTGCACGATCAAATTAATGTTGCAGAAACTTCTCAGAAACACAAAGCTCTGTTTCCATTCTACTTTGAGACACTCTAGTTCTGTGCTTCAGGAGCTCAAATACTTCAAACCAATGCAACCACTGGATATAGTAGAGACAGTGAAGTGACCCACCAACAGAGGACAGGAAGCAAGAGGCACTGTCTCTAAAGCAATCTCCCAGATACTTGGTTTCAGGATACATACTGCAGAAGTCTTGGGGAGAGCACTGAATTTTCTCCAGGATGTGGACAGCAAGGGCTAAGGCTAACCCTACTGGGACTGCACGGGCAGGTGGGGGAGTTGGCCTCAGCACGTATTTGGACTGCACAGCTGTGCAAGTGCAAGCCTCAGTCTCCAAGATGGCTTGCACAGAGTGCCACAATTTGCAGAGCAGTTTCTACATCTGTCACCTCTTATGTGTGCATGTTAGGTTGCTTCAGTCATGTCTGACTTTGTGAGACGCTATGGACTGTGGCCCACCAGGCTCCTTTGTCCTTGGGATCCTTCAGGCAATAACACTGTGCTGTGCCCTCCTCCAGGGGATCTTCCCAATCCAGGGACTGAACTCACATCCCTTGTGTCTCCTGCATCGGCAGGCAGGTTCTTTACCTCTAGCTCCACCTGGGAAGCTCTTAGGAGCTGCCCCAAAGGCTCATGAGGTGTTATCGGAGAGGGGAGGAGAGGCTCAGAGCAGTGTGTAGTGGACACAGGGCTGGAACCCAAAGCTTCCAAGGCCAGAGCTCTTTCCTCTCTTCCCCAGCTGTCACCAGCAGATGTGGAAGACATAATGGGAATTCACTGCATGGACTGCAGGAGGAAGCTCCTTCCTCTGAGGTCCTATTGTGTCATGGACTGACTTTGTGGATTTAAAGAAATAAGGTAGCTTCTTCATGTGTCCCTGATCTTTAAATGGGGCCAGGAAGACTGCAGCCAGTCACATTCCCTCCTCATGTGCCAGTTTCCCCATTAGCACTAGGCTCCTCCTCTTCTGGGAAATGAGACCACGTAAATAAAAACAGGCCCAAAGCACTACGCAGACGTCAATCAATGTGTTACTTACGATTTTCTAAGTTCCATTACACACATTTCTGATGCAAGGGACTGGAAATTTCCACCACACTGGACAAAACTCCCTGCACGATCAAATTAATGTTGCAGAAACTTCTCAGAAACACAAAGCTCTGTTTCCATTCTACTTTGAGACACTCTAGTTCTGTGCTTCAGGAGCTCAAATACTTCAAACCAATGCAACTTAGTTTCAACTGAGGTATTAGGGTAGGACCCTCATTCCAGAGGAGCTGTGGATACACACCGGAGGCCCGACGAGCTCAGGAATGTCCGAGAGATTCATGAATCCATGGGTGATGTTGGTCAAAGACTGAAAAGAGAAAAATCAGACAAACAGACAGAGGGTGGCATGTGTCCCGCCTTGTTCCTGGCAGGGAGGCTTTAACTGAAGTCACACAGCAGGGCAGACACTGACAACACCCTGCCCACTGCCAACACACACCCCACCCACTTCTGAAGGCGGCCCTGAGCTACGTTATCATGTCTCTCTTTCAATTAATCTTAAAATGTCTTGATAAAAGAATGCTTGCTTTCTTTTATACTTTTAAATGTGTATTTATATATTTATGTTATTATATAGTCATAAATTAATAACAATATTAATACCCACAGAAAACAGTGTTGTTCAGGCGTGTGTATGTATGTGTGTGTGTACTCTATGTGTGTCCATGTGGTTATTTTATATAATGGCACCACACAGTATGTATTATTCTTCAACTTGCTTTTCTCACTCAACTCACTTTTCTCATACAACATGGTGGTCTTCCCATGTGGAAGTTTTAAGTATGAACATATTAACAGATTGCCAAAGAGCTATCTAAAGGGGCCGTACACTTTGTCCTTCCAACAGAGATCTTTCTATTTCACCCCACCTTCACCAACACTTGATATTTTAAGATTACACCTAAAAAACTCTAGTCATTCTTTTTTTCCATATTTGGGACTTTTTCTGTCATCTACCAGTATGATATTATTTCTCTCGCAAGGGCCACAATTTTTCACAAATGTCTATGTTCTAATACTCAGTGGATTGGGATTGGGTTCTAGCCCACATCCCAGTCTTCCCTATAAATTTCTATCCCTCTGTACCCACTCCCATGTCCAGCAGCTCCCTGGGCCTTGGACACACCCATGTTTTTCTATTCTGTGCTTTGACTCAGAGAGTCCCAACCCCCTGAGTTCTGGAAGTCCTGTCCTCCCTGTCTACCTGGTAAACCCTGCTTAGCTTTCAAGTTCCTGTCAAAGACACTTCTTTCAGAAACTCTGTCTTGATTTCTCATATCCTACACCATCTTTCCTCCCGAGTTCCCCCACTTATGTTCCTTTCTGTTACGCTTATTCTTCTGATTGCAAATGCTGCCAATCAAAAGAGAGGATTCCAGACACACTATGTGAGACAAAAGCAGTACTTCAGTAGGCATAGACAGGTTGCCCATGCTGGCAGATAGAAGCTCTAATACCAGATGCCAGCTACATGCCCCCTGCATAACCAGCAGCCCTGAAGTTGTGGACAGTCCTCCCTCCCCTTTGGCAAAGGCAGAAAACACACAGCCATGTGCTGACCTGGTGATACTCACACTAGGCAAGACCTCGATGCGCCCTGGTGGGCCCCTGGGCCCAGGAGGTCCCACAATGCTGGCTCCGTCCATGCCTCTGTCACCCTGGATATAGCAGTGAGAATGCAGAAAAATTCATTGTATGTGGATAATGCTCCTGGAACCAGGTTGGAAATTTCTTTCACCCTCAGTACCTATCTGTGACCTCACCTTGGGTCCCTGGTCTCCTTTTTCTCCTTTGGGACCCTGGTAAAACAAACAAACAAACATTCTTTGAATTTTTTTTCTATTCACTTTGTCCACTTTGCTTCCACCTTCCCACCTTGCCATCTCTCCCTAAGCTCTCACAAGGATTTTGTACAAGATAATGGGAGCAAAAGGTGAGGGACAAATTCCCCTTGCAGAGTCAGAAGGAAGGAAGATCTAAGAGAACAAGAAGACCAGAGGCCCTCTCCCAGCTCTAGCTGAGGGTCCTTTTGAGCCTGAACCTCAGACCCCTCTGCCTCTGGGGGATGGGAGAGGTCTTCCTATTCAATCCTATTCCTTCTGCTCCTCCTGCACTGGTCTGCTCAGCTCTGAGTAAAACTTGAGATTCTGAGGAGTGGTCCTCTTGAGAGCAGGTATCATAGTAAAAGATGGGCCGCACCTTCCTGGGAACAGGTTTCGTGGGGAGGGGTGCTTGTTAGGAGAACAGGATTCTGAAATGCGGCAAAGTGTGAGTCTTAAACGGGCAGTAGAAAGGAGGTACTGAAGCAGAGATGCTTGATGGTTAGGGACAGGGGAGAGAGAAAGGAAGATAACTTTCAAGCTTTCCCATAATTTTCAAGTTTGTGCAAAATCTCTATGCTGCTCCTCAAAGAAACAAGCTGTAAAGAGCACCTGGTCTCCACACCACACAGCTGGAAGCTGGAGGTGCAGAGAGCGTGAATTATTCTAAGTGGCAGAGCAGGACGGCACCCCACAGCTTCCCCACTCCAGCCTGGCAGCATGACAATTCTCAAAGTGAAGGTTTCAAAAGTCAACCTACACTTGCAGCTGACGGTCCAGAGACTCTGGACTCGTGCAAGAGTCCGATGCTTCCCGAGCCCTCGGTATCCTAGGGGGGGAAGAAGAATGAGAATTTCAGATCCGACTCCCAGGCCCCTCCCTGTGCCCAGTGTGGTGCTGGGAGCTGGGGTGCAGGGGGAACCAGCAGCGCCATGGTGTCCAGTTAGTTGGCCTTTCCAGTGGTCCTTAGCACGCGCTGCTCTTTCACCACAGTAACAAGGGAGAATACCTCAAATCCAAGTCCTGTTACACATCCAGGGCCTGGGGGCCCAGGGGGTCCAGGAGGCCCTGGGGGTCCCATGACTCCAGGAGCGCCAACTTGTCCATTTTTCCCTGGGGGTCCTGGTAAGCCTCTGTTGCCGGGATCACCCTGTGAGGAAGGAGACAGGCTGATGATCTGGCCTTGGGTTCACTCATGGAAGGAAGCACATTCACACCTGAGTCAGAAAATTGTTCTTTGAACTTCATTAGACAGATGGACTCTTTGATCAGTGCTGCTTAATGGTACAGAAACAGTCATCTTGCCAATTGACATTTCACTTGGAGATAAGCTGATGGCGTTCACTGAATTCATCTGGGTGGAGGGGGTGAGAAAGGAGAAAACCCGGCAGGTTATTCGCTCTCCTCCAGCTCCAGGTGTTCTGCCTTCCCAAGCAGTTCCTCTTGAGAGCAGGTATCATAGTAAAGATGGGCCGCACCTTCCTGGGAACAGGTTTCGTGGGAGGGTGCTTGTTAGGAGAACAGGATTCTGAAATGCGGCAAAGTGTGAGTCTTAAACGGGCAGTAGAAAGGAGGTACTGAAGCAGAGATGCTTGATGGTTAGGGACAGGGGAGAGAGAAAGGAAGATAACTTTCAAGCTTTC
Source organism: Tragulus kanchil (assembly GCA_022376925.1). NCBI lineage: Eukaryota > Metazoa > Chordata > Mammalia > Artiodactyla > Tragulidae > Tragulus > Tragulus kanchil. The sequence continues at coordinate 43,601,493 of JAIOJX010000023.1, forward strand.
CCATAATTTTCAAGTTTGTGCAAAATCTCTATGCTGCTCCTCAAAGAAACAAGCTGTAAGAGCACCTGGTCTCCACACCACACAGCTGGAAGCTGGAGGTGCAGAGAGCGTGAATTATTCTAAGTGGCAGAGCAGGACGGCACCCCACAGCTTCCCCACTCCAGCCTGGCAGCATGACAATTCTCAAAGTGAAGGTTTCAAAAGTCAACCTACACTTGCAGCTGACGGTCCAGAGACTCTGGACTCGTGCAAGAGTCCGATGCTTCCCGAGCCCTCGGTATCCTAGGGGGGGAAGAAGAATGAGAATTTCAGATCCGACTCCCAGGCCCCTCCCTGTGCCCAGTGTGGTGCTGGGAGCTGGGGTGCAGGGGGAACCAGCAGCGCCATGGTGTCCAGTTAGTTGGCCTTTCCAGTGGTCCTTAGCACGCGCTGCTCTTTCACCACAGTAACAAGGGAGAATACCTCAAATCCAAGTCCTGTTACACATCCAGGGCCTGGGGGCCCAGGGGGTCCAGGAGGCCCTGGGGGTCCCATGACTCCAGGAGCGCCAACTTGGCCGTTTTGCCCTGGGGGTCCTGGTCAGCCTCTGATGCCGGGATCACCCTGTGAGGAAGGAGACAGGCTGATGATCTGGCCTTGGGTTCACTCATGGAAGGAAGCACATTCACACCTGAGTCAGAAAATTGTTCTTTGAACTTCATTAGACAGATGGACTCTTTGATCAGTGCTGCTTAATGGTACAGAAACAGTCATCTTGCCAATTGACATTTCACTTGGAGATAAGCTGATGGCGTTCACTGAATTCATCTGGGTGGAGGGGGTGAGAAAGGAGAAAACCCGGCAGGTTATTCGCTCTCCTCCAGCTCCAGGTGTTCTGCCTTCCCCAAGCAGTTCCTTCCAGATGTTTCTCTCTGATCCATGACATTTATATGTTCCATACTTTAGCCCAAGAGTTCAATTATACTAAATCCAGAGAGACAGGAAGAAGGAGGAGAAAGTTTTTCTTTTTCATTTTTTTTACCTTTTCACCAACTGAGCCATTGGGTCCTCTTGCTCCCTGAAAAAAATATTATATTTATGCCATACATATACAAATTTGATGCATCTGTACATTTGATACATTATATCAAATCCATAGAAGTGATGATAGTTCCCAAACAGTCACACTCAAAAATAAGATGGTGAGTGACACTGAACCGAAACAGTGAGGAATGCCAAAGAGAAAACATGGGAAGCTGAAGCCAGAGGCTTCGGCCGTGGAGACAAACCACAGGGAGAAAAATACCAGGTAAGGGAGGAGTGGACTGTGGCTCTGACAAGAAGAGAAGCTGGGATTCCAGAGTTAGAAAGCCATGGAGCCCTGCCCCTCTCCCCTCACCTCCCACTCCCACTACTAGAACATAAGAGTTGTTCACTGGAGCAAAGGGATATGGCAGAGCCCCAGGTGGCTAGCAGACTCTGGGAGGTCCAGGGGTACCCCAAACACCTAAGATCAGCCTTTGAGGCACATCCTACCCCTCCTATCCTGAAACCTGAAGAAGAAGCTACCACCCAACTCCCCAGTATTTTGTACCAATAGAGGTGGAACACAGCCTAAAGAGGGATTCCAATTTCTAAAGCAAACACAGAAGCAGGAAACTACACATTTGAGGAAAAGCAACAGCCTGAAAGAGAAACAAGAGCATCAACCATGGAATGTCTCCAGAGGAAACAGAGCTAAGAACACGAACCCATCTAAGTAAATACTATATATTCTCAGGGAGAAGAGGGAGGATATTCTTAAAGCTAAGAAACAAGGATAAACTATTATGAAATAAGAAGAGTGGTTATAGCAAAAAAATCAATTAGAGACAAAGATATGTAACCGCTGAGAAATACTCTATAGAAAGGGGTTCACTATTCATCTGGGTGGGGAGGGGTGAGAAAGGAGAAAACCCGGCAGGTTATTCGCTCTCCTCCAGCTCCAGGTGTTCTGCCTTCCCCAAGCAGTTCCTTCCAGATGTTTCTCTCTGATCCATGACATTTATATGTTCCATACTTTAGCCCAAGAGTTCAATTATACTAAATCCAGAGAGACAGGAAGAAGGAGGAGAAAGTTTTTCTTTTTCATTTTTTTTACCTTTTCACCAACTGAGCCATTGGGTCCTCTTGCTCCCTGAAAAAAATATTATATTTATGCCATACATATACAAATTTGATGCATCTGTACATTTGATACATTATATCAAATCCATAGAAGTGATGATAGTTCCCAAACAGTCACACTCAAAAATAAGATGGTGAGTGACACTGAACCGAAACAGTGAGGAATGCCAAAGAGAAAACATGGGAAGCTGAAGCCAGAGGCTTCGGCCGTGGAGACAAACCACAGGGAGAAAAATACCAGGTAAGGGAGGAGTGGACTGTGGCTCTGACAAGAAGAGAAGCTGGGATTCCAGAGTTAGAAAGCCATGGAGCCCTGCCCCTCTCCCCTCACCTCCCACTCCCACTACTAGAACATAAGAGTTGTTCACTGGAGCAAAGGGATATGGCAGAGCCCCAGGTGGCTAGCAGACTCTGGGAGGTCCAGGGGTACCCCAAACACCTAAGATCAGCCTTTGAGGCACATCCTACCCCTCCTATCCTGAAACCTGAAGAAGAAGCTACCACCCAACTCCCCAGTATTTTGTACCAATAGAGGTGGAACACAGCCTAAAGAGGGATTCCAATTTCTAAAGCAAACACAGAAGCAGGAAACTACACATTTGAGGAAAAGCAACAGCCTGAAAGAGAAACAAGAGCATCAACCATGGAATGTCTCCAGAGGAAACAGAGCTAAGAACACGAACCCATCTAAGTAAATACTATATATTCTCAGGGAGAAGAGGGAGGATATTCTTAAAGCTAAGAAACAAGGATAAACTATTATGAAATAAGAAGAGTGGTTATAGAAAAAAAAATCAATTAGAGACAAAGATATGTAACCGCTGAGAGGAAATACTCTATAGAAAGGTTGAGTAACACAACAGGCACACTTAAACAGAGAACCACCGAATGAACCCAGCTACTCTGTGGGATGGCGGGAGGAGCGGGGTACTTGCAGAAGGAAGCAGGGAAGATGGGTTGCCATCGCTTCCCTGCCTGCTGACCTGACCTGGGAAAAACAGTGTTACCTTACACCCAGTGCAGAAACAGAAAGAATTGGTTCCAGTTTTGATGCCCAATCTGTAGGCTACAGTTTCTGTGTCTGCTTTTCTTGGGTGTGACCAGTCATACCATCGTCTGCTATCTGATGCAATTTGCCCTTGAAGGAAGTACCATCCTTATGCATTTTTCCAGTGATAAGTCAAATCTCAGCCTGGGATATTGTGAAATAGAAGTTGACTTAGCCCCTTCTCTTAACTTTTGAACCCCTCTGAAGACATGATTGCTGTTGACCCCACTCAAGAAAAGGATGTTCCTAAGGTGAAAAACTGTACTTATTCAACTGTCTTCCAGACTCTTTTCATATCAAGAGTACATCTTGTAGCAGTTTTGAAGGAAGTTCCAAAAGATGGGTTGGACCTTGATTTATCTTGAAACAGAAGATTTTATCTAGTTTGTGTGTATGACGAGAGAATATCTGGACCTGCTGCACTGGCACACAGATTTTGTGACCACCATTTTGGAATATGAGTAGATCAGTTTGGGGATGGAAAAGTTGGTGTTCTTGCAACATAGATGAACAGGCAGAGTCAAAGTGGTAGCTCCAATTTAAAAGGTCGGCAAAGACACCACAGCCAAAATGGGGAAGGTAGGCCTGTACTTCATTCCTCAGTGAGAGAACTGTGTGGTGAGTCTATGCACTATCTTGGAATTCCAACCAGGAGAGCTTCAGGTCTGAATACTGTGAAAGAACCAGGTGTGGGAGTGCTGCATGTTGCAAAATCATGGCTTATAATTCATTAGAAATTCTGAGGAGTTCCCTGGATGTCAAGACTCTGTGCTCCCAATGCAGGGTCCAATGGCTAAGACTCCGTGCTCCCAATGCAGGCAGCCTGAGTTCCATCTCTGGTCAGCAGATTCCAACTGCTGCAACTAAGGGTTTGAATGCTGGAACTAGAAGATCCTGGATGCCACAACTAACTGAAGATACCACATGCCTGGGGCAGCCAAATAAATATGTTTTAAAATTCTGGCTTATTATGGTAACTGGATTTTCTAAGGACCATGTTAGATTTCATCATATATCAAAAAACTTTTCTGTGGTGGTTTCTTACTGCTTTGTGGATGTATGCTGATTTTGCTTATGGTGTTTGTTACACTGATAACTTCAATTTGTTACAATTAAAATCACCTGTACTCTATTCGGTTTTCCGGAGGCCTACAATTCCGAATTTGTACCAAATACATTTGATAATTAAAAAAGATATAAAGTAGGAAATCCAGTCAATATTGTAGTGTTTAATTGAAACAAGCTGTTACAAGCTCTAAATCCATTACTAGATCCTACTTAAGAGCAGCTTAGGCTCTTGGGAAAGAGTACCCTGTTCTTCACTACCCAAGATTCAGAGGATTGCTCGAAGCCATTTTGGGTCTGCTTGGAGAAAAGGAAGGTGATGGTAATTTCCTTGCATTTCTCTCACATCTCATGTAGAAACTGGTTTTACAAGGCCAAGCAATGACATTTCAGGAGCTCAGTGAGAATATTCACAGACAGTTACTGGGAGCTTAACAGTCCTCAGCAATTCTGGGCACTGAATAAAATTTCAAACATAAATTTTCTTCAGACTGGGTGTCCCAGGGCCTTTTGAGACTGAAGAAAAACACGAAATAGATAGTGAAAGAAGGAAAAGAATGACAGCCATTAGTCTTAGATCTATGCTGAAGATGGCAGAATGTACAGTGCAAAAGCAAAAAAGGAATTTTTCAAAAAGTCATCTCCAGCGAGTTCTTCAGCAGTGTTTCCAGAAGCATTATAAAGATAAGAAAGCAAGCCATTCCTTGCCCATTCTCATGAGCTAAAGATCTCAGAGCGGCTGCTCATCTTAATGTGGGGAAAATTATGGAGTATTCCTACCATCAAACTCAACATAGAATAATCTATTTAATAAATTCTTAATGATTTACATTTTGATGACAATCCCACATTTAAAAATGATTACATAAAACAATATTTTTTTTCCAGCCAAGTAAACCAGATCTTATTCTTTGAGGTTTTCAACTGTTTAGACTGGTCTGTGTCCCCTGCAGGTGAGAAGAGAGGCTGATGCCCTGGTAGCAATGAGGAAGACCTCCCTGCAAGTGTCCAGGCAGCCATGGAAGGCACTGCCTGGGCAGGAAATGTGTCCCCTGGCACTGGAGACCACGTGTAAGCTGAAGCAGAGATTGTGGAGGAGAGTCAAGGATCAATTCATTGGATCTTATGTGGTGTTACATCCCTGAGATTATTCACTTTCTTTAGAACGTTTTTGTTGTTATTTCACCTTCAGACTATTCTCCTTGGTTAACTTTGGGGAGAGGGAGACTTGGGGTGTGAGGAGTAAATGTCATGCACAAGGTTTCCCTTCAGCTCTCCAGATGCAAATTTTCAAGTTCTTCTAGAGTTTGCTTTTCCTTGACCAGAAAACATCATATACACACAAAGCAACAAATTAGGGCTCATAGCAAATTCCAGGGAAGAAAAACGTGATGTATCTGCACAATTATTCTGGGCAAGCCTACCCCTTTGCCCATGACCGAATGTCTGAGCAGCTGCCAAGTGCGCCTGCGCGGGTGTTTGTGGGCGGATGTGGGCACGGACTTGGCTATTTTTCAGTCCAAGCCCAGACAGGGAGGGCCGTGGAAGGGGGAGAGGTGGCGGGGGAGAGGGGCGGGGGCAGGGGCAGGAAAGCTGGTAAGAAGAAGAGGGAAGATGAGAGTAAATCTTGTGATGTTTTCTGCAAAATGCAATTTCTTATGAGAGTTAGTCCATGTAAAATGAGTAAAGCTAGACAGTTGTTTTGTCTTTTCTGAGTAATGAGTTTTCCACAAAAATTGAGTTACTGTCCCAATTAAACACACTTGAGAGCTGACTGAAAATGGAAATTCAGTTCAAAGTTGAGAAGGTCAGGTCACAGAAGGCCTGCACTCCCTACAAATTTAGGGCCCTTTTCCCATTCTCATGAGCTAAAGATCTCAGAGCTGCTCATCTTAATGTGGGGAAAATTATGGAGTATTCCTACCATCAAACTCAACATAGAATAATCTATTTAATAAATTCTTAATGATTTACATTTTGATGACAATCCCACATTTAAAAATGATTACATAAAACAATATTTTTTTTCCAGCCAAGTAAACCAGATCTTATTCTTTGAGGTTTTCAACTGTTTAGACTGGTCTGTGTCCCCTGCAGGTGAGAAGAGAGGCTGATGCCCTGGTAGCAATGAGGAAGACCTCCCTGCAAGTGTCCAGGCAGCCATGGAAGGCACTGCCTGGGCAGGAAATGTGTCCCCTGGCACTGGAGACCACGTGTAAGCTGAAGCAGAGATTGTGGAGGAGAGTCAAGGATCAATTCATTGGATCTTATGTGGTGTTACATCCCTGAGATTATTCACTTTCTTTAGAACGTTTTTGTTGTTATTTCACCTTCAGACTATTCTCCTTGGTTAACTTTGGGGAGAGGGAGACTTGGGGTGTGAGGAGTAAATGTCATGCACAAGGTTTCCCTTCAGCTCTCCAGATGCAAATTTTCAAGTTCTTCTAGAGTTTGCTTTTCCTTGACCAGAAAACATCATATACACACAAAGCAACAAATTAGGGCTCATAGCAAATTCCAGGGAAGAAAAACGTGATGTATCTGCACAATTATTCTGGGCAAGCCTACCCCTTTGCCCATGACCGAATGTCTGAGCAGCTGCCAAGTGCGCCTGCGCGGGTGTTTGTGGGCGGATGTGGGCACGGACTTGGCTATTTTTCAGTCCAAGCCCAGACAGGGAGGGCCGTGGAAGGGGGAGAGGTGGCGGGGGAGAGGGGCGGGGGCAGGGGCAGGAAAGCTGGTAAGAAGAAGAGGGAAGATGAGAGTAAATCTTGTGATGTTTTCTGCAAAATGTAATTTCTTATGAGAGTTAGTCCATGTAAAATGAGTAAAGCTAGACAGTTGTTTTGTCTTTTTCTGAGTAATGAGTTTTCCACAAAAATTGAGTTACTGTCCCAATTAAACACACTTGAGAGCTGACTGAAAATGGAAATTCAGTTCAGTGAGAATGGTAGTGTTTAGACAGTCAGAATTTTCCACAGCTTTGGTCAGGTGGGGGACACAGAAGGCCTGCACTCCCCTACAAATCTGAGAAACCCTCCCCTCCTCTGAACCCCAGAGAAGCTCAACAGTACATCTCTAGAAGAAAGTTCACCTTATCTTTATTGCCTTCCTTTGCAGAAGGAGGCTTATCTCATCAACCAGGCTGGGAACACTAGGGACATGAACGCCTCCCCCACAGCACCGCTGGGCTTAACAGACAGGAGATTACATGGGTTTATGGAGAAGGAAGAGAGTGAAGGCCTGTGAGACTCAGGAAGGGAGGACTCAGCAAATGGCTAACTGAAGCCTGGGCTAGATTCTAAGGAGGCACAGACAGCACTTCTGCTCTGTCTGTCAGAGTGGGGGTGGGCAGCAGACTGGTAAACTAACAGCTGTAGTGTCTCTGGCTGGAGGGGTCCCAGCAGAATCAGTACTGAGCTAAAGGGAAAGAGAAGAAGGAGGGGTGCTTTCTACTCAGAGAGAGTCCAAGAAAACTTCCCAGAGGAGAGATCTGAACTGGGCCTCGGAGGATGAGGAAAGGGAAAGGACATTCCAAGAAGGAAGCCCCACGCAAGGCCGGGAGGTTATGTAAGCCTGGGGCCTTTCAGTGGGGTTGGATGGCTGGCCCTGAGGTGGGTGTGTGAGGGAGCAGCAGGAGGTGAAGCTAGAGAGATAGGTCAGGAAGGGCTTTGAAGATCTGACAGAGTGAGGGTCCCATCCTGCAGGCAGCAGGCAGCCAACGTGCTTTCTCAGCGGAGAGGCAGTGAGGGATGAGAGTGTGCTCTAGGAAGATGGGCTGGCAAGGCGGGGTGGGGACAAGGGGGCACCAGCGAGGAGCCTGATGCCACCCTGTAGGCAAGGAGGGATGAATGTCAGGTCAGGGTGGAGACAGCAGCGGAGATGTGGACCTCAGATTGGCCACTCTTGGCCACGTATGGACCATGGCAAGGAAAGGAGAGAGGAGTTAGGAGCTGCTCATTTCTTATGAGAGTTAGTCCATGTAAAATGAGTAAAGCTAGACAGTTGTTTTGTCTTTTTCTGAGTAATGAGTTTTCCACAAAATTGAGTTACTGTCCCAATTAAACACACTTGAGAGCTGACTGAAAATGGAAATTCAGTTCAGTGAGAATGGTAGTGTTTAGACAGTCAGAATTTTCCACAGCTTTGGTCAGGTGGGGGACACAGAAGGCCTGCACTCCCCTACAAATCTGAGAAACCCTCCCCTCCTCTGAACCCCAGAGAAGCTCAACAGTACATCTCTAGAAGAAAGTTCACCTTATCTTTATTGCCTTCCTTTGCAGAAGGAGGCTTATCTCATCAACCAGGCTGGGAACACTAGGGACATGAACGCCTCCCCCACAGCACCGCTGGGCTTAACAGACAGGAGATTACATGGGTTTATGGAGAAGGAAGAGAGTGAAGGCCTGTGAGACTCAGGAAGGGAGGACTCAGCAAATGGCTAACTGAAGCCTGGGCTAGATTCTAAGGAGGCACAGACAGCACTTCTGCTCTGTCTGTCAGAGTGGGGGTGGGCAGCAGACTGGTAAACTAACAGCTGTAGTGTCTCTGGCTGGAGGGGTCCCAGCAGAATCAGTACTGAGCTAAAGGGAAAGAGAAGAAGGAGGGGTGCTTTCTACTCAGAGAGAGTCCAAGAAAACTTCCCAGAGGAGAGATCTGAACTGGGCCTCGGAGGATGAGGAAAGGGAAAGGACATTCCAAGAAGGAAGCCCCACGCAAGGCCGGGAGGTTATGTAAGCCTGGGGCCTTTCAGTGGGGTTGGATGGCTGGCCCTGAGGTGGGTGTGTGAGGGAGCAGCAGGAGGTGAAGCTAGAGAGATAGGTCAGGAAGGGCTTTGAAGATCTGACAGAGTGAGGGTCCCATCCTGCAGGCAGCAGGCAGCCAACGTGCTTTCTCAGCGGAGAGGCAGTGAGGGATGAGAGTGTGCTCTAGGAAGATGGGCTGGCAAGGCGGGGTGGGGACAAGGGGGCACCAGCGAGGAGCCTGATGCCACCCTGTAGGCAAGGAGGGATGAATGTCAGGTCAGGGTGGAGACAGCAGCGAGAGATGTGGACCTCAGATTGGCCACTCTTGGCCACGTATGGACCATGGCAGGAAAGGGAGAGAGGAGTTAGAGAAGCCACTGCTTCTGATTCCTGGTGACAGGTGGATGGTGGTGCCATTCTTGGAAGCTGGGGACATAGAGGAGTAGATGGGAGAAGACGCTGAGGGCAGGTTTGGGCATCGAGAGCCCTGGGGACAGACATCCAGCAGGGAGGACCAGGATGGGATCAGAGGCTAGGTCAGGCTTAGAGGACAGAGAGGCAGGTTGGGCCTGGTGGTTCCCCATGTTGGAACACCCCCTCTTCCCTGTACCTTCTC